>OY998182.1:34058368-34702187 GCA_963921935.1 Galeruca laticollis
ATCATAATAAAGCAGTTCCATCCTTAGGATTATGAGCAACGCTTTGGAGCGTTTCAGATCTTATTGTTGAGATGGATAATTCATTGTTTTCAATTACAACTTATCTTTCTCTATAGCTTCCTGCTGCTTTCGGTTGCTTTTGTTATATTTTTCTATCTTCCTATTTCAGCATTTCGTCTAACGTCTATCCTTATCCACCAGGTCTTCCTCGGTCTACTTCTTCTTCTCAGCTATCGTGAAATCCACTTTGTTACTTTTTTAATTATTTCTGTTGATCTTCTTCCTATTATGTTGCTGCCCAGTTTCGCCCATTTCACGTGAGAAATGACATGAGGTGCAAATGTTCGTTATTGACTTTTGTAAACAAAAATTGCTACAACTTTAACCCGCGCTTTAACTTTCAGAAATTCTCTATATATTTTGGATTATTTGGGATCAATTTGGGAGTGTAGAATAGAATCAGTCCGGATTTTTTTACAAAAATACTTTCTCTGTCTAACTGACTTCACACAGCTACAATTATTTCTTCCACCTGTTTTGCATTCTCATTTTTATTAATGGAACAGCAATATGCGGGAAGTCGTATTTACTTGTATGTTTAATGGGCTCCGAAGGACCAACCGTATATCACGGTAATGACTGCTTTTACATTTATAAGAGTTGGTTATGTTATTATATTGAATGAAATTCGGTGATCACTTGCACTTTTTCTATATTTGCATTATTTTACATTCTTTTTCATGTTGCTTCACAACTAAGAATATCACAAACTGCTTACGGTAAGATGCAATTGATATATTTTACTTTTCGTGATTAATTCATGCCAAGATATGTCATTAGATTTCGAATGCTTTTTGTAACTTGACAAACGTTATTTATGACTGATGATTAATAATAAGGTGAAAAATGGGTTGTTATGGATATTTTATAGGTCGTTCAAAGTGGGTGCTAACAAGAAGAGTTATGTGAGGATGTAGCCAATGGGGAATACGTCATAAACTCAGCCGATGTATGTATTTTTGTGGACAAATGGAATTGTTACTTACTGCGATAGTATCCCCTCTAAGCAGTTTTTATGATGCGATAAGAAATTGAACGCTTTGAAGTACGCTGACAGTAGAGATATAACATGAAAGTAAGGTAATAATTATCTGTGGTTTTTATATGGAAGGAACTTTGAAATGGCATTGTTAAATACATATGAAATATGTGGGAAGATTGGTATTTTTATTCTATGATATATACGGAATATATAAATTATGGTATACAGGGTAAAGACAAAGTAAGAATTTACAGTAGGAATTTGAGTGTTAATTCAAATTCGTGCACCACCTATGATGTCTTTCAGTGAGATCATGTATTATTCATAAACAATTATTGAAATATGTACACTTAGGTTTGAGACAACTGATATTAGCTTTTAATTTAGTTTGATTTTGTTACAACATTTACAATATGAAATGTTGAACTAACTGATCCTTATCACCTTCCTTAGTTAAACCATGTACCTACTGTGCTACCTAACATACCAGCTATGTATGAAAATGGATGTATTTGTCTATATCACAAGTCAAAACTATCTGTTTTTATTTATAACATTGTTTTAAGGCAGATATTTTTTTCATTAAACTGTCATAATAGTTATCAATTTGAAAAATAGTATATATTCAATTCAATTCAAATTTATTAACAGCACCGTAAACCGTAATATACGAGCACATGTAAGCATTACTTTTACAATTTAATTTTATTTACCAGTGAAGAGGCAACGATCACCCTAAGTACCCGATTACTTGTCTTGTGATTTTCACCCACATACTACTATACAGATTACAAATTTATTAAGTAGCTATTTACGTGAAGATATTTATAACGCTGACGAGACTTCTCTTTATTATCAAGCCTTGCCAAGTAAAACTTTTACATTTCGTAAAGAAAACTACTGGGGGTGAATCTGCTAAGGAAAGACTGATATTGTGTACAAATCTGAAAAAGGCCTAGATGACCAGAGGTGTCATGACAGATTGGTGGTACAAATTTGACAGAAAAATGCAACGTCAAAATAGAAAAATTATCTTGTTCTTAGAAAACGCAGCATCCCATCTAAATATTCAGCTTCCAACAAATCGATAATATTCTTGCCACCTAATACTTAAGCACGTTGTCAGCCGTTAAACCAAGAAATAATCAAAAACTTTAAACCCCTGTATAGAAAGTTTCTGATGAGAAGAATGTTATCATCTATAGAATGTTCTTACTGAACGGCTGAACTGAAGAAGTCCATAACGATCGCTAACGCCTTAATTTGGTTAGTGGCAGCTTGAAAAAATGTGTAACGAAGTTTCCTTTCTTTAATAGAATCAATGAAAATTCTTCTTTTTAAATGTCTAACCGAAGACGTAATACCCCACACATGGCAGAACGTCCAGGTGATTCTACTGTAAAAAAGGGCGATAAACTAAGACTCGAAAACTACCGGCCTATTAGCTTATTCCCCCACCCGCACAAACTTCTGACAAAGATTGTAACAAATAGACTTATAACAAGATTATATGCTTATCAGCCCCCGTAATAGGCTGGTTTCCGTAAAAGTCATAGCACAATAGAACACATTCAATCCGTCCGCACGATCATAGAAACGTGCAACGAGTACAACGAACCACTACACCTCGCAATTGTTGACTATAACAAAGCGTTTGATTCCGTAGAATTTTGGGCTATTTTTAAGCCAATGAATAATGCAAGAATTGATTCTCGCTACAGATAGCTTCTTAAACGCATATATGATAATGCGACAATTGCCGTTAAAATCACGGAAAAGATAGAAACCAACCAAATTCAAATAAAAAGAGGAGTAAGACAAGGGGACATCATCTCCCCAAAGCTGTTCACACTTGCACTGGAAGATGTTTTTAACGTCCCAGACTGGAATAAGAAAGGCATCAAAATTGACGGCAAACATCTGAGCGATCTACGTTTTGCAGATGATATAGTACTATTTAGCCAGAATAAAATGGAATTACAAGAGATGTTGGAAGAACTTTAAAGAAAATCTGCAAGAATATGATTATCCATGAATTTAAATGAAACAAAAATCATGACACCTGACAATATACAAGTGCATATAGGAGGCCACATCGTTGACAATGTTGGAAACTGACGTGTGCGTTTGACATCAGCAGCCACGGGTAAACTCCACAGGTTTTGAGAAATCGAACTATTCCAATAAATTTGAAACGAAAGGTCTTTAATACCTGATTATTACCCGTGATGACATACGGAATGGAAACCATGACACTCACTGTTAAATCAGCTAACAAGCTTAGGAACCCTCAAAAAGCCATAGAACGGATGATGTTAGGAATAAGCCTTAGAGACCATATCACAAACGAGAGTATTAGACAAATAACTCAAGTTCAGGACGTCATAACACGCATAGCCCACCTGAAATGGACCTGGGTAGGGCACATTGCTCGACAGGACGACTTGAGATTGTCAAGACGCATCATTCAATGGAGGCCACGCCTACATAAACGCAACGTTGGCAAACCACAGTTACACTGGCTCGATGATATTAAAAACAAAGTGGGCAACATATGGCATCAACTTGCACAGGGCAAAGGAACATGGAAGAATATAGGGGAGACCTATGTCCAGGAGTGGACTGTGAAGGGTTGCTGAAAGAAGAAAAGTTATTTTACCTACGACCACCCCTGTAAGTAGTCAAAAACACACAGTCGGCAATCAGTGTAAGACGTATATTATGCACGGTAAAACAAAACGCACGGCTGTAAAGTAAATCGCATGGCCATAGCAACCACTTAGCAACTGTCAATAGACGTAGCCATCTTTTTCAAAATTTATTACTTAAATATTAGACGTTGAATTTTATTCTATATATAAATGGTAGATAACATTTATTAGATATGAGATTGCATTTAATACTAAGAGTTATTTGGAATTATATGATAATTGGTTCCGTTTCATTCAATCCGAATCTTTTAGCTGCCTGAATGTATCTCATATTAGTAAACAATACTATATTATACACCAAGCGACTAAAGTGGCCCATTTAATCCCGCGGGTGGTGTTTGATTCCTGAGGGAAGTAATCCGCCTAAGGGATTAATGTCACTTTAGTCGAGAGGTGTATACGCTATTTTATGCAATTCCGGTAATTCTACATACATTTTTTAAAAAAATAAATACTACTTAGGATTGACTTCTACGAAACTTGACTGGGCATCGAGGGTGAACTTCTAAGATACTTGGCTGGGCATCGAGGAGCGGTTTTTTATAAAACTTCGCAGGGCATCGAGGATGTACGTTTTTATTTGTACTTTAAATCCCTTAACAAGTAGGTCGTAGGTAAAGTATAGTACGGAACTCGTGTTGTAACGCATTTTACGCACTCACGGAATTACGCACTCGCCGCTACGCGGCTTCGAACGTAACTTTTCCGTTCGTGCGTAAAATGCTTCTTACAACACACGTTACATGTAATATACTATTAAGTTTCTGAGTATATTTTCATTTGATATTACTCATAGCCCGTTATACCCTCTAACTTCTGTGTAGAAATCATTTTATATATCAGGTTTATAATGCTTTTAAATTTCCGAGTATATTTTATTTACCCTCTGGCTTCTGCGTGGAAATCATTTTTTACATATAAAATATTTAATCCGGTAATGAATTTAAAATTTCAAAAGTTAGCCTATAAGATTGGTTTCCCCACTGCCACGAGATATAGAGTAGGTAACGCGCAGGTCGAGCTAACCGAGCGAGGTGGAAAGTAGGGCTGAATACGAGAAGGATTGAACCGAAAAGAGAGTGCTGACTGAACACAAGTTGAGGCTGATAGCCATCGATCAACGCTCCGTCTACCGATTTGTTTTTTCGGTACCTGTTGTAATTTCTTTCGAATTTTTTTTATAAATTTATTAATAACGAATTAAAACCAGTTGCTGCGAAGGTAAGAATTTTTAGAAAAATGTGGTTTTTCAATCGAGAATAGAGAATAATTATTAAATTAAATTTCATTCTATCGCAAGTTTGAGTATTTCTGCCCTGAATATATTTTCCGATTTTCTATTCACGTTCCTATTGAAATCTTAGAGAGTGTCAGGTATATAAGCCAGGGCTCCCTGATATTTTGATTCCGATTTACTATTCACGTTCCGATTGAAATCTTGGAGAGTGCCAGGTATATAAGCCAGAGCTCCCTGATATTTTAATCTGAGGACTACAGTCCTTATTATATATTTTCCGGTTGAAATCTTGGAGAGTTCCAGGTATATAAGCCAGGGCTCCCTGATATTTTAATCCGCGGACTACAGCCCTTAATATATATTTTCCGATTTTCTATTCACATTCCGATTGAAATATTGGGGAGTGCCAGGTATATAAGCCAGGGCTTCCTGATATTTTAATCCGAGGACTATAGCCTTATGATATATTTTCCAATTTCCTATTCACGTTCTGATTGAAATCTTGAAGAGTGCCAGGTAGATAATCCAGGGCTCCCTGATATTTTAATCCGAGGACTATAGCCCTTATTAAAGTGTTCGTTTCCTATTCACGTTCCGATTGAAATCTTGGAGAGCACCATGTGTATAAACTAGGACTCTGATATTTTCATCCGAGGACTACTACCGTTACCGGAAAAATTCCTGATTCCCAGTTCTCCCGTTCCGAACAATAATTTTTAAGAAGTGCCATGCGTCCTAGTAAGGGTTTTTTGGTTTTTTTATTAAAGAACCAAAACCACTTCCGTATTCTTTTTTTCCGATCAATAAATACGTTGTGTTTTAATTTCAAATGCTTATTATACATACCGAGTGTATCAAAAGTAATTGAACAATTTGATAGAAGTAACATTTAACCCGTTTTATTTATTTAAGTTTTTATTAATCTGTTGAATGAAAGGACCACTGAAATTTGCAGATTTGATGTTTGCTTTTACCGCTTCTTTCTCTTATATAATATTTTTATGCTTATAAACTTCTCTCGCTTATGTCCTGCCCGCTTCGTCTGTAATTAACGCATGTTGAAGGTACCTATATTTTGTTTATATATCTATGCTTTTGGATACCAGAAGATTGTCTCCCTTTACGCAAAATAGTTTTTTTTTGTAACGGCTTAGTCTGCTCCAGAAGGTTGAGAAGAATTATAATATAACCTTACCAAACCTTTGCGTTTTAATGACTTACTATAGTTTAGAATACCCCTATGGTAGGGTAGTTGTTTGGCTGCACGAATTTAGCTTCTCCCTAGTCTGGGCCAGGAGAATAACTTTTGTTTCAGGACCAGCGAGAACGTTTTTCTAGAAATAACCCTCCCGGATTTTGACACCACTAGACCCCTGGAACTTACCGTACCTCCATCTGAGGCTACCTGGAACTCTTGACGATTGAAGTCAAGGGGCCGTGGAGACAACCACGTTAAAAATCTGGCACCCGAGAAAGCATTAGGTTTCAAATGTGTCAGAAGTGACGTGCCGAGGCAGTAAAAGGCGGGGAAAAACGCCGACACAAAAACAAGACGTCACAAATGTTTCAACCAAAACTATTGAAAAGTATTTCATTAGGTGCGGTTTAAAAAAAAACGTTTGTAATTGAGAAGAAATTATAGAAAATCTGCATCTACAGGATATGGAAGACGATTTGCCATTGTCGACCTTTTCCGAAAGTAGTGGAGTTTAAGAAAATTTGAACTACGTGAAGATTGATGAAGCCCTATTGATGGAAAATCCTGAAGTGAACTTAGCTAGTTGTGTTCTGATAATGGCACTAATGATGAACTAGAGCTTACTACAACTGTAAGTAATTTAAATGATGCTCACCTAAAATTAAGAGAATTAGTTTTTATATATAGTCAAAAATAATTTTCAAAACAAAAAACAAACCAAAATTGATCATATTTTTAAAAAGTAATACTCAATTTTTCACGTTTGTATTTTATTAGTGTTTATCCATATACGAAAATGTATAATTAAGGATGAAGCTAATGAAAAATTTGTTTTTTATTTCAACTGATTTAACGACAATTCTACACAACAGACAATTATTTTTCCCCCTTGGTGTCCGTTATAGAAAAGCCTCACTGTACAGGGTGATATGTTTCGATGACACATTAGAAGTTATCGGAAAACTAGTCAGAGTTAAAATTTGAAAATTTGTAATAATGGGTTTTTGGCAATGATATATCGAATGAAAATATGCTCAATTTCAGGCGACTTCCGGTTATACGGGAACTAAACTTCAGCTTTGTTATTTTAAACAGTACACCCTATATTTTTTTACATTTTTAAATTAAACGTACAAAAAAATCAAGTTCTGTTGGGTTTTATTGACGTGGTAGCGAACCTGATTCGAGTATTAGGTAGCTGGTCCATTATTGGAATCGTTGTGGACGGTTCAGAGTTCTGAATTTGATACTCGGGTAGACAATATTCCGTGTTTGTTTTGCGACTGTTTGATTGGTTTATTGCTTGGAATCGTATCATGCCGTGTTGTCTCATTTTATTGCATACGGACTAAGAGAAAAGTATTGTACGGTGTCGCGAAGAAATTGGCAGTAGAACTGAGGACTCGTTTTCAGAGGCAGTTCCTTTTTGGCTCGTGGCTGCGTGCAGAAGGTACGGGGAGTCTAAGAGGTCTCCCGATGAATGAGGCTGAGAGAAATGTTTTGTTAAACATCCTGCAAAGGAATAGATGTAATCTTCACCCCATACGTGATTCGTTCAGTTATGGATATTTCTAAGAGGCGTTGATGGATATTTTTTTGGGAAACTGAGCTCACGTCTCGATGCGAGGATCTATAGCATTCATCGGAAATTTGCCAAATTAGTGGTTTTGGTTTAATAATCGTCAGGAAATTTTTATTTGGTAAAATTTTGAGAAAATATAGGACAACGGACATCAGAAGTATCGTAAATGCAAGGTCTTGTCTTTAATGAGGAAGAAAGCCCTTTTTTGTAACTAAAAAGGGTTTTTTTGTCCACGTGCCTCAGCTCTGTCTCTAGAGCTAGCAGATATGGACAGTAATGTTATTTATGGATGGTAATTTTGGTTATGCTATGAGAACGCCTGATTTGGTATGGTATGGTCAGGACCTACAACAACCTGCTGTGGTCATCCTACATCTAAGCTAAAGACAAGCGGTGATACGTTGTATTCATTTTTGATTAACTTAAATGGGGGGTTGTATGCGGATAATTTTTTTATTGCACTAAACATTTTGGTAAGATGAGACTATTTTAATAATAGAAAAAGAATGTACAGTTGGAATTAATCCACTCCATTGTTTTGCGCTAACTATTCCGAAACTGAATAGGAAACTGCGGCATGCACTTTTGGCCCAAACTTCACGCCTATAGTTATATCACTGTAATTCCTTGAATGTATGATATTGCGCCTGTATGATTAATTTCGGCTACGTTTTTACCTTATGTTGTAGTATATTTGATACTTGGGTATCGCGTATGTGTTTTTTTTCAAAGTTATATCATATTGGGGAGGGGAGTAACGTTTGCTTGCTTACAAGCGAAGGGTTTTCAACTTGTTAGGGGGAATAGATAAGGGATTTATATTATATCAAACGACTACAAAAATATTCCTCTGACTACCTCCAGATGCTCATTCACCGGACGGACATTAACTTATTAAACTATTAAATTTTGTCTGGGAAATTTTGGCTAGTTCTTTTTTCCTCATTTCTTTTTTAGTAGGTTATAGGAGTGGGCTGAAGTCAAGCTAGAGGGAAATCTACTGGGCGCCCTGAATATTTTTGATCAATGGCACTTGGTAATACCCTTACCCCCGGCAATCTCCACATGAGTGATGCTGCTGGCAAATGGAAATGTCATCAAGACATCCATTTTTTTATTGAGTTGAGTGTCTTATAGATCTATTTACGGTGCCGAGAAAAGTCAGGCAACAGATGGAACATCAAAAAGCGGCCCTACTGACCCTTGCAAGGAGGTGGTAGCAGCAGGACCGAGCCAGGCCGCGCACCAGAGTGCTGGTTCCGGCGGGGCCAAGCCCGATGCCGCCAAAGGGGGGACCATGAGGCCTCGGATGGCTGATACGCCGCCAGAGGCCAGACCGATTCCCAAGAAGGCGTGCCCTGCATCTGGTGGACACAAATCCTATGGGGAAGCTGCAAGCAGCAACCTCAAGGTGGCCATCATCTGTGGTGGCTACTTGGACAACCTGCACACCAAGAAGCAGTTCGCATATATCCTCACGCAACTGCATGAGGATATGTACAAGCCTGGCGCCACGGTACCAAGCTTGGAGGGACACTCGCTTGCACGGGGAGCTGTTATGGTGACCTGCTCAGACGAGAGCTATCTGACCTGGCTTAAAAAGGCCACGGGCGGGATTAAAATGGAGGGACTGACGCTCAAGATTATTGAGCAGTCGGCTCTCCAGCGTCTAAAGAGGGCGATGGTATATGGATACCCGCGCCGATCGAGTCGTCTCCCCAAGAGGTCCTCAGGAGAATCCGGATTGGTAATCTGGCTCTGAGGACTGAGGGGTGGGTGGTTCGGGCCTTCCGATGAGATGCTACTTCCTTGAGGCAAAGCATCGTATTGGGGCTCGATCCTAGGTCGGTTGAGTTAATCAACCGAACGCAGGGAGAAATCCGGAATGGGCTCGGGTTATCTTCTCGGGAACTACGGAGAGTACCCCGGAGTAAAGAATAAAAAACGGGTTAAGGAGGCAACCCATACGACTTATGATGTCTGTTCGTAGTGGCCTTAAATTTACCCAGATAAACCTGCAACATTGCCGGGCTGCTGCGGGAGTAATCGCGCAGCGGATGGCAAGACTGCAGACAGGCATATGCCTCGTACAAGAGCCATGGGTGTATAGAGGTCATATGCCAAGTTTGAGTACACCTGAGCGTATTCTTTTCTATGCTGTGTGTGAACCTAGCCCGAGAGTATGCATTTCAACACATAAAAGTGTAAATGCAATACTGATAAGGGAACTCTGTTTAGAGATCTAATAGCGGTAAGGGTAGATTTCTCGGGCGGGGATAGTGTGTAGTATAGTCGTATGCTCTGCTTACCTGCCTTTCGGTTCACCAGAATTACCGCCTACTGAGGAGCTTCGCAAGGCGGTGGACTACTGTACGGTTAGAATGTTGCCCCTCCTTATCGGCTGTGATGCCAATGCGCACCACACTATGTGGGGCAGAACGGGTATTAATGGCAGGGTGGAGGCCTTGCTTGAATACCTGGGCACCACTGATCTTCAGCTACTCAACCGTGGGACGAAGCCGATTTTCCGGAATAGGATTCGGACTGAAGTCCTGGATGTGACACTCGCGTCAAGTACCATGATAAGTATGACAATAGACTGGCATGTTAATGATGACCCGTCACTGTCGGATGACAGTTACATATGTTTCAGTTACAATGCTGTTGTTGAAGAACAATCAGTAAAGTTTAGGGACCCGAGGACCACCAACTGGGAACGGTATAAACTGGACTCAACGAGGAGGCTCGACGGATTCCCTAGGAGTCTCGGTAATAACGATGAGATTAATTGAGCCATAGAGGAGCTGGGATCGATTATTGTCTCGTCGTATGAAGAGAATTGCGCAGAGAAAACAGGAAAGAGGGTAAGAGCCACAAATAGTGGAACAACTCTTTGAACTCGCCGAGGAATCAAACCCGGCACCTATTTAATAGGGCTAGAAAGACAGAATCGGATTTGGATTGGGAGCAATACCGCCAGAAACGAAATTTGTATAAGAGCGCCGAGAGATGCCTGGTTGGCATTCTGCGAAGATATCTTCTCGGTACCTCAAATGTCAAGGCTGCGTCGAATCTTAACGAAGTCTACTGACAGTGCTCTTGGCTGTCCGGAAATCGCACCGGGTGTTTTCTCTGAGATACCGGGGGATACCCTACAGCATTTATTAGAGACTGACTTTCCAGGCTGTAAAGTAGTCGGGCAGGAGGGCTCTGGCATGGAATGTGTGAGAACACAACGACCATGTTTCCTAGCAAAGGGAATAGTTACCTATGAACGGAGTACTTGGGCAATTCGTTCGTTTAGACCCTTTAAATCTCCGGGGAAGGACCAACTCTTCCCGGCTCTGCTTCATCAGGGCTGGAAGGCTATTGTTTCAATCTTAGTGAGGGCTTTCTAGCAATTTGGTATGTCGATGGTATTGTCCTTGTTGCTAGAAGGCATATTACCGTCCTCAGTTACCTAATGCAAAGGGCCCTGAATAAGGTACAAGGGTGGTGCAACGATAACGAACTTGCAGTGAATCCTGCCAAGCCTGAGGTAGTTGCTTTCACCAAGAAAAGAAGTATAAGACCTGAGGGTTTGCACCTTGGCGGAGTGCGACTTCCAGTGGTTGAACAAGTGAAATATCTGGGAGTTAATCTGAATAAGACACTGACATGGAAGGCTCACCTTGATAGTCGCCTTGGCTAGGTGACTAACACGTACTGGGCCTGTAGGGGAGCCATTGGTCCGAAATGGGGACTAACCCATAAGAACATTTTAAGGTTCTACATCATGCTGCCTATGCTCACATATGCGGCTCTGGTCTGGTGGCCGAGGATAACATTGGCCACGGATAGATCGCAACAGGCACACCTCCAAAGTTTAGGGACAACTGACTGCATGAAGACTACACCAACTACTGCGCTGAAGGTGATTCTTAGACTTCGGCCTCTTCACCATGTGATAGAAGCTGAAGCCGGGAGGACACTCTTACGCTTAAAAAGCTTGGATTATGTGTGAATTGCGGAAGAGGCGTCTGATGTTTGCCTGCGTAGGTACTCCTTCGAAACACCTATAGGGTGAAGATCCAGAATAGAGAATTCTGGGAGAGATAGGGAAATCCACAACTTCATGGGATCCTCTTGTACACAGATGGCTCATGCTCCATTGATGGGACGGGGGCTGGAATTTACTCTAGGAACCCAAAGACACAAGTTTGTGTTCCTTTGGAAAAGGGGATATCTGCATATCCTGCTGAGGTATACGCTATCTTGTATTGTGCGTAGATAAACCTAGACAGAGGTTATGTACACCCACACATAACCATATACACTGACAGTGAAGCAGCCGTCATAATCCTGAGTGGATATACCATCAACTCAGGGCTTGCTGCTGAATGTCGAGAACGGATTGCTAACCTAGCAAGGCGAAACGTAGTGTAGCTAGAATTAATTCCGGTCCACTCTGATTTTGAAGGCAATGAAAGGGCGGATGTACTGGCTCTGGAAGGGGCGGTAGCACCCTTCAGTGGCCCAAGCCCGACCTTGCGCCTTAAAAAACAAGTAATCAATAGGGAAACAAGGAACTGGTTGGGAAACTAACACCTCGCTCACTGGAACGCTCTACCGGGTCTAACGCAGTCCAAGCTCCTACTGAGGGGATGGACTGATGGACATGCTAGAGCAGCTGCAGAACTACCAAGGAGTAGGTTATTAAGATAGCAGGACTCTTAACACGGCACTGCTGTCTGAACAAACATCTCCATAACTTAGGTTTAGAGGAAAGTCCCAAATGTGGGGGTTGTGGGTTGGCTGACGAAACGTCGATCGATGTCCTCCTTGTGTGTGCACATTGGGCCGATTTACGCAGGCGATCTTCGGAGTCCCTGTTATGGCCCTGGGGACGCAGGCACCCAATAAAGGGGGTTGAGTCCTTCACCGAAGGACTTGGCTTCATGGATGCATGAGTAGCAGGAATGGCACAATGGGCCCGCCAGTGACGTCAGTGCCAGATCCTTGGCTTGAGCTTACTCAGCCGAAGTTCACCTGAATCTTTCATTAGTAGTAGTAGTAGTATGACATAAAGAGTGAAAAATTACATTAACATTCATATTTATAAACTTTGTTGTCGGTACAACGTCAGCGGGTTCAGTAACGTTGCGTTATCGTATTCAGGTCCTTAACTTGGGTAATTCATATTCAATTATAATTGGTTCTAGTTGATTCTAAGAATTTGTATTAAGTAGAAAGATAACTTCATGGGGTAAATATAAAATTCGAAGCCAATAAGTGAGACACTGTTAAATACTGTGTAAGACAAAATTCTGTCTAGTAGAAATAAAATACAAGTTAACTAAAAATGCAAGTTCACTGCGTTGAATTTATTTCAATAGTGAGAAAGATATTAATTGCTGCTTAATCGGAGATGGCAACTTGTTACTCCTATAGCAAAATATTTGCGAATTTTTATCTAACTTCAGTAATTATGCGAAGCTCTCTGAATATTAAGACTGTTTACTTGAAAAATCCCATTGCAAAAAATTTGCTTCAGAATATTTCTTTTGACATTTAGATTGTATTTTATTATACAGATAGTTTCAACTTGACTTGTATTTCGCTTGAACCTAATAAATAAGCTAAATAGTGTGATGAATTAAGTGAATCAGAAACAATATATTATTGTATTCTTAGAAATTTACTTAATATACACGATATTTTTTATCGAGATAGTAAATGGCAGATACTTGAATTATTTAAATATGATAATAAACAAACAAAACTGCAACCGATCACACATAGAAAATCAATTGGATTATAATGTTTCTGAAGTTATATTAAGTGAATTTCATTTGGAGCTGAAAAATAAAACTGGCAGATTCCATTTTTTAATTTTCCAAACTTTTATAAATTATAACTTTATCAGTGAATTTTTGTATGCAGGAGAATCTAATCAGACCGTCATTCGACACCAAAATACTACAGAAATTGCAGTTCAAGATCATTAGAATGTTAGCTGAAGACCATGGTACATATCACACTAAGCCCTACATTCCCTGTACTACTCCAAAAAATGTATGAATCACAATGCAAACCATCCAAACGAAATCATAGAAGAAAGTATTGAAGCCTGCAATTAGTAACAGTACTTGCTGCTAGATGAATTTTACAGTACTCAATGGACACCTTTCTTAAGCAATACATTATAATTACAAATTACTTTGTTAAGTTTCATTGTAAATTATCAATTGATGAATAGAAAATGATAACTTAAGCTTTTAAAAAAAGTTGAAGAAGCAATTTTCGTTGAAAAATGTTGGTGTAGTATTCACGTATATGATCTAAATTTACACATTCAAAACACAATAATGTATAACTACCATCGAATCACTTACAGTCTTCCTCATCTGATTCGTCGTCTGCTCCACAATTATTGATCTTGTTACAGCGCAATTTATCTGGGATGCAGAACCCCGACTTAACACATTGAAATTCATCGCAGCTTGGGCCTTCTATCACTTCAGTCCAAACTGCTCGAAATCCTTGAGCACCAACAGCTTTATCAGCCGTTATGAAGCTAAAAAACAAATTTGCAGTTACATAATTCAATTCATATGATATTGTTACGAAAAACCCACTGGTATTGTCCCTAAATTCGACTCTGTCTAAGCCAGGTATGAAAGTTAAAATTATAGTGGACGCGCAGGGTTTCCTAGAATTGTTTACGAATAGTGACTATCTTATCTACATTGTTTTTGTCACCAGACTTATCTAGAAAATGCCAGAAAGCCAATTGTTTTTGAGTAAGCCGCAGTCCGGAATTTTCTAGTAAAAAAAGCACTAATATATATAATGGACCGATCAGCGGATAAGTTTAGTTGATAAAGTGATCTCGACAAATGAACAGTAAATAAGTGAATATAAATTAGCAAAGTGTTGATATACATTAATAATTAAGTTTGTGTGCATATAAATTGAATTTAAGTGATTAGTTAAGTATATATGAATTGAGTGTTAGAGTAGTTTAGTGTTAAAATAAATTAGTAAGTAGCCATACCGTGTGTTTAAAGTTTATCCCACCCGTTTACTGTTTAAATAAATTAGAAAAACATTACAATATGAACAATTTGAGATCATTTGGATGGGAATAAGAATTTTTTAGAGTATTGTGCATCCTATATGAACTTTTTTTAATATTCAGATTGTTAGAAACTCTGATTGAGAACAGTTTTATTAAATTATTCGTAATGTTTCGAGTGTTATGCCAATAAAATCGCTCGTTCATGCTCTTGCGTTTACGAGAACTGAAGGTCGAAACCATGGTACATAGGTTATAGTTATTATTATTATTATCGAAGAACGGTCAAAACTTGTTTGTGTTGAAACTGCTATTAGTTCAGTTTCTCAAGAGTCCACTAGTAAAACTGATATAGGTACCGTTTTAATGTATGGGGATCCAAAACTAGTTCAAATTAGTAACTTTACTGGCGGGGTTGGTTGTAAGTTGGCCATTGCTTTGTAGTTGGTTTGCTTATTTGCTTGCTTGCGCTTTGCTTGTCTGCTTGTAGGTAGCTTTCTGCAGCCCAATGGAGAAATGCAACCATCGAGTGTCTGCCTCCTCGTGGCACCGCTGGATACGTTAGCACTGTTGATCATCAGTGACAGCAGTGTTGACCAACCAAATGACACTCCAACCACCCAAGCTAAGGTGTGAGGAACGTGCCGATGGCTGAATGGCCGCAGGGAATGCGACCACGAACGTCCCCCTGGGGGTACCAGGCGACACCCCATTGTAAACAGCCTTTCCCTGGCATGCGGGGCTCTGCCAGGGATGACGAACATTTCCCTAGCTACTCGTGGGACCCGAATGGACCAACAACAAAAACAAAAACAAAAACCGGAGGATGAGCGAGAACGCTCACCTCCAATACCAAAGCACCGTCCAGGAAAAAGAATCTGCGGTGCTGAGGCAAAGATAAGGAGGAAAGCGAGGCAGCAAGCTGACATCTCTACAGACACCACTAGCGACACTCTCCCCTCCCTTTCTAAACCTGGCACCAGCGGCCAAAAACTTAAGGGTGGCGAAGGCAGTTCCTCCTCCAAAAGAGGCCCGGAACGCGTCGCCCCCCAAGTAAAGAAGCGCATCCGGTCCAATATCTCAGAGGAAAACTCTTCCAGAGGAATGAGGACGCGGATGGATGCTAAAACCATAAGCAAAAGCTACAGCGAAGCAGCTACCAGCCACTTACGGGAAGCCATTATAGATAAGGCCGATCCATACGGTAAAATAATTACCGATAATGGAGACCTTATCAAAAAACAACTAATGGAGGCTTTGGACATAACCCTTATGTCCGCCTCCAGCAGTCAGAAAAAGCTACCTACTTTCAGGTCATGGTCGCACTCTGGTGAAATAATCGGAGTCACCTGCGATAATGACGAAACGCTAGAGTGGCTAAGGAATACAGTTTCAAAACTGAAAACGTGGAATGAGGCTAAGCTCGACGTGGTGCACGTCGACTACCTCCCCCAGCTGACAAAAGCCACCCTCTGGGTCCCCAGCGAAGCTCACGCTGACCTGGGTGACAAAGAGGATGTGCTGCGCCGGCTGGACAAACAAAACCCAGACCTTCGGGTGGATGCATGGTTTTCCTCCCACCACGAAGCGAAGGTCAATCCCAAAGGACACCTATTCGTCTTTGGCGTAAGAGACGAGGAAATGGGTGCCCTAAAAAAACGATCAATTAGGATGAGCTACGCGTTCTCCTCATTAATTGTTAAAACCAAGAAACTGGACCCGGAACGGAGGGGATCGAGCACGGACCCCCCTCTCCCACCCGAGGAACTCCAAGGAGCTGTTGCTTCTGCGGAGACTGTCGAACCATTCTCCAATATGGCGACCGACAGTCTCCTGGCAGAACTAGCAGCTCTAAGCCAGGACACAGGCGACGTCAACACACCTCCAAGTGAGGAAGTGGAGATGGCCTAAAAGAAATACCCATCTCACCACCATCAAGCCGAGATGGACAATGAAAAGGTAAGATTTATACAGTGCAACCTTCAACACAAAAAGGTGGCTTCGGCAACACTATGCCACCACCTGGATGTGATGCAGGACACAATAGCACTTATCCAAGAACCCTGGATAAGACAAACCAAAACCATGGGTCTAAATAATCCAAAAGGTTTAATTTTCAGCTTTCCAAGCAATCAGCAACCTAGGACGGCCATATACGTCACTAGAAATTTTAAGACCTACCCACTGACGCATTTTTCGTCCTCCGACCTAACGGTAGTGAAGGTTGAATATGCACAGAAAGGTCAAAAGAAAGTGTTAATACTGGCATCCGCATACCTCCCCTCAGACGCAGCTAAACCACCACCAACTAAGGAGCTGTCTCACTGTCTCACCCAGAAGCTTGAAATGGTAATAGGCTGCGATTCAAACTCTCACCACGTAAGCTGGGGCAGCAAAGATATTAACACTAGGGGTAAGTCTTTTTATGATTATATAACTAACAAGAATCTTTGTATTCTAAATAGAGGTACTGAACCAACTTTTATTAAAGCGTAGTCAAACGCGAATATATATTACCCTATCTACGATTAATACTTCCAATATAATCTCCGGCTGGCATGTATCCGACGATATTTCAATGACGGACCACCGCTGGATAAAATTCGAAATAAAACTTGCGCTCACAACCTCCACAATGACTCGCGACCCCAGGAAAACGGATAGGACAAAATATGTCCACTGTTTGAAAAGGGATCTGCGAGGAGTCGAGGATGTGCTGCCCAACAATAAAGGAGATTTGGAAAGTTATTATGAAACAATTCAAAACTCCATTATTAATGCCTACAAGATGTCTTGCCCACTCAGGCGGATCGATCTCGATGGAGCCTCCACTTCGTGGTGGTGCCATGAGATTGACCAGCTCAGGGGGACGACGAGGAAATCTTTTAATAAGGCTAAAAGAACAAGACTCAAAGAGGATTGGAACTTATACAAGTCTCACCTCAGAGAGTATAAAAAAGTCATCAGACAAAAACAAAGAGAGGCATGGAGAATCTACTGCGAGGAAATCGAGGATTTCCCCCAAGCAGCTAGACTCCAAAAAGCCCTCTCACAAGATCCCCACCGTCATATCGGTATACTAACCAGAGAGGATGGCACTAAAACTGCCAACCTGAAGGAAAGTCTTCAATTTTTGATGTCAACTCCCTGACTCCAGAACCACAAATACGGCGGCCTGGGAAGATGAGGAGAATCACTACCCGACGGACGATGACTGGCGTATATCACGACAGATCGTCGACGCGGACAGACTAAGGTGGGGCCTGGATGACCTAATGCCGCACCTGGTAGGAATCCTCAGATCTTCACTGGCACTGAGGTATATTCCAAAAGGTTGGAGAGAAGTCAAAGTCGTGTTCATACCAAAACCAGGAAGAATGGACTATTCCATCCCAAAAGCATATCGACCCATTAGACTCACATCGTTTTCGATTAAGACTTTAGAGAGGCTGTGCGAACGATACATAAGAGATGTGGTGATAACACGAAATCCACTGCATCCAAATCAACATGCATACACTCCAGGGAGGTCCACCGATTCGGCTCTTCATCTCGTGGCGGGCCGCATCGAGAAATCGTTGGAAAATAAGGAGTCCACCCTGGGTGTATTCATAGACATAGAAGGGGCATTTGATAGAACCACTTTTCCTAAAATAACAAATGCACATTCCAACAAGAATATCCCCCAAACCATAAATGGCTGGATATATAACATGCTCTCAAAAAAAACAATCAAAATCAGTGTAGATAATGTCACCATCAGAGGCTTGGTTGTAAAAGGTTGTCCACAGGGAGGGGTGCTCTCACCACTACTATGGAACATGGTCTTAGATTCCTTGGTCAGCCACCTCAATGATAACAACTTCTACACAATAGCATACGCAGATGACCTAGTGATTCTGCTAACAGAAAGATTCGAGAAGACACTCTGCGCTTTAATGCAGGAGGCCCTCAATATCATAGAACAATGGTGCAGAGACCATTCGCTGTCAATAAATCCGAAAAAAGACTGAGATGGTCCTCTTCACGAAAAAAAGGAAGCTTGCAAAACATCAAGCCCCAAAGCTCCTAGATACCAAACTTAATTTCTCTTCAGAGGTGTAATATTTAGGGATCACCTTTGACAGTAAGTTAACGTGGAACTTCCACTTAAAAAACAGAGTTAAAAAGGATTTATTTCTTATGAGCAGTGTCGTAGAACCATCGGCCGCACCTGGGGAATGTCACCTAAGTTTGCTGCCTGGATCTACACTGCCATCATCAGACCTATGCTAACGTACGGCGCGATTGCCTGGGGAGCTAAGGCAAACCAGCTGACAGTCGTCCGTAAACTGGACCAAATCCAAAGAACAGCATGCCTCAACACAACAGGAGGCATGAGAACCACACCAACAAGAGCTATGGAGGTAATCCTTGGTCTCACTCCCCTTGACATATACATCAAGGAGGTTGTTTTGATGACCATGGCACGTCTGCGCTCTACTGGTATACAACCTGATGTAGGATCCGGTAAACTGAGACGTAACTTGTGGCATGAGGCCCTATCCCACTGCTGCAGGCCAATACGGACTCGATTCCACCGCGATATGCCTTCAACAGATCCTACAAGGTAATCTTTAAAAACAATTAACAAGACCTATTGGAAGAAGGCGCAATCCGCATCTTCACAGACGGGTCTAAATCCAATGTGGGCTCAGGATGTGGTATTTTTTCCAGATCCCTGAATCTAAACATAAAATGGGCAATGGGCTGCAATGCAAGTGTTGCTCAAACAGAGCTCACTGCTATCTGCATCGCTGCTAAAGAGATTACCAAAAGGAAAACCACAGGTAATAATATACTTACGGACAGTAGACAAACACTACTAGCCCTGACCAGACCACGTTTTACATCAGGCCTAGTACTAGAATGTCACATGGCATTAATCGAAGTCTGTAACAACAACACGGTCACTTTAGGCTGGATCAAGGGCCATGATAAATCGAAAGGAAACCGTATTGCAGACTCGCTAGCCAGGAAGGCAGCCTCCCAAAAACTCTTGGGACCTGGCACTTTCATTGGTCTATCGGCGTCAGCAGCGGCCGACCTTAATAAGTTTAAGGGTAGATGGGACGACGCAGAAGGCTGCAGGCTTGCCAAGGAACTGCTACAGTATCCGGATAGCAAAGTAGCAAAAAATACGTGACTATGAACAAGCGGAACCTACGAACAACCACGGGAATTCTGACTGGTCACTGCCACCTACGAAAACACCTTCACAGACTGGGTCTTTCTAACACCCCACTTTGTAGAGGATGTGAACAAGAAGATGAGACTGTCGAACACATTCTTTGCGAATGTCAGACACTCTCTCATTTTAGGTTTCAGGTATTCGGCGAGCACAGGCTATTATACGCCAATATGAGGAAACTTAATTCAGGCGACGTTATCGCCTACTTCAAGGAAGTAGGCTGGATGACGAGCTAGAAGGAAGTTTGAACCTCAGAAGGATGCACAATGGGCCAATTGTAGCCTAAGTGCTGCGGGGCCACCCACCCTTCAAACCTTTACAGATACAGATAGTAACTTTATTATAACAATGTGATATCAAATATATACCAATTAAATTAAATTGAATTGTCATCAACTGTAAGAGTCAGAAACAAAATCTAAAAATAATACAAGGTGTCTTCCAACAGATTGATAATATCCTCAAGCCTATAGAGGTGTTAGTTATATCCAAAGTAATAAGCTTTTAGTTAACTATTATGAATGGAGATGGCGTAATTGGCAACTGCTTGCTACAGTGACTATATACGAGACAGTGGCGACAATAAGGTAACCCGTTTTTGATTGACTGGCAGTTTGGCAGCCATATTGAGGCTAAAATCTCTTTGTTTACGTTTGGTGTATACGACGTTTCTTATTCTGCTTGTTATATTTGTGATTGGAATTATTAGTTTTATGCTTTTTTGGTAAATATTCAGTGAAAATGAGGTGTTTTGCATTTAGACAATTGAAACACTATGGACCTATAAATAATCTTATTTCGAATCGGAAAACTCGTGACATTTGGTAAGCTAGCTTGCTTTACCCTAGAAATTGTATACTATTTATCAAGTTTTGATTTTTTTCAAGATAATAACGTTTGAAATGCCGGGCTGTGCTACAATAAATTGAAGTAATTCTGCTAAAAAAGTGTTTCTCATGAAACGTTTTCCTAGAGATCCATCTAGAAGAAATGGCTTATTAAAACTTGAAGAGATCATTGGACAGACTATTCGTGTTTATGTGAGGTAGGTAGAAGCCTCTGTTTTTGCCTTCTAATTGTTATATCTAATTTAAAATTATTGTTTGTCGTTATTGAAATAAAACTGAGTGTAAGATTTTGTTTAAGATTCATTTTGCTTACGAAATGTGGGAGTGACCTCGTATAGATGGCAAGAAAATTTTAAAGTCAAATGCTGTTCCTACAATATTTTCATTTGTGGAACCAACGCCTAAAAGGAAACCTCCAAGGAAATTTAAATTTCCAAAAAAACCTAAACGTTTGTCGGGTAAGTAGATATCTGTTGATAATTACAACATATCCCTACATAATAATGAAAAAACTCTTAGTTTTTTCCCTATTAAATATGGTTTGTTGCAATTATAGTTTAATAATTTGTTCTAGGTGAAAATTTAGCTCTATATGAGACTGTGACAGAGAAATTACCAGAACCATCTATTTCAAATTTAGCTATGGATGTAGAAGCATTCGTGATGTGGGCATATCGAAGAATCCTCAGAATAAGCTGGGTGAGCAGAACAATGAACAAGGAGGTATTGAGAAGAATGGGAAAGGAGAAGGAAATAATCAACACACTCAAAATCAGAAAATTGCAATATCTGGGTCACGTGATGAGAAGGGAGAGGTATTCACTGTTGCAAACTATTATACACGGAAAAATACAAGGTAAAAGAAGTATAGGAAGAAGACGCATCTCCTTGTTGAACAACCTAAGGCAGTGGTACAACAGTAGCTCTGTTGATTTGTTCAGATCCGCAGCTTCAAAGATAAAAATCGTTATGATGATAGCCAACCTTCTTAAAGGAGATGGCACGTAAAGAAGAAGAAGTAGAATCAGATGTCGATATCTTAAAGCAGTTTGAGTGAAGAAAGTTTATGTACAGCTCCCTCACCGTCAATATCAGAAGTTGATCAAATGAATGAAATAGCTCAGTTACAGCTTAAACTAAACAGGTACAAGAAGTTGTATGGAAGAGAAAAACGTAGAGCTTATCGTTACCAAAAAAAAGAGCCACACGGAAGAAGCTAATATAAAAAGAGAAAAAACTCCCGATTATTCGGTCTGTAAACTACTAAAGCAAATACTCAAGGAAAATTAAATACAAGCTTTAAAAATGAAAAAAACATGGGAAGCAACAAAACTAATGAAGTGGAGTAACAACACCGTTACAAGTTCTTTAAAATTAAAATTTAGTTGTGGTAGTAGTATATACTGAACTAATAAAACAAGGATACCCTCTCCCATCTACCAGAACTTTACAGAGAAAACTCCAGAGCTTGATGTTTGATTCATGTATTCTCAATGAAGTGTTTTCATTTTTAGAATTGGGAGCAAATTTTAACTCATGAAATGGATTGGCTGAATATTTTGGAGATGTTACACTCCCTGAACATTCAGGCATGGCGACACACATCTTAGTGTTTCTGTTGGGAGGTATTACAGGATGTTGGAAACAGGTTGTGGCCTATTACTTCACCAGTAACTCTGTCAACGGAGCTGTCATGAAGAATATAATAATAAATATATTTAAAAAAGCTGAACAGCTTAATTTGGATACTTTAAGTATTACATCAGACATGGGTCCTTGTAATCAAGCATTGTGGAAAGTTTGGAATATTAATGGTCTATAAAATGCAAGATTCTGCACCCATTAAATGATAATAAAAATGTATATGGCTTTGCAGATGTTCATCACTTATTTAAAAATATTAAATCTATGTTAGTGACAAATAAAATCATCCAGTTACCAAATAATATTGTTCTAAAGTATGGACTATCCAGTCATATCTCAGACATATTAAATCATCAGAAAGATCATTTATTTAAACTTGCACCGAAACTCTCAGAATAAAATCTCTTTCCGACACATTGTTCTCAAATGAAAGTGTCAACTTCCAACTAATGTTGTTAGTCACTCAGATAGTAGCGCAGGTAGCGATATCAAATTTTTGGCTGAATAACTCATTAAACCAGAATATTTAACAACGGCATGGTTTATTGACCAAGTATAAAAATGGTTTCATTTAATGTCTACGAGACATCTCTCTTGTACTCCAAGCAAATTTATTATTGACATTAATAAAGAAACAATATCATTTTTGGATGGATTTATAAGTTTAGTTTCAGATATATTGGTTGGCTATACAAAAATTTGGAAACCTTCACAAACGGGTGTTCTAATCTCAATATAATCAACGTTAGAACTACAGTCAGAATTATTGGAACAAAAAAATTATCGATTTATTTTAACTACCCGATTTTCTCAAGACTGCCTTGAAAATTTATTTAGTGTTTTGCGAAGCAACAATGAGTACCGAATGCGGTACAAGTTAATAATAACTTGAAACGAATATCTGTATCACAGTATTTAAATAGCGGAAGTACCAGTAGTTACGAAGAAGATGAACGGGTGTTTCTTGGGGGATTTTTGGATTCTCTTAATGCCTTAAATACAGTGTATGATAAAGTAAAGCTTCCAAGTGAATTAAAGACTCCCTCATACAATTTAAATTTCAGAGAACTAAATTCGTTATATAATATTTCAGGATATATTTTAAAAAGTATTGTGAAAACTTCAAAAACTTGTGTTGCCTTTATAGGTGCAACGGGTTAAAAAAACCAATCTATAAGAAGTTTTCAAAACTCAATCAAAAGGTTTAAATAAGAATCGCTATTTTGTTACTGAAGAGGTTTTTTATTATTTTTTAGAAATGAAATGTGTTTTCTTAAAATATTTAGATATTGTTTCACCCCAGAATATAGACATGAAAGAATTTTTCATAAAGGTAATGTCGAAAATACATTTCAATTTACCAAATTGTCACCAACTTAAAAGCAAAATAATCAAAAGATTCACTGTTTTCAGGTTGAAATTTAGTTATAAAAAAATTAAATCCGTCTCAAAAAAATATATAGTGAGTCATTACCAGTGGTAACTCTATATGAAATAAAAAAGCTTTTCACTTTTATCAAATAAAAAAGAAATTACACATCCAGAAGTTATATCAATTTATAATCCTGACGATGCAAATGTAATTTGGGAAACCGATCGAGTAATATATGATATATTTCTGTTGTCGAATTTGTTATTTATAGATTTTATTTGATAATTAACTGAATCTATAGTTATATTTGATGATAATAACAGTTGTACCTATAGCAATATAATTTTTTTCATGATTTGTCCCACATCATACTTTACAAGCAATTTATATTTACTATTTTTTTGTATCGTTATTTTCAATTATATAATTAGGTGAAAAAATAAAAATTATTTGTTTTTTTTAAAGATACCCCTTTCCTATCAAAATCCAAGAGATATATTGTATATTTTTATGTTTCAAATTGTAAGTTTTATCATAGATTTCCCTTTAAATAATATGCATTTGATATTCAAATTTGCCTCAATATGGCGGAAGGGGCGGGGTTTAGTTGCATTGTCGCCACTGTCTTGTATATAGTCAGTGTACTGCTTGCTACTTATATAGATACACATTATGTAATAAACAAATAGCAGTCGAATCAGTGTCATTTTATATTCAGATTAGAGACGCTGACTGGGAGAGCACGGTCCTGTGTTGATTACTTTACATCAAGATTTTTCAGTGTAATTTTTCATTCTCACATTTATTCAAGTTCTCTTGGTGAGTATTATTTATCAAGGATTTGTTTAGTAGGTTGTGTTTTAGGCTCAAACCGAAGTAAAATAGCTGATAAGCTATATTTTTGTACAAATATCGAAAATATTTACTCAAGATTTTGTAATTGTCTTTATTACATATTTTGTGATTATAGTATAAAAATGAAGCTGTGCTTACCTGAACCTCATGGCATTGGATGTAGAAACGTACTGCCACTTATCGGTTATACCCTTTTCGCCACAAAGTTCGATGGGGGTAGAGGAAACGTCATTCCACAGCCTAAACACTGCAGCGGGACATCCTCGTGCTACAAAATTAGAATAAAATTTATGTTATTAAATTTTCATTATCCTAAGTAAGCAGATTATTATTAAAGATAGTGGGTGTGTGAATGGAAGTGTTGAAAATGCAATTAACCATTTCACACGCATATTTTTAATGTGGGGGTAGATAATAGATTAGTCAATTTTAACTCTTTCAGAGAATTTATTGTTTTGGAAAAATCAATTTTATTTTTTATAACGGAATGCATTCTTTTTGATAAGTTTATTATGGAGAAAAATTGAAAATGTAACATTGTAATATGCAAAACAAGTTGGAGAAATGAAAACATTCTACTCACTCAGAGGATCTCCCTCAATTCCAAACTTCTCAAACACCAACAACACTTTATATTTCGGTCTGACAGTAATATACCAATTGCAGCTTCGCGAAGCTTGATTCTTTGACGGAGCTTCGTAATCTTTTGGAAAATTTGGACTACTAATTTCTCCTGAATCCAAGCTACTCACGTTCCCACCACAATCGCCAAAAATTGATTTCGCGGTGTCGAAACTATACCTGTAGATTGAATGAGTGTTAGTATAATACGTAAAATTGAGTGAAAATACGAAATGGTTGTAGGGATTCAAGACAAAGTCAATACTATACAATGGTAGATATATTGGAGGGGAGAAACTTGTATTTTACTTTGCAAAACATCTACCAGGATGTAGTAGCTACACTGAAGTCGTTTTGAATAGTTCGGATAAAAACTAAAAGCTGGCTTATATCGGACAGATCAGTGCTTTAATTCAGGCATAGCGAAAAATATTTACATTTTTCAATCGTGTCATACAGTTTTTTGGATACATATTGATTAATATGATCCTCCCGTCTTGCAATTGTTTTGTCATTTTGATTGCACAATTTTTAATAAGCACTCCATCACTAAAAGGTTTCTTCGCTTTGACAATTTCCAGTGCTACTCCATAAGAAGCGGCAATACTGTACTTGGTATCAGCGTCAGAGTTTTTTAAAAACATTGTTTATTGTTTTAGTTTTTTTCTTATAATCCGTAATGATAGCCTTTCTTGACTAAAACGCTTTCTCGTGTAACGTAGTGTAATGTCGTTTTATATTATATTATTTGGGAACTGATAGTATTTGCATACAAACAATGCACTGAAGTTTATTATTGTTGTTCGTGATTAAATAGTCTGATTCCCAACGGTCATTATAAACTCGATGTGCATTATTTTTCTTTTCTGTGAAGACATATTTCACCGAGGATTTCACTTAAAAAGGTTCTAGAACTGGTACGTACCGCACAGTAGAACAATACTTATTAACTAACTCTGCCCTCTGCCCGTCCCGCTTGACTCAACCTTCTTATATACGGGCGCGCGGCTTCTCGAATATTCTAGGGTGATCGAGTAAGATCGGTCCGATTTTCAGTAACATCGCTGCGACCTTCTATTTGTCGCCAGTGGCGTTACAAGTTATTTAATTTGAATTTTTATTTTATCGTTAATGTAAGAATTTATACATTTATAGACCCGCTCCGCGGGCCGCAAAAAGTAACGTCGCCTCATATTGGGCATCTCTGGTCTAAGATAATGTCTTACAACACTACCTCGAGTGAGGTCAGTTAAGTAAGCCCTCCCCCCATTGCACCAATATTCCCCATGAATGATTTTTTCTACAACATATTCCCCGAGAAACCACAACTTTTTGTGTATGGGTGGAAGGGGGGTGTACAAATAAAGGCTAGACACCCCTCCCCCCAATCGGAATTTCCATATTTTGTACTTTGCACCATTAAGCGCTCGCAATGTACCATATATAGCAGTGGAATCCACTTCCAATGCACTCTTATGCACCACCAATAAAAACATGACAATAACCCCGGTGACATTTTTATTAAAAATTCTAAACGTTAGCTGATGGACTCGAAATTTTCTACGTATAATAAAGGACACTACTTGTTCATCATAAATTAAAGCACACAATATAGCTAACTCTTTAGATTCTAAATCTTATCTAAAAACTGTCAGCAACATATTAATCTATAAACTATTGCCGCTTAAACTACACGTATTTGAAAAATAAGATTTCCTAACTTTTACATTTGCAATCTTGTGGAAAATCTATAACATGTAGTGGACTTAACTTGAAATGCGACTTAATTTTAATGCTACAATGATTTATTTGTGTTCTTATTTCTTGATATGTTGAACATTTCTCGCCTTTTTGATGATTATCTATCATTATACATTTCCCACATATTGTTGTGCCTATGTGCGACAGCAACGAAGTGACCAAGCGCTGAAACGGGACCTCTGTATGCAAAACACCTCAAAATATGCAGTCATATTTAAAAAAAATAATAGATATTTGTGGCTACATTAGGTAGTAATGCACTATTTAAAACACTTTCCCAGAAATAGTCAACATCCCTATTGCTCAGTTCGCTTTGATTTAAGGTGTGATGATCCCGAAAAAGACAGTATTGTAAAAAAAAGATATTTTTATTGAATTGTGTATATTATATTTTCCAATGTTAATAGCGGCCATCGATCTGATTAAGGTCAGGCGAACACCTAGAAATCACGTTTCTATTAAACGTAAACATCGCGTTCACATACGCGGAAGGTCGAACCTACTGGTGAATGACTTGAATGTGTCCTATAAAAACAAAGTGTAATTAACCAATGAGTCATTCATTATTATTATTTTGAATAAGTTAAAAGGTCGATGAGATTGTAATCTGTGTTAATTCTAAATATACTAAACCTAGTGATTTTTATAAATGATGTTGTTTATTCAATCCCCGAAGAACGACTACTAGGTAAGTGTTTTCCTCAAAGAAGTAATGGCTCTATGGTGAACATAGCTTATGCGAGGAGCACTTACTGAGTAACCACCACATGGCGATCCTGCGAACGAAATGGTAATGGAAAAATTAATGGTATAATGGTAATCGCCACCACATGGCGATCCTGCCAACGAAATGGTTATGGTAAAGTTGATGGTATAATGGTAACAAATGGTTATGGTAAATGATCCTGCAAAGTAAATGGTGAATGGTAATGGTATAGAACAAATGATAATGGTAAATAATCCAGCTAATTAAATGGTAAATGGAAAACTGATGGTAAAATACACATCGCCACTACATGGTAATGGTAAATGGTAATAAATGATAAATATTCCTGCAAAACAAATGTTAAGGACAAGTGAAGTATATGGTTTTCTATCTAAATTTGGGACCATGGAGAAGAGAAACTATGGGAGGTTCATCAACCAAAAAAGAGGCAAAAGAAACTGGAATTGTCAATAATACTTTTATGGTACAGCAAGACAGTTTTGCGACGCACATAATGGTTCTATTGTATATCATAACAGTAGCTTTCATCTTGAAATTTATTTGGTCATTGTGGAAAACGCACCGAAGAGCGTTGAAAACGGACATCAACCGAAGCAGACATCAGGAACTCTGACTGTGTAAAAATAATTGTAAGTACTTATGCATTCTATTCTTATGAACGAATTTTATGAATGTCAATAACGTAGGAAGATTTTGAAGATAAGTTACGATTAATTGTGGAAGAAGTTAATAAACAGGGAAAAAGGGTTTTGTAAAAGCAAACTCCTAAAAATCCTGATATACATATTGAAGTAATTAATAGTATAGTAGGTCTTTATAATAATTTTGTTAAGTTTATAGCCAAAAATTGGAAAAGTTTAAGTTTAGTACAACAAGAGATTTGTAAAAATTAATCAGATAGGATTAGAGATAAAACTGCTAGGACATTTCAAGCGTTAAATTGTATTGTTAAAATACCTACCTCTATATTTGAGGAAATCGATACTATTGTATTACAAACAATAAGAAGACATTAGAAAATGGCGAAAAGTATGAATGATTTTTTTATTTTGCGAGTGAAGTTTTACCGACCAAATTTAACGGTGAAGCAAGCAAATTACAATCATTTTTGGACTCATTAGATTTGTTACAAACAAACACGAAAGGTAACGAAGAAAATGCTATTCTACTAATTAAGACGAGACTATCGGGAAAAGCCAGAAGTTTAATAACGACGGAAAACTCCATTAAAGAAATCAAGAATAAACTAAAAACGGGAATAAGAGGAGACAATCCAAGCCTTCTCTTAGCGAAACTTGGTAAAGTAAGACAAAATGGAAAAGATGTAACACAGTATGCAACGGAGATAGAAAAATTAGCGGAGAGACTACAGGCAGCATACGTATCGGAAGGGATGCCCGAACGACTAGCCGAAAAATATACTAAGGAAGCAACGATTAAGGCAGTAACTACGAATGCCACAACGGATGCAACCAAAACAATAATCGCAGTGGGAAGTTTTGAAACTACGCTAGAAGTACTATCCAAATTGGTTTCAGTAGAAGGTATAGTAGGACAACAACAAGTTTTACATATGAAGGATAACAGGAATTTCTTCAGGAAGCCAAACGTCGACTTTAGGAATAATCATCGGAGAGGAAACAACAGAGGATTTTATAACGGTAATCATTCAGAAAGGACATTTCGACAGTTTAATCAAGGTAACAACTATGGCGGATACGAAAATTCTAATAAAGATAGGAAATTCAATAGGATTGTAAATTACAATAATCGAGGCAACAATAATATGAGAATATGCAAGATAGAAGATAAAATTGAGGAAATGAGTAGACAAATAGCACAATTAAAGAAGGAAAACTACGATTTATGAATGGAAAATATGGAACTAAAGGAAAAAACAGAATTTTTGCAAAGAAACATGACCTAGAAAACTTTTAGAGAAATTAATTTAATAATACATGGTATAGAAGAAGAAAACGAAGAAGATGAGGAACAACTAGAAAACAAATTAGAAGATGTAATGAACAACGTTAATAACACAGTAGATGTTAAAACATATATTTTGAAATGTAAAAGATTAGGAAACAAAAATAGACCAGTATTAATAATGATGAAAGATGTGAATAAGAAAATAGAGACTTTGAACGGAACGAATAAACTAAAAGGAACGAAGATATACATTGATGAAGATTACCCAAAAGATATATTGGAACAGAGAAAACAGTTAATAAGATACATGAAACAGGCGAGAGAAAGTGGAGCTAAAGCTAAAATAATTGATAATACATTAATGATTAATGACAACGTGTACAGTTCAAAATAACTAGAAGAAAGGAAGAATCAATTAGAAATACATACAGGATGGAATAAATCAGCATATAAGGAAAAAAAGCGAAACTAATCCGAAAATTTTGGATAAAATTTTCAGCGATAGAAGTTTTAATCAACTAAGAGGTAAATACATTGTCTAGAAAGATCTGAAATTTGATTGATTTGGAAGAATATGATTTTGAAATACAGTATGTCAAAGGTATAGCGAACTACGCAGATAGCATATCGAGAATATCCATAGAAGAACTTAAGGATGTATATAGAAATAATTCATATCCCTTGGCAATCACAAGAGCACAAACACGAAAAGAAAACGCTCAATCAGAAAAGGATCTAAGGATTAACGAAGAAACAAAGGAAGTAAGAGTACAGCATTCGGATCAAAAATAAATTGAAATTTAGTGAAGCCTTAATTACCGGAATACACAACTTCGACCTAGGACGAACGTTGGAAAAGCTTGAGGAGCTATCGGTAAAAAATGAATAAAAAAAAATGAAAATATATACAAATAATGATATATTCAAAAAGTGCACAGTAGAAGAATTTATAGAAGAAGGAAATCAAAGGTTAAAAAATATTCAAGTATGTATATGCGAAGTACCAAAAACGGTACAGCAAAAAGAAGAGATCCAAAAGATTTTAGAAAGATACCACAACGATCCAATGTTTGGAGGACATGTAGGAAATAATAGATTATTAAAGAAACTAAGAGCAAATTTCAGGTGGAAAAACATGGAGAAAGACGTAAGGAAGTATGTAAAGAATTGCCATAAATGCCAAATGAATAAAGCAAAGCTTAATCATAAGGAAAAATTTGTCATCACAGATACATCTATAAAACCGTTTGATATTATTTACATCGACACAATAGGTCCGTTTGTAGAAAGTAACAACGGGAATCATTATTGTATTACAATACTCTACGAACTAACTAAATACGCAGTTATGATACCGGTCAAGAACAAGGAAGCATACACAATAGCAAAAGCAATATTTGACAATTTTATACCGAATTACGGACTGATGAAGGAGATAAGAACAGATCAAGGGACGGAATACAAGAATGAAATAATGAAGAACTTAGCGGAATTTTTAAATATAAAACATAATTTTTCAACAGCATACCATCATGAGGCCATAGGCAGTTGTGAAAGATTACATAGAACATTTAATGAATATATAAGAAACTTTATCAAAGATTCTAGGGATAACTGGTGTGGTTTTGTAAAAATATTTGCATAATGCTATAATACAACACCAAACACGTATCACGGATACACTCCTTTTGAGTTATTATACGGGAGAAAACCCAATTTAGCAGAATTCTTAAATGTAGAAATAGAACCGTGTTACAATCTTGAAAGATATGATAAAGAGTTAAAATATAAGTTACAATACGCAAATCAAAGAGCCAAACAGTTTTTAATAAAAAACAAAATAATTAGAGTCAATAATAGTGAAACGGAATCTTCACCTGTAAACTTTAGAATAGGGGAATTAGTTATTTTAAAGAATGAAGGGAGAAATAAGTTCGATCCATATTATTTAGGTCCGTTTAAAATAACGGAAATAAAAGGCGTAAATTGTGAGATTACATCTCAGGACAGTAAACCACAGACCGTTCATAAGAATCGTTTGTATAAATACAACAGCAGAAAACAATTGTAAACGAACGAGTAGTGTTTAGTAAACAAAAACAATCAATGAAGAACTGTTATAGTTATAGGTAGTATCGAAAAATTGAGACGATAATTTTTCTCTTTCAAGAAGGGATGATGTGATGATACCGAAAAAGACAGTATTGTAAAAAAAGACATTTTTATTGAATTGTGTATATTATATTTTCCAATGTTAATAGCGGCCATCGATCTGATTAAGGTCAGGCGAACACCTAGAAATCACGTTTCTATTAAAGTAAACATTGCGTTCACATACGAGGAAGGTCGAACCTACTGGTGAATAACTTGAATGTGTCCTATAAAAACAAAGTGTAATTAACCAATGATTCATTCATTATTATTATTTTGAATAAGTTAAAAGGTCTATGATATTCTAAACTGTGTTAATTCTAAATATACTAAACCCAGTGATTTTTATAAATGATGTTGTTTATTCAATCCCCGAAGAGCGGCTACTAGGTAAGTTATTTCCTCAAAGATATAATGGCTCTATGGTGAACATCGCTTATACGAGGAGCACTTACTGAGTAACCACCACAAAGGTAAATGAGGTTAACAAAGATTGACTACCGCAGAAACCGCAGGACTGTTTTTGAACTATCGAATTAAATCCACAAACGTTGGACAGTGTAATCTGTATTGGTTTTTACAAGTTTCGGGCCTTCTAGGTTGCCACTTCGCAATAGGTAGCACTTTTTGTTCGAAAAGTCCGTCGATAAAAACTCTACTACTAGTTCTAAGTAGCTTGTCTTTTTTCTCCTCTTATATGCCTTATTTTAAACCTGATTTTGATCCGTGTTGCCGCATCGAATTCAAATATTTTCCGTAGAGCAAAGTGGATGATGGTGTAATTGTATTCTGGCAATTACTGCACCTTTACTTTGTAACATGATGTTTAATAATTAGAGGGAGGAGGGATTTTGTTTTTGTTGCTGGTGCATATGAGCGTATTTGAATTGGATTCCGCTGCCATTTATTTTCTTTGAAAATTATCATGGGGGAAGCGAGGCAATTTTACTTTAAATATTTTGGTTTAACTAACTATGTGGTGGGGGTATTTTGTTTTTGGTGGTGGTGCATACGAATACATTAGAAGTGGATTCAGCTGTAGTATATATTTTTTGTGAATTGCCATTGGGGGGGAGGGCAACTTCACCTTGAATCATGCGATACTACTAACTGAGGAGGACTTTGGGCGATGCATAATGGTGGATTGTAAGCGGTCGATGGTACAAAATTTGGAAATTCCGATTGGTCAGTCAAAGAGCATAAAGATGCATAACACCAAATATGTTTGAAAATATCTATGACTGACCTCCTCAAATGGACACCAAATTCAACAACTCAGGTTATGTTCAATATATTTCAATTTTTCAAATATTCCTCTAAAACATATCTACCGACCATGGAGGCCATTTAATCCTCTTTTTTGCTTCTGATACAGTGTCGTAGAAAATGTTGGTTCAGATACTGACGAGGATTTGTGAGAGCTACATATGTTTAGTTCCAGATATATATGCGACAAGGAAAAGACGCATTCCCATAGCAAAAAATATGACAGTACCTTTTTCACTGTTCAAACTTTCTTTGATAATAACTATTATTTGTATTATTTACATTGAATATTATAGACTCAATTTACCTTGCTTTGAAACCGCTGAAAACGCCTTCAGAGTCTGAATGTAGGACTATTTTGAGCCCAGTAGCGCCCCTTGGAGATTCTATCGGTCCAGGTGCGGACGTTTGGCAATATCTCCCAATTTTCGTTTCTGAACCATCACGGTACACGTTGAATATTTCGATCCAATCTTCTTGACAAAGAGTAGTTCTGAAATTTTGAAAATGAATGTATAAAACGAAATAATAATTTTCTTTGATAACTGCGGAGCAATAATAATGTTATTCAGTGATTTTTCGTCGTATCATATGAAGGTTTCATCAAAAATAAAATGAAAGGTACTTCGCATGTTACTGAACAATTTCAAGAAATAAATATATTTTGGAAGACTCACCCATAGGAACCAATAGATGCATTAACACCATCAGCACGTATCTTGAAATTGTCGAAAACTAGTGTGACCTGTTCGTTATTAGTGGCCAAGAAGAGATAGGTGCAGTTGGTGTCGCTTGGATAATTTGAAGGGTATCGCGGAGAATTGAATTCTCCTTTTTTCTTGCTGGTGCTCAAATACGTGAACGAACAGGAACCATCCGGTGCTGCAGTACCAGGAATTCTATATTCTGCAAATTAGAAACATTTGTTTGTAATCGGAAAGTATCTTCAAAATTTCAAGGAAGAAAGGGAATGAATAATATTAGAAAAATAATAATTTACTGTATCAATTTTTTTTTATTTCTTTAGTATTATACGAGTATATTCAATTTTATTAAGATTTCTTCTATTACTTTATTCACTATACATATGTAAGTTTAGCGACTGCAATTTTAGTATGATTTCTTGTTTTTGTGATTATTGACAAGTAAATATAACACATTCTCACTAATGTCTGTCGTCAATACATTTAATTAATATAGATAATAAAATGGTTTTTTCACTTGAGAAGTTTGTGAACCCAATTACCACTTAATACACTTTTATCGGTTATGGACCCAGTGGTGACTTGATTGTAAGATTAGAAAGATGAGAATTATGGACTAAACCTGTTATGAATTGATATTCTATAGTCAAATGACGAAGCTGTGAGTAGTGAAAACTCACAAGACTGGAAGAAAGCTGTAGATGAAGAAATAAAAGCTCATGAGATAAATGAAACTTGAGAAATGGAGCCAAAAAACAAAATGATTCCAGATGGGTTTTCAAGGATTTATTGAAGGATATATTTGTCAATACAAAGCCTGAGTATGTGCGCAAGGATTTTGCACAAAAGGAAAGTGTAGATTTCAATGCATCCACTTTCATAAGAATTCTTTTGGCGATTGTAATCTCAAGGTTTTAATGAAAAGGTCTGTAAGCTGAGAAAGTCGTTGTATGATCTTAAACAAGCACCACGTGCGAGGAATACAATATTTAACAGTGTATTAGGACGTTTTGGGTTTGAAGAACGCCAAGCAGTCAAGTGTGTTTACACTGGAAATGTTGAAAATAGTAGAAAGTTTTCCTCATAATATATGTTGATGACGGCCTAATAATGTCTCATAATATTTCATCTATGAATGCAGTTCTAGCTGAACTACAACACAACTATGAAGTAACCATAAGTGATGCCAGTTATTTTTTTGGTTCGGAAATAATCCAAAATGAAGAATTTGTATTCATATACCAAACAAATTATGTAAAACGAGTCATTAACAAGTTTAAGATCAGAAATTCAAACTCTGTTTATGTACCCGCTGGTTCAAACACAAAGCTAGCTATTAATCAAACTGATAAACCATGTTAAGGCACGTATAGCGAAGCTGTTGAATCTCTAATATTTGCATCTACAGTAACAACACCTGACATTTCATATACAGTGCAGCCGATATGTGAATAATCGCAATGGTGTTAAAAGAATCATAAAATATTTGAAAGGAACTTTAAATTTCGGCATATGTTTGTAAATAGAATAGTGATTGCTCTCTAATTGAATTCTTTCATGCAAACTATGCAAGTGACACAGAAACCAGAAGGTCTGTAACTGGTTATATATTTAAGATATGTGGTGGAGCTGTAACGTGGTATGGCCCACTGTTACCCATTCTACAATAGCATTAGAGTATGTAGTTGTATCCTAATTCACTAAAGATGCCATATGGATTCGTCAACATTTGAATGACACTTGTGAGAGAACCTCCTACATTGCTACCACACTATGTGGCGATAAACAACGTGCGATAAAACTGCTTCGCAATCCCAAATTTCATAATCGCACTAAACATGTGGTCGTCAAGAATACGTGTCACGGGACCTTGTTACAATCATGGTTCACCTCAAAATCGATCGAGACATCGTCATTGCTTCTGCCTACTTCGCTGAAGACGGGCCGATGACACCGCCAGAAGAGGTACAAGAGCTAGTGAGATACTGCAATGGCAGACGGCTGCCAATTATAATTGGTTGTTATGCCAACGTACACAATACCGTGTGGGGAAGCACTAATAACAACGCAAAAGTTGAGTGTTTATTAGAATATCTCTTAGCAAATAACCTTGAGACCTTAAACGTGGGGACAGTCCCCACTTTTGTTACGAGAGCAAGATAAGAGGTCCTGGACGTAACAATTGTTAATGTTGCTGCTAGAAAAAATGTAAAAGATTGGAGGGTGATAAGCGAGCCATCACTTTCTGACCATAGGATCATCGAATTTTGGATAGAGGGAGAGACTACCTCGATTCCTACAATACGAAATCCTATGAATACTGATTGGTCTCTTTACAAGACCAATCTGAAGGACAATTTGGAACACGTCCAAGTGAATGGGGTAAATCACCCGCACTACGACCTGGAACAAAGAGTCGAACAGATCAGTGAAGCAATAATGGAAGCTTTTCAATCCAGTTGCCCACTGTCAAACCTCCGAAAAGAGGTCCGTTGGCTCTTTAATAGAGGCAACCGTGGCGGTAACTGGTAGGGCTACCCTGAGAAACTTACTCAGTACAATATAGAGATTAGGAAGGCCAGAAGGCTCAATTTTCAAGCCTTTTGCGAAAAGATCATTTCCACTCACACAGCGGCCAGACTACAAAAGGTCGTGGCAAATGGGGAAACTAACCCCTCAATGTCGCTGAAAAAGCCAGACGGATCTTACACGGAAGGTGAAGAGGAACGATCGATTCTTCTTCTTAGAACCCACTTTCCAGGTAGTGAACTAGCAACAAGCTTACACCAAAAAATCCCGCAAGGAAAATTGGGACATTGCTAGGAAAATATTCAGCAGACAACGGTTGGAATGTGTAATAAGTACCTTTCAACCATATAATCACCAGGAGTAGATGGAATATTCCCATTACTCATGCAGCAAGGGTTAGAGGAGATTCTTCCTCACCTGCTGAAGATTACAAGAAGGAGTCTAGCAGTGGGTCTAATACCTAGAAAATGGAGAAGGGCAAAGGTAACCGTCATACCAAAAATAGGGAAAAATGATGGGACTGATCCCCGATCTTTTAGACCCATCTGCCTAACATCGTTTCTACTCAAAACGATGGAGAAAATAGTGGATAATTACATGAGAACAGAGAACCTGGAGAATATACCACTGATACGGCTCTGTATCAGCTGACCAAAGTCATCCAGAGAACTCTGAACAACAAAGAAATCGCAATGTGCGCATTCCTGAATATATGTGGGGCTTTTGAAAACACAACTCATGTGTCTGTCAAAGAAGCACTAAAAAGATGAGGAGTAAATGAAACCGTTGTAAAATGGATGTATGAGTTGTTGACGACGAGGATAGCTGAGACACAGGTGTGGAATCAAACCACCTCAGTTAAAGCCACTCGGGGGACACCTCAAGGGGGAGTGATATCTCCCCTTCTATGGAGTAGTAGATGAGTTGCTCTACAGGCTAATGGAGCTTGGCTTCGAATGTATGAGCTATGCTGATGACATAATTCTAATAGTTAGAGGCAAGTTCGAGAACACCTAGTGCTATTTATTACAAACGGACTTCAGAATTATTGAGCAATAGTGCTAAAGATTAACCCAAGCAAGACCATAGTAATTCGATTTACCCGGAAAAGAACACTTCCAGCCATGAAACCCCTATCTTTAAACGGGGAAATCATAGAATGGAAATCAGAGGTTAAATATTTAGGGATAACCCTAGACAGTAAGCTTCTGTGGAATAAGCATGTTGAAATAACTGCTAGTAAAGCAATAAGAGCTTTAATGGCGTGCAGAAATCTAGCTGGTAAGAGTTGGGGCTGTAACACAAAATACTGCGATGTGTGTACGCCATGATTGTGAGACCAGCAATTACGTATGGGGCAACAGTTTGGCATACAAAAGCAAATGAGTACAGCACGAGGAAGACCCTCGACAAAGTTCAAATGCTTGCCTGCGTGTGCATCACTGGAGCTATGAGAACGTGTCCAACTAGGGCACTTGAGATCATTACAGATCTCACATCTCTACATCTGGTGATAGAAAGATCTGCACAAGAGGCAATTCTTAGAATATCTAAGCAAAATACATCTCATCAGCGAATATTCCCAGTGACGAAACGATCAAGAAAGTAAGTATCGAAAAGAATTTCAATACGATGCTAAATAACTGGAGATACTGGGAAAGGGAACACACCACCCAAACTCTCAAAGAAAACACCATTAAATGGTATACAGATGGTTCGAAAACCACAACAGGAGCAGGCGCTGGAGTATTTGGGCCTGGCACCAGATACTCATTATCGTTAGGGTCGTTCTCGAGCGTCTTTCAGGCAGAAATACTTGCGATCGAAAGATGCGTGGAAATGAACGTAGAAAGAAACTATCAGAATTGTGACATATCGATCCGTTCTGATAGTCAAGCAGCTATCAAAGCATTGAGCTCCCATGTCGTTGACTCAAAGTTGGCATGGGAGTGCCGAAGTCAACTTGAAGAATTAGGCAAGAATAAGAGGGTCTCTTTAGTCTGGGTTCCTGGCCACTCGGGAATCACGGGAAAGGAAGATGCCAATACACTTGCCAGGAAAGGAGCACAAACGCCCTTTATTGGCCCGGAGCCTTTCTGCGGTGTAGGAAAATGCTCCTTTAACAAAGAGTTTCGGAAAAAGAGGAAACCGAAAGAGAAGCACTCTGGCGGTGCCTTCCCGGGCTGGAAAATTCCAGAACCTTGACACTGCTAGATCCAAAAAAATATTTGGACCTCAGTAAAAATAAGCTACATCTCCTCACGGGCTTTCTTACAGGCACTGCCGCTTTAGGAAGTACCTAATGAAAATAGGTCTAGCAGAAATTGACGAGTGTAGATTCTGTGGGGAGGAGGATGAAACTCCGGATCACCTAGTTCTAGAGTGCCTCGCCATTGCAAGCCCACGCAAGAAATGCTTCGGACAAGAAACTTGTAAGAGTGAGGATCTAGCCTCGTTGAAGCCGTCCCAAATACTAGAGTTCATTAGAACCCTGGAACTGGAAGGAGAGCTGTAGTAGTAGCGAGAACAGCTATGAAAGGGAGGGGGGCACAATAAACCTTAGATTCCAGTGCATTCTAACTCCGTTAAAATATAATCATTTTATTAGAGAAAAATATGGAAACGGGGACATTGATCCAAAATATGTTCCCATAAAATGGCAAGAGGCTGATATTTTGACCATGTTATTCCCGAGAGAGACTTTTCAACGAAAAACTTAATTAGAATTGAAGTTAAGACAATCATTTAAAGACATGTAGCGTTGCGATGTTTATTGCTAAAAAAGACTTCAAAATAGTATACATATGTAAGTTTAGTAAGACCCTTGTTTTCTATAGATATTGACAATTTACAAGTATGAAGTATCTGTAATACATTTTCATTAATGCCTGTTGTCAATATATGTAATTAAAATAGATAATAAAAACGCTTTTCACTTGAGAAGTTCGTGAACCCAATTACCATCGAATACCTTTTAATAAATTTGTTTTGTTTGATGTAACTTTCCTTTTCTTAGTGTTTTTAGTGCGCTGAAAAAGAGCTTATGATTTCGGTGGCTATCATCCTGCACAACTACTCTCAAATCTATCTTTTCACAATATTTACCGTACATGCAACTATTTCCTATTCAGTTCTATGACTTTAGTAGTTATTAATACGTTCACTTAGTATACATATAAAAAAACTTACCAGTCTCGAAAGAATAGTTGGCTTTAAAACCCCGTCCCATAAGTTCTCCACTACTGAACACCATCACCAATCGAGGGCCATCGGAAACTACGACTGTAGGTTTGGTGTTTTCTCCGCACATTTCGTAGTCGAACTTGTCATACGAATCCGTCGTTTCCTGACCTTTCAAGTAGATTTTCAAATAACCATCCGAACAACTGCAAATGAGAAGAAAAAAAATGTTAAATAATTGGTTGAATTTTTAAAAAAATCAAACTTTTTGGATTTACTAACATCTCTTTTGTTTGATGTTATCGATAACATCTACAGTTGCTTAACATATGAGTTGTGGAGTGCCTAACGAACTGAAAGCACATAGGACTTCTTTGAAAAGTGGATATAGGAAAATTGTTTTTTCAATAAAGTCAAGAAAATAAATCTGTAAGGTATGGAAACACAGAATTGAAATCTATAAATAGACAAATTTTGAAAACAAAAAACACGTAAATTGGGAAACAAATGAGCAATACAGAAATTTATCAATTTTAACAAGAAATATAAATTATACATACAAAAATTGGTGACACGAAACACGATAAGAAATTTTATACAATCAGAAAATCAAAAGTACAGGAGCGTAATAAACAGAAATTTATCAAAATAATGAAAGGAATCAGTCAATGTTAAACATTCATCTCGCATACGGGTGAACTTAGTAGCTCTGAAACAAAAACTGTTTGCGACACACTAGAAATCCGGTGCTGAAAAAGAAAGAATGAGGGAGATGGATGAAATAAGAAGAAAGTTTTCTATGTCTGACTGATAAAATGACAACAACCGAAAACCAACTAGAAAATCACATGCAAAAAATAAGAGAGCTGAAAGAGGAGAAAAAGTCGCTTAGAGAAATGATAAAAATACAAGAAAGAAGAATAGGAATGGTGGAACGAGAGACCAAACGAAACAATATAATTGTACAGGGAATAGAAGATAGTGAAGAGGAAAGATCTGGAGATACAAATATAAAAATCCAAGGAATATTAAAAGAAGCAGGAATAGAAGTGAACTTAAAAAATGAAGTAAACTATCTACGAAGAATAGGAGAATTCAATAATTGAGTGAATGAAAACGACGAATACCCAGTGTGTATTTATTTATTAATTTCCAGCTAAGCGCTTTCGGCTATTAAGCCATTCTCAAAGCTGTCCTATGAAAATTACAAAGTTTGTGAAATTTTGAAAAAACAATTTAAAAAAGTTGAACTTACGTCATTTAAAAAATAGGTGTCGAAACCATCCAGTTGATAAAGAACAATGTTCAAAATTGAATCATTGTAATGATTAAGTCATTGAATTAAAAACATTAAAATAACCCTATTGGAAAGGTGTAAAATTATAATAATAATAATCATGTAAATTATAATTTAAATGTGATAAATTGATAATAGATGGAAATGTACATGATAAGTATAGTTTCCAGGAAGGTGAGAAAAGGCAGATACAAATATGCCTGTTACGAATCTGTCAACAATTTATTTATTTCATTTTAATTCTTCTTGTTATTGCCTATTGCTTATTGCTTTTACGCGCCACTGTATATCGCCGGAGTCAATTATTCGTGGAAAGTAAGTTAGTTCCGATACAACTCCGAGTTGGCTTAGCCAGCATGTGTTCCTATGTGTTCCCAGTACTGGTGACCAAGAAGAATCGCACCTTATTACAGGTTAGTGGGCAAAGTTCAAGGCAATAAATAATTACAGTTCATTTGTTCTTGCAATTTATATATTTTTTGAGCTATTCGTAACATTTGATCCTTCGACCCATATGAACTAGTGTGTTTTAGAATTTAATTTTCTCTTAAAGGTCCTTCTATCTAATAACAATTTTAAGCTTTGCTATATCTTCATTTCGCATGATAATAATCCTTTTAACATAGATATTGCAATTAAATTTTACTGTTAAAAGTAATCCAAACAAACTAAAGAAGTGGACATATCTTATCGCTTGGTTTCTGTGGAACACTATGGGTTTTTAGCTATAAACACATTTATTTCACATTGTAGATACACAAATTCAAATTTATTAATTATTTCGCAAGCAAATTAATAGTAAAGCAAAATTTTTAATTCTAGATTCGATATCCTGTTAATCAGATCGCAGTTGTTTTTTTGTTTAAATATGTCGATATACTGTTAATTAGATAGCTTTCGTTTTTTTTTGTTTCTTTCGCTATAAAATATCTGAACAGGCCACCGTTAATTTGAAGTCAGTTTTTTGGATATAAAATTAACACAGTCACTTTATTCGCATTATTTGGAAAAAAAAATGGATAAACTCACTAAATACAAATATTACCGCAATAGTTGCATCAATGACGTGCACATATTATGGGAATTAGCTAATCGCGCGGCAGTTGATAGGTCTTCACGAAATTTTGCTGAAATGTAGAGCTCGCGAACTAGATGAACATAAAACAGAATTTATTACAGACACCCCATTTGCTTCTATACCTATAAATTATTTTTCAAGTAACCGTAAATGTAGCTTTAAGACAAAAATAGAACCATATAGTAGAATTCTAGTTAATATTCCTGTATCGACATATAATGGTGATATTTTAATATCAAAGCAAAATATAAAAAAATGCGAAATTCCTTCGATTCTCACAACTGCAAAAAACGGATATGCAATTGTAGAAATTTTTAATAAAACGAGCGAAGACATTATTTTTAATTTAACAGAACCTATAAAATCAACTGCTTTTGATAAAAATTGTTATGAGTTATTTCACGCAGATGTTAGAGACAGTGGTTACACTGAGAAACCTGACATTGAAGCACTTTTAAGAACCGATCATTTAAATTCGGAAGAAAGAAATCATATTTTGAAACTTTGCCGTAAATATAATGATATATTTTATAGAGAAGGAGAACCTTTAACTTTTACTAATCAAATTAAACATAGTATAAAAACTAAAGACGAACTCCCAATTTATTCAAAATCTTATAGATACCCTTTTGCACATAAACAAGAAATTCAACGTCAAATTAAATCTATGTTAGATCAAGGTATTATAAGGCCAAGTACAAGTGCTTGGTCTTCGAATATTTGGGTTGTCCCAAAAAAACCAGATGCGTCAGGGAAGAAAAAATATAGAATTGTAGTAGATTTTCGTAAGTTAAATGAAAAAACTGTAGATGATAGATACCCTATTCCTTTAATAAGTGACGTAATGGATAAACTAGGTAAATGTAATTATTTCAGTACTTTAGATTTAGCTAGCGGATTTCATCAAATAGAGATGAGTCCCGAAGATATACCAAAAACAGCTTTTAGAGTTGAAAACGGTCATTACGAATATTGTCGCATGCCAATGGGTTTAAAAAATTCACCCGCAACTTTCCAAAGGGTTATGGATAATATTCTCAGAGGATTACAGAACGAAATTTGTTTAGTATATCTCGATGACATAATAATATTTTCAACTTCACTACAGGAGCACGTAACTAATCTTGATAAAGTTTTTAAACGATTACGAGAAACAAATTTTAAATTACAATTAGATAAGTGTGAATTTTTGAAAAAAGAAGTTGCTTATTTAGGTCATATAGTGACACCGGAAGGAGTTAAACCCAACCCGGATAAAATTTCAGCTATAAAAAATTATCCAATTCCAAAGACTACTAGAGAAATAAAATCATTTTTAGGTTTGATTGGATATTATAGAAAATTTATTAAAGATTTCGCAAAAATTACTAAACCTCTTACTAAATGTTTAAAAAAGGATGCAAAAATTATACATGATGCTGAATTTAAATGTTGCTTTGAAACTTGTAAAAATCTTTTAGAAAACGAACCAATTTTACAGTATCCGGATTTTAATAAAGATTTCATTTTAACTACAGATGCTAGTAATATTGCTCTGGGTGCAATATTATCTCAGGGCACAGTTGGGAGAGATAGGCTCGTATCTTATGCTTCTAGGACTCTTAATGAGTCAGAACAAAATTATAGTACAATAGAAAAAGAATTGTTAGCTATTGTGTGGGCTACAAAGTATTTTAGACCCTACTTATACGGTAGAAAGTTTAAAATTATTACTGATCATAAACCATTGAAGTGGCTTATGAATTTGAAGGAGCCAAACACTAGGTTAGTGAGGTGGCGCCTCAAGCTGGAGGAATTCGAATATGAGATTGAATATAAACGTGGAGTAGCAAACAGCAATGCTGATGCTCTTTCAAGGGTAGAAATCAATTCCAAAGAAATATTTGAATATATGGAAAATTTTAATATAGCTCTTTCAGAGGATCCACGAGATAATGATGAAAATGAGTCTTTAATAGTAAACTTGGATGATAATAATGACGACAGGGAAGGAACAGACGATCTCACTGTTCATACCAGTAGAGAAGAGCCAATTTTAGGAATGACAATTACGGAAAAATGTGTAAATTCTTATGACCACCAAATCATAATAGATTTTGTTTTACATTCGGCAGCTAAACCTAAAATAGAACAAATTTTCAAATCAAAAAAACGATTACATGTTCAAATTGCATTAAATAATTTACAACAAGACATTATAAATTTATTTAAAAACTATGTAGATCCAAAATACACTTATGGTATATATTTCTTGAAAGAAGGACCCATATCACGTATGTTAGAGATATTAAGAGAAACGTTCAAAAATTCGGCTTATAAGTTAATACATTGTAAGTTAAAATTGACAGATATAGATGAAAAAGACGAACAGCATGAGATTATTCGACACACTCATGAAGGTGAAACTAATCACCGTGGCATCTACAGTTGCTCAACATATGAGTTGTGGAGTGCCTAACGAACTGAAAGCACATAGGACTTCTTTGAAAAGTGGATATAGGAAAATTGTTTTTTCAATAAAGTCAAGGAAATAAATCTGTAAGGTATGGAAACACAGAATTGAAATCTATAAATAGACAAATTTTGAAAACAAAAAACACGTAAATTGGGAAACAAATGAGCAATACAGAAATTTATCAATTTTAACAAGAAATATAAATTATACATACAAAAATTGGTGACACGAAACACGATAAGAAATTTTATACAATCAGAAAATCAAAAGTACAGGATCGTAATAAACAGAAATTTATCAAAATAATGAAAGGAATCAGTCAATGTTATACATTCATCTCGCATACGGGTGAACTTAGTAGCTCTGAAACAAAAACTGGTTGCGACACACTAGAAATCCGGTGCTGAAAAAGAAAGAATGAGGGAGATGGATGAAATAAGAAGAAAGTTTTCTATGTCTGACTGATAAAATGACAACAACCGCAAACCAACTAGAAAATCACATGCAAAAAATGAGAGAGCTGAAAGAGGAGAAAAAGTGGCTTAGAGAAATGATAAAAATACAAGAAAGAAGAATAGGAATGGTGGAACGAGAGACCAAACGAAACAATATAATTGTACAGGGAATAGAAGATAGTGAAGAGGAAAGATCTGGAGATACAAATATAAAAATCCAAGGAATATTAAAAGAAGCAGGAATAGAAGTGAACTTAAAAAATGAAGTAAACTATCTACGAAGAATAGGAGAATTCAATAATTGAGTGAATGAAAACGACGAATACCCAGTGTGTATTTATTTAATAATTTCCAGCTAAGCGCTTTCGGCTATTAAGCCATTCTCAGAGCTGTCCTATGAAAATTACAAAGTTTGTGAAATTTTGAAAAAACAATTTAAAAAAGTTGAACTTACGTCATTTAAAAAATAGGTGTCGAAACCATCCAGTTGATAAAGAACAATGTTCAAAATTGAATCATTGTAATGATTAAGTCATTGAATTAAAAACATTAAAATAACCCTATTGGAAAGGTGTAAAATTATAATAATAATAATCATGTAAATTATAATTTAAATGTGATAAATTGATAATAGATGGAAATGTACATGATAAGTATAGTTTCCAGGAAGGTGAGAAAAGGCAGATACAAATATGCCTGTTACGAATCTGTCAACAATTTATTTATTTCATTTTAATTCTTCTTGTTATTGCCTATTGCTTATTGCTTTTACGCGCCACTGTGTATCGCCGGAGTCAATTATTCGTGGAAAGTAAGTTAGTTCCGATACAACTCCGAGTTGGCTTAGCCCGCATGTGTTCCTATGTGTTCCCAGTACTGGTGACCAAGAAGAATCGCACCTTATTACAGGTTAGTGGGCAAAGTTCAAGGCAATAAAAAATTACAGTTCATTTGTTCTTGCAATTTATATATTTTTTGAGCTATTCGTAACATTTGATCCTTCGACCCATATGAACTAGTGTGTTTTAGAATTTAATTTTCTCTTAAAGGTCCTTCTATCTAATAACAATTTTAAGCTTTGCTATATCTTCATTTCGAATGATAATAATCCTTTTAACATAGATATTGCAATTAAATTTTACTGTTAAAAGTAATCCAAACAAACTAAAGAAGTGGACATATCTTATCGCTTGGTTTTTGTGGAACACTATGGGTTTTTAGCTATAAACACATTTATTTCACATTGTAGATACACAAATTCAAATTTATTAATTATTTCGCAAGCAAATTAATAGTAAAGCAAAATTTTTAATTCTAGATTCGATATCCTGTTAATCAGATCGCAGTTGTTTTTTTGTTTAAATATGTCGATATACTGTTAATTAGATAGCTTTCGTTTTTTATTGTTTCTTTCGCTATAAGATATCTGGACAGGCCACCGTTAATTTGAAGTCAGTTTTTTGGATATAAAATTAACACAGTCACTTTAATCGCATTATTTGGAAAAAAAATGGATAAACTCACTAAATACAAATATTACCGCAATAGTTGCATCAATGACGTGCACATATTATGGGAATTAGCTAATCGCGCGGCAGTTGATAGGTCTTCACGAAATTTTGCTGAAATGTAGATCTCGCGAACTAGATGAACATAAAACAGAATTTATTACAGACACCCCATTTGCTTCTATACCTATAAATCATTTTTCAAGTAACCGTAAATGTAGCTTTAAGACAAAAATAGAACCATATAGTAGAATTCTAGTTAATATTCCTGTATCGACATATAATGGTGATATTTTAATATCAATGCAAAATATAAAAAAATGCGAAATTCCTTCGATTCTCACAACTGCAAAAAACGGATATGCAATTGTAGAAATTTTTAATAAAACGAGCGAAGACATTATTTTTAATTTAACAGAACCTATAAAATCAACTGCTTTTGATAAAAATTGTTATGAGTTATTTCACGCAGATGTTAGAGACAGTGGTTACACTGAGAAACCTGACATTGAAGCACTTTTAAGAACCGATCATTTAAATTCGGAAGAAAGAAATCATATTTTGAAACTTTGCCGTAAATATAATGATATATTTTATAGAGAAGGAGAACCTTTAACTTTTACTAATCAAATTAAACATAGTATAAAAACTAAAGACGAACTCCCAATTTATTCAAAATCTTATAGATACCCTTTTGCACATAAACAAGAAATTCAACGTCAAATTAGATCTATGTTAGATCAAGGTATTATAAGGCCAAGTACAAGTGCTTGGTCTTCGAATATTTGGGTTGTCCCAAAAAAACCAGATGCGTCAGGGAAGAAAAAATATAGAATTGTAGTAGATTTTCGTAAGTTAAATGAAAAAACTGTAGATGATAGATACCCTATTCCTTTAATAAGTGACGTAATGGATAAACTAGGTAAATGTAATTATTTCAGTACTTTAGATTTAGCTAGCGGATTTCATCAAATAGAGATGAGTCCCGAAGATATACCAAAAACAGCTTTTAGAGTTGAAAACGGTCATTACGAATATTGTCGCATGCCAATGGGTTTAAAAAATTCACCCGCAACTTTCCAAAGGGTTATGGATAATATTCTCAGAGGATTACAGAACGAAATTTGTTTATTATATCTCGATGACATAATAATATTTTCAACTTCACTACAGGAGCACGTAACTAATCTTGATAAAGTTTTTAAACGATTACGAGAAACAAATTTTAAATTACAATTAGATAAGTGTGAATTTTTGAAAAAAGAAGTTGCTTATTTAGGTCATATAGTAACACCGGAAGGAGTTAAACCCAACCCGGATAAAATTTCAGCTATAAAAAATTATCCAATTCCAAAGACTACTAGAGAAATAAAATCATTTTTAGGTTTGATTGGATATTATAGAAAATTTATTAAAGATTTCGCAAAAATTACTAAACCTCTTACTAAATGTTTAAAAAAGGATGCAAAAATTATACATGATGCTGAATTTAAATGTTGCTTTGAAACTTGTAAAAATCTTTTAGAAAACGAACCAATTTTACAGTATCCGGATTTTAATAAAGATTTCATTTTAACTACAGATGCTAGTAATATTGCTCTGGGTGCAATATTATCTCAGGGCACAGTTGGGAGAGATAGGCCCGTATCTTATGCTTATAGGACTCTTAATGAGTCAGAACAAAATTATAGTACAATAGAAAAAGAATTGTTAGCTATTGTGTGGGCTACAAAGTATTTTAGACCCTACTTATACGGTAGAAAGTTTAAAATTATTACTGATCATAAACCATTGAAGTGGCTTATGAATTTGAAGGAGCCAAACACTAGGTTAGTGAGGTGGCGCCTCAAGCTGGAGGAATTCGAATATGAGATTGAATATAAACGTGGAGTAGCAAACAGCAATGTTGATGCTCTTTCAAGGGTAGAAATCAATTCCAAAGAAATATTCGAATATATGGAAAATTTTAATATAGCTCTTTCAGAGGATCCACGAGATAATGATGAAAATGAGTCTTTAATAGTAAACTTGGATGATAATAATGACGACAGGGAAGGAACAGACGATCTCACTGTTCATACCAGTAGAGAAGAGCCAATTTTAGGAATGACAATTACGGAAAAATGTGTAAATTCTTATGACCACCAAATCATAATAGATTTTGTTTTACATTCGGCAGCTAAACCTAAAATAGAACAAATTTTCAAATCAAAAAAACGATTACATGTTCAAATTGCATTAAATAATTTACAACAAGACATTATAAATTTATTTAAAAACTATGTAGATCCAAAATACACTTATGGTATATATTTCTTGAAAGAAGGACCCATATCACGTATGTTAGAGATATTAAGAGAAACGTTCAAAAATTCGGCTTATAAGTTAATACATTGTAAGTTAAAATTGACAGATATAGATGAAAAAGACGAACAGCATGAGAATATTCGACACACTCATGAAGGTGAAACTAATCACCGTGGCATAATTGAGACAGAGACAAGAACAAAAAGAACTTATTATTGGCCTAGTATGAAAAATGATGTAACAGATTTTATTAACAAATGTTAAATATGCCAAACTAATAAATATGATCGTAATCCTCCTAGACAAAAATTAATGATCACTCCGACGGCATCCAAACCGTTTGAAATTATTTATATTGATTGTTTTTCAGCACAAAATCAAAAATTTTTAACATTGATAGACAGTTTTTCTAAATATGGGCAAGCTTATCCAATTATGTCTTTAACAGGAGTAGAAATTATTAAAGCATTATTAATTTTTATGACTCATCATGGTAAACCGACATTAGTAATTATGGATAATAGTAAAGAACTCAAAAATTCATTGTTACAAGAATTTTTTGATGTGCATAAAATTAAAAGTCATTATGTTTCTTCCAACAGTTCTCAATCGAAAGGTGCTATAGAACGTTTTCATTCCACAATAATCGAACATTTGAGAGTTATTAGAGCAAAAAATAAAGATAAAATTAATATATTAATGGATATGCCTTATGCAATTTTAGGTTACAATAATTCAATTCACTCTGTAACTAAACAGAAACCTATAGATATTATAAATGGACATTTCGATTCGGAAGAAATTTTCGATATAGATATTGACAAAAAATTAATTAATAATTATATACACGAACATCGCGAGACAACCGCAGAACTTTATAAAAAACTGAATGAACGACTTATAACAGAAAAAGAAAAAAACAATAAATTACCATAATAAAGACAGGCACGAACCTTTAGAGTACGAAGCGGATACAGACGTTTATCGAAAAAATACAACACTTATTAGAAATAAATTGAATCCAAAATTTAATAAAGATAAAATCAAAGAAAATAAAAACAATACGGTAACAACAACGAGAAATGCAATTTTACACAAACAAAATTTAAGACGACCAAAAACTAACACGACAAAACTTTTACAGGATGCGACTAATCCTTATGATCCTGGTCCTACAACCAGTAAAACCCCAGGAAATTCAAATTCAAATTCAAATTTCATTACTCGCAAAGCCTTTCGTACCCTAGGCTTAAATAAAACCGACTTTTCAATCGAAGTTACGTGAATTAATTCCACCCGCTCATGTGTAAGCAGTGGTAAAGTTGCTTTGTCTATAAAACCCCGGAATAAACTATCGCCTATATTATATCTTGACGCGATAATAATTGACTCAATCTCTAACAAATCACCTACTGTACCGATTGATGTTCAATCTTGGATTCATATTCGACACTTACCGCTTGCGGATGAACGTTTTTATGATCCTGGACCTATTGATCATTTATTAGGAGCCGATGTTTTCACCAAAATCATATTACCCGAGCGCATTTTAAAAAACGCCGGTGAACCTGACGCTTTAAATACGATTTTTGGATATGTGTTAATGGGACAATTAAATTTCGCTTCGCCAAAAATCTCCGCATTTTTTTGCAGTTCCGAGTCTCTTTGCGATTCATTGCGTAAATTTTGGGAACTTGAAAATGTTCCTGAAGTATGCTGTCGAAATCCCGATGATATCTCCTGCGAAAACTACTATAAAGAAACTGTCGCTCGGACTCCTGAAGGCAATTATATAGTGTCAATGCCTTTTCGTATTGAATCCCCCGTGTTTTTGGGAATTATGGAACTCACCTTAAATCGTTTTCTTTCACTAGAACGCCGCCTACTTAAGCAACCTTCTGTTTATTCCCAATATTGTGACTTTATGCAGGATTATCTTGATCTAGGTCATATGCCCCTTGTTAATCCTGATCTCTCCGGTGAAGGTAGATATTATATTCCCCACCATTGCGTCTTAAAACCTGGAAATGTTTCTACTCGCTTACGTGTCGTTTTCAACGCCTCAGCTAAATTATCGAATGAAAAATCATTAAATGATTGTTTATATGTCGGTCCAAAATTACAACACGACGTTGTGTCTATTTTACTTAACTTTCGCCTTCATGAATACGTTATGTGCGCTGATATAAAACAAATGTATCGAATGATTTTTATTTCCGAGTATCAACGAGATTTTCAAAGAACCTTTTGGGGGTTTTCTGTCAACTTCGAGAGTATCGCCTCAATACGGTAACGTATGGAATAAGCTGTTGCCCGTTTCTCGCTCTTCGTAGTCTACAGCAGTTGACTGAAGACGAAGGCCATCGCTTTCCTCGAGCTGCTAAAGTTCTTCAGCTGTTTTCATATATCGATGACTTTGTTTTGGGAGCTCCATCCCTTCAAGAAGCTCAGACTCTTCGGGATGATTTAATATCTCTATTAAAACTGGCAGGGTTCGAACTGCGTAAGTGGTGCTTTAATCACCCCTCTCTTCTGGACCCCTTTCCAGCTAGTTTTATCAATCCAAATTCTCTCTCTTTTTTCTCCGATGATTGTTCTTCACCTCTGAAAATCCTAGGTTTGCAGTGGAATCCAATTATCGACTCATTCGCATTTTCTGTTCAGCCCCAAAGAAATGAAGTATGCACTAAACGTTCGTTACTATCTGAGCTAGCTCGAGTATACGATCCTTTAAGATTTTTAACGCCTCTCACCTTTCTTCCCAAATATTTAATTCAAAAACTTTGGATATTGGGTTTAAATTGGGATGAAAATGTCCCTTCTGAAATTGCTCATGTTTGGTCGCAATATCGAGAGGATCTACCTCTACTTGAACACCTACACATCCCTCGGAAAGTTCTTGCGGCAGATGCCGTTCAATATGAATTACATGGATTCTGTGATTCCAGTGAAAGGGGCTTCGCTGCTGTAATTTATCTTCGTAGTGTTAGTAGTAATCATAAAATTAACGTCAGTTTGTTGTGTTCCAAATCACGGGTTGCCCCTACTAAAAAAATTACAATTCCTCGTTTGGAACTATGCGCTGCAGTTTTGCTGGCAAAATTAATTGCTTATGTGATAAGGACACTTCCTCAAATTGCATTACATAACATTTACGCTTGGTCCGATTCCCAAGTAACTTTACACTGGGTTCAGAGTTCGCCGCATAAATATAAAAGTTCTGTCGCTAATCGGATCGCTTACATTCAATACAAACTTTCTGAAAATTCCTGGCATTATGTTAGTACGAAAGATAATCCAGCTGATATTGCCCCGCGGGGCGCCCTTCCTTCAGAGCTAGTTAAATTAAATTCTTGGTTTCAGGGCCCTTCCTTTCTTTATGAGTTTAACTCTTCTTATCCCGCACCTATGCCTGATAATTATACACTTCCGCTCGAGGAAGAGCGCCACATTACCGTTTTTGCGGTACATACGGAACACAACATTTTAGATACTTTGCTTGAGTCATGTTCGTCATTAAGTAAAATCCAACAGATCTTAGGGTATATTTTAAGATTTACATACAACATTTCCCATCCTGGTGATAAACCTTTGGAATGTTAAGCTCTTCAGAGCGCTCGAATGTTATATCTATTCTTGTTAAGAGGACACAGATGATCGCTTTCGAGGACGAACTTTCTTAGGAAAAGTTTTCGAAACCAATCCGAAAATTGCATGCTTTCCTGGATGAGAACGATCCGTGTTGGTGGAAGATTAAAATATTCATCTTTGTCTTATGATCAGAAGCATCCTTACTTATTACCATGTCGCAGTCGCTTCACCTCATTAGTAATTGATTGTTTTCACAAAAGATATTTACACGCTGGTTTTCGTACCACGCAATTTTTAATATCACAACACTTTTGGATACTGTCTCTAAAACGAGCTATTAACGCTGTCCTGAGTAAATGTGTCGTTTGCTGGAAAACCTCTCCCGCCCCGTTTCAACCTGTTATGGGAAATCTGCCAAAAATTCGATTATCTACCCTTAAACCCGTTTCCCATGTCGGAGTTGATTATGGAGGTCCTGTTTTCATAACATCTATTCGACATCGTGGTGTTCGCTCACATAAAGCTTACCTGTGCCTGTTTATATGCTTTGCCACAAAGGCATTACACTTGGAATTGGCCAATAGTTTATCAACAGAATCATTTCTCGTGGCCTTACAAAGATTTATTGCCCGTCGAGGTCGTGTGTCCGATTTATATTGCGACAACGGCACAAATTTTGTTTCTGCCAATAAGGAACTATTGAAATATTCACAAGAAGCCGCACGCTCTGAAAATATTCGTTCCCATTTTAATCCTCCCGCTGGAGCCCATTCCGGTGGACTCCGGGAAGCAGGAATAAAATCTGTCAAAACCCACCTTACTCGCGTCGTTGGGGAACAAGTTTTGACGTATGGAGAATTTTATACCATGTTGACATTAATTGAGTCTATTTTGAACTCGCGTCCTATCACTCAATTAAGTACCGATATGCTTCAACCCCCGGCCACTTTCTTACTCTTGAACCGCTGCAGACTATACCTGTTCCAAGTCTTGAATCAATTCCCCTGAATCGACTTTCGCGTTGGCAATTGTTGCAGAGAATGCAGCAAGATTTTTGGGCTCATTGGAAGCGAGAGTACTTGCATAGTAGGTAATACACGTATGTTCTGTGACACTTTATCGGATGAACAGGCGGATGGCCTATGGGTGGTTACCGATAGGAAGAAGTTTCCAGAGGGTTTACAAGAAGTAAAAGAAGTCTCTAGATGGTTAGCAAGTAATGACGGTAGCGTCTACGGGGGTTATGCAAAAAGTGTGTATGTTGTTACGTGTATAAGGTAGAGGGTGGTTTAGAAGAAGCGAAGGGGTTTTTAAGGGTAGCGTCTACGGGGATTACGCAAGTAAGGGTGTACGGGGGTTATGCAAAAAGTAAATAAGTGTGTATGTTGTTACGTGTATAAGGTAGAGGGTGGTTTAGAAGAAGCGAAGGGGTTTTTAAGGGTAGCGTCTACGGGGGTTATGCAAAAAGTTTTTTGGGGGTTTGGCCTGGGCCAATTGCCAAAATTTTTGGGATAATGACGGTAGCGGCTACGGGGGTTATGCAGAAAGTAAATAAGTGTGTATGTTGTTACGTGTATAAGGTAGAGGGTGGTTTAGAAGAAGCGAAGGGGTTTTTAAGGGTAGCGTCTACGGGGATTACGCAAGGGTGTACGGGGGTTATGCAAAAAGTGTGTTTGTTTTTACGTGTATAAGGTAGAGGGTGATTTAGAAGAAGCGAAGAGGGTTTTAAGGGTAGCGTCTACGGGGGAGGGGAGCGTCTACGGGGATTACGTAAATAAGGGTGTATACAAGAACGGGGGTTATGCAAAAAGTAAATAAGTGTGTATGTTTTTACGTGTATAAGGTAGAGGGTGATTTAGAAGAAGCGAAGAGGCTTTTAAGGGTAGCGTCTACGGGGGGGTTGCGTAAAAACTAAATAAGGATGTATACAAGAAGTAATTAGAAGAAAGAAAATATATGGAGGATTGTGTGTGTGTAAGAGATGAGGGGTAGTGCTTACGAGGGGGAGGGGCTATGCAGTTAAGGGTTCTATATTTTGAAATTCTCAAAGGAATGTTATTAGATTGATAACCAACATTTTTTTTAAAACGGATATGTGTGTGAATTCATATCATTTTATAGAAGGTTTTTTATATTGTAATAAATGAAATCTCGCATTATTATGAATACATCTAAGACAAACAAACAGATTACAGCAACCACATTAGACGTTGCAACTTAGCAATAAGTGATGGGGATTTAACCATTGGTACAATATTTTGAAATTCTCAAAGGAATGTTATTAGATCGATAACCAACTTTTTTTAAAACGGATATGTGTGTGAATTCATATCATTTTATAGAAGGTTTCTTATATTGTAATAAATGAAATCTCGCATTATATTAAATTCGCTTAGTGGGTAATATTTTGCAATAGCTAGCAAACACGTGCAAACCAAATCATTTATTCAGACAATAGCGAACTTGTTTCAAAATATGATAAGATTGGAATGTCATGATTTCTAGTTTATAATTGTTAGTAACAGATTAGATTGTACGAAATCGTAGAAAAATATAGTTTTCTGGAAATAGGATGATGATATCAAAAATAACTCATTGGACTTGTGCATCCCCTCTATAATAAAATATTCTTTTAAATAGTGCTCACAGTAACTACTAGACAATAGACTGTACTTAGGGTTCCAGTGAAAAGTTGTCGTTTAAGGTTCCACAATTCATAGTAAGTTTACTATTTTTTTTTCATTCATCTTTAACTATTTCAAAAAACTTAATTGTTAAATTATTATTATTATTATTCTGTTATCTTTTCAAATAATTCTTTCTTTATTACAGATGAATTTTTTAAATGAGATTAATACAATAAGCACTGCTTTTGCAGAAATAAAACCCGTTATAAAACTGAAAGATTTACCAAGGGATACACCACATAGAATAAACAGCGCAAAGGTGCACCAGGGGCAATTTGGAGTCCAAATACTTCTGGAGCTGGACGAAAATATAGTATTTCTCCCCAAAAGAGTGACGGATGCATTTGCGTCGCATGTAAATCAATTTACGCCGGGGAAGTTCAGCATTACATTCCTAGGACTTCAAACTTTCCAAAGGGTTTCCCCTAGGACCCTCTTCAAAATAGAGGAGAATGTATAAAAAACACAACAAAACAGTACATATTGAATTTCAACACCTTGAAAAATAATCTGGACACAGGTGAACAGCTTCAGTTTTCAAAATCGTAAGTTTTTATAATTTTTTGAAAATGAATTCTGAGGAAATAGCTCTCCTGACTGATAATATTGTTAAAAAGTTTCAAGCAATTGAAAATATTTTATTTCAAAAAAAAAATTGTACTATTTATGATATAGAAAAATGGTCAAAACAAGCTAAATGCCACATTAGACTTTGCTACTTAGCAATACGTGATGGGGATCTAACCATTGGTACATTACGTAAACTACAAACCAACTTGGGTCACTTAAAGCGGTTTAGAACAATAATTCAGAATCTAAGTAAATCTGGAAAGGGGCTTACTATTAATAATAAAAAAAGAAGTAATAGAGTAAAATGGGAAGATATTAATTCAATTTTTGAAAGTAGAGTTCGAACCGGGATTATTATAAATAAATCTCATAAAGATATCTTACAGTTTTTTGATGATTCGTTGTTTCTTTTCAGCACTAGAATGAAAAACGCATTAAAAAAATGCAATATGTTGAAAGTAAATACTTGTTTTTGTGCAGAATTTATTAGAAAATCAGGTGATACTGAAATTACAGAAAATAAATATTTTTCTACAAAAAATGAAATAATTGATAAGACAACTGACTTTAAAAAATGGTTTGCAGTTAATGTAAGAGATGTCATTCTAAGAAAACTTTCAGAATATTCTGAGGAAGGATCGGGGTGGGCCTTAAGTAAAATTATATCTCTGGAAATCAATATAAATAAATACGAGGTGGCTAGTGGAATATCATCATATATTAAATTACCAGACATAATAGCTAAAAGAAAGGCGTGTATCAACGTTCAGAATGACGATAATGCATGCTTTGCTTGGGCAATTGTTTCAGCTTTGTTCCCTTGCGTTATTAATAAAAATCCTACACGTACTTGTTCATATCCTCATTATAGCAAAGTTTTGAACATAAACGGTCTTACATTTCCTGTACACCCAAATCAGATTACAACTTTCGAAAGAAATAATGTTAATATTTCGGTTAATGTTTTTGAATTGGAAATTTTCAGACCATCAAATTTTAGTGTTGTGCCAGTACGTTTAACAAAACAAAAAAGAGAAAAGCATGTCAATTTACTGATTATTCAAAATAAATATTTTCCTAAAAAGAATGATTGCGAACCAGAGTCAGATAATGATGATTATGATTTTAATGATGATATACAGTATCACTATATTTGGATAAAAGATTTGTCAAGACTTTTATCCAAGCAACTCTCTAAAAATACTAGGAAAAAATATATATGTGATAGATGTTTGAATTATTTTGTTTCTCAAGAAAAATTGGATGACCATTTCAAATATTGTGAAAAAATTGATAATAATTGTAAAATTGAGTTTTCTAAAGATCCATATGTCAAGTTTAAAAATTTTGTATACAAAGAAAAAGTACCTTTTATTATTTATGCAGATTTTGAATCACTACTTATTCCTTATATTGATGTAGATGCTAGAATAAAATCTCAAAAGGGATATGGTTCGCAGTCGGTAACGAGAAGTGCTAGGTATCAAAAACATAAAGCTTATAGTGCTGGAATATATTTTAAATGTAATTTTAACGATAACTGGTCATTTTATGATAGCAATCGAAGTTCTGATTGTATGTTATGGTTTGTAGATAAAATTGAAAATATTGCAAAATTTGTAATGTCAAAATTAAAAAATGTTAAACCAATGAATGTTGAAGTGAATTTAAAAGATGCTTCAGATAAATGTCATATTTGTGAGGAGATATTTAAGGAAGGTGATAAGATTGTTAGGGAACATTGTCACCTAACAGGTAATTTTCGAGGTTTTGCTCACAACCACTGTAATCTTAATTATAAAAAATCATTTGTCATTCCAGTAGTTTTTCACAACCTAAGTGGTTATGATTCACATTTCATAATTAGAGATTTAGCTAACCGAAATTATGTTCAACTTTTACCTGTTAATAAAGAAAAATACATAAGTTTTACAATCTGGGATAATAATACAAATATTAGGTTTAGATTTATAGACTCTTTTAGATTTATGGGATGTTCATTAGATTCATTGGTATCAACATTAGAACCAGAAAATTTCATTCCACTTAGAAAAGAATTTTCTAATCTAAATACTGAACAATTTAGTTTATTAACTAGAAAAGGTGTTTTCATTTATGATTATTTAGATGATATAAAGCGATTAGATGAAACTGCATTACCTAGTAAAGAATATTTTTACAACAAACTTAACGATGAACATATAAAAGATATTGACTATAGGCATGCAAAATTAGTTTGGTCAGCATTTAATATGAAAACCCTTGCTGATTACAGTGACTTGTATATGAAAACAGATATTTTACTTCTAGCGTCTGTTTTTGAAACATTTCGTGATACTTGCTGGAAAACATATGGTTTGGATCCTGGTCATTATTATACAGTTCCTGGTTACACTTGGGATTGTATGCTCAAGTATACTCATTGTAAATTAGAGACAGTGCAAGATATTGATATGCTGCTATTTTTTGAAAGAGGTATAAGGGGTGGAATATCTCAGTGTTGTAATCGATACGGCGAAGCCAACAACAAGTATATGCCTACGTATAATGAAAACAAACCTGTGAAGTATCTTTTATATACAGATATTAATAATCTTTATGGTTGGGCTATGAGTCAGGAGCTTCCCTACGGAGGATTTAAATGGGTAGATCATAATATTGATATAACTCAAATTCCAGATGATTCCCCTGAAGGGTACCTGCTCGAGGTTGATTTAGAGTATCCAAAAAATAAACACGATCTACACAAAGATCTGCCATTCTGTGCAGAACATATTTCACCACCAAATTCTAAACAAAAGAAATTAATGACTACTCTGTATAATAAAAAAAATTATATTATACATTACAAAAATTTAAAGCAAGCTATAGCTCATGGATTATTGCTTAAGAAAGTTCATAGGGTATTAAAATTTCAGCAAAGTTGTTGGTTGAAGCCTTATATAGAATTGAATACTTTGATGAGATCCCACGCAAAAAATAATTTTGAAAAAAATTTGTATAAACTTATGAATAATGCAGTATTCGGGAAAACGATGCAAAATTTGCGTAAACATCGGTTAGTGAAATTAGTTCGAACGTGGTATGGCAAACGAGGAGCTAGAAATTTAATTGCAAGTCCCACATTTCATAGTCGTGTTATATTTAACGATGATGTTGAGAATCCTTTATTGGCTATAGAGCTTAAGAAAACTAAAATTGTATTTGACAAACCTCTTTATATAGGATTAGCAATTTTAGATATTTCAAAAATATGTGTTTATGAATTTCATTATGATTATATGCTGACCAAGTTTTCACCTGAACAATGTAAATTACTTTATACCGATACTGATAGTTTAGTATACGAAATTCAATGTAATAACATATATGAAGAAGTAATAAAGGCGGATATTCACCGTTTTGATACTAGTGATTATCCTGTAAATAATGTGTGGGATATTCCTCTAGCTAATAAGAAAGTACCCGGAATTATGAAGGATGAAAATAACTCAAAAATTATGACACATTTTGTAGGTTTACGTTCTAAACAGTATGCCTTCAGAGTGTTAGGTGAGGAAAACGATGTAAAAAAAGCTAAAGGTATTAAGTCTAATGTGGTAAAGAAAAAAATAACTTTTGATGATTATATTCTCTGTTTGCAGAAATTTATAGAAAATCCTCAAGAAGAGTGTTTCATGCATGCAACTCAACGTTGTATACTATCAAAGTTACATGATGTATACACCATTGAACAGACAAAAATTGCTTTAAACCCATCAGATGATAAAAGATATTTGATACCTGGTTCACATGACACTCTTCCGTGGGGACATTATAGTATTATGGAGTTATAATAAATTGATTGGAATTTATTTTCAGATGAAGAGTTTGGTAGATCTATGTACTAAGATAATTTGTAATCGTATTACTAGAATTTCAAGTTTTCTTGTACAAGCTCAAATTCCTCAGTTTTTGCTTTTATCTGTATAACTATATTTAATATGTACTGTCAAATGTATAATTTTCATTTTGCCTTTAATGTAAAATGTACTGTTTTTTTATTTGATGTAATATGTATATAAATACAATTAATAAAACAATATTCATATAACCTTGAAACTTGATTTTTTATCCTAGCTCCTTCCCACAGGTTTTCAAGAATTTTTCACGTTATTACGTCGATTTGAAGTTTCATAAGTAGTACATGAGTAAGAAGTGCTGTTCCTTTAGACTGGTGTTTAAATTGTAAATTTGGAATTTTGTTGCCAAATATGCCTTTTCAGCAACATATGACGGTGATGCTTGAGGAAAATACCGATTTAGGTTAGTCTTTTTCCCATTTTGTTCTAACGCGATACGAATGTTCACCATCATGATCGTTTTCATTTACACTACATCGAGGTCGCTCTAATAGTTGAATAGTTGCAGGATTTAGAGTGCCATCTACAGGAAAATTTAATTTCTCTTGGAAAGCTTTTAAAATCGATGACATATTTGTGATATCATGTTCCGACTTGTTAACATATCCAAATCTTTCGATAATTTACATCAATTTTCTCAGATGCCACTAAAGGTAGAATTATTATTAATAGTAAAAGAAACATCCTTCACTTCCGATGTTCAATACTGATTCCAAATCAACATAAAAGTTTTCATCATCAGCATTACTTGTGTTAGAGGTGAAATGAAACAAAGAATATTTTCATAATTTTATAATGTTAAATCATTGATTACATGGACTTTGTAATAGTACAGATATTCTCTAAGTGCTCTTCCTATTAAACTGCTGTTGTCATAAGAATAAATATCACAAACAGCATACATTAAATCTAAACAATTGGAAAAGCCACATATTGGATTCGATATAAATGTTTTTAATAAATTAATGATATTATAATAAAAATCGCAAAAGTTCACTTTATTTAAAATTGAAATGTGATGTTGAAGCAAATTCTCATGAACACGTTGAATTTCTACAACTTCTTCTTCATCGAGGAAAACTGTTACATCATCTTTCTGAATTATCAAAAATTTTTGATTATCATAAATAACTCTAGTTATTTGACAAAAATCTTGGTACAACATGATGGGATTAGAATCTACAACATCATCATCTGGAGAATTGAAGAATAACTCGTTACTTTTATGCAGCACTTCTATGATCTCATCCCATTCTAAAGTATTGAATGACATTTTTGAAGGTTCCACGATAAACGATGATAAAATGATGGCAGGTGCAAAAGTTCTGACAGGACTCAGGCAACATCCAACTTCAAATCGACGACCAACATTGAAAACTGTATGCAATAAATAATGTCTTTCTTTTCTTATTGCAATTTCATAATTAAGTACAATTTGATCTAAATCACGATCATAATTTGGTTCTTCATCATAACTACTATTATCACTACATGACATTGTAACACTATAATACCCAGAATCGTGACTACTCATTATGATGACTTCTAAACTAATGTCGATCAATTTATATGTTTATCTCTGTCCTCCACTCAATTAAAGTTGATTGCTTGCTGGTGATCTATACTACTACGTCATCAGTGTTAATCCAACTGTTATGTTTTTCATCTAATCCTAACCATTTAACGTACATTTTGTTACGTTTCCTCTTCAACACCTTTTCAACGAGATAAAGTGGGGATTTTTGGTTTTTTGTAATTCTTCTTCATAGAAACAACCTCTAATAGGCGATCCAGTCATATCTTCTATCAAATACGTTACAGGATTCGTTATTTTGACTTTCGTAATTTTGAATAGTTCAGTTGTAAAATTGGGAGTGTAACCTTTTTCAAAAGCATGTTTCGCTTTACTTATTCGCACAATATCTCCCACATTCAATTTTATGGGTCCGGCGATTTTCAAATAACTGAATTTATTATTTAAAATCAATTTTTCGTTACTTCGATTCACCTCTGATGGTTTGTATCCAGTTTTACTATGTTTTGTGTCGTTGTATTCCTTTGTGATTTGAGGTAAAATATCGATCCATTGGTATTTCCCAATTAAGCTGAAATGTTTATAGAGTTTCGTTTTGAGCGTTCTAATAACTCTTTCTGCAATTGCAGCTTTCTTCGTACTAAATGTACTATAATGATTGATATTATGTTTTTTCATTAGCGATTTGAATTTACTATTGTAAAATTCCGTTCCCTGATCTGATTGTAGATTTTTTGGTGTTCGACTCCTGATAATACTCGAAAATGCTCGTGTTATTTCTTCGGCTGTTTTCGTCTTGAGTGGACGAGTCCACATGAATTTCGAGAAACAATCGATAACCACCAAAATCATTTTAAATCCTTTATTATGCTTTGCATAAGGTCTAATTTCGGCTAAATCCATTTGCCATAAGTCATCAAGACCTTTGATTATTGTTCGTCGACGTGGATAATTTCGTCGAATCGGTTTATGCAATTCTTTAACAAGTTGAATCCTGTCTGCAGACATGATGTATAGTGAACAAAGAAGGTTATTTTGTTATATATATATATATATATATATATATATATTTTCTAAAGGTCAATTATTGTTCTTCTTCTAAATTACACTGTACGAGAAGATCCATACAAAAATAATCTCTACTACCCAATTTGAATTCTATTTTATCGTTCTTCTTTATGCTAAGGCCGTTTAACTGTTGATACTGATATTCCATATTATTCTTTAATAAAACGCTGCCATCAGAAGCATAATGTTTACAATTTTCAATTTTACAATCAAAAGGGAATACAAAAGCCGTACCTTCCGTATCCAAAACGTAAAAGTTCTTGTTGAATTTCTTCGTGCCCCTAAAGCTGATTAGACACTTTGTGTGATACTTTTCTGCGAATTGGTGTATCTGTCTGCTGATATTTGTCGATGAAACGAGATTATCGACATATTTTTTTATCGGAATGTTTGTATTGAGAGTAGCAATCCTTGAATCATAGTTTCTATGTATTTCATCCAATGTATCTTTCATTTTTTTGTCAAGTATGTTTACTATAAATTTTCTATTTGATTCTATTGCATTATCCACATACTTTTGAGTTGATCCATTATTTATCAAGGATTTTATTTTATCATTTATTTGCTGAATACTTGTGTTCAACGACAATTGAGCTATTTCGATTTTTTTAAATCGTGCTTCGAGATTTGTATCATACTTCTTTTTATATGCGTCAGAATGTCGACCAAACTTGTCGAGACTCATTTTGAAAATGAACATAAATCAATCGATGGTTAATGTATATAATCGGCTTCACGAAGTTCATGTATAATGGCAACAATCTCATTATCATTGGAAGTGTTACCTGCATCCTTGGAAGCTATTAACTCTCTAAGTCTTTCAACAATCTCGTTTACATCGTCCCAGTAAACGTACTCTATATCTTTATCATTATAGGTCATGATGTGATCAGGTAATCCTTTACCTACGATGTTAGTGGTAGTGTTTCGTCTTATAATAAATTGCTTTTTAATAATATTAATATATTTCCACCGCTGAGAACCTTTTAGTGTCCTATCTTTTTTCAAATGAACCCCCGTTCGTTCCAATAATATTTTGTATGTAGGTAAATCATCTTCGATATATTTGGGATGTTGGTAGAAAAGTAATTGGTAAAGACCTGGAGTAGCAGGTATTCTATCCCATCCTTTATCTCCTTCTACGAATATATCTCCGTTTTTTGCGTCAAAGTTTATGCGTTTATTCCCCAGAGTCCACTGATCGTTTTCAGCATTATACTTTGGACCGTACAAATCATCGATTTGTGAGTCTTCGTTAAAGAAATCGATGACACATTGTCGACCCATTGTAGGATATTGTTCGATGTACTCGTTGACTGTTCGTGGTGAGAAATGTTCACTAGTATTCACTTGAGGTTCACCATCATCATCATCATCCGTAAATACTGATTCATTTTTCGGATCATAACTGTATAATTCTTCATCACTGATAAAATTGGGGACATGTTCTTTTTTCTCTTTAGATGATGTGGGCTGTGGTGGTGGTGGAGGTAGGGTTGCTGTAATCTGCTTGTTTGTCTTAGATGTATTCATAATATTTACGATATCTTTGAGTGGATTAGATATAGGTTTGAAAATTCTATTTAGTGTCTCATCATGCTCAGTTTTGTTCAGTTTAAAAGATAAATACTTTTTTCTAATCATTCGTTTCAGATCTGCAATTTTTCGTTTTCGCACAGCGTCTGCATCAGATGACATCATAATGAAAAATGAATTGTTAAATAATTATTATATTTTTATATACATATCGAATCCTTTACGATATCTACCATCTTGTAAATCAAAGTCATTAACAATAACCAAAGCGCCATATTTATCATTCCAGCATTCAGAGCACATTTTCTTGAATTGTTCAAATGACATGTCGGGGGAAACGTGTTCGTTGAAGGCATGTTTAAGGTTAATTTCATCCTGTTTAAACATTACAATCATATTGCAGTTATCACGTATTAGCTGCTTTGGTATTTTCGAATAAGTCTGACATAGGTAGAAGACATCAATACTTCTGTGCCTACACGTGGAAAAATATTCTTGAATTGTTTGTTGTTTGTCGCATGACACATCGTCAAAAATGAAAATCGAATTCGGTTTGGATTGTGTAGGACTTACAATTTCATCGTTTTCTTTAAACGGATAATATCCCACACCTTTTACACCAGTCAATACTTCTTCGAGCAGTTGGTATTTTGGTTGATATAGAGATTTAGAATAAACGTAGACATTTTTAAATTTTACACCATTTGGATTGAACAGCAATGATAGCACAATATTTGTTTTCCCACATCCGCTGGGGCCACAAATAATAGCACGAAACGAATCAGGTAATAAAAGTCCATGTTTTCGGCTACGTCTATCTTCCAAAACGCTATCGAAATTTTCAATCGGTAATGACTGCTCTTGTTTAACAATCTCCATCTTATGATACTTTTCAAACAGTGCAGCTATAATTATAGGTTCCATCGTGAACAAATAGTCAGTCTTCATGTTGATTCACGAAGGTGAAGGTGTGCTAAATTCACTCATAAACAATTTGCCTTTTGAGCTTCATTTTCCTGGCTACCAATACTGTGGACGTAAGTTTTACTATTTTTATTTTTTCACAATATTAAATCCTCTATTTATATAGCTGGAACGCGTCTGAAAAAACGGCTACTACGAGGAGATACAGGTGTCAACGCTCTCGACGCAGCTTGCAAAAATCATGATATCGCATACGCATCTAACAAGTCACTCACAGATCGTCATAAAGCTGATTTGGTACTAGAAAACGCCGCTTGGGAGCGAGTAAAGTCAAAAGACGCTAAATTAGGTGAAAAGGCAGCCGCCTGGCTCGTTACCACTGGAATGAAGGTCAAACGCAAGTTGGGAATGGGTATGAAGCCGAAGCGTCGTAGATCTTTTCATCGTGATGTTGTTATGAAGGTGAAGAAATCCATGAAAAAGGGATCTTCGCTGTCAGATACAGCGATGTTTGCATTGCGAGCAGCAAAATCTCTTATTCAAAACTTCGGAGGCCGAAAACATGTTCCAATACCTAGAATAATACCTGTAGCTAAATCTGGAGGATTTTTACCTCTAATACCTCTTTTCGCTGGACTTTCAGCTTTGGGAGCATTATCAGGCGGTGCTGCGGGAATTGCGAAAACTGTGATCGATGCAAAAAATGCTCAAAAGAAATTGGAAGAAGATCATCGTTATAATAAAGCTATGGAGCCTATAGGTAAAGGATTGTATTTGCGAAAGAACGCTAAAGGTGGATATGGATTATTCTTGAAAAAAAACTACCATTGAAGCTACCCAATAGAGCATTATTCGACTATGAATTAATCAAGTTTGCCAAATTATTGAAAATAAAATATTTTCGAGATGTGTACATGCGCGATTCTCTACCGAAAAACGGACCTCGACGATGTGAATCAGCAATACTAAATTTGGATGTGTCTAAAAACTCAGGCACGCATTGGGTAGCATATAGGAAGATGAATGACTGCGTCGAATATTTCGATTCATTTGGTAATCTGAAGCCTCCGAGAGAACTTGTCACTTATCTTGCTGGCAGTAAAATATTTTACAATTACGAGCAATACCAAAATTACAATCAGATCAACTGTGGACATTTGTGTTTGCAATTCCTCTATAATGTTTGAAGCATGGTTGGTTGGCGAAACACAATTGTTGTCGTCTTTTACAAGTGCCGAATTGAGAACTATTCCTCTAAAGTATTTGGTAGAGCGAGTTAAACCTTGGGATTTATTAGACAATTGGCATAAATTACCAAAAGAATATCAATCGAATTTCAACTTGCAAATTTGCTTGCCTTGTTTTGTGCATTACAATCGACCGGATCAACGTACTCATGTCGATGGTCCGGTTAGCTCACAACGCAACTGTCATGCATGTAATTATTATTTGAAAAAATAAAATTGTTTTTTCTAATCTAGTAATATCATTTAAATACACCACTCCCATAAACAACACAGTCATGTCTCAGCTGTTGAACTTAACGTCCACATCGAATGAATTCTCCTTCACTCCTCCCACACCGATAATATTGAAACCTGAAAAAGAATACTTTATTGGTGTGTTGGGGTTTCATTCGTATCATTCTATACCGAATATCGATGGTGAGAAATTTTATTTCTACAATAAAAATGATCGTAAGAAAGGACTCATCACCATTAACTTCCCGTCAGGATGTTACGAAATCACAGATATTGAAGCTTATCTCATCGATCAATTCAAATTGAAGACGGATACAACTGTGGCCGATATATCTTTGAAGCCCAACAACAACACTCTTCAGTGTGAAATTTACAGTCGACAGCACGCCATCGATTTTCAATACTCTGATAGTTTGAGTAAAATACTAGGATTTTCTCCAAAGATACTAGATCCTGGTAAAGTCCACCGTTCCGATCTACCTGTTAACATTTGTAAAATATCAACTTTACTATTCGATTGCAATATTGCTGAAGGATCGTTTGACGGAGATAAGCCTGCTCATACAATATTCAGCTTCCCAATTACAGTGGACCCTGGTTATGCAATCAACGAACGACCAAACAATCCGATTTACTTAGCTGTGAGCAGCACAAACGAAATCACCAACATTACCGTAAGAGTGTTGAATCAAGATCTCGAACCAGTAAATTTTCGAGGAGAAAAAAGCACGGTACTTTTACATCTATTGGAACGTTAATGGGTCTACTTATCAACAACGACTATTATAAAAGTCCCTCATCATCTACAACAAAATTAGTCTCTTGCAGATCGTTCAAAAGAACGAAGCTTCATCTAACTCCTGCAAATCGGGCGTTTCTCAAAGCAATCGGATTAAAGTTGAAGAAGAATGACACTAAAAAGAAAGTACGTGCGTTCTGATAGGACACCACCATCAACGAAAATATCTTCGATATTTGACCTTTACCGAGATCCACAATATGAAGAGTCGATAAGAAAAGAAGATTTTCACACCTATGTTCCTTATGTGAAATCATTCAATAACAGCGATTCTGTGGAATTTGACATACAACAAACTGACGCATTTTTTCTCATGTACGAAACTCAACTTGAAATTAAGGGAAAATTAGAAGTTAGTGGCGGAGGAGGACATGTTAATCTAACGCCAAATTGCGGTGCATTCCTCTTCGATTCTTGTTCCTACATTCAAAGTGGAAAGGAAATAGAAATAGTACGAGATCCCGGTATAGTAACTACCGCAAGAAGTTTGTTGTGTTATAATCCACAATCGAAAGAAATGGCTTTAGCTGGCTGGAATTATCCCAATAAACCGCTATTGAATGATGTTGATAAATCGTTTAGTTTGTTGATTCCTCTAAAACACATTTTCAATGTATTCAATGACTATACTAAAATCACATATGGAAAACAAACTTTTCGATTCATACGTGCTCGTCATGATAACGATGCTGTAATAGTAAATGAAGTAACAACAGGTACTACGACATCTAACGCTACAATAAAGTTTGTTATAGATAGCATGGCATTGAAAGTTAAACACGTCTATCCTAACGATGAAATAAAATTACGTATGATGGAGCAAATAAAAAGTGATCGACCAATATTCATTCCGTTCAGGAAATGGGAACTTTGTGTATTGCCTACGTTAACGAAAGACGCTAAAAATGAGATTTGGTCAGTTAAAACGAGCTCGTCTGTCGAGAGACCTCGATATGTTATCGTATGCTTTCAAATAGATAGACGCAACAAGAAGACAAACGATCCTTCGCAATTCGATCACTTGAACACCAACAATGTAAGATTGGCTTTGAACGGAGATTTTTGCCCCACCGAACGATTAAAGATGGATTTCGGAAAAAACGACTATACTCTTGCCTATCATAATTACGCTTCATTCTATAGAAGCTATACCAATTCCAGCATAGTACATCCAACATTGGACTATGAAGCATTCAAAGATCGTGCTCTCTTTGTCATAGACTGTTCCAAACAGGAGGAGGGTATGAGGGCATCGACAGTTGATATAAAAGTGGAAATTGAAGTAGGTGTAGGATTTCCTGCAAATACTAGAGCATATTGTATAATTATACATGACTGTTTATTAGAGTATTACCCCCTAACGGAAATTATCAAAACGATCATATAATACCAGTGTTGAAATACACAGCGAGACAGTTACAAATAAACCACGATGAGAATAGCATTCATTGACATTCAAGGCTTCATTATCGAGGGTACATTCCATCCTAAGGAATTGTCCATCGAAATCGGATATAAACATAGACACTACATATTTAAGCCGCCACAACCCTTTCATTTGCTAAGCAATCAAGATAAAATAACAAACAACTTTTTGGAACACCATATCCATGGAATCAAGTATTCTTCTGGCGATGTTGATTATTCAAAATTGGACGAGATTTTGAAAAGTACAATGTCTAATGTCGATTGTATTTACGTTCGCGGTAATCAGAAATATGAATTTTTACAAAAGAAATGTGAAGAATATGGAATTTCTACGACAACTGTTGTTGATGTCTGCAAGTTTGATGGAACGTCCTCAGCCATGGAAAGTTTGAAAAAACATTCGAATGCTTGTCATGCCGATGGGGCTTTCAATTGTACACAAATTAATGTAGAACGATTACGATGTTGGTTTTTAAATGTAATACCATTGTAATTTTACTCAAATAAATAGAAAAAATTGATGAGTTGTTTTATTGAAACACATTGTATACTCATTTATGTCTATACTACATGAAGACTTAAACTTTCGTTTTACAATATTCAATATAATTTTCAATATTAAAATAAATACTGATGTTAAAATTATACATGTCATTGCAAAAACATTATTAATTTCATCCTTGATGGCATCCTGTTGTTCCCGAACCTTCTGTATCCAAAACGTAAAAGTTCTTGTTGAATTTCTTAAGAAAAAATTGATGAGTTGTTTTATTGAAACACATTGTATACTCATTTATGTCTATATTACATGAAGACTTAAACTTTCGTTTTACAATATTCAATATAATTTTCAATATTAAAATAAATACTGATCTTAAAATTATACATGTCATTGCAAAAACATTATTAATTTCATCCTTGATGGCATCTTGTTGTTCCCGAATTGTATTATTCATCATATTGTAGCCGGTTCAATTCTGTGGATATTTTTTTGTAGGCGCTGATTTTTGAAGACGTTATCCTCCAAGCACATTCGCTCCAATTGCTTTATCAGTTTAATCTTATTTTCATAAATTGAAATATCTTTACTCAATTCTCGAACGCTTTTAGAAAATTCCTCCAATTTGCGTCTATACTCTTCCGATGACATTGTGATACAAACACTCAATTCTCTCATTCATTTATTATAAAAGAAATCATGCACATGCTTTCAAGACTTTCAAAATACCCCGTATAAAAAAAAGACATCAGTTAAATATGATTTTAAAAAAACTGCAACATAAAATCTATTTTTATTAATTCGATAGAAAACTAGATTCTGCTGTTTCATGAATAAACTCAGTTTAGATTTTATCGTAAATGACTAATACAATATCAAGTTGATATCATATATTTTTTAACAGATACTAAAGTAATATTCCGTAATATGAAGTAATATTCCCTTATCATGACATTCCAATCTTATCATATTTTGAAACAAGTTCGCTATTGTCTGAATAAATGATTTGGTTTGCACGTGTTTGCTAGCTATTGCAAAATATTACCCACTAAGCGAATTTAATATAATGCGAGATTTCATTTATTACAATATAAAAAACCTTCTATAAAATGATATGAATTCACACACATATCCGTTTTAAAAAAAGTTGGTTATCGATCTAATAACATTCCTTTGAGAATTTCAAAATATTGTACCAATGGTTAGATCCCCATCACTTATTGCTAAGTTGCAACGTCTAATGTGGTTGCTGTAATCTGTTTGTTTGTCTTAGATGTATTCATAATAATGCGAGATTTCATTTATTACAATATAAAAAACCTTCTATAAAATGATATGAATTCACACACATATCCGTTTTAAAAAAAAATGTTGGTTATCAATCTAATAACATTCCTTTGAGAATTTCAAAATATAGAACCCTTAACTGCATAGCCCCTCCCCCTCGTAAGCACTACCCCTCATCTCTTACACACACACAATCCTCCATATATTTTCTTTCTTCTAATTACTTCTTGTATACATCCTTATTTACTTTTTACGCAACCCCCCCGTAGACGCTACCCTTAAAAGCCTCTTCGCTTCTTCTAAATCACCCTCTACCTTATACACGTAAAAACATACACACTTATTTACTTTTTGCATAACCCCCGTTCTTGTATACACCCTTATTTACGTAATCCCCGTAGACGCTCCCCTCCCCCGTAGACGCTCCCCTCCCCCGTAGACGCTACCCTTAAAACCCTCTTCGCTTCTTCTAAATCACCCTCTACCTTATACACGTAAAAACAAACACACTTTTTGCATAACCCCCGTACACCCTTGCGTAATCCCCGTAGACGCTACCCTTAAAAACCCCTTCGCTTCTTCTAAACCACCCTCTACCTTATACACGTAACAACATACACACTTATTTACTTTCTGCATAACCCCCGTAGCCGCTACCGTCATTATCCCAAAAATTTTGGCAATTGGCCCAGGCCAAACCCCCAAAAAACTTTTTGCATAACCCCCGTAGACGCTACCCTTAAAAACCCCTTCGCTTCTTCTAAACCACCCTCTACCTTATACACGTAACAACATACACACTTATTCACTTTTTGCATAACCCCCGTACACCCTTACTTGCGTAATCCCCGTAGACGCTACCCTTAAAAACCCCTTCGCTTCTTCTAAACCACCCTCTACCTTATACACGTAACAACATACACACTTTTTGCATAACCCCCGTAGACGCTACCGTCATTACTTGCTAACCATCTAGAGACTTCTTTTACTTCTTGTAAACCCTCTGGAAACTTCTTCCTATCGGTAACCACCCATAGGCCATCCGCCTGTTCATCCGATAAAGTGTCACAGAACATACGTGTATTACCTACTTTGCATTCGCTTCAACAGCGTTCCAAATGGCTAGACCCACATGGAGTCGCTCCACAAGAAGGTATGCTTGTATTGATAAAAGATGACAACGTTCCTCCTTGTCACTGGACATTAGAACGCATAAAGGAATTAGTTTATGGACGTGATAAAGTTGCCCGCGTCGCGGTAATCCGTACTAGCCGTGGTTCCTTAAAAAGACCTCTGGTTAAGTTATGTCCACTCCCTCTTGCTGACGATTAAGCGTCAATTTCATAGGATTTATTATCTAGTTTTTAGTGTATTTGGGGTAAATTTGTGTTGTCCTATCCTGAAAATTATCGCTGTTATTTTAGGTGTAAGTTATTAGTTCGCAACATACATTTTTATGTTTCATTTTTATTAAATACTTGAGAATTATCGCTTTGTGTTTATGTTTATTTATTTTTCAAATGCATGACTATGCATTTTAGGGGGGAGAATGTTACGAATCTGTCAACAATTTATTTATTTTATTTTAATTCTTCTTGTTATTGCCTATTGTTTGTTGCTTTTACGCGCCACTGTATATCGCCGGAGTCAATTATTCGTGGAAAGTAAGTTAGTTCCGATACAACTCCGAGTTGGCTTATACCGCATGTGTTCCCAGTACTGGTTATCAAGAAGAATCGCACCTTATTACAGGTTAGTGGGCAAAGTTTAAGTCAATAAATAATTACAGTTCATTTGTTCTTGCAATTTATATATTTTTTTGAGCTATTCGTAACAATGCCTAAAAGGAAAGTAAACGAAAATCACCGGAGATAGGAGAAAATACCCAAAATGCTTAGGAGACAAGGAAAAAACTATAAAAAGAAGAACAACTGGAAGGGGAATGTGGAGATGAAAGAGGCAATGGAGAGGAATTCATTAATAAATTGACAACTATATATGTATATATTTTCTATTAACGAATGCACTATAATCAAAAGTAAAGATACTTCTTGGAGTTCTCTCTACATGATCCTGTTTGCCCCTGGATGGTGTAAGTTGTCGTCAAAGAGTTTGGTCGTCTTTTCACAGAATCGGTCTCGATGACATGACTTCCCGAAAATACCGAACTACGACTATATCTACGCCAGTTAGTATATTTTGTCCGAGAAATATCTGTTTAAAAAGTTTGATTTGAATTGTTAGAATACAACTTTATTGCTTTACAGTTACAAACAGAATGCTTTCAAAATGTGAGAAAAATACAAAGCTGGTTCATAATTGAATGCTTACAACATGATATACGATATGATATCATTATATAATATGCAAATTGTCTCGTCTCCACAAACATATTTTAATCCATTTTCATCATCAAACACCCAATTCCTTACACTTTATAGACACTATTCTCACTAAAATTCCAAATTACAAATTCTTATTTATTCCTCTCTTAAACACCGGAGATATCCCAATTGAATAAATAATATCAATTTCTCTTCTGTGAACGATCTACCCAGCCCAATAGCAGCAATCATATATATATATATATATATATATATATTTAGAATTATATCTTCTTGGGTTCAAAGGTTGTGGAATGAAACATATATATAAGTTAAAATATATTTTCGAATAAAGACTTATCAAACTTGACGTTTCGCTCTTATTTTAGGAGCATTTTCAAAAGAATATGTATAAATATTAAAATTGAATTACATAAAATACAGTTATTGTAAAAATTATTTTGAAAAAGTCAATAAAATGTCATGAAGTGTCAATAGTAATAGAATACCTACCTTAGATATTTAAACAACGATATTATGTTTGGAGTGATGAAAATAAATTAATTAATTAATTTGTAATAAATTTGACTCAAGTTTTTTATGTCTCGTTTGTCATTTACTGATAATTTATCTTGTTTTATATATATCATTTCTTTGATTTTGAGTTTTTGATAATTTGTGTCTTGTGTTAAAATTTTTGTGTTTTTGAAATCGAACTCATGATTTTCGTTATGTTCATGTTTGTGTAGCGCTGTGGATGCATTTTTAGTGTATTTATGGCCGTTTATTCGGCTTTCTAGATATTGTGTAGTCATTCCTACATAATTTTTTGAACAGTTTAAGCATGGTATGGAGTATATAACATTTGATTTCTTATTATTTTTAGTTTTGCTTTTTAATTTAGTAAATAGTGATGATAGTGTATTATTTGGTTTATGGCATATTTTGATATTATGTTTAGATAATATATATTTTAGTTTTTCTGATAATTGATTCGTATAAGGTAGAGCTATATATATATATTTTTCGTGGTTCAAAGTTGTTAGTGAATTTGGTTTTATATTGTTGTTGTAGTATTTGTACGTACGTTGTTGAATAATTTTATTTATTTGATTTGAAGGATAGTGATTATTTTCTAAAACAATCTTAAGTTTTTTAATTATTTCAGGACGATATTTAGGTGAAGTTAGTTTTATAGCTCTATCTATCAATCCTATAATAACACTATTTTTTTGTATTTTTGGATGGCATGAATTATAATTTAGATATCGTCCTGACCAAGTTTCTTTTGTATATAATTTAGTTTCAATTTTATTATCATTGGTTTTCATTAGTGTCATATCTAGAAAATTTATATTATTGTTTTTTTTTCAATTTCTATGGTAAATTGTATTTTAGAGTTAAAAGAATTAAAAATATTGAGGAATTCATTACATTTGTCTTCTGGAATAGCAGCTAAACAGTCGTCAACATAGCGTTTGAAGAATAATATATCAAATTTTATATGTTCTAATACTTTCTCTTCTACATATTCCATTACAATTTGTGCTAAACTAGAGGAAATTGGAGATCCCATTGTACAACCATTTAGTTGTTGAAAGAAAGTATCATTATATTGAAAATAATTATTGGTTTGAATAAGCATAATACCTTCTATAAATTCATCATAGGTAAGTGATGTGTGTTGTTTTATTTCATTCCATTTTTCTTTTAAAACATGTTTTATTAAGTCATTTGGGATATTTGTGTACATTGAGATAACATCTAAGGATATGATTTTATAATTATTAGGAATATGTATTGTATCTAAAAATTCTTTCAGCATAAATGAATCTTTTATATAAAAATTATTTTTAGTTAATTTTGATAAAATGTTTGTTAGATATTTAGATAGTTTGTAAAATGGTGATTGAATATATGATACTATTGGTCGCATTGGTAAATTTTGTTTGTGTAATTTGGGTAGTCCATATATTTTTGAAGGTATTGCATTATGTGTTTGTAGTTTTTTAGCTTCGTTTGTATTAATGGAACCATTATTTAAAAGTTTTTTTATGAATGTATTGTTCTTGTTTTGAAATGAAGTGGTTTTGTCTGATTTTATTTTTTGATAAACATGTTTATCATTCAATAACTCTATCATTTTATTATTATATTCATCTGTGTCCATTATTAATGTTTTATTACATTTATCTGGTTGTAAAATTGTAATTTGAGGATTACATTTGATGAATTCTTTAGTTTTCTTTAACTTTTTTTGGATGTTTTTCTGAGTTTTATTGATTTTCTGAGTTTTATGATGTCGTAGTTTTATTTTATGGTTAGTGATAACATTGACTACATCAGCCCTAATATCATCTTTTATTTGTTCTGATTTATGCATTATAGCAGATTCAATACTTGCAATGTATTCTGTGTATGGTACTTCATTTTCATTTTTATATGGAAGTGCGAAATTTTTACCTAATGCTAATACTTCTACTATATCATTTGGTATATATGTGTTAGAGATATTTTCAAGCCATTGATCAGAATTTATTTTAATTGTATCTTGTGTGGAGTTATTTACTAGTTTATGAAACTTTTTTAAATTATTTTCCTTTATTTTTTGAAACTGTTTCTCGTATTTTATTTTTTCTAGATTCCAAAATGTATTTATTAAGACTTCAGGAATGCTATTTTTCAAATTATTAGTTTCGTAATTGATAGTTTTTTCTAACTTTTTTATATTTTGAATTGATTCAGTAATATTTAGATTTAAAAGTTTTGATTTTGTTGTGTTTATAATATCGTTGAATTTCTTTCTAAGGTACGTACCTGTTACATTAATATGTGATATATCAAAATTCAAAAAATTTGGTTGGATTCCTGTGTTTTTACATCTCAATAGAAATATACGTCTATTTTTTTGGTTAGCAAGTTTCCTCAATGAATTGGTTATGGATTTCATGGATGTCACAATTGTTGTTCCATAATTCTTACGTATTTCTTCATAGAATGGCATGTTTTGGTTCCATTAATACAAACGAAGCTAAAAAACTACAAACACATAATGCAATACCTCCAAAAATATATGGACTACCCAAATTACACAAACAAAATTTACCAATGCGACCAATAGTATCATATATTCAATCACCATTTTACAAACTATCTAAATATCTAACAAACATTTTATCAAAATTAACTAAAAATAATTTTTATATAAAAGATTCATTTATGCTGAAAGAATTTTTAGATACAATACATATTCCTAATAATTATAAAATCATATCCTTAGATGTTATCTCAATGTACACAAATATCCCAAATGACTTAATAAAACATGTTTTAAAAGAAAAATGGAATGAAATAAAACAACACACATCACTTACCTATGATGAATTTATAGAAGGTATTATGCTTATTCAAACCAATAATTATTTTCAATATAATGATACTTTCTTTCAACAACTAAATGGTTGTACAATGGGATCTCCAATTTCCTCTAGTTTAGCACAAATTGTAATGGAATATGTAGAAGAGAAAGTATTAGAACATATAAAATTTGATATATTATTCTTCAAACGCTATGTTGACGACTGTTTAGCTGCTATTCCAGAAGACAAATGTAATGAATTCCTCAATATTTTAAATTCTTTTAACTCTAAAATACAATTTACCATAGAAATTGAAAAAAAACAATAATATAAATTTTCTAGATATGACACTAATGAAAACCAATGATAATAAAATTGAAACTAAATTATATACAAAAGAAACTTGGTCAGGACGATATCTAAATTATAATTCATGCCATCCAAAAATACAAAAAAATAGTGTTATTATAGGATTGATAGATAGAGCTATAAAACTAACTTCACCTAAATATCGTCCTGAAATAATTAAAAAACTTAAGATTGTTTTAGAAAATAATCACTATCCTTCAAATCAAATAAATAAAATTATTCAACAACGTACGTACAAATACTACAACAACAATATAAAACCAAATTCACTAACAACTTTGAACCACGAAAAAAATATATATATAGCTCTACCTTATACGAATCAATTATCAGAAAAACTAAAATATATATTATCTAAACATAATATCAAAATATGCCATAAACCAAATAATACACTATCATCACTATTTACTAAATTAAAAAGCAAAACTAAAAATAATAAGAAATCAAATGTTATATACTCCATACCATGCTTAAACTGTTCAAAAAATTATGTAGGAATGACTACACAATATCTAGAAAGCCGAATAAACGGCCATAAATACACTAAAAATGCATCCACAGCGCTACACAAACATGAACATAACGAAAATCATGAGTTCGATTTCAAAAACACAAAAATTTTAACACAAGACACAAATTATCAAAAACTCAAAATCAAAGAAATGATATATATAAAACAAGATAAATTATCAGTAAATGACAAACAAGACATAAAAAACTTGAGTCAAATTTATTACAAATTAATTAATTAATTTATTTTCATCACTCCAAACATAATATCGTTGCGTAAATATCTAAGGTAGGTATTCTATTACTATTGACACTTCATGACATTTTATTGACTTTTTCAAAATAATTTTTACAATAACTGTATTTTATGTAATTCAATTTTAATATTTATACATAATCTTTTGAAAATGCTCCTAAAATAAGAGCGAAACGTCAAGTTTGATAAGTCTTTATTCGAAAATATATTTTAACTAATATATATGTTTCATTCCACAACCTTTGAACCCAAGAAGATATAATTCTAAATATTATCGGAAGGTTGAAGAACCTAAGTGAATTTATATATATATATATATATATATATATATATATATCGGCAGCATAGCATGGTTCGTCTTCTACCAAAACAATCCACTACTGGACACTTTTCATCGCCCAATCCTATACACTTCGCTACTTCCAAACATCAATCCCCGTTGCTGATCGAAATAACTTATTCTCCGAAACACTTTCTAGCGAAAACACCGCTCCAACACTCTCAATCCTATACCCTTTTAAAAATTCTTTCTAGTCATTTATCCTAAATTTTCTAGACACTTTTTCAACCTGGCCGATTTTCAGCCAACCCCCAACCCAGCCCTGCAGAGAAAACCAATCCTATACCAGGGCAACTAAACAAAAAGAACATTTTCAACTCTTAAACAAAATCCCCTTCAAAACAAACTTTTTTTCGAATTTCTCTCTCTCTCCCTCTCTCTCATTCCAAAATCAAATCCAATGCTTCGAATTTATATGTTAAGCTTTGGTTCTATCTTTTATAGCGCAGTTGATCTGGGTATTAAACAAATGTGAAGGAATTTTATTTTTAGGTAGTTGCTGTTGTGCGTACCAAAGTGTTTTTTTGAATTAATATATAAATTAAATAATTGAATAGTTTGTCCTTAATTAGATAAAAAGGAATACAGTCCACTCAACTAATCTACACTCAAAAAAAGAGTTTAATGTTATGGTAAATCGTTTTTACGTTGAAAATGATAACAATGAAAATAGAATTTGTTTTGTGTGTTACTTACTCTCCTTTGGAACCTTTTGGTACTTCGAACATGACAAAATCCAACCGCACCCTTTCTAAATGCTGGGAATCTTGCATACCGTATATAAAATATCTGCACACCAATTTAGGCATATATGGAAATGGATAGTTTGGACTAACGACAACGCCACTGGATTCTTTTTTGCTTAGAATTTTTTGATCACACTCGGTACCTCGGATGTGTTCCCCATCGTTTTTTATGAAATCTGAAATAGAAAACAAATATTTGTACAATAATGTTTAACAAAATTGAATTATTCCCATCGCAGTGTATTTTGTTCTTAACGATTTTCTTTTATCCATCGCCTTATACCCGCATAACCCTGACTAGTATTGGTTAACCAACATCTTTTTTTTATTCTTCAATGATCCTAAAATTCTGTTTTAGCTTTTGTACGAATACGTTTGACACTTGTCATAATTCTTCTCCATTTTATTTCCGGCACAATTCTGTTATATTTTTGCTTTGTACTTGCGTCAGTCGTCCATATTTGATACTTTCCTATTTCAACGTTTCTTTTTATATAGCGTGTAAACCTCCTTATTTTAGAAAGTTATAAAAATGATGGGACACTTCAATTATTAACCTTCAATTAGTGGCGCTTTATGATACATCGTAATTACGGACGCGGTGTATTCTATACACCACTTACCAATAGCTGCAGTAAACAGGATTTTTAAATAATTATAACTATATCATATTGCACACATTGTATTTATTAAAGCATTGGTCTTGACATAATAAAATATGTAAAAAACTTCTAAAATGATTAGAAAGGCACCAAAACAAAGGAAACTAATTCATTAGATTACCTAGCTGGGGATTAAAATACAAATATAAAATACAAAAATACAAATATAAAAGTCTTATTCACTTTCGTCTTCTGGTTAGGGTTAGGTTTTTGTCAATACACTCGAAACATATATTAGTGGAATGTTCTTTGTATATAATTCTTCTGCATGTGTGACACGAAATCGTTGTCACTATATTTTGCGTCTTCTACAGCAATATTACCTTCCTCTTAACCCATTAGTGCTTGTATCTTTTTTCGATTTGATTTTTGGAAAACTATTTATATATATATATATATATATATATATATATATATGTATATGTATATATATATATATATATATATATGTATATGTATATATATATATATATATATATATATATATATATATATATATATATATATATATATATATATATATATATATACAGAGTGTCCCGGGACTAATGAGAAAAAAGTCGGGAGCGTATAATATGAGCTAAAATAATGTTAGTACTTCATATAAACTTTTTCTATGCAGGCCCTCGTTTTCGAGTTATAGGCCTCCAAAGTTTTAATTTTGAATTCGGTTTTTATTTTTAATTTTTGTACTAGTCATTTGATCTTTATAAAATTTACGGCAAAGATATAATGTATGTGTATGTTTATTTTGGTAAGGTAAACAGATTTACAGTAGTGCATTGAAGCCAGGGACGAACTACTTGCAATGGTTAGTGATCCAAAAATTTTGCAGGGATGGCACACCCTGAATGAAATAATCGAAATTCACTTCCACACACATTAAGCTAACGAAAAGATACTCTTGTTGGAATTCGATAAAATAAGCCGTTTGGCTAATATTTACAGTTTTATTCATGCACTACGTACCAATTTACGCATTCGCCATTTTTATAAGTACACAACGAGGTAAACGTAACTTATTAATAGATGTCCAAGATTTACCTACAGTACTACAAAAAAATAATAGCAGAAGATGAAAAACATTAACGACTTATTAATTCAAAAGTTGGTAAAAACTTTTTATAAGTGTTTTTACCGTTTATCAAGTTACCATAGGATTAGTTGTCAAAAGTTGTGTGGAATAGTTCGTAGTCAGTACTTGTCAATAATTCATAAGTCCTTAATTTAACAGTTACAATGGCAAAATTCGCTTTTATCGAGTACGCAGATATGCATCTAATGTATGGACTGGCTTCTCGAAACTGTTTAGAGGCCAGAAGGCTTTATCAAGAACATTTTGCAAACAGAGCATTGCCAGACAGACGAATGTTTGAGTGTATTAATCTCAGGTTACGAGAAACAGGTATGAATAAGTAAATGTAATTTTCTATGTATACAAAACAAAATTTTTAATTTTAGGAATATTTTTGCCAAAAAAAGGTGGAGAAGGTCCAGTACGAAGCATACGTACTGTGGCAGTTGAACAAGACTTGTTAAATGCATTTGATAATGAACCATCAACGAGTTTTCTAAAAGTATCAAGAGAACATAACGTCTCGAAATTAGTTGTTCATCGCGTCCTAAAAGAACAGCTGTTATATCCTTTTCACATGAAAAAAGTACACAGTATGACAGTGGCTGATTATCCTGCACGACTTGAGTATAGCCAGTGGTTTCTGCGACAACAAGCAGACAATACATTTATTATTTATTAGTAACGTTCTCTTTACGAACTAATCCGGTTTCACCAGAGATGGAATCATAAATTCTCATAATATGCATTTATGGGATGATGTGAATCCACATGGCATTATCCAAACTAGGAGCCAGCATCATGGTTAATATTTGGGCAGGAATAGTTGGCAATCATTTGATAGAGCCATATACTTTATTGACGGTACTTTGACTGGTCAGAGATATTTGGAGTTTTTGCAAAATTAGTTATGGAACCTGTTTGATGATGTGCTACTACAAACTCGTAGGAATTTATGGTTCATGCATGATGGGGCCCCTCCTCATTTCAGTTTAGATGTACGACAGCATTTACACACAAGGTTTCCTAATAGATGGATTAGTCGTGGAGGCCCTTTTCAATGGCCACCGCGATCAGGAGACGTTAATCCTATGAATTTCTTTCTCTAGGGTTATCTCAAAAGTAAGGTATACGCAACACCTGTGCAAACAAGACAAGATTTAATAGACAGAATTGTGTTACACTGCAATGTTATTAGAAATAATGTGGGATTGCTTATTCAAGTGCAAAGAAACAACCTTCGTAGACTTAGAATGTGCGTGGAAGTGGGAGGAGCTCATATTGAACATTTATTAGAATAACGTTAGTTTTTGTTGTTGTTTTGGAATTAGTATTAGTCTAATGTTTTATAACTTGTGTTTTTTGAGGTTTTCTTAATGGTTTAATAATGTTATGTTTGTAATTTTGATTAAAAGGAAGTAAATCCTGGACATCGTATTAATAATTTAGTCAGGTAGATTTGTACGTAGTGCATTAATAAAACTGTAAATATTATCCAAACGGATTATTTTATCGAATTCTAACAAGAGTACCTTTTCGTTAGCTTAATGTGTGGAGAAGTCAATTTCGATGATTTCATACAGGGTGTGCCATCCCTGCAAATTTTTTGGATCACTAACCATCGCGAGTAGTCCGTCCCTGGCTTCAAGGCAGTACTGTAAATCTGTTTACCTTTCCAAAATAAACATACACGTACATTATAGCTTTGCCGTAAATTTGATAAAGATCAAATAACTTGTACAAAAAATAAAAATAAAAACCAAATTCAAAATTAATACTTTGGAGGCCTATAACTCGAAAACGAGGGCCTCCATAGAAAAAGTTTATATGAAGTACTAACATTTTTTTGGCTCAGATTATACGCTCCTGACTTTTTTCCCATTAGTCCCGGGACACCCTGTATATATGTATGTGTTATAACGGAATTTGTAAGCACGATAGAGGGCGTATTTTTTGACGTATCTAGAACAAACTCGCTACAAAAATCGGTTAGGCCAAAATCTTGGACAAGTTTGTTAATGAGCCAAATCGGCACAGTAAAAACAAAATTGCGGCTTGTCAAAGTTGAAAAAAAATCGTATTTCCTTTGTTTTTCATTTGACGCAAAAAAGTTATTGAGCTTTTTTATAGACCTTGACACGTTCTACAACTTTTGTATCTAACATTTTTCTCTAAATCGTACATTAAAACATTTATTTAAGAAAATTCACAAATTATAACGGAATTTGTAAGCACGATAGAGGGCGTATTTTTTGACGGATCGAAACCAAACTCGCTACAAAAATCGGTTAGGCCAAAATCTTGGACGAGTTCGTTAATGATCCACATCGGCCCACTAAAAACAAAATGGCGGCCTGTCAAAGTTGAAAAAAATCGTATTTTTGATGCCAAAATGTTATTATGGTTTTTTGTACATCTCAAAACATTCTATTACTTTTGTATCTAATTTTTTGTTTTGGGTTTTATGCAAAAATGTTACTGAAATAAGCCTGTCCAATTGGTCCTGTGCCATTGGAATTTTTTTTCTTGTAATATTTGATTAGTTTATTTTCGTTCCTAATGTATATGTCTCATTCATTTATTTAAACTATTGTAAAGTAACATCTGTTCCTTCTGTACTTTTTGTTTTCTTTGCTCTCAAGATATTAGTAGAAATAGGAGATTAGTAAAGCCACTTCATGTTTAATAAATTATATTGCTTACCTAATTTAGTAAATGAGTTTGAGAACTCAAAAATTCCCTTGAATCCTCGGTTTTGAGTATTGGCAGTGCGTGGGAGGGTGACGAATGCAACAAGAAGAGTGGATTCTGACGAATAAATTACTAAATTACGTTGTTGACCACAATAGGTACCAATCACAGCTGAACTATTATCCGGCCCATCGTAGACTTTTACGTAGTCAAAAGGACAACTGAAAATAAGAAGGAATATAAATTAAACCATTGAAATACATTTCAATTTTTTATTTCAAGACAATACCATGGCCACTGAATACTTTCTTTACAATAGATTTCGAAAAGATTAATATGTCGTTGATGGGATTGTACATGAAATTGAAGCACTAGGAAAAATTCGTATATATTTTGTGGGATGTAACCTACTGCTTTTCCTTCAATCCTATCTACGATGCAAGAAAAGAATCGGTTTACCCCCAAAAAATTTTACAATTTTTGTTTGAGATATTTTTACATTTTTCAGTGAATAATTCTACCTGAGTTTATACTAACTAAAATTAAACCTTCATTGTTACGCCCACGTGTTCCGTGTGAACAACGGCAGCTGCTGATTGCCGACTTGTCCGTGAGTTCCTTGTAAGGAGATTTGAGTGAGAACGGTCGCTAATTGGCTGGAGCTAAAAACGCGCCGTAAATACCGGGCGGATGGAGCTTTATTGACAGTGTGAATAATATGTCATAACGAACAGCATTTTAAGCAATTTCATCATTTCATGTAACATGTTAAACAAGAAAATATATATTTGTCGTTAGTTGTGTTGATTTGCCTGTGGATATATATAACTTCAAAGAAAAGGGTAAATTATTATTCAATTCTTTTCAAACACGATGAACGGGTTTTTAGAAAAAAATCCGTTGAGTATGTCGTTGCCTGTGTGTATGTCGTTACCTTCGTCCTAGTCGTCGGCCACTTTTTGTAACATGTCCTGTTAGCACGATACCCTATTGATTTTCAGCTCATCAGAGCCAGTACAACGGCTGCTATGGTTCCTGAATTATCAAATTTTTGGTAATGTTTGGAGAAATTTCGGTATATTAGCAGGATATAGCCTGCCAAGTAGGGAAAAGTTAGTTTCAACCTTTAAACTCGTTTATTTTTAAGTTCTATTTCTTGGTGAATATTTTTCGTGTGGATTAAATTCATTTCAAAACCGATCGGTATGATCTATGATTACAAAACATGTCGGTGACCTATTGGATTAACTTAAACAGCAAAATAAACTATTTCAACAGCAATAAATATTCACTACATGTTAAATCAATGGAATTAATGACTGGACAAAAAATTAAAAATAAAACCTAATGAAATGTTATTCCACATAGATATTCAGCTCAATATATTGGTATTGGAGTCAGGCTTGCCTGTAAAAGACATAAAAGCCTCTCAGTAAGAATAATAATCAACTTGGACTAATAGAAAAATGTTCTGGCTGATTGAAGGGAGCATCAATATGTGTCTACAAAAGAACTTCAACACCATTCAACTTTAGGCATGCACCAGTAAACTTAATCTTCTATCATCCAGAGACTTTGGTACTCATGAAACGAAAATCTCCATCGATATGTATACAACAAAAAGTTTAGCAATGAGTCACTCAGACCAAACTCATCATTATTTGGATGTTAAAACCAATACTAGCCTCTAGATGATAAAGTTCCACATCGTGAGGTAATGAAATAATAATGATAAAGCACATCTTCGGAAGTGTGAATATGTCAATACAAGTATGTATAAATAACAACCTCAGAAACAGTAGCTTTGTGTAGTCTAAATCTAAGTTTAAGCTCGAATCTAATTGCTCATTGGTCGCTATTGAACAGATGATGATCTATGCAGTACATTGATTAAAACTGAAAAGAATTCATAAGGAACAACAATATTATATATGGAAAAGATGATATGACACAGATTACTTACTGAGGCCCTCCAAAAAACAAATCAAAATCTCGAAACTCCAATCGTATCCTTTCTCCAGGAGCACCAAGGAATTGGTAAGAGCAGTGCAGTGCTTTAGGATAGGCACCAGGATAGGTCGGCGTTAATATCGATCCAGTGTGTTTCGCCGATCCCTTAACCAAAAAATTACAAGGTCCTCCAGCTAAAGGTGTGCCAACTTCAAATTCAGCTGAAAACAAAACAAGTAAATTTAGTTACTAGAACAATAAATCCAATTTTACTGTAACAGATCATCAACATTTTTTTATTAACTGTACAGAAATGTTGTTGGTTATAGACAAGGGCGCTGCCAGCATTATTTTCATGGAGGTACATCTACATATTATACTCTCAACTAATAAAAATATATAATTATACATGTATATGTAAATAAATGTAAATTCCAAAATAATTTTGCGAATCAAGTTGAATAGCAAAGTACTAAAGTATGAGAAATTTTTCTTAAAATTTCCTGATTATTGTACAAGTTCTAGAATAATTTTCGCAGAACTCACAGAAATTGACAACGAAACCCAGAGCGTATCAGCTATATACGACTTCAACTACCCATTACCACTTTTAGTAATACCTGCCTATTCTGGCAAACTTGATCTTATCTGCAATCAATTGAAAAAGTAATTATGAATTTAAAGACAATCCAAGATCACGTAATAGTTGTTTCTGTAATAAGGATCATAAAGACGGTCATTATGGTAGTCTAAGTTTGACGCACTGTACTGCTAAATGGCATCATTGTAGTGCACTCCTGATTTGTTCTTTCGTAGATTGGACCTTGGACAGAACCTTCCTAGAAAAATAAATGAATATTTCTATTATTTTGGTCTCTGCGGTTTTTTATATGAAGGCACGTATTCTTTTAATTTATATCCTCTGCTAATATTTGTAACGTTTATCTCATCGAAAAATCAGTCGATTTGTCGTGCCAAAGAACCCCATTTCTCATAATTTCAGTATTTTTCAAGAGGAAAAATATTTTTCGACAAATATGTATAATAATAGTATGGAAAATATTGCATTTTTCGCAATTCTTCAAAAATGCATTTTTGGCCTATCTTCCTCTCGAAACATGTTCCATAAGATGGAATTTCGTCTAAAATCGATGGATGACTCCGTTAACGCCCTAACTCTATTAATTTTCGAGTGACTATGGATATTTGATTTTACACCTCTTCATTGGATACTCTAAGTTTAATGGATTGTCCTGCTGAATCACATAATTGTAGTGCACTGCTGATTTTTTCATTCGTAGATTGGACCTTTGACTATACTTTCCTAGAAAATTGAATGAATATTTCCATTATTTTGGTTTGTGCCGTTTTTTATATGAAGGCATGTACTCTTTTAATTTAAATCCACTGCTAATATTTGAAACATGTATCTGATCGAAGAACGGACAACACCAGTCAATTTATCATACCAAAGAACCCCATTTCTCATAATTTCATTATTTTTTTAGAGGAAAATTATTTTTCGACAAATACGAGTATGTTCCTGAACTATAGTATGGAAAATGTTGCATTTTTCGCAATTATCCAAAAATACATTTTTGGCCCATCTTCCTCGGGACTAGATGAAATTTCGTCTAAAATCGATGGGTGATTTTGTTACTACTCTAATTGACTTTTAATTGACTGTGGATATTTGGTTTTACCCGTCTTCATTGGATACTCTAAGTTTAACGCACTGTACTTCTGGATCGCATTATTGTATTATTGTAGTGCACTCCTGATTTTTTCCTTCGTAGATTGGACCTTTAACAGTACTTTCCTAGAAAATTGAACGAATATTTCCATTATTCTGGTCTGTGCGGTTTTTTATATGAAGGCATGTATATTTTTAATTTAAATCCTTTGCTAATAGTTTAAACATGTATCTCATCCAAAAATGGACAACACCAGTCAACGTGTCGTACCAAAAATTCCCATTTCTCATAATTTCAGTATTTTTCAAAAAGAAAAATATTTTTTGACAAATATGTACCTGTATGGAAAATATTGCATTTCTCGCAATTCTTCAAAAATACATTTTTGGCCTATATCTTCCTCTCGAAACATGTTCGATTGCATGAAATTTCATCCAAAATCGATGGGTGACTTAGTTAGTGCCCTAGCTCTATTAATTTTCGAGTGACTATGCATATTTGATTTTACCCCTATTCATTGGGTACTCTAAGTTTGACGCACTATACTTCTGAATCGCATCGTTGTAGTGCTCTCCTGATTTTTTCCTTCGTAGATTGGGCCTTTGACAGTCCTTCCCGGAAACCAAATTGAGATTGTGATGAAATATTGTATATATTTAAATATGCAGTTAACCTAGATTTTAGGGATTTCTCGAAAATCTTTGCTGTTGATATTAGTGAGATAGGTCTGTAGTTTGATAAACATTTTTTATCCCCTTTTTATGTATTGGAGTAATTATGGCCTTTTTAAATTCTGCTGGGCACTTCCCTGTTTCGAAAATGGAATTGATCAAATCTACTAAATATGGAGCGATCACTCCTGCATTTTCTTTGATAGCTTCAGATGTAATGTTGTCTATACCTGGTGCCTTTATGTTTTTTAATGTTTTAATAATGTTTAATACTAATGGCTCTGTGACAGGTGTTAGAAAAAGGATGTATTCATCTGAATTCGATCGTTATTGCAGTCAGTATTAGTTGGAATATTTATTTCTCCTGTTAATTTTTCTCCAGCGTCAGAGAAAAAGTATTTAAATTTTTGTGCTATAAGGTTCCTTAGCTGTGGCTCCATCCTCTGTAACTATTTCCTCTATTTTATTTTTATTTTGATTATTATCACTATTTTTACAACCTTTTATCAGAGTCCACAATTGCTTGGAACTATTTTCACTTTCTGTTATTCGCTCTGAGTAATAATTTAACTTTGCTGCCTTAATAGTTTTATAGACAATTCTCCTGTAATTTAAGTACTCTCTTTTTTTCGATATTTCCAGGGTCTTTAGAAAATTCCCTGTAGAGTTTATTCCTTCTCTGAATATAAGTTATTGTCTCTTTCTAACTGCTCAACCCTATTCCTGAACAGCTCGTTCTCCTTTCGTATATTATTTATTGTATGTATTAAATTCTCAACTTTTAAGCTTAGTCTAACTTCTGTAGCATTTATTGATGATTTTAGGTCTGCAATCTGCTTTTGTACATGTTCCAACAAATCTCTATTTATCTAGTTTTGGTTGTAAGTAAAAAAGTTTTGGGTCAGCTGTGTTTTGATAAGAATTTGTTTTTGATAGATACTTCATTCACAAGATTTGGATTTTCTTTTAGTTCAAGCTGATTGAGCCAAAATTATTTAATTTTATGTTATTAGAGTAAATAATAAATGACTTACAGTAGTCGCTGTGTGTTTTCTCATCTCATCATATATATATATATATATATATATATATATATATATATATATATATATATATATATTATATATATATTTATATATTACAATTCTTTAAATATTTAATTTTCTTTAATTGTAATTGCCCTATGTTGTGGAGACAACTTATACTATGTTGTCGCAGCGACAATTATTGTACATACAACTTGAGTACGTATTCTATTTCAATTTTGACAGTGGTTGTCAAAAAAATATGCCCGGCGCCAATAAATATCAATCTAAAAATGACTTTATATACAATCGACCTATTACTCCTATCTCAGGGTGAGATCAAAGTTGTTCAAAATTAATTCTTCAAATTTATATGTTTTTTAACGTATTTCCAAATTAAATGTTTCACTATAATCAAACTCTCGAATAACTGTTAATTCAATATAATTTATTTTATGACATTTACTATTTTACTGTCAACAAAAAATCAACCAAATGTCACTGATTAAATTGAAAATTCTATGAATGTAAAATGATAAGTTCAATGAGATTGGATACTAAATGAATACTACCGTGAGTTAGAATCAAAATTATATATTATACTATCAGATACGCAAATTCAACAAAATTATTATTCCCAAAAAATACCATAAAAAAACAACAGGCGTAATCTCTACAAAAACTTAAAAATAAGAATACAACTATGCTGGAATTTAACCTAATTAATTATTATTATCAAAACGTTCAACTTGTGTAATCTACACTTGACGTGTATCAATGTCAAATAACGAAATTTCTGCTCAAACTGTCTATTCACTTGATGTTAAAACTGATATATGTCTCGATAATTTTGGTATATTTCAAAATTTCTTATATATATGCATCTAAATTTTCAACTGTATTTAAAAAGGCCTGATATTTCTCGAGTAATAAATTAAAAACTGGAGTGGACTCACCAAATGGATCAGGAAAAGTCTTACTAATTCTAAACGTATTTAAAATTCTGCAAACTTTCTAAATATATACAATTTAGAAAACTGGAACCACATACACTTTTTACAATGCAATTTTTATCCGAATTATACACGCACTGGCTTTATCATATGGGTTATTTATCTGATTGTATGATATACAATTTATACAATCTACCAAAAAATTGAGACAACTCTAATTCTGATGTTCTCTCAAAGGATAAAAAACTACTGACTAAATTTCTATAAAATAAATAATCCTCCTTTTCGTTGGTTACCGATTTTTCTTGTTTTTAAAAAAATTACTAATCTATAATTGTCAATAAGCAAGTGAGATTTTGAAATTCTTTTATTACATTTGTGATGTTACTAGCAGAGACCTCTATATTTTCTCCAAATCATATTATGTTGTATCTATCATTAGATATATTCTACACAAATGTCGTCGAAATTATGAAATGTCATGTTTGATATTTCTACTGAATCTTTCAAAATTAAATAATTTACATATAGTACAGTGTGTATCGAAAGTATGGCAGCCAGAATTAAATAAATTTCCTTATGTTTTACTTATTCATTAAATTTCAAATAGAGGATCTGTATTAATATATATATATATATATATATATATATATATATATATATATATATATATATATATATATACATATATATATATATATGTATATATATATATATATATACATATATATATATATACATATATATATATATATATATATAAAGATGTACGAATAGGGCGTGACATATGAACAATAACAAAGAACAGATTAGTGGGTATTGCACGCAAATAGAAGAAGGGGCTACTGAAAAGAGTGGTAACCGCAGACATGCATGTTTCTGGCTCATTAGCCTTCATCGGTACGGCATAACCAATAAAAGGTGTACAACTTGGGAGCAACGATGCTAATTGAAACATGAGAAAACACGAACAACGGATTTCAACAAGATAACCAAACGCACATTTGTGCCTTCAAATGGAAGATCCCGAGTTTTCAGGACAACAACCAACAGAGACACGGAAGCGTCTATAGCTCTCCCGTCTGAACCTTCCGACCCTGGAAATATATATATATATATATATATATATAAATATTATGTATTGTAGTATAGAGAGTATTTTATTTGTCTACGTTGTTGTGATATTATGGGAAATATTTTAATCTTAAGTTTATTAGGTTACGCCACTGGAAATGTATTACTGGTTGTCTAATTAAAACAGAGCAGAATGATTCCCAAATTTAATGCAAAAGGATACATACATTCCTTCTCATTCCAAGGTGATAAGTCAAATAAAGAAAGTTATATTATGATGTGAATACGATTCTTAGACTAAATTATTACTTGATGATTTGATAGTTAACCTCACATTAATCTGATTTATGAAAATATTTTTAAGAATAAAAGAATGCATATTGAAATAGTTTTATTAGATGTTTATTATATGAAGAAAGATTGGTGTAATTCGTTAAGTGTTTTAAAGGTGATAAAAATTTATTTAGTTATTAATAATATGGTTTCAAATCATCAAGAGTTCAAAGATATCTCTGAAGTGAATATCTACTACACAGGTGAGCTAATTACTATTTATGATGCTAGGATTAAATTGAATAAGTTTTTATTGTTACGTTTGAAAACGTTCAGAGACACGCGAGTTTGTGGATTCAAGTTTTTCAATGTTTATGGGATGGTTGTTTTAGAAATTATAACGAAAATAGGTACTTATCGGTATTCTGTGTACTCTGAAGATTCCTTAATTACATTCCACGAATTGTTCTTGACGGCATCTCCATTCCTGGTATCACCTAGAAGTTTCTTTCAAAACTTTTAGTTACAATTTTCCAATATTATAAAGTTTTTTTATTGTTAATTTCTATTTTAAAGTTCTCAAAATTTCTATCTCTCCGCTTTCTTTCAAAATTCAAATCAATCTCCTCAAATTGTTTCTCTCACACTGGTTGTCACGTCCGTTGCTATGTCACTTGTTTTTATAAAATAAATAAATAATAGGTATATCAGGTCAGGGTCTCGATTTCCGTATTGTTATGACATTATTCATTTTCATTTGCGCGCACTGTTAAAAATAATTATATGTACAGTTTTTTTTTTATGACAATTGGTCTTTTCATTTATAATTAACGACAATTTCAAATTGTTAGAGTTCTTTATTTGATTTATTTTTTTTATATTGTTTTTATAACATTTGTAAGGTTTTGATTTATTCATGACAATAATGTGTTATTACTTATATTGTGGTATGAAATTTTGAATGTTTAACTCTCCCTTTTGTTAATTATTTTTCTATTAAAAGTGGAGCACCAATTACCTATAAAATGATTCGTTTATTTCAATTGATAGGACCTTTTTGGCTCAGGTATTTATGTGTCTTTCTATTTACCTACACTCAGGGAGTATGTGTGATAGTGCCACTTTTAACAACCTTTAACAGATCAGTTCAGATTAGATGTAAAAGAGAAATTACTTGTTACTTGTTAGATAATTATTTTTATATTAGATTGAACTTTAACAAATATATACATTTGTGGTAGGAATGAAACTGTACCACGATAACTTGACATATTTTGATATAACTTAAAATATTCTGAAATTTATGTTTTTTCTTTGATAAGAAACCTACTTTGCTAATTCTATTGTGTAATAATATATATATATATATATTATCACATACAGGCTGTCCCACCATTGTAGTGACGTGTGTTGATCACATATTTAATATTTAAGTATTTGAAAGAAAGTGGTATTTTGAGAAACATAATATATCTGAGTCTAGCGATAAATTTATTAGTCTAGGTACTACAAGAAGATGTGAAATGGGTGTTAACGTCTGAAAAGGTATACGGAAGTACGAAATAAGAAATGTGTTAATTGAGAAATGTTAGGATTAGAAAGGAAAATGATATGTTCGATGCGGTTGTATTATTGATAGTTGATCTATTAATTGCCATCGAATAAAATCTGAGTTTGACAATACATGACATTGATTAAAATAAAAATAAAAATTTATCTGAACAAGCCTTTAATGAAACTAAGGAAGGAAGTGAGGAGAGAGGTTGTTGAAACGAGAGACTATTGACTTGACATATTTTGGTGACAGAAGTTTGATCCCGAAAAGACGAAAGATAACGGAATAAATTATATTGGAGGTGATTCAGGGATTTAAAATTTAAAAACATAATCAATACGAGGAATAAAACAAATATAAATGAAAATTAAAACAGTATATGGAAAACAGAGATTAAATATTGTGGAATGATGCAAGGCTGGGAAAATAGTACGTGAGATTCTTTTAATACAGATTGGAGACATAAATAAAACATATTTAGAAGATTGTTAGCAAAATAAATAATTTGAGACGGTAACTAATAATTTGAAGAACATTATATTGAAAACAGAAATAAATATTTTGAAAAGAAGCAACATGAAACCAATATAAGACAGCGGAACCATATAAATAAACATATAAAGACGAGATTGTGGAAAAAGAACATTAAGTTAAAAGGTCGGTTAAATTTTATACTAGTTAGTTTATTTTTTTTAAAGTTGTGTAATTATCAAATTAGGTTATTTCGTTGATACTTTGAGACACTTCTATATGAAAATTTTGGGAAATCTTGTGTTATTGAAATTATTTTGTTAATTATCGGATCATAAGATATAGTAATTTTGTTTAGTTAATTGTAATTTTAATATATTTTCTTCATAAGGTAAACTAAGTATTGGAATTATCGAGAACAAAGATCTTTGTTTGAGGAATTCAAAAGAAGCAGTCCTGTATAAAAAAAAGGTAAGAGTTTTAGTATACAAATTAGAGTTAGTGTTGGTAAAATTTTGAATAGTAATGGATTTAGGTCAAATTAGAGAAAATTAATATACAGGGTGCTTCTTGAATTAAAATTTAGAATAAAAACTTAATTGTAGAACTGTGTAAAAATGTTAATTTAGTTTTATAAAAAAAAATAACCGAAATAAAAGAAAAGATATATTAGAACACTGAAAATTTTTCGAGAACCAACTTCCTGAAAATAAGAGGTCTTATATATAGCGGGAGCATATAGATTTACAATATTTTTCTTATGATAATTTGAATTAAGTCACAATAATTATTTTAAATTTTACTTACCTATTTATGGTAAGTTGGCGTCCATAAATTATTAAATATATAGCAAATTATTACAATCATAATAAAAGTTATATCTATATAGTGCTAATCATAATAATATGTATATATATATATATATATATATATATATATATATATATATATATATATATAAACATGTACGAATAGTGCGTGACATATGAACAATTACAAATAACAGATTAGTGGGTATTGCACGCAAATAGAAGAAGGGGCTACTGAAAAGAGTGGTAACCGCAGACATGCATGTTTCTGGCTCATTAGCCTTCATCGGTACGGCATAACCAAGAAAAGGTGTACAACTTGGGAGTAAGGATGTTAATTGAAACATGAGAAAACACAAACAACGGATTTCAACAAGATAACCAAACGCATATTTGTGCCTTCAAATGGAAGATCCCGAGTTTTCAGGACAACAACCAACAGAGACACGGAGGCGTCTATAGCTCTTCCGTCTGAACCTTCCGACCCTGGAAATATATATATATATATATATATATATATATATATATATATATATATATAAAAAAGATGTACGAATAGTGCGTGACATATGAACAATTACAAAGAACAGATTAGTGGGTATTGCACACAAATAGAAGAAGGGGCTACTGAAAAGAGCGGTAACCGCAGACATGCATGTTTCTGGCACATTAGCCTTTATCGGTACGGCATTACCAAGAAAAGGTGTACAACTTGGGAGCAAGGATGATAATTGAAACATGAGAAAACACAAACAATGGATCTCAACAAGATAACCAAACGCACATTTGTGCCTTCAAATGGAAGATCTGTTCGTTGATATTGTTCATATGTCACGCACTATTCGTACATCTTTATATATATATATATATATATATATATATATATATTATATTTCCAGGGTCGGAAGGTTCAGACGGGAGAGCTATAGACGCCTCCGTGTCTCTGTTTGTTGTTGTCCTGAAAACTCGGGATCTTCTATTTGAAGGCACAAATGTGCGTTTGGTTATCTTGTTGAAATCCGTTGTTTGTGTTTTGTCATGTTTCAATTAACATCCTTGCTCCCAAGTTGTACACCTTTTCTTGGTTATGCCGTACCGATGAAGGCTAATGAGCCAGAAACATGCATGTTTGCGGTTACCACTCTTTTCAGTAGCCCCTTCTTCTATTTGCGTACAATACCCACTAATCTGTTCTTTGTTATTATATATATATATATATATATATATATATATATATATATATATATATATTGTTTTGTTTTGGGTTATTTTCTGGTATTTATAAACAACGTGCCTGTACACATTAGTTAAGTAAATGCTTTAAAATGGGCGAGAACAAGAATTTATTTTAATTTATTGTGTTATGATTTTATTTTGTTTGTTTCATTTTGATACTTTAGTCTACAAATAAATATGAGTTCTAAAGTTCAGTTTTTTGTTTAATTTCAAGCATGTACCTACCTACCTATCTTCCAAAAAATAAATAAAAAATATGATTCAAAATGCCTCAAGAGGCGCCAAAATCCGTTTTTACACACAGGCGCCAGTAGTCCTGACAAAGATATCTTCATGTTACCATACTTTTACGCGCGCCCTATACTACGAAACTTTCCATTTTACTCCGCCTATGACTGGACTATAATATAATTTGCTGCGGCGCGGAATTCTCTTCCCTTTTCCACTCTTATCATTTTTAAGTAGGCTTGTTATACTTATAATAACGTATTGTTAGTTAATGGGGAATTTGGAACGAGGAAGTTTCTTGTATGGATTAAGAAAATAACCCAGAAGCGCGGTTTCAGTTCTCGTATTACATTTTCAAACCTGTCAATTCGTTCGGGTTATTATTTTCTACAATACCTAACAAATGATATCAGAAGTTTCTATACTACTTTATATGCAATATTAGGGAAATTGATATAAATTACTAGTTATCATGATTAATGGGAAATATTTTGAATATTTACTAAATGAGAAACTGTAAAGTAAATAATTAACCTAATGCTAATAAGCTTCTATACAATTGTGGGGGTTGTTAATGTTATATATTTGTGATCAAACCCAAATCATTCAACCAATTTTTGGAATTGAAGATTTTGAACTATACATAAAGTTATTAGCGTTGACTAGATTAACTTAATATACGAGGGCAATTCAGAAACTAACCTCCGATTGGTCACAGTGCGGGTAGTGGGGGGAGTAGCGCGCCATCTGTGCATTCACACGCTCAGCAGGTCAGTCGGCATCAAGCCGTAGTCGAGTGAACATCGTACCTGCGCTAGTTTAGTTTTTGTGGCAGTTTGAAATGTGTGCTGCAATAGAAAATCCCGCCAAATGTGAAGTGCGTGCTGTTATAAGGTTTTTTACAGCCAAAGGATACTCTGCAGCAGCTATTCATCGTGAGCTTTGTGCCGTGTACGGACCCAAAGTTATGAGTGAAGGAGTTGTCCGTGAATGGGTACGTTTATTTAAAAGTGGACGAGAAAACGTTCATGATGAAGAGAGGAGTGGTAGACCATCCTTGGTGACTGACGAACTCGCTCAGACAGTTGATGCAAAAGTTCGTGAAAATCGACGTTTCACAATGGCGGAGTTGTCTACTGATTTTCCACAGATTTCTAAGACTCTTTTGTACGAGATAGTGACAGCAAGATTGGGTTACCGTAAGTTCTGTGCACGATGGGTGCCCAAAATTCTTACCGACCACCACAAAAGTCAAAGAATGGCCTCTGCATTAGACTTTCTGTCACGTTATGAGGACGATGGAGAACCATTGTTAAACAGAATCGTGACCGGTGACGAAACCTGGATTAAGTACGTGAACCCTGAGACAAAAGAACAATCAAAGATGTGGGCACATTCAGATTCGCCTACCAAACCAAAAAAAGCCCGGCAAGATTTTTCTGCCAGAAAACTGATGGCAACGGTGTTTTGGGATGCCAAAGGGGTGTTGTTGGTTGAATTCATGGAACGTGGGACGACCATTAATCAAGACGTGTACTGTGAAACACTAAAAACATTACGACGGGCTATACAGAACAAACGCCGTGGTATGCTGACTTCCGGTATCGTTTTTTTGCACGATAACGCCCGTCCTCACTCTGCTCGCAGAACAACAGCCCTTCTTGAGTCCTTCAAGTGGGACGTTTTCAACCATCCACCTTACAGCCCAGATCTGGCGCCAAGCGATTATCACCTCTTCATGCATATGAAGAAATGGCTCGGGTCCCAGCGGTTTGATGACGACGAAGAGCTCAAAGATGCGGTCACAGGCTGGCTCAAGGCACAAGCGGGTGATTTTTATGCAGAAGGAATTTCAAAGCTTGTAAAGAGATACGATAAGTGCCTCAATCGTTATGGAGACTATGTCGAAAAATAGTGCAAAGATGTAGTTGTAAGATGTATATATTAAAATATTTTTACTTAACTTGGTGTATTTTTTTCAATCAACCGGAGGTTAGTTTCTGAATTGCCCTCGTATAGTGTGGAGCAGCCAAATGGAATAGATTGAATAGCTCCATTATTATCAATTTTTTATGAATATCCTGAGACACATCAATTTCTAATTCTAAAACAACATCTTGCGACGGGAAAATATCATCCCTAAATTTAACCTTCAGCTACAAACCCTAAATCTTCAAGTTAGAAGAGGGGCCTTGTGATACTTCATTTGAAAAGTCTTTTCATTGTCTCTTCAAAACTGCTACGATTTCAAATTTTATTGTTGAAATTAATCAGAAACAAGATTAAGTTTCTGCAGCGTTAGAGATTCCTTACATTAAAATGAAACTATTATAATTAAACCTATTTGTTAATGTTAGATCCTGAAACGTTTATAATAAAAAATGAATGTCTATGATTGCCGACATTCGTCAAAATAAGATACAAAGTTATTAATAAAAACGTACAATTATTTGGTAACAATCAAACCACAAAAAAGAATAAGCAGCAAAAAAACAAAACTATTATCAGCTAAATGAAATATTGGAAAGTGAAAGAGATATTTTAATTCTGTAAAAACCAATTTGTAGAGCGCTAAGAGAGCTTAAGGTTTGTATATGAATTTACGTAAAATATGTCAATATGTAGATGGCGCTATGCTCAAGAATGTTTCGTCGATGGAAGGATATTTCGAATGTAGCACATTTTCGATACATTGTGTCCTCGAATGGAGTATATCATAGGAGAAAAATTGTTATCTTAGAACAGATGTACCGGATATTTGAGTAAGAGAGGTAACTCGCTGTATATCAGAAACTATTTATCGTACAGCTAAGAGAGAAAAATCTGTATTACAAACTCGCATACGAGAAAGTGTTGGCAATTATTTTCAAATTTACTACTCTATCACTAGAGGTCGTAGTTCGCAACAATAACACAAAAACATCATTTTTCGAGGTGAGTTGTAAAGCTGACTCAATAAAACTTTGGTTCCTCTTTATGGATTTTTACAAACTTAGTATCGTTTGAAAGGGAATTCAATGCCTAATAAAATATAACATCACCGTTTCATTTCAGTAGTTTTAACAGTTGCTAAGTGGTGGTGATTGAACAATTGTTCTGTTTTCCAATTTTTTGGGTGGGAATCTTCAAATGCGATGCTATATTTTTTTAGTCACTAACTTGAAAGAGAATGGAGTTTAAAATACAATGGTAAAAACTGCATCTCAATATCTATTTTCTAAGCAAAGATACGAGAATAAATAGGTATACATAAAAATAGGATTTTGACTAACTCAGTATCATTGTAAAAATAACCAACAAATAATTAGGTAAGAGAAAATGCACAAATAAATTGAACTGACCTAGTAAAGTAACCTGAAGATACTGCTCGAAATGCTTTCCATCTTTTTCGATGCAGATATTTAATCTCTGCATGGTAGAAAAGACAGCAGCTTCCATTTCAGCCTTAGGAATACTATCAGTTGCATTTTGTATTTGTTGAATAAGATCTGCTCTTTTTACAGGTCTTTTCTGGAATACTAAATCTTTAATTCGATCCCATAGATGAAAATATAATACAGTAAGGTCGGGCTACGGGAATATGCTACCTCTTCCTATCCTGCTATTGTCATACTGTTGGTTTAACAAATGCATCACTTCATTTGTAAAGTAGACTGGGCAGTCATCTTGGTGTATACACATATTTTGCCGTAATGCTAAAAGAACATCTTCTAATAATATAGGCAATTCGTCTCTTAAGAATCTTAATTGGCGGGATTGGTTGTAAGTTGGCCATTGCTTTGTAGTTGGTTTCCTTATTTGCTTGCATGCGCTTGCTTGCCTGCTTGTGGGTAGCTTTCTGCAGTCCAATGGAGAAATGCACCTAAACGGAGACCAATAGAAATACGGAAATTTTCGTCATCTAGAAGCGTACCTAATGGGGCCGACGGTATAGCCTTCAACCATGCTCCTGATTCCATTGAAAATGCTGCATTCAAACGAGCCTTGTCTGGTAAATTGATAGCATTCTGAAGCAGATTTTCTTTTTCAATGTTCAGTAAAGGTATATCCCAGGATTTTTGGAAGTATTTATATTCATCGGGTACAGCTTTGTTAGACTTTAATGACCAAATATTTTCTGCCTCCAATAATAAAGGGTCTTGTCTGTGGAAAAATATAGGCAGAATGTAATTAATGAAATTTTTTGAACTATTTGATGATGACAAAAAACGAGGAAGAGCTGCTGAAACGATTGAGCGAATTCTTAAAACCACCATATGAAACAGGTAGTGAAAGCTTGTTTCCAGGAAAACTCCTCTAACTTAATGTTAATTAATGACTCTAATGAATGACGAATGGTATTGTCAAAATTGATTAATATATCATTATGTAACCAGGTCGGACTACATCTTAAGATATATGTTAATTTTGGAATTAATAGGCAATTCTTGAGAAGGTAATAAGCAATATGTGTCGGTAACCAGGACAAACAAGATGACACTTTTTTGTTTAATAAAGGAACACATAATAGAAATAAATTTTGTCTGTTGGTAATTGTTATGCCTGGTGCTACAGAAATAAATTTATCAATGGTTAGATTGTTTGGTGATTCTAAGAAAAATAACTCGCATTTGCTGAAATTGAGTTCAAGATCAATATCCTTGGAATTGTTTATAATATAGACAAGAGACTTGAACACGGAATTAGTATTACCACCTAAAGCACCATCATCAAGGTACCAAGCATTGAATTCTGTGTCAATGTTGCTTTTGTGTATCGATATGCAAAAAAAGGTGCCAAAGGGTCCCTTTGTTGGACGCCTCTTTCCGAATAAATGATGTTTTCGCCAAATAAAAGATATGAAGGGAATCGATACCATTGATTGATGGAAGGAAAAATTTCAGGTAGAATATCTGCTACAAGTTTTAATAAATGATCGCGATGAATTGCATTGAAAGCATTTTTAAAATCAATTTTCAGAAAAACTTTATTATTAACGTCTGGAGGATTAGAGACGTAACGTCTTGCTGCATGTACAACTGCTTCACAACCACCTTTCGACCCGAAACCAAATTGTAATGGACGAAGTAAATATCCTAATTTTTCTCTGATGTTTGAACAAATTATTTTCGCTACTAAACGACGGTGAACTGTACCAATAGCAATTGGTCTGATACCTCCAGAAGGGCCAGCATTGTAACTTATTAAATCTTGTAGATGTGAAGGTCTTAAAGAGTCTAAACCACCAGCAGAACTTGTTTTAAAAGAGTTTATTGCGTTACTCACAAATTCTTCTGTTATAAGAAAAGGAATAGGTTCCGAACTCAGAGTAGGGAACGTACTATTAAGTTTCTCTAAAGGATGTTTCGATTTTAAATCTGTTAAAGTGGCTGAATTGACATCAGAAAAACTGTCATCTGAAGCTGAGATTTTGTTTGCGGATGTCAAGTCGCCGTCAGAAACTTTATTAATGAAATTTTTAATTTTACTATTTTTTGATAAATTTTCGTTTTTCCGAGCTGAGAAATTTCTGTTTTGTTGATCAGAGAAATTTAAATGATGATCAATATTTTCAAAAGTTTTTAAATTATTTTTGATTATAGTAGACAGAGATACTTTTTTATTAGAATTTTTAGAAGCAAGACTTAAAACATTATATGGAAAAAGCAATAAATTTTCGCAGGTAGTAATAGAATTTTGTCTTACGCATTCATCAATCAGATTAGATATCGTTGAGGCACACAGAGCCCTTGAAGCTTTTGGGACTCTTCTGTTTACTGATCTTTGGCTCTTCAAAATATTCAAACTACCAGGCACATACACAATCTTTTCTGTAGAACTATATGCAATATACAAAGCAGTAGAACATGCCAAACATCAACAAGCTAAAAACTTTATTATATTGATAGACTCATTGAACTTACTAAGATTATTAGGAAGAATCTACGAAAGACGTCCAATAGTTAATTCAATAACGAAAGAGTTAGAACAATTGTACAACCATAACCAAGATATCAGATTCATTTGGATTCCATCGCATGTGGGAATCAAAGGTGATGAGGAAGCAGATGAGAAAGCACAAGCAGCAAAACAGTCTAGCTTATAATCTATCAACATCCACTGATTTGAAATCATTCTTCAAGAACAAAATCATAAAACGATGGAACATTTTTTGGCAAGCATCCGAATCTCAATTAAAACACTTGAAATCTAATTTCGGACCTTGGCATATACCAACCGAAAACAGAAGAACCTGGTTTCTTCCTGGCTAAGTCTAGGACACATCAAATATACGCATGAATACTTAATAACAAGGGAGGATCCTCCGTTTTGCAATTTCTGTACATCACCTTCTAATCGATTGCCCGATGTAGGATCTACAACGAAAGACGTTCAAGAACCCACCAAATATGAAAGAAATCCTAGGAAATGCTTCAGACCCATCAAGTGCAAGTGAAAAGTGCACACACTATACCTAAAATAAACCTATTGTTTGTTGTTTATTCTTTTAATTATGGAATATGTACCATATATTTTGTTGTTTCAGTATCTACCATGTAACTGTTAATTTATTATGTATCAAGAAATGTGTAGGTACTATGTAGGTCGATGCGGAGGAATAATATATGATAAAAATTGATCCATCATCAATACATGAATAGCAAATCTCGTATCTCGTAGTATAACATTTTCCATTATAATCCATTTTCATATAAGTTCGAATGAATAATCTTGACAGTACAATAGAGAAAGCCCTAAAATATACAAACTTTATACGCATTTGAGCCCTCATTTTTGTGATACCGAATACTAGTCCGTAGAAAGTTGTTTTGACCAAAAGACTTGATTGTGTATCAAACAATGTCTCAAAACTTATTTGAATGATGAATTGAACGTACATATTATGTTGTGACATAAGCAGAGTTATAACAAGGGTAGCCCATAGTATTTATCCCATTCGTTTTGAGATTTGTCTCAATACTAAACACAATGTTGTCAAAAGCAACATAATTAACGAGTAGCAACACACAGTGCTTCTTTCACACATAGATTGGAAAGTTTGTATTACCTAGTTTCAATGTGAAGTAATTTTCTGTCATTAATAATTTTCTAAAAGTTTGCTCATCAAATGTTTAGTTATTCAAGATACAAGTGTAAAATTAATTCTTATTGCAGGAACTGGCATAAACGCGAGCAAGGAATTGTAAAGCCAGGAGTGCAATTAAGAATTACTTTTTACACGTGTGCCACTCTTACAGAGTAATATATTGCAAATTTCATTTTAATTGCTGCTAATTATTCAATATATGAAATTAAAAATATTTTGTGCAGAGTGCATTGACGAAAACGTTACTTAGTAACAAAATAGTAAGCAAATTGCACGTTGCTATTATTATTTCTGGAAAAAAGTTATCTGTGAGTGTTATAATTTTATCTATTGTGGAAAAAATTGACAATTCTGTGCCATATAAACGTAAAAAACACTAGTGTTTCAAATCAAAGTCACTGTTGCGGAGTTCGGTCCTGGCAAATTGAGCACCGGTTGTGTTTAATATCAGCTCCGATAATTCATAAAATTAGTTAAATTCAGTGCGAAATAATTTAGTTACAGTGTCTAGTATTCAAGATCTAAGCATCTTCTGTATTAGTACGGAATCTGTGAGTTTTTAATTAATTCACTATATTATAATTGTCATAGACATACTTTTAACAACGAGTTATATCAACATTCACAATCTAGTATAATCAAAAACTCATTAGTAGTTTATATTTCTACACATTAGACAGAGCCGTAGTTAGAACACCAATGAAACACTTCTACCAAAATGGATGAATCGGTGAATGAGAGCGTCCCTTATAGAGGGGGCAGTCAACCTCAAATTAAATCTTACACAACAGTAACAAACTCACCAAAATTTCCAAGCAAAAAACAAGCAATAGTTTTCCCTTCACTTGATAACATAAAATTGGAGGAATACCTCATTTCTTTAGGGACTATCATGGAACCAAAAAATATAATCTTCTCTTCCAGAATCTTCAATAACCGCATTTGCATTTATTTGGCAAATGAAAATTTGGTTGATTCATTTATGAATAGCAATGATGGCTCAATAAATCTTGGACAAACTACGATTAAAGCTCGGCGATTAATAACACCTGCGGAAAGATTACTACTGTCAAATGTATGTCCATCTATACCAAATATACTATTAGAAAATGAATTAACACGAATTGGCATTAAAATAATGTCGCAGATTACGTTTCTTCGCATCGGTACTTCACACCCAGAATTCAAGCACATTCTAAGTTTTCGTAGGCAAACCTATATTTCACCTGTAGACCAGAACCAGATTCAAATCCCAGATTTCATTACTGTGAATCACAAACGAACCTCTTATCGAATATTTCTCTCCCTCGACGACTATACATGTTATAACTGTAAGCAGAAAGGGCATGTTGCAACAGAATGTACGCTCCTAATACACAGTCACAAGTACTACCAACAAACCTAACAGCAACCATATCAACAGATTTACCACCTGCTCATGTAACCGCACCAACACCACAACAATCAACGGTTGCAGAAACACATATACCAGCAGCAACTCTCTATCCCATTTCTTCTACACCAACATCAATACTGCATTCCGAAAACCTGACATCCGATTCATCTCTAGAAGGAACCAATAAAAACTCAATTATTTCTGACACCACTTCTAAAACTGAACCACAAAGTTCACATTCTATTAAAATAAACACAGCTACATCCTTATCCTATAACAAAACCAAACGATCCCTATCTGAAACTCCTTCTCCTGTTGAACAAACCATCGACATGAATTTCACGGAGCCCAGAATAACAAAACTCAAAAAAAAAGCAAAAATTAACGTTCAAACACTAACTACAGTAAATATCGGAAAACAAATGGAATCAACAAAGACATTTTTTGAAACGACAGACAAACATGTGCTTACCTACCAACAATTTTGTGATTTTTTCGAAAATGTACATGGTTCACCGGACCCACTAAGCGTAGCCAAGTTATATACAGAAGATATTAATGGCCTCATTGATCAATTACACCACTATGTATCCTTACTTCATAGATAAAAAAATGAAAAGTAAATGTACCAGGATTTCTAAAAAAATTATATCTCGATTAAGTCAAGAATCTAGTAATCAAGAGGATAGCGATTCGTCTGTATCATCAATACCTTTGTGCTCGACCTCAAGAATTTCAAATACCTATTAAATTCACAACTATATTACAATGGAATCTAAACGGGTTATACGCCCATTTAGAGATGTTAAAAATTTTACTAGCCGAACAGTCCCCCTCAATAATGTGTCTTCAGGAGACACGTTTCTCTAATAAGATCTACCACATGAATAATTATTCTTGCTTTTATAAAAATAGAGCAAACCAGTCTATTCTATAGACGCAGTACCCATACAATTAAAAACGAACCTCGAGGCTGTCGCTGTCTGCATCGATGGACCAACGAAATTATCTTTATGTAATATTTATTGCCCTCCAAACTCTTCACCCAGTTTGCAAGAGATTGAAGATTTATTAACTCAACTCCCACTTCCAAGACTTATAGTTGGCGACTTCAACGCCCATAATAATATTTGGGGATCAAAAAGCAACTCCCAATTTGGAAATACACTGGAACAAATAATTAACCAAAAAAATATAAATCTTATGAATGATGGTCGACCAACCAGATTTAATACGGCCACTGGCGCAGAATCAGCAATAGATCTCTCCCTTTGTGATCCTACTTTATCATTGATATTCAACTGGGCCGTCCTGCAAGATCTTTACGATAGCGATCATTACCCTATCATTATTTATGGCAGCTCAGCAAATGAAGTCCCACCTCCGGAAAAATGGAACTTTAACTTAGCCAATTGGGACTACTTCAATAATCTAATACTGAACAAACTCGGCAACAAATGTATCACTGATATTCTGAGCTCAGATGTAGATGAGATGGTAGAAAAGCTTTCCGACATTATCATAACTGCTGCAGAACTTGCTATCGGAAGAACTAGAATTATCAAAAAACATCCAGCTGTTCCTTGGTGGAATAATCAATGTGCAGAAGCAACAAAGAACTACAAAGAGGCATTTAACAAATACAAGAAAATTAAGTCTCAGGAAAATTTAATTCAATTTAAACGATTGAGAGCCCAAGCTCGATTAACGATAAAAAAGAGCAAACGGGATTCTTGGAAACACTTTATATCCAGTATTAACAATTCTACCCCATCCAAAATAGTGTGGAACAATATTAAAATGATTTCTGGAGTGAACTACCAGTCCCACATAAATGTCCTAAAATATCAAAATAACACCGTCACTACTCCTGAACAAATCTGTGAAACCCTCGCAAGATCATTTGAAAAACATTCTAGCGATAGCAACTACACAAACAAGTTTTTAAACTTCAAACGTATACAGGTACAAACCTTCGTAGAGCTAGAAGAAAATTCTCATGAACCAGTCAACGAACCAACTAACAATGCAGAAATTAAATCACGCAATACACTCATCAAAAGAAACAGCAGCTGGACCAGATAATATTCCAATAACATTCCTCAAAAGACTCCCAAGTCTAGCCAAGGAACTGCTACATATTTACAATAGGATATGGACTAACAATACCTTTCCTCAGATTTGGCTTAAATCTATTGTTATTCCAATGCATAAACATGGTAAACCCAAAACACTCACTAGCTCTTACAGACCAATCGCGCTCACATGTGCAATGGGTAAGATTTTAGACAAAATCATCAATGACAGATTAATGTGGACTTTGGAAAGTCGAAATCTTCTTATTCCTGAACAAAGCGGCTTCAGAAAACGAAGATCAGCAATTGATAACTTAGTGGATCTAGAATCAGAAATACATGAAGCCTTTGCTAATAAACAATATGTGTTAGCAATTTTCCTTGATATATCGAAAGCCTATGATACCGTTTGGCGTCACAAGATTATGAAAACATTAGAAAGCTGGTCCATAAGAGGAAATATGTTAAAATTTGTTTGCAATTTTCTGAAAAATCGCGTTTTTACGGTCAGAGCTAATGGCTCATATTCGCCTTTAAAAACCCAAACTAATGGGATACCACAGGGATGCTCCTTAAGTGTAACTCTATTTTTAATTGCTATAAATGATATCATCCAAAACTGTAATACGAATATTAAAGCTAGGCTATATGCAGATGACTTAGTAATATACTCGAGAGGACGGAACATAGCTTCATTGTATAACCAACTACAATATTTTCTAACTCAGTTAGAAAATTGGTCAGAAACTTCAGGACTACAATTTTCGGCACAGAAAACCAAAAGTTTGTTATTCACTAAACGCATCCCGGATATAGTACTTCCAAATCTTAAATTGTTTGAGAAATCTATTTCATATGTGGATGGAATTGAGTTCCTGGGAATGTTTTTCGATCAAAGTCTCAGCTGGAAGAAACACATTCAAAATTTGAAACTTGAATGCCAAAGAGACCTAAATCTCATGCGAACAATATCCTCAAAAATGTGGGGAGCAGATAGCACAACGCTAACCAAGATATACAGATCCATCATCAGATCAAATCTAGATTATGGTGCCATCATCTATAATTCCGCTAAAAGGCACATAATAAAACAATTGGACACTATTCAAAACAATGCCGTTCGAATTGCCTTAGGAGCATTTTGCACAAGCCCGGTTGACAGTATTCTATGCGAACTAGGTGAACCAGATTTATACCGAAGACGAATGTATCTAACTATCAGCTATGCGGCATCTGTCGCAGCGATCCCGGAAAAACCCGTCCATCGAAACGTATTTGCAAATCGTTTCAGAAACATGTTTCAACTGCATCCGAGACTTGATCCCCCATACCATGAAAGACTATACTCTTACCAAAGCAAACTAAACATATCCTTACCTCTCTCTTACAACCTCTGCTACAAACCATCCTTCCCTCCCTGGTGTTTCATCTCCCCAAGTTGTGACTCTAGTATGACTGAATTCAGTAAACCTACAATGAATCACTCAACGATTAGGAAATTCTTCCAAAGTAAAATAAGCAATTACCAAAGCTATAAACATATATATACCGACAGTTCGAAAACTGAAGAAGGTGTGGGTGCATCCATGGTTCTGGAGAATATACAACACTCATTCACACTAGCGCCGACTAATTCCGTGTTTTCTGCCGAATTATATGCTATTTGGAAAGCAGTAGAATATGCGAATACGGAAAAAATAAACAAAACCTTAATATTAACCGACTCATTGAGCTCTCTCACAGCCATACAACAGTTCCAACATTTACATCCAATTGTCTCGTATATAAAAAACGAACTTTTCACGGCTAATAACGCCAAAAGGACAATTCAATTTATGTGGATCCCAGCACATGTGGGCATCGCACAAAACGAAAAAGCAGATGACCTAGCTAAAAGCGCTACTTCCCAAAATGCCGAGATTGAGAATAAGACACCTCTTGCAGATCTCAAGCAATTTTATAAAAACATTATTACCTCCGACTGGCAAATATACTGGAATAACTCATCATCCAAACTCTCTGAAGTAAAAACATCAGTGAAAAAATTGAATAATAACCCAGCGAGCCGACGGCATCAAGTGATCTTAACCAGATTAAGAATTGGACATACATTCGCCACTCATTCACACATCATCACAAGAACAAACCAACCTGTATGTGAATCGTGTCAAAAGAACCTATCGGTAAAACATTTTCTTGTGGAGTGTCCGTCACTCAAGCCCGCGAGAACACAGTGGTCAATAGAATCTAACCTAAAGGTGATGTTAGGGGAACAATGTAACGTTGAAAACTTGTGCGCATTCCTTAAAACGATTAACTTACTTGACAAAATTTAAGAAATAATTAGAAATGTAAATTGTACATAACTGTATTGTGTATGTATCTATATATTTGTATATGTAATGTATATGTATTGAATCGTTGAATAAATACAGCAGTCGCTAATAACCCTCTGGGTGGATGCGACTTTAAACATTAAAAAAAAAAGTCACTGTTGCGACAAAAATTGATGGAAAGGCGCCTACTTTTAATACAACCATTGTTAAAATCAATTCAAGGATTTCCATATTCTAATCATGGAACAGATATGTTATTTTTTTGCGAATTAATGTGTAGACGTTATAAGTTAATAGATATCAATAAATTAAGGAATCTAGAAATAAGAAACAGTAGAACTAAGTAAGTGAGAAAAACAAAATCAAATTAGCGTTAGAAGAGATATTAGATCTAATAACAGATATATATATATATATATATATATATATATATATATATGTATATATATATATATATATATATATATATATATATATATATATATATATATATATACGAGTATATATATACAGGGTGTCCCGGGACTAATGGGAAAAAAGTCGGGAGCGCATAATTTGAGCTAAAATAATGTTAGTACTTCATATAAACTTTTTCTATGCAGGCCCTCGTTTTCGAGTTATAGGCCTCCAAAGTTTTAATTTTGAATTTGGTTTTTATTTTTAATTTTTGTACTAGTTATTTGATCTTTATAAAATTTACGGCAAAGATATAATGTATGTGTATGTTTATTTTGGTAAGGTAAACAGATTTACAGTAGTGCATTGAAGCCAGGGACGAACTACTTGCAATGGTTAGTGATCCAAAAATTTTGCAGGGATGGCACACCCTGTATGAAATTATCGAATTTCACTTCCCCACACATTAAGCTAACGAAAAGATACTCTTGTTGGAATTCGATAAAATGAGCCGTTTGGCTAATATTTACAGTTTTATTCATGCACTACGTACCAATTTACGCATTCACCATTTTTATAAGTACACAACGAGGTAAAACGTAACTTATTAATAGATGTCCAAGATTTACCTACAGTACTACAAAAAAATAATAGCAAAAGATGAAAAACATTAACGACTTATTAATTCGAAAGTTGGTAAAAACTTTTTATAAGTGTTTTTACCGTTTATCAAGTTACCATAGGATTAGTTGTCAAACGTTGTGTAGAATAGTTCGTAGTCAGTACTTGTCAATAATTCATATGTCCTTAATTTAACAGTTACAATAGCAAAATTCGTTTTTATCGAGTACGCAGATATGCATCTAATGTATGGACTGGCTTCTCGAAACTGTTTAGAGGCCAGAAGGCTTTTTGAAGAACATTTTGCAAACAGAGCATTGCCAGACAGACGAATGTTTGAGTGTATTGATCTCAGGTTACGAGAAACAGGTATGAATAAGTAAATGTAATTTTCTATGTATACAAAACAAAATTCTTAATTTTAGGAATATTTTTGCCAAAAAAAAGTGGAGAAGGTCCAGTACGAAGCATACGTACTGTGGCAGTTGAACAAGACTTGTTAAATGCAGTTGATAATGAACCATCAACGAGTTTTCTAAAAGTATCAAGAGAACATAACGTCTCGAAATTAGTTGTTCACCGCGTCCTAAAAGAACAGCTGTTATATCCTTTTCACATGAAAAAAGTACACAGTATGACAGTGGCTGATTATCCTGCACGGCTTGAGTATAGCCAGTGGTTTCTGCGACAACAACAAGCAGACAATACATTTATTAGTAACGTTCTCTTTACGAACTAATCCAGTTTCACCAGAGATGGAATCATAAATTCTCATAATATGCATTTATGGGATGATGTGAATCCACATGGCATTATCCAAACTAGGAGCCAGCATAGATTCATGGTTAATATTTGGGCAGGAATAGTTGGCAATCATTTGATAGAGCCATATACTTTATTGACGGTACTTTGACTGGTCAGAGATATTTGGAGTTTTTGCAAAATTTGTTATGGAACCTGTTTGATGATGTGCTACTACAAACTCGTAGGAATTTATGGTTCATGCATGATGGGGCCCTTCCTCATTTCAGTTTAGATGTACGACAGCATTTACACACAAGGTTTCCTAATAGATGGATTGGTCGTGGAGGCCCTTTTCAATGGCCACCGCGATCAGGAGACGTTAATCCTATGGATTTCTTTCTCTAGGGTTATCTCAAAAGTAAGGTATGCGCAACACCTGTGCAAACAAGACAAGATTTAATAGACAGAATTGTGTTACACTGCAATGTTGTTAGAAATGATGTGGGATTGCTCATTCAAGTGCAGAGAAACAACCTTCGTAGACTTAGAATGTGCGTGGAAGTGGGAGGAGCTCATATTGAACATTTATTAGAATAACGTTAGTTTTTGTTATTGTTTAGGAATTAGTATTAGTCTAATGTTTTATAACTTGTGTTTTTTGAGGTTTTCTTAATGGTTTAATAATGTTATGTTCGTAATTTTGATTAAAAGGAAGTAAATCCTGGACATCGTATTAATAAGTTAGTCAGGTAGATTTGTACGTAGTGCATTAATAAAACTGTAAATATTATCCAAACGGCTTATTTTATCGAATTCTAACAAGAGTACCTTTTCGTTAGCTTAATGTGTGGGGAAGTCAATTTCGATGATTTCATACAGGGTGTGCCATCCCTGCAAATTTTTTGGATCACTAACCATTGCGAGTAGTCCGTCCCTGGCTTCAAGGCAGTACTGTAAATCTGTTTACATTCCCAAAATAAACATACACGTACATTATAGCAATGCCGTAAATTTGATAAAGATCAATTAACTAGTACAAAAAATAAAAATAAAAACCAAATTCAAAATTGATACTTTGGAGGCCTATAACTCGAAAACGAGGGCCTCCATAGAAAAAGTTTATATGAAGTACTAACATTATTTTGGCTCAGATTATACGCTCCTGACTTTTTTCCCATTAGTCCCGGGACACTCTGTATATATATATATATATATATATATATATGGAGTCTTTGCTGAATGCTAGGAATAAAACTGGTGAATATTGAATATTGGGGAATTGCAGCAAGAAAAAAGGAAAAGTGTACTCTTAACGGAAAATTTCCAAGCTTTCGAGAATGATTGTCCTCATCACCAGAAAGACTTAAATGAAAAAAACAACAGTTAAATACTGTGGTCAAAGGAAGAATAAAATTGTAATGAATTTCACAACCACGTGTGTACTTACCTCCGAAGCGAGGTTAGACTCCATTATGTTGTAATAATTTGAACTACGGATTATGAAATGTTTAATAATTAAGTAGAAAATCAATTCATCCTTAAGCGTTGTTGTGTTGAATGCCGGTAAGGAAATGATATACTTTTCCGTCTAAATGGAATGGAAGAATAGACAGATAATGTTACCAACTGTCAAAAATCAGCACATTGTGGGATAATGTACCCACTTTGATACTGGCCTCTGTTGTAATGCCAACACAAATGGATTAGTATGGAGATGTAGAGAGAGAGGGGGAACCTTTCTATTCTAGGTTAAAAGAAAGGATGACCGTATTGATGTATGTAGGGGACAAAACCCTAATAAGACGTATACGGTGGAAGACAAAAAACACAGAAACAGCAATAATAATAATAACATAATAGTAATATAGTAATAATAGATATTTTCGCGTCTCCGCTACTTTGTGTTGTGTATATAATTGCCTTTCTTTTTTTCCTATTATATTTATTTTTTTTATTAATTGTCTTTGAATATAATTCACTTCTTCGTAACTTCTCGTCCCTTGAAGTGCGAAGATGCGCTGTCTGTTGAAGTCGACGAGAAACAGGAACGATAGATGGAATTGTTAGGCTGAAGTCGAATCGAGAGGTTATAACGAGACTTTGTGTTGTGTATGTGGTGTTTCCAATCTACCTGAAAGAACGGGGCCCCAGACTTTTGCATCCACCTAAAAGACCGCAGATCAGGCACATAAGGTAAGGCAAGGGATTAGTTACTAACCTCATAAAGATTATTCATTCGCGTGATACAATCCATTTTCTCTCAACTAGCTATAGGAAGGTCTGAGGGCGATCACAGCCCCGGTTTTTTCACATTTTTTGTCCCTTCGAGCCGAATAATCATTATCGCACCCTTGATTACTGTTATTGATATTTAATATTAATATTTTTGCTATCAATTTTATTATTCATTTCAACAAAAAATTATACGCACAACATAAAGTAGTTCTCAGTTAGGTTATGTTGTTGTTTCATTAGTACAGCGCAAAAAGTTGTAGTACCAAGTACCTCAGTTTTGACTTTCAATAACGATAATTTTTCATTTTAATAGAGGTGATTTACCTTTATTTATTAACATTCAATTAAAAACGCGTTACATTCTTTTATACACGATTAATATCAATTTTCTCCTCCATTATTATAGCACCAGTAGAATTGGCTCAGGTTAAATACTATTTTCAATCAACATTATAAATTAAAATATATTTGAATTTATTAATAAAATGTCTACAGATAAATTACGTAAATACACTAATTATAGATTGGTAGAAATTCGTCGTTTGAATGAAGTTTCGCAGTTGCTAAACGCGCTCTTGAGGATGTGAACTTTGTCACTAGTCTGAGAGTGAATTATGAGGATGTCAATTCAATTAAGGAATAGTTCTTTAGAAACCAAAATGCAATTATTGATTTATTAGGTGAAGGGCAATAGGCTTTTGATTCAGAAGATTTAACTCGAAAAACATTTGATGCTAATTTGTTACTAATTCGAGAAATTTACTATAAATTTATCACCTCTACGGCATGCCCGGTAAATACAACGCCTGTCCCTATTAATAGTCATGGTAATGTTGCCCTGCCAAACATCAATTTGACTACCTCTATTGGTGATATTTCTGAGTTTCCGTCATTTATTGACATGTTCGACGCATTCATTCACAGCAATAACAAGCTCAATAAAATTGGAAAGTTTAAATATTTGAGATCATCCGTTCAATTTTCGGCATTTCTTGTCATTAAACATTTTCAAATGAACGAACGTAACTATGATCTTGCTTATGCTGCATTGCGTAAACGGTTTATTAAAACTAGAAAAATTGCCATAATGCATTGGAGGGTTTTGAATAACAACCCAAAACTCATTTCGGATCCTCCTACAGAGTTACGACGCTTACTGTCAACCCTTGATGATCATTTGGAAGCTTTAAAAACCTTCGATTTCCTTTTTGATAAATGTTATTTCATTCTTGTTCACATGATTTTAAAGCGATTACCATTTTCTTTAGTCTCACAATTTGAGCTAAACCATACTTCTACTCAATCAGACGATGAATTCCCTACTTATAAAGATTTATTCAATTTTCTAACGCGCCAGGTGGAGGCTTTGGAAGATGTTAATCATAATAATTCTTCAATTCACAAACTTAAAGTTGAACCTGCTTCCAAACTGCCTCAGCATACCGCTACTTCATTTTTTGTTGCAAATGAATCTAGTGGCAAATATAATTTGAAATTTTATATTTGCAAGGCTAATCACGCTTTGTATAGATGTTCAGAATTTTTAAAAAATAATCCAAAAGAAAGAGATATCAATTTGTTAAACAAAATAAACTTTGTGTTAATTGTTTGAGTCCTGTACATAGCTTTAGACAATGTAGATCTCAAAATTCTTGGCATAAGTGCAAACAGAGTCATCATATCCTTTAACATTTTTTAAAATCCCCTAATGATGAAATCAATAATGCAAACTTCCGTAGTTCTAGTACCGCAGTGAATAATACTTCTAATCATATTTTTTCAATTTCAATTGATATAAGTGATTACATCGCAACTCAATCTAGTCCCGCACTGCAATCAGTACCCGCACTTCACGCTTCTGCTTTGTCCCGCCCCTCTAGCGTTCTGTTGTCCACGGCAATGGTGGATATTTTAGATAATTTTGGAAATTATCAGCCTGTGCGTTATCTCCTCGATTCTGGAAGTATGATGTTATTTATAACGTCAAAAAAATGAGATGATTGAAATATTTGGTTTCACGATAAATTCAAGCTTCCCCCTTTTCTCATATCATATATCTTCCCATTTTATCTAAATGCTAACACCATTTAAATGGTAAAATCTCACGTAACCCCCTGTTTGACTAGATTAGTAGAAAAAATATACTTACTGTCATTAATAAACTCATATTTCCCCATGAATACATCATTCGTCGAAGCGTTCTTATCCGTATGGTAGGAGAGAGCCATTGCCCTATAAAGAGACACTCTTGTTCTCGGTCTTATTTGCCCACAGTATCTTCCGCCAAAAGGTGTATTCACCAATTCCGCTGGATTCGGTTGCAACACTTCTGCATAAATGTCCATATATTCGTGAACACAACTAAAAAAAAAAGAAGAAAAAATTAATTCCACATCTGATATAATAATCTTCATAAAGTAAGTCAGTGATGGAAAGTTTATGTGAGATAGAAAAATTAATCTGCTTACTACAGTTGAATTGAAAAGCTCATGCATGTTGATAAAGTACAAGTGGAAGTAGTAGAAATTGTAATGCATGCATTAAATATCACCATTTTCCATGAGCACTGTTGTTATTCATATTGTTGTTGGATCTTCCGTTTTGCCGGAAATATAATGAGCAGTGTCTTTGAGATTGATTCCACTCTATATTTCTCTTCTGTTTTAACAATTTTTTGATACAGGATATTTTAGAAATTAACTGTCTCGACCCTTTCTTCGTGGAATCTACTCATATTAGTGTTTTAAATGAAACTCAACGTTTCTAGCTAATTTCACAGTATAATGAAAAATATTAAAAATTCTAAAAAATTGACAATTGTTTCTATAACTGAATATCATCGTCAGAATGACAGAAGTTACATTTCATTTGATGCCTACCTGATTCTTAGAAGTTATTTTTGGCTAGACCAAGAAGTGACCTACCTTGTGATTGACTTAATATATGTTAATAGAAAAAAGAAGAAGATGTGATATTACAAATATTGAAGCTTAGATATTATTAGCCCTATGGTGATATCTTGGATATCATTTTTCCAATTAAGATCAGTATAACTGTGCAATGATATAGAAAACCAGGAAAACTATATCTGTAAATTTATCTGTTCATTGACGACTTCATATTGTGGGTTTCTTAAGTGTCTTCTAATTTCCAACTCTTCAAGGAAATCCAGTTCTTGTTTCTTATCACAAATTTCCTTGAAGAGTTGGAAATTAGAAGACACTTAAGAAACCCACAATATGAAGTCGTCAATGAACAAATAAATTTAGGAAGCTCCACACTATTAAACTGTCTTCTTAAGTGATAATTGTAAAGATCAGCAGATTTAGTTTTCCTGGTTTTCTATATCATTGCACAGTTATACTGATCTTAATTGGAAAAATGATATCCAAGATATCACCATAGGGCTAATAATATCTAAGCTTCAATATTTGTAATATCACATCTTCTTTTTTCTATTAACATATATTAAGTCAATTTTTAATATTTTTCATTATATTGTGGAATTAGCTAGAAACGTTGAGTTTCAATTAAAACACGGATATTCTAGAGTTAACTTTACATCATATTCGCCGAAGTTGAAATAATACTTTTAGATGGATATGATTGAATGAGCTTGCTAGGTTTGAATTATCCTTAATAATTCATATTTTAACAGAAATCTCATGATAAATGGCTACTTTAGGAAACATAAAGTGGAAGAATCGTAGCAGATGCTCAAAATGTTCCGTTCACTTCAATACTTTCTACACAGGCGATCTCGAAAATTTTGAGATATATTTTACATAACTGTTTGCTAGATTCATGAGCATTGATGGATATAAAATAGTATATTGTTTTATTGGGAGTAAGAAGTATACTATTGTGAAGAATATGTACAGAGTTGTGTAAATGCAGACGAGTCAAAGAAAACTAACTTCTTCCAATAAAACATGCTATTTTTTCTTCAAATGCGTATACATTGTATGGAATAAGTAATATACAGGGTGTCCCAAATAAGAGTGACTTATTTTAAACATAAATGCTCCAAAGAGATGGAGTTTTCACTAGTCTCACTAGTTTTTCAATCAAATTCGAAGGGGAAAATATGTATTATTTTAAATAGAACACCATATAATTTTTGATCTCATTCGAAAGAGCAATCATTCTCCTTTCCAAAAATGTATAGTTTTTTATCTTTCGTTTCATTAACAACAAAGATATTCGAGGTTTCATGTAGTGTACATTAATTAGTAGCTTTATATGAACGTATTTTGATGCCTAAAATCAACTCATGCTGTGACCGTTTGACGCCTAACAACAAAATCAGCAATTTTGACAATAGTAATTTTGTTAAGTCATATAAATGATCTATACAGTTAGTGAAAAGGCTCAAACTGTAATAATTTATGCAGAAACGAAATCAAACAAGGAGGATATTCAGAAGGAAATTTATAAAAAATGAGCCGTCAGTGACTATCTATAATTAAAAAATGGTATGTACAATTTATCGAAATTGTTTGCATTGCACACTTAAAAAAACCAAGAAATAATGATGGTCTTTTAAACAAGTTGATGTTAATCAATGAAGTGCTACATGATAACGATCATAAAATTTCAATTAGAAAAACTGCTGGAATTTTAGAGCTTAGCAAGAGTGACGTTCAAAGATGTCTAAACATTTTAAAACTAACTCTATACAAAATTCATACTCATCAAAAATTGTACGAGTCAGATTATGAAAAACGAGTAATGGTATGTGAGACTTTACTTGACTTATTGAGGAACGAACCCAATTCATTATTAATTATGTCTGATTAAGCAACCTTTCACATTAATGGCATGTGTAACAAACATAATTGTGGAATATGTGGTTTTCTAAAACCAATTTCTTTTAATGAATTTCAGAGAGGTAATCCAAAAGTAAACGTTTGGTGTGCATTATCTCGGCGAAAAATCCATGGTCCTTTTTTCTTTTCGGAACCAACAGTGACGGGTACTAATTACACGGATATGTTGGAAACTTTTTTTATCCACAACTAGTTCAAGATGGAATTAGCGACGACGTTTACTTTCAACAAGACGGTGCACCACCACATTATTCGTTAATAGCACGAGATTCATTGAAAACGTTTTTTAATGATGAGTGGGTAGGTCGAGCTGGACCGATTGAATGGCACCGCGGTCTCTTGAATTAACTGTCCCAGATTTTTTTCTTTGGGAATATGTGAAGGATAGGTGCTACAATCCGAAGCCTAACAATTTAGCAGAGCTAGAAAATAATATCAGAAACATTATTGAAAACATTCCGCAAGAAATGTTAGAACATTCTTTTGAAAATTTTAAATTTAGCTTACAGTTATGCATAAACGAAGATGATATGTATATGCAGCATTTATTGTAACTTTTTTGTTCTTCGATATTTATATGTATTGAATAATGTTATTATGTTTTCTTACTAAATAAACTGTTTGTCAGATTTCTTGGCAATTATTTACGTAATTAAAAATGGAACCGACTTGAATGATTTTGTTATGCGTCAAACGGTCACAGCATGAGTTGATTTTAGGCATCAAAATACGTTCATATAAAACTACTAATTAGAAATGTACTACTATATGGAACCTCGAAAATGATTGTTGTTAATGGAACAAAAGATAGATAACTCTACATTTTTGGAAAGGAGAATGATTGCTCTTTCGAGTAAGATCGAAAATTATAGGGTGTTCTATTCAAAATAATACATATTTTCCCCTTTGAATTTGACCATCATTAGTAAAACACCCTGTGTTGATGAGATGAAATGCCAGCCAAGCCTAAAAAATCTCTTTGATAAACTAGTGAAACTAGTGAAAACCCCATCTCTTTGGAGCAATTAATAAGCTGGGCATTTATATTTAAAATCAGTTACTCTTATTTGGGACACCCTGTATTTTGATAAATTGTTGTCGATTTTATAAATGTCAGTTGATATGTGAAAAGATAGAGTCATTGACAATTAAATATTGGTGTGAGACAATTATTTCAAATTTCGATTTATAAATCAAAATGTCAGTTTCTGAATTAGATTGTACACCCGCTGAGGTATTGGAGTTAGAAGAAAATGCAGAAGATAGTTTGTTATCGATTACATAGTTTTCCAGTATAGTAGAAATATTTTTTGTTGTGAGTAAATCGATTCAAGTTAATTCCCTCACCACCGTTATCGCTAAAAATTTTAGGTAGGAATTAAATTATAAATTCCAAAAACCGAGCGTTTTTGTGAGTTGAATCCAGATATTTCTTGCAGTGATCAGTTATCAAATTGATAGTATTGAAGTCTAGTGTCCGACCGTCCCTTATTTTCTGAGTAAGTGAAAATTTATTTCTGAAAACCGAATAAAATATTTCGCCAAGTTTTAAAAGTTTTATATTACTTTTCCGCCCAACCTATTTAAAATGCGAGAAAAGTATTGGTTTACCACAAAAATAAACGGTTTTAAGGATTAAAACTAACTTTTCCGCATCTCTGGCCCTGAACAATATTCTATCATAAAATTGTTATATACTTGTATACACTTCGGGGGATGTATTGTGCTAACAAACCGAAATTTTTCCATAAATAACCAAAAATTCAGAATATCTGGATTTATAGGACCCGCTGTACTCGCTTTAGTCAACTGAAAATCAATTGGGTACATCTGTGAGATACCTTGAACAATATTCAATCAAAAAATTGATCAATCGTATACTCTCTGAAGGCTGTATCGTGCTAACATACTGAAATTTCTCCAAAGATGACAAAAATATCGTACTTCCAGTACCATAGCACCCGTTGTACTGGCTTTACTAATTTGAATATCAATAGGGTGGCTTTGAGACGCTCTGAATAATAACCAATCATTAAATTGGTCATTTGTATATACTCCGGAGGCTGTATCGTGCTAACAAACTGAAACTTCTTCAAAGATGACAAAAATATCGTACTTAAAGTACTGTAGCACTTGTTGCATTAGCTCTGGTGAGCTAAAAATCAATAGGGTTCTCCAGTAAGATGCCCTGAATAATATTCAATCATAAAATTGGTGACTTGTTGAACTCCGGAGGATGTATCTTGCTAACAAACTGAAATTTCTCAAAAAATTACAAAATGTTGTATCTCAAGTACCATAGCACCCGTTGTACAGGCTCTGGTGAACTGAAAATCAATAGGGATCATCTGTGACATGTCCTTAACAACATTCAATCATAAAATTGCTGACTCATTGCACTCCGGGGGCTGTATCGTGCTAACAAGACATGTAAGGAAAAGTGGCCGACGACAACGACGACGACGACGACGACGACGACATACACACAGGATTTTTTTTCTAAAAACCTATTTTCTTGTTATTATTGATGGAAAACGTAAAAATAACTCAAAAAAAAATTTCAAATTTCCAACTTTTTTTGGGGTAAACCAATACTTTTCTCGCATATAAAAAGGTTGGGCGGAAAAGGAAAAGTTGGAATTTTGAGTTTTTTTTTGGGCTATTTTTACATTTTCCATCAGGAACAACACGAAAAAAAATCCTGTGTGTATGTCGTCGTCGTTGTCGTCGGCCACTTTTCCTTACATATCTTGTTAGCACGATACAGCCTCCGGAGTGCAAAAGTCACCAATTTCATGATTGAATATTGTTAAAGCTATGTCACAGATGAACCTTATTGATTTTCAGCTCACCAGAGCCAGTACAACGGGTGCTATGGTACTTGAAGTACGAATTTTTGTCATTTTTTGAAAAAAATTAGTTTATAGCGCGATATAGCCTCCAGAGTTCAACAATTCACCATTTTTGTAATTGAATATTATTCACGACATATCACTGATGAACCCTATTGATTTTTAGCTAACCAGAGCCAATACAACATGTGCTACAGTACTTTAAGTACGATATTTTTGTAATTTTTAGAGAAGTTTCAGTTTGTTAGCACGATACAGCATCCGGAGTATATACAAGTGACCAATTTTATGATTGGATATTATTCAGAGCGTCTAAAAGATTAACCCTGTTGATATTCAGCTCACTAAAGCCAGTACAACGGGTGCTATGGTACTTGAAGTACCAAATTTTTGTCATTTTTGGAGAATTTTCAGTTTGTTAGCACGATACAACCTCCAGAGAGTATACGATTGATCAATTTTATGAATAAATATTGTTCAAGGAGTCTCACAGATGTACCCTATGGATTTTCAGTTGACTAGAGCGAGTACAGCGTGTTCTATAAATACAGATATACTAAATTTTTGGTAATTTTTGGATAAATTTCGGTTTGTTAGCACGATACATCCCCGGAAGTGTATACAAATAACAGTTTTATGATAGAATATTGTTCAAGACCACAGATGCGGAAAAGTTAGTTTTAATCTTTAATACCATTTATTTAATTTCAGTAAACGATTTAGTAGTTTGGCTGTTTAAGAATATAATACCGTATTTTGGTAAGCCGTTTTTTTGAAGCGATAAAACAAAACTTATTTACAGTTTTTATTAGTGCGTTCTTTATATTGTTTCTTTGGAATTAGTGACTGAGCCTTCAATACATTGAAGTAACATTTTGATTTTAATTTTGCGATTTAGATTGTTATACCCATTGTCCAGTTTCAAATTACCCAAATACATATTAGATTTTTTTTGCTTCTTCTCTTCGATAATTGGATTCTATTTCGACTGTGATATTTTGGATTTTTTATTTAAGAATTGATTTCTCTGCTATACAATATTAGCTCACCGATATTTGGAAAACTGAAAACCGACTGTGGGACGGATCAGAGGCTGTTGCCACCAGCCGTCTACATTTCGGAACGGGCATAATTTTCTCTAAATTACCTTGATTCATTTTAGTTCTAAATTATATATAGTTTTAACTGAGCGGAAATTTGAAAAAAAGTTCAAACCGATATTGGGACGGATCAGAGGCTGTTGCCACCAGCTGTTCCACTTTCGGAACGCGCATAATTTTCCCTAGATTACTTTGATTTATTGTAGTTCAAAATTATATATAGTTTTAACTAACCGGAAATTTGAAAAATTGAAAACCGACTGTGAGACGGATCCGAGGCTGTGGTCACCAGCCGTCTCCCTTTCGGAACGAGCATAATTTTTTCTAAATTACCTTATTTTAGTTCTAAATTATATATAGTTTTAACAATTGCATTTGCTTGCTTACATCTGGACTATTGTGTCATTGCTCATATTTCTTAATACCGGCAAATTTCGCATGGTGTATAATAACATAATGCTTGAACACATTTGCATACTGTATATATTTAACTGATTCGGTACCGTTAGAAAATACTCAGAAATTGTTAAGAGTGATTTTGTAGATATATTTTAAATACGCTTTGTAATATACAAATAAATACGATCAGTGTTTTCTTCATATCCCGTAAAATCGCCGGTTTATAGGTTTAGTAGACGTGTTAAATTCAACGAGACCCCTGGAATTTTCCGTAGCCTCCATCTGAAGCTACCTGGAACTCTTGATGATGAGGTTCAAGGGGCCGTGGAGTGAACCACGTAAAATAATTTGGCGCTCGACCATTTTTTTCAAAAACTTTGCATCGAGGGTGTCCAAAGTAACGCGTCAGTTGATAAAAACCTGTGTGAGGCGTAGGACACAGTGCAGCGCGTCACACTAGATTAAAAAAATGGTGTGTAATTGATGAGGCCAAAAAATATAGAGAAAATGTATTATCAGCTATTTTTACTTTTCCGCCCAACCTATCTAATATGCGAGAAAAGTATTGGCTTACCCCAGAAAAAGTTGGAATTTAAAAAAAAAATTTGAGTTATTTTTACGTATTAAACAAGGCATTGGTATAGTAAATTTTTAAAATAACAATTTCAAATATTTCTATTTGAACCTGCAGCTGAGAGATACTTGGGTATTAACGACATGTTAAAAAGTTTTGACGTACGGAAAAACACAAAACTTGGTAAGATATACAGTGCTTCTCAAAAGTCCCCTCCCCCTCTTTTCTTTTGAACGGTGATACTTAGACAAATGAAATTTGAGCGTGCAAATAAACCATTGTAAGCTTCTCTACTAGTGGTAACAGGTAACTTGTGGATGTCACCAGGCAATTGAAACCAATAATAATAAATGGGATCTTATGGCAAGTGACACCTCGTTTGAAAGGTTGTTACGGTTTGAAGAAGCTTATAGAGTTTTATAAATTATTTTCCATTATTTCAGTTTGAATTAAGAGGGTAAACACTTACAGCTGATATCAATCAATTCACTAAAACTGTTTTCAATTATCTATTAAACTTTTACAACATTTACATTGTCAAGATGTGAAGAACAATAGAGGTTGACCTTGAGAAGGAATCTTCTTCTGCTCCAGTTTAGGAAATATGTTAACGTCACCAGGTGGAAAATATACTTCGATGGCGAGAATAGTGTGACATATTTCTTGCAGAGAGTCGAAGAACTGAGAGTATCTCGAGACGTCTCCAAGGATCAGCTGTTGAGGTCTGCCTCTGAACTGTTCAAGAAAGATGCTCTGGCATGGTTCAGGACTCATAATTTCACCTCGTGGGATGAATTGAGCCACCAATTACGACAAGACTGTTTACCATACGATTATGATAATGACTTGTAGGAAGAAATTCGCAGAAGGACACAAGGAACTAAAGAAAAGATAGTTTCCTATATCGCTATCATGGCGAACCTCTTGATCAAGCTTGGTACTGCTAGACCAGATGAATCAACCCTTGTAAAACTCATCAGGCGCAATCTTCTACTCTGTATACATACACAACTTGCCCTTCATACCAATACGTACATTGCAGAGTTAAAAGTCACGCGCTTTTGCCCTCCCCCCATGAATATCGAGCAGTTACTGGAGCCCAAATTGGCTTATAAGAGACCTGGTAGTGGTATATAAAATACTACATACTCTGTTACACCTGCATCCTCGGTGGTAGAACCAGAATTATATGCTTGTGGTTCCCAATTTGAGAATCAAGTGTCACCTGTACTCAAAACCACAAGTAGTAGTACTGTACCTCTCTGCTGGAACTGCAAAGAAACAGGACACCAACTTCGAAAATGTTCACAGCCTAAAAGAAGATTCTGCTACCATTTCGGAAAGGAAGGTGTAATTTTACAGACTTGTCCGTCTTGCCAATCGAAAAACGCGAAGGAGGGTCAGCGGTAGGTCGGACGCCCCCCTCCACTATTCAAACCTCGACCTACTATACCTAAACTATGGCGATTCTCAACTATGTATTGGCACATAACAAAGGTGACGTCCGCCAGTACTTAAAAGTAAAAATTTACAATACAGAATTCACAGGTCTGGTAGATAGTGGTTGTAGTATCACGGTTATTGGTGGGAAAGGCTGGGAACTGTTGAAGAATTTGTGTAAGTTGAACATTTGTTCTCACAAGAATTGCACGGTCACAAATGGTATATCCTGTCCGGTTTCAGGAAGTGTTTTTGAAGTAATGCTGGTTCCTTCTATACCAAATGGACTAATATTAGAGGTCGATTTTTGGTCACGTATAGGTCTGGTTCCTGACTTATATTCAGATCAGTGGTGTTTTCGCTCTCGCGATACCACTGAAGTTCAAAACATGTGCGCAATTGATCCCATTGTACATTTAAGTTCTGATCAACGTGCAGCTCTAACTTCATTAATAGAGCAAACTTTTCGTAACATGCCTACCACACCTGGGTGTACCCATCTGGTAGAACATGTCATCAGAACAGACAGTCCTTCTATAAAGCAGCGACACTATCCTTTATCGCCCGCTTTACAAAGGTTTGTAAATGATGAACTAGATCAGATGCTAAAGGATGGTATAGTGGAAGCTTCAAATCTTCAGTGTCCTTCGCCAATTGTGATGGTCAAAAAACCAAACGGAAAGTATCGTTTCTGTGTCAACTATAAATGGTTGAATGAAGTCAGTTTACCCAATACATACCCTCTCCTATCTGCTGGAGCTACATTAGACAAACAAAATATTTAACCACTTTAGACATCAAGTCGGCCTACTGGCAAATTCATGTGGCAGAAAATTCACGTCCCTTGACTGACTTTGTCATCTCTACTCGGGGACTATTTCAATTCAGGAGAATGCCGTTTGGCATACATAATGCTCCTGCCACCTGGCAGAGATTCTTTGACTGGGTCATCGGCGTGGATTATGAAAAATTCGTTCTAGTGTATTTAGATCATATAATAATCTGCACCCCATCTTTTGCTCAATATCTCGAAGTCCTACGCAAAGTTCTGAAAATAATTCGAGCAGCAAGATTAACTGTGAATTGGGATAAATGCAAGTTCTGTAAGGATGAGTTGAAATATCTTGGGTACGTGGTAAACGCGTCTGTGTTATTGGTTGATACTGAGAAGGTGGAAGCTATAATGCGTATACTTGTCCTGATGGATTACTTGGAAACCATGACATGATCTTAGTTCATCCATTCCACTTCAGTATGAATTAATTGAACTCATACAACGATGATATTTTCAATTGAGCAAAAGGGAAAGTAATCATACTGCTCTTTTAGATCAAGCAAGTCTTTCCGATCGCCAAGAATCGTGCAACTTTGATAAATATGAACCATCATTTATTAAAGTCTTAGGCGTATTATCGATTGTTTTCCTTATACGTATATTCCCTGCAAACGACCTTGTACAAAATGAAGCATCCGTTCTGAAATGAGTCGAGTTTTTGACCCCCTTGGATTCATTTCACCATGTCTTCTACTTGCAAAACGTCTTTTGCAATAACTGTGTGGATCCAAGGCTTCCTGAGATGATCATACTTCAAAGGATATCCAGGGAAGTCTGGTCAAGGTTTAAAATAGAAATGCCAAATTTAGCTAACATTAAAATTTCTCGCCATGGGGGAGGTTCCAGTTCTATTTCCTGGATTGAGCTACATGGGGTTTCTGACGCCTCACAAGCTGACTATGCTAATGTTGTCTATTTTGGTATTCTCGAATTTTCTGTGATTGTGAGAACGTTCCTAACTTGTGCCAATTGTCGAATGTCATTGATAACCCAATCTATAGCAAGACTTGAACTTATGGGTTCCGTGTTAATGGCCGAGCAAATGCTCTTTGTTAAAGAAAGTTATAGGGACCTAGTCGTTTTAAAGGTCGAATTTAGCTAACATTAAAATTCCTAGCCATGCAATCTGTTAAAGAAAGCTATAGTGACCTAGTCGTTTTTGATGCCATTTATGCTACTATGGTAACTCATTGTTATTTTTATCTCCAGATAGATGGAAAACATTTGTAGCTAATAGAGTTAGTCATGTTAAAGTCGTCATTCCCCCTCACTTTGATATTATATTCCATATTCACATAATCCAGCTAACTATGCTAGTCTAGGTTAAACCTCAGCACTACATTTGGAAACTCCCATTTGGTGGCCAGTTCCTGAATTTTTAACTCAGCCTATTAATACATGGCCTACGCAACTTAACAACAACTTAAATTTATCTGAAATAGCTGAGGAAGACAAAGGGTTATACTTTATGCCTGCAATTCCTCTGAAAATTTCATGTTTACCCTTTTAAATAGATTTACCTCTTTAATCAAGATTAAGTGAATTGTCGTTTTGAATTTGATTTGTTTAAATGTTTGTAATTTGTTGTTTGTTTATCATGTTTAACTAACAAACGTAATGATGTGGACAATTTTAATATGTCTTTGGACCGACTGACGAAGTAAGTTACGTTTACTGTTATGTTAGTTTGATAGGACAGTAGTTTGTAGTGTATGTAATTTATTTTAGAGCCCTGATGATGACGTAATGTCGAAAGCGCTTGGCTGAATTTAATAAAATATTACACACTTCTTCACAAATTCATTTATCCTTGTTAAAACAAGAGTGTGTATACTTCATAATTTGGATTTTTAAGTGAATTGTAGCGTATTCTCTCTTTTTTATTCATAGCTTAAGATTACAATCTCAGTCTAGAAGAAGCTTGGATGTAGATAATGTTTCAAAATTATTATAAAATATGTACAACCTCATATATTTCCTTACATTTTTCTTAAAATTAAACATAATCAATTATTATCTCAGCCTTTTAGGAAATTTGACAATTGTTTCGATACTAATTATCGTCGTCAGTTCCTGACGATGATATTTAGTATCGAATCAATTGTCAAGTTTCTTAGAATTTTTTATCAATATATTGTGGAATTATCTAGAAACAGTTAGTTTCATTTAACACAGTAAGCTTATAAAACATCGTACGGTAAGCAATAGTTTCGATACAAAACCTGTGAAAATCGTTCAGACAAAAACCAACCGAAAAAGTATACCAGAACATATCCTCAATCATCCCAGGCGCCTGGATAAAGGACAGCAATATAGCTTCACCAGATAGGAGCCTCATAGATTCTCTTTTTTTTCTTTATACGTTGCGTCGATGATGTGCTATATTTTATGAAACCAATATAGAAATACAGTCCATTAATGAAATTGACTGTCTCGACCCTTACTTCGTGGAATATGCTCATATTAGTGTTTTTAAATGAAACTCAAGGTCTCTAGTTAATTCCACAATATAATACAAGTTATTGAAAATTCTAAGAAATTGACAATTGTTTCGATAAATCAATATCATCGTCAGAATGACAGAAGTTACATTTCATTTTATGCCTACCTGATGTTTAGTAGTTATATTTTTTTGGCTAGACCAAGAAGTAACCTAACTTGTGATTGGCTTAATATATGTTTATAGAAAAAAGAAGAAGATGTGATATTACAAATATTGAAGCTTAGATATTATTAGCCCTATGGTGATATCCTGGATATCATTTTTCCAATTAAGATCAGTATAACTGTGCAATGATATAGAAAACCAGGAAAACTATATCTGCTGATCTTTACAATTATCACTTAAGAAGACAGTTTATTAGTGGAGAATTCCCTAGATTTAACTGTTCATTGACAACTTCATATTGTGGGTTTCTTAAATGTCTTCTAATTTCCAGTTCTTCAAGGAAATCCAGTTCTTGTTTCTTTTCACAAATATGCAGCACTTCTAGTTCTGTGTTAGGTGTCAATGAATGATTGGTGTCAAGTAAATGTTTTGCGTAGTGAGATTTATCTGGTTGTTTTAATCTGTAAGCTCGTAAGTGCTCACTGTATCGTATTTCAAAATTCCTAAGGGTCTGACCCAAATAGACAGCATTACATTCTGGACATTTGAGTTTATATATACCTGACTTCTTTAATAGTGGTATTTTTGTTTTTACATTTAACAATTTTGTACTAACGTTACTTTCTGTTTTAAAAGAAATTGTTGCATTCGTTGCTGAAGATATTATCTTTGAAATATTATTAGAAATATTTCCTGCATATGTGATGGTTTTATAAGTTTTAATTTCATCAGCTTGTTTAGGATATATTAGTTGTAATGCCACTTTTTTCTCTTTTTTACTAATTAGTTTATTTATCATATCTAATGGATAACCGTTAGATGTTGCTATTTGTCTAATTGTATTAATCTCTCTATCAAAATTACATTTGTTCATAGGAACTGAAAAAGCTCTATGTATCATTGAATTATATGCTGCTAGTCTGTGTGAGACAGGGTGGTTAGAATTGAATGGAATTGTCACATCAGTCAGTAGATATACTAAGCCGGTTCTGGGACGGAAGTCGGCCATGTTGGATTTCGTTGACTGTGCGCGCGCACCGGAAGTGGCATCCATCTTGTGTCAATGGCGGACGTGTTGGTGTGTCGTATCCATCTTGTGTCAATGGCGGGTCGTTGGCGAGTATTTCGAATGTCGCGACTGTGACGGCATCCATCTTCTGTGACGTCAATCATGGTCCACATGTGTGACGTAGCACTTCCAATTTGGTGGGTTGTGTCGTTGGCGGGTGATTCGAATGTCGCGACGGCATCTTCTGTGACGTCAGTAAAATCCCTACGGCATCCATCTTCTGTGACGTCAATCGTGGTCCACCACAACACTTCCAATTTATAAAATTGAAAAAATGGTCGACCGTGAGATTCGAACTCACGACACACACAGCGACTTTCTCGTTCCTAACACAGTCCCTAACCGTTGCGCTATCGCAGGGGGTGAGAAAAATAATAATTACAAAGACAGTATTTAATGGATTAATGGGGAGGTGTGAGGGGTTTTATAACAAATTTCTTCACAGGTCTTTATGAGAAAAAACCGTTCCGTCCGACTAGGAGGTTGAGACATTATTGTGTGTGTGTGTGTGTGTGGAGATACACAAAATATAGGACACTAATATATCTGTAAACGAATCAGTTGTAGTATGTCATTAGTTGAGTATAGACGTCTATTTGAGGAGTTTATTATAAAAATAGATCGATTGAATAAGGATGTAATATTTTATGAAGAAAAACGAAGGGTTATGAAGCAAATTGCAAACCTGTGCCTTTCTGCTGCTGATACTACCGACTCAGATCAAAAGAAGTGGGAGAAGCTTACAATAAATTGGGTGCCAGACGAATTACAAAACGGAGCTCGACGACAGGAGATTTCAAGTGCTGTAGATTATATCTTTAGATGTCCGCAAACAACAACATATCCATTAAACAGAATTCAACCTACAAAGCTTTCACCATGATCAATATAACCAACACTAGCAGCATGTTCCATAGTATGAAAAATGAACTTAATAATATATTTTCAATGACTCTATGTATATTATTAGCATTCATATTCGTTTTATTATTTAAAATTTTACCAAAAATTGTTAAACGTAAATTTAAATCTTCATGTAATATATCCGCTGATGAGTAGATTGGGTGTTTTAATAAAAAAAAAATCCACTTTAAAAAAATAATTTATTATTGATATAATAATTACAAAGGTAATGTAGTATTTAAAAAACCATTGTTGGAGACGTTGTATATTTCTGTAGGGTCCTCCAGTGGTGTAGTAGGTTCAAAGTTTCCAGTTACCCATGATGTGTGTGTGTGTGTGTGTGTCATCAAACTAGTAGACTAAAGGGAAACACACGAGGCATTTCTTTAGTAGAAATTCAGCTTATTGCTGTGTGTTTGCAGCATAGTTTCCAATCATTTTTATTCTGTAATACTTGATGCCACATAAAAGAGTATCGAATGCCATGCTGTAATTTTTCAGCTGATGAGTAGATACTAGGTAATAAAAAAAAATCCATTTACTTGAAAAATTATTTATTCTTGATATAATTGAGTTATCATTGAACATTGAAGAAGATTTCATTTGGAAATTAACCTGATGTTTTACTCATAAAAAAAAACATTGTTTCAATTAACAGAAATATTTATGCAATAGTCTAAAATTATATTGGAAAAAACAATATTTTACATTTTAATATGAAAATATAGTAATATATGTTATAAATTAATATGAAAGAGTAATAATACTACAAACGAATGTCATAATTCACAAAGTAGTAATATATGCTATAACTTAATCCATTTACTTGAAAAATTATTTATTCTTGATATAATTGAGCTATCATTGAACATTGAAGAAGATTTTATTTGGAAATTAACCTGATGTTTTACTCATAAAAAAAAACATTGTTTCATTTAACAAAAATATTTAGGCAATATCCTAAAATTATATTGGAAAAAACAATATGTTACATTTTAATATGAAAGTATAGTAATATATGTTATAAATTAATATGAAAGATTAATAATACTACAAACAAATGCCATAATTCACAAAGTAGTAATACATGCTATAACTTAATATGTAATAGTTTAATATAAAAGTATAAAACTATATTTGAGTTCATATTATTATATATTTAAATATATGTGAAAAGTGAAAAATGGTTTTACAAAGTTGTATTCAAAAGTCAGCAAAAATAGTTTCATCTGAATCATAGTCAGAATCTTCAGGTTCTGTAGGTAAATTGAAATGAAGAATTAATCCATTTAAAATTTCTATTGGAAAATCAGTATATATGAGTTTTAGTACTCTTCGACAATCATTTTTAGATAGTGATCGAGGTACTTTAATCATTGCAACAGCACTTCGAAAATCTCTGATTAATTTACGTGATTTCTTAAGAAATTTTACACGCCGTTTGGCACGATCTTCAGTTTCGGGAGTAGGAGACATTTTTTATCTAAAAACAAAAAACATTATTCCAAAATACTGTAATGTCCCCATGGAAGCGTATCAAATGAATCGGGAAGTAATTTCCTTTTATCATCGTGAGGACTCAAAGCGATTTTTGTTTGTTCAATGCTATACACATTATGAGCGAAGGAACGTATCGTATTTTGAGTAATTGTCATCTGTTTCCAATTTTTCAAACAATCCACATAATCATCGAAAATTATTTTATTTTTCACAACACATTTTTTAATCCCCTTTGATTTTTTGACAACTTTGCCCCCCTGAACTTTGTAACTATACATTTTGGACCTTAAACCAACAAAATGGGTGATTATTTGTCCATTAGCTTCATCTTTCATCAAACCTAGTATTTTTTTATTAACTCGGGGTATGTTGTAGATATTGTTAATGGGATAATCTGATGTATCAAATTTGTCAATGTTTGCGTCAATTAACTGTTCGTATGCATCTTCACAAGTAAGTTGATAAACAAAACTATCAGTGTCGGTGTACATCAACTTACAATTGTCTACTCCCATTGTGGGAAGCATAAAATTGTAATGGAAGTCATACATTACAGTTTTCGAGATGTCAAGAATAACCATACCCACGTATATCGGTTTATTGAAAATTAGTTCAGACTTTTTCAATTCGATTGCCATCAAAGGTGGATCACCATCATCGAAAACTGTTCTATTGTGATAACGCGGACTAGCAATAAGATTTTTAGCACCATAACGACCCTCATATGTAGATACCAATTTACAAATTCTATGTTTACGGATGGATTCCATACATTTCCCAAACACAGCATTATTCATTAGTTTTCTCAAATCTTTCTCAAAGTCGCTGGTGGCTAAAGTCCTCAATCGATTGTTTAATTCGATGTAGGGTTGAAGCCATGCAGATTGTTGGAATTTCAAAACTTTGTGAACTTTTTCCAATACTAGTCCATGTTCTAGGGCTTGCTTTAAATTTCTATAATGTAAAGTGTAACTTTTTTTATCGTGTAGGGTAGTCATTAATTTTGTTAATTTTGAATCGGGTGGTTTGTGGTGTTCGGGACACATAGGAAAGTCTTTATGTAGATTATGCAACTTGTCTGGATATAACAAATCCACTTGAAGAATATAGCCTTCGGGGTTATCATCTGGGATGGATTTTATGAAATTGATGTCGTTAAATTTCTCCATATCATTTTCGATCCACTCGAAGCCATCAAAGGGCAAATGTTCACACATCGCTTTTCCATACAAATTATTTACATCTGTATAGAGAATATACATTGATGGTTTCTCAACATCATATTCAGACATATATTTATTATTTGCTTCACTGTACCTATTGCAACACTGTGATATTCCTCCTCTAATAGCCTTTTCAATAAACATTATCATATCAATATTTTTTAAAATTTGCAGTTTACATTTTGTAAACTTTAGCATCACATTCCACGCATATCCTGGTATACTGTAGAACCATCCAGGATCTAGACCATACGTTGCTAAAGCTGTCTCTCTAAAATTTTCAAACACATCTGCTAGAAGAAGAATATCGGTGCGCATGTATATATCGCTATATTCTCCAAGTGTTTTTACATTGAAAGACCGCCAAACATTTTTAGCGTGAGCATAATCATCATCAGTTACGTTCGCTTCATTTAATTTATTATAAAAACATTCAATCGGTGGTAATTTATCATCATTCAATTTTTCCAAGTTATTAATATAGTCATAAGGAAAGATACCTTTACGTGTCAATAATGTAAATTGGATATTGGTTAAATTATGGTTTTCTTTTTTCAAAATTTTCAAATAATTGGTGTCCAAAGTTTTAACGACAGCATCCAAACTAGATCCCAAAAAACGAAACGAATCAATAAATCTGAATTTTATGTTTGTTTCCGAATCGTATTGTGTGAATGAAATGTATTTTTCCTTATTGATTGGTAAAAGGCTGACTCTACCACGTTTGGCAATATCTCTTATGATAAAATGGCTATCATAACCAGACAAATTGTGAAATACAATCGGCACAACAAACAGTTTTCTAAAATTTAAATTGCAGGATTGGTGCGCAAATCCTCGAAACTCCCCCGTAAAATGATTGTGATCACGTACAACTATATCTTTTTTATTAAACTTTTTTTCACATATATGACAAACAGTTGCATCATTAGTAGTTCTTGGTTTGACTACCATTGGTACAATTATTTTAATTTTTGAATCTACAAATTTAGCTATATCAGTCATTTCGTTAGCGAACCAATCCATACAATCCACACCTCTGTAACTTTTGTAAAACGATAGAGAATCGTCAAAAGAACATTTTATATAGTAGCCTGCACTGTAAGTTTTATGATGTTGATATTTGTTTGTTGTTTTAGAAATGATTTCATTACATTGTGTCAATTGAGATTCAAAATCAGCATAAATAATAAAAGGACATTTTTGCTTGTATGTATAATTCTTAAACTCAACAAAATCATATTTGGGAAATGAAATCTTTTCATTGTTTAAATTCTCACAAAGTTCGGAATGATCATCCAGTCTCTCACGCAATGAAAAGTAATTGAGACATCTATCACAAACATATTTTTTATGATCGTTTCTATTTAACTGTGAACTAATTAAACGCGATAAATCTTTAACCCAACAATAATGATATTTTACCTCAACAATAGTACTGTAATCATTATGAGATGGCGTTGTTTCATATTCGTTTAATTTCGGAAAGTATTTATCTTGAATGAGTAATAAGTTGACGTGACGGTCTAATTTTTTCCTAGTCAATCTTGCCGGCAATACTGTGTAAAATGTTTTGTTCACTGTTTCATTGTACTCTAACATATAAACGTTTATGGAAATTTCATTTAGTGTTTCAAACTTCTTAATTTGAGGCAGTTTCATTGGCATATCTAAGCCTCGAGTTTTCAAAACGGTGGAATAGTGTGGATATGATGATGTTCGGCTCACCTGCCCTGTGGGAGCGTGTAAACCTGCAACAACGCTCCAGAAAAAACACGCTTCATCATTGTTCTGGATGTTGATGCATGCATGTTTTTTCTGTATCTGCTCAGGCAATCGAATGAAAGATGAACCATTACCCATTTCGTATTTGTTAATTGCTATCTCTAGTGAAATGATTTTGCTTAATGCCCAACCGCTCTGTTTCTCTTGAAACTCTGACATTTTATTCAAAATACGATCTACGACATTATTTTTAAACCATTCTATTAAATCAGTTCCCTCATCAATGATTGCATTGGGTGTACTAAAATGTTTTTGATTTACCACCTCCCGATCATTCGATTGCTTTATATAATCACCAATGAGAGTAGTATTAACTTTTATTATTTTTAGATCCTTCAATATTTGTGAAATTTTAACGTTGAATAAATTAAAAGCATCTTTGAAAAATTCATCGATTACTTTATGTTTCAAATTTACAATAAGCCCTGTCCTAATTCTACAATTAAAAATAACCCCAACATCTAACCATTTTACACTTCGTTTTCTCAACCCATAACCCATATTTTTTTTTTGTAATTGAATTAATTTGATGACGTAATCGCTTAAGTTCCCCAATTTTTGATTGAATTTTTCTCTTCTCACCAATGGAAAATTTGAACTTAACCAAAGTCAAGACACATCTCCTAACATGACGGTCTATTAATTTAATTATTGAATTAGCTAGCGGTTTAGAATAATGTTCTTTTAGGAAAGTTAACGTTTGATCAGCTTTGTTCATTAAATTCACCATTTTTTCACTTTAAATATATAATATACATATATAATAAATAAAAACTCACCAAGCGAAAACTAATTTTCAACAATTTCAAACGATATTGCACGATTTGGTCTGCCCACTTCAATTAATCCTCTAAATATGAGAGAATGCTTTTGAGCTTTGAAATAATCAAGTTGACATCGGTACTGTTCCGTCACTCTCTTGGGCAGGAATGTGATATTGTCTGCGAATTCTATCAAAATGACTTCACCACCAAATTTGCTTGAAACTAATTTTGCGCCTAAGATAGGGTATGCTTCCCCAAGCGTCAAATGTTGAAGTTTAATAATAGGCTTCTTCTCTGTAATTAACGACACTGAATTTAATGAAGGTAGATCCATCTACAAAAGAATAAATATGTGTTAATAAACTCTACCTTTTTAGTGGAACTTTATATCATAAAAAACAAAAGTGAACGATTTGTTATTTGAAGAAATAAATGAAAAACTTACTTTTTTCTGAGTAGCCTTCACACAACACACAGATTAATTTTAATATTCTATCACTGTTCAATGATAACTGATTTGTATGATGTGAAATATCAAATTTATATGGAACGATATCCCCCACTATTTGCAAGGTGGTTCTCTCAACGATACCCACACAAATTAAAATTTAATAGCTTCTCCTAATATTGAAAAAAAGCAATAAACGGTGTTCCCACGAAAAAACGAACTACTCTGTACCATTATAATTACGTCTATCTATTAAAATGTTGATTTGAAATGTTTTATTTATTCTCAAACATACAAACTAAAAAAAAAGCAATTTAATAAACGATGTTCCCACGAGAAAACGAACTACTCTGTACCATTATAATTACGTCTATCTAAATGTTGATTTGAAATGGTTTATTTATTCTTAACCTACGCACTGAAAAAAGCAATTTAATAAACGGTGTTCCCACGAAAAATCTAATTTCTCTATACCGTTATAATTATGTCTATCCATTAAAGTTAAATATTGATTTAAAATGTAAATGTTTTATTTATTCTAAGACCCACACACACATATATATATGAAATATTATTCTCAAATATATTTCATCAATATAAAAAGTATTGTAATTTTCAAAAGCAATACATAAAAAATAATTAGTGATCTCCTTCTATCAACTTGGAAACATGAAACAAAATCATTGACAATTTTCGTTTCATTTATCAACTCACATACGATGGGAACATGAAATAAAACACAATAATTTTAATTAATTAGTTTTAATACTTCTCTAAATCACTGACAATGTTAACTTTACAAAAAAACATATATTCTCTTAGTGCAATGGCTAATTCGCTATTGTTGATGTCACACATTACTTGAATCAGTTCAAATTTAGTCAAATTTTCATTAGTTTGACTGAAATTTCTAATGTTTTCCACCAAATTTTCATAGTATTCACCAAAATTTATGGATTCTAAATGAGTGAGACGTGGGGAGATGAGGCAACGATCCGCTTGTAGTATTTGATAAACATCTTCTTTTCTTAAAGGTACACTGATATCATGTTTGGTCACCTCCAACCATTTAACACGATCAAATACCATTTGTCGAATGGTGCAGTAGTCTCCACAAGATAACACAGCTTCTTCTTTTTTTTCTTCTTCGTGAAATGATGCACTTATAAATGAATTATTATTTAAAATGTCGATAAATGTGAACCATTCGTATGAGCTGAAGTTGATTTTCTTATGTTTATCGGTGTATGATAGAGTGATCGCAGTACTGAACGTTCTTGCGGGGCTCAAACCACAACCAATTCGAAAATCTCCATCTGTACAATACTCTGTGTACAATAAGTAGTGGTTTTCCTGTTTGGCTGCCATTTCATACACTTGTAAAATATGATCTAATTGTGTGTCATAATTAACATGACTTTGTGTAGCACTAAAATAGCCGCTGTCTTGAGAACTCATATTGACGACTGAGAATCTAACCTACAACTCTCTCCTCTATTTATACTCATTCACATCTCCTACTACTACAAAACAATATATTCATGAGTAGTGAAGCGATGTAATTACGTGACTACATCTGTGCTTTGTATCCAGGTGTTGTGTTTTCTATCTAAACCTAACCATGTAACAAACATCTTGTTGCCTTTTCTTTTAAGTACTTTCTCCACCAAGTAAATGTGTGGATTTGACGTTTTCTGTAGCTCTTCTTCGTAAAACCCTCCACTGATTGGGATACCTTGCAAGTCTTCGAGCAAATATGTGGTGGGATTGGTTATTTTAACTTTAATGATTTTGAATAGTTCAGTCGTCCAATTGGGTGTGTATCCCTTTTCAAAGACATGTTTCGACTTGCTTATACGAACAATATCACCAACTTTGAATTTACGAAGTCCGGCAATCTTTAGATGTGTATAGGTTTTGTTTAAAATATCTTTTTCGTTGGATTTATTGACATTGGAAGGTTTATATTTGGTTGTTGAATGTTTTGTGTTATTGTAATCTCGTGTAATTTTAGGGAGAATGTCAATCCATCTATAGGTACCATTTAAACTGAAATGTTTGTAAAGCTTTAATTTCAATGTTCTAATAACTCTTTCTGCCATAGAAGCTTTTTTCGTGCTAAATACACTATAATGATTAATCCCATGTTTTTTCATTAGTTGTTGAAACTTGCTGTTGTAAAATTCCGTTCCTTGGTCTGATTGGAGATTTTTAGGAACTCGTTTTGTGTTGGTGAGAATGTCTGAGAATGCACGAGTTAACTCTTCACCGGTTTTTGTCTTTAATGGACGTGTCCATAAAAACTTTGAAAAGCAATCGATGACGACTAGTATCATTTTGTGATTTTTATTTTGATTAGCGTAAGGTCGCATTTCAGCTAAATCCATTTGCCATAAATCATCTATGCCTTTGACAATTGTACGTCTGCGTGGATAATTTTTACGTATAGGTTTATGGAGTTCGTTAACAAGCTGGACTTTGGATGACATGTTTCGTAAGCGCATGCACTTTCTAAACTGATGATCCATTACTCTTCTCATCTATTTTCTTCTTTTGTTCAATTTCATGCTTCTTCTTCAAGTCCCTGTCCAAAACTTGAAACGAACGTTCTATGTATGTATTATACATATCGATCTTATCACTGATTAGAGTATTACTTTTCGACAATTTATCCTGTATTTCTTGTTTAAAACTCTCCAAATCATTTCTCAAAAATTCCTTGCCCATAGCAACTACCTCGTCGACGTATATTTTAGTTGCCATATCTCGAGCTCTGACGGGAGGATTTCTCGAAATAAATGCAGCAATTTCGTTGATTTTATTTTGATGAGATACCAATTGCGTTTGTAATGAGGGGATTATTGTTTTTTGAAGTGTTTCGAGCTCATTATGGTACACATGTAATTGTTCATCAACATATAGTTTGTTAGCAACATCGCTATTTGCAGTCGGCATCTTTACATTACAAATTTTTACGTTTTCTGCATCAATATTACCGTCTAGAGTATGTGGATACGATACTTTCGGCATATACGGCTTAACCCGCTCATTAGCATGATTGCGGCGATGTCCAAACTTATCGACAGACATGATTGAAATGATTATGTTTTCCGTTTGTTATTCAATTATATTGGCCTCTTTCAACTCATTGATTATTGCAATTATCTCGTTGTTGTGTGAGAATGAGGTGTTGCCAGCTTCCTTGGATGCAATCAGTAATCTTAAACGGTCACACAGCTCATTGGGATCGTCCCAATAAATGTATTCCATCGGTTTTTCGTTGTATGACAAAAGAGGGCCACCACCACCGCCGCCGCCGACAACAAGACCTTTTCCTACATTAGTATATGGAGCGGTTTGAATGGATTGTTGTTGTTGTTGTTGTCGTTGTTTCTTTAATATTCGAGCTGATGGAGGTTTGGTTATAGTACTACTACTAATATTTGATGAGTCAGTTTTAAACAACGGTCTAATTATGTTGCGATACTTTTCGGTAGCAGTACTTTTCAGACGATCTGCTGCATTGAGATGAGCTTTTGTTATTGTTAGCAGAGCTTTGTAATTATTCAAATCATCATCAGAGTATTCATTGGGATGATTGTAAAACACAAGCTGATACAATCCCGAAGTCCCCGGTATATTTCCTTCTCCACCCCCCTCATCCTTCTCTCGTAATATGTTTATATTACCGTTTCTTTTATCGAATGCAATTCTACGTCTGCCCAACATCCAACCAATTTCATCATTATATAATGGACCATAACTTCTATCAATTTCATCATCTTTGCGAAAGTAATCTTCAAGATATGGTTGACTAATTATTGGATATTGATCTAAATAATCTTCTATGACATCACGCGAAACGTTGGGATGTGTGCCTATATCATAATCATCATAATAATAATCGTCTTCTCCTTCTTCATCATCATAACGTATATTTCCTGATTCATCCGTCTCGGCTATGGGTTTTGTATCGAGAAATGATACATCAGCATTTTTTTCTTTTTTTGTCGTTGTTTCCTCTTTTGGAGGGATGAATTTTGAAACTATGGCTTGTTGTAATGATTTTGAGGATTTGACCATTTCTTTTAGCGGTACAGATATCGGTTTAAATAGCTTATTTAGAGATGTATCATGTTCTGATTTTCCTAATTTTAACGCTAAATATTTCTTGCGAATAGATCTCGCCAATTCACTGATTTTTTTCTTACGCATGGCAATAGCAACCTTATCGTTGGACATGGTGACGATGACTGAGGATAATGTCTAGTGCTTTATGAATTTATCGAATCCTTTACGGTACCTACCATTATTTAAAGCAAAATCTTTTACAATCACCAATGTTCCATAGTTGTTAGTAGTCGACCAGCATTCTGAGCAAATCTTTTTAAATTCTTCAAATGTCATGTCTGGTGACACATGTTCCTCAAATATATGTTTTAGATTAATTTCATCCTGCTTGAATAACACAATCATATTACAATTGTCACGTATGAGCTGTTTTGGTATTTTCGAATATGTTTGACATAAGTAGGCCGCGTCAATGAGCTTGTGCCTACACATTGAATAATATTCACGAATTTTCTGTTGTCCATCGCAGGCAACATCATCAAATATGAATATCGAGTTTGACTGCGCTTTATCTGGACTAATAATTTCCTCATTGTCTTTAAATGGAAAATAACCAACACCTTTAACTTCTCCTAAGACTTCTTGCAACAATTTATATTTTGGTTGAAATAACGACTTGGAATAAACGTAAACATTTTTGAATTTAGCACCATTTGGATCGAATAGGAGCGACAACATAACATTTGTCTTTCCACACCCACTAGGACCACAGATGATTGCACGAAAAGAATTTGGTAGTAGTTTACCATGTTTACCAACAGATGATGGATTAGAGGTAAAGTCCAAGTTTTCAATGGGTAGCGTCTGCTCTTGTTGAACGATCTTCATCTTGTGAAGAATTTTATTAGAGTGTTATTCTATAAATATGGATATCGCAGCATTATCATACATCAGTCTTAATGTTGGTGTTTGAGGGAGAAGGTCTTTTGAATTCTCTAATAAATAAACTGCCATTCGAACTTCACTTGCCTACCTACAATTATTGTGGTCGTAAGTGAATATAACTTGTCTTTTTTTTTTCGTTAAACATATATTACGTACATTTATAGCTGGAACAAAACTACAAAAGCGACTTGCACGTGGTGACGCAGGCATTAATCCTTTAGACGACGCCTGCAAACAACACGATATAGCTTATTCGCAAAATAAATCTCTTGAAGAACGTCACAAAGCAGATAAGGAGTTGGAAGATAAGGCTTGGGCTCGAGTAAAATCAAAAGAGGGATCTTTTGGTGAAAAAGCTGCTGCATTACTTGTTACTGGTACCATGAAAGTGAAACGAAAGTTGGGAATGGGAAGTCGTCCAAAGAAACAACGACGTTCCTTTAATCGAGACGTAGTGCTAAAGGTGGGAAAATCAATGAAGAGAGGAGCATCTCTAAAAGAAAGCGCCTTGTTTGCCTTACGAGCAGCCAAATCACTTATTAAACAATTTGGTGGATCGAAGAAAATTGTTGTTCCTCGAGTGATACCAGTAAAATCTGGAGGTTTTCTACCACTTATACCTCTGTTTGCCGGTCTCTCAGCACTCGGAGCACTATCGGGTGGAGCTGCTGGGATTGCAAAGACTGTCATTGATGCAAATAATGCTCGAAAAAAATTGGAAGAAGACCACCGCCATAATAAGGTTATGGAACATGTCGGAAATGGTTTATATCTGAAAAAGTATCCTAGTGGCAGAGGATTTGGATTGTATTTAAAAAAAAACTCGCGATAAAGCTACCCAATCGTCCACTGTACGACACCGATATTGCGCGTTATGCAAAATTATATAAAATCTCACACTTTCGTGGTGTTTTCATGCGTGACACTCTACCTAAATCCGGTCCTCGACGACAACAAGAGTGTGCAGTGGTTAACTTGGACTCATCCAAAAACAGTGGAACACATTGGGTAGCATATATAAAGAAAAACAATGTCATCGAGTATTTCGATTCATTTGGTAATTTGAAACCGCCCAAAGAACTTGTAAAGTATCTAGGAGGAGGAGGAAAAAATATTTTTTATAACAATAATCAGTATCAAAACTACGATCAAATCAATTGTGGACATTTGTGTTTGAAATTTCTACTTCAACATCCTTGGAACAATGGGAGAGGAGTGGGATGACATTAAAACATTATTAATGCAAAAGCCACGAAGTTTTACTGTTGATGCGCTGAAAAAAGTCCCCATTCAATATCTGATTGGGTTTGTCAGCCCGTCTGAATTGTTGGATATATGGCATAAACTACCTAATGACTACAAAACAAATTTTGAGCTACAAATTCGTCTGCCGTGCTTCGTTCACTACAACCGTCCCGATTGGACAACGCATTGGGATGGTCCTGCAAGTTCTCAGGCATCTTGTTTTCTATGTCAAAGTGTATTAAATAAATCTTGAACATAGTTCTGTGTATTATTTAAAGTACCTTCATCCCTTGACATGCATCAGTCATCATGTCGCAGTTGTTGAGAGTAAATAGCACAAATCACGTATTTACATTCCAACCTCCTACGCCTATTGTACTCTATCCTGAGAAAGACTATGAGTTAGCACTACGTTCCTTCCACTCATACCATAGTATACCAAACATTGAAAATCGCAAATTTCACTACTACGATGACAACAACATGATGCAGAGTTTTGATATACCAACGGGATGTTACGAAATCGCTGATATTGAAGCGTTCATACTAGACAAGTTAGGTGGTGGTGGTGGTGGCACCAGCAATCCATTTGAAACTGTATTTGCGTTAAAACCCAATAATAATACGTTACAATGTATGATTTACAGTAAATATAGAATTCCGTTCGGCGAGCAGGATACTCCCAACTGTCTTGGCGACATATTGGGTTTTTCTAGACAGATACTCGAAGCCAAAAAATGGTACTCTTCAGATCTACCCGTCAAAATTATAAAAGTATCTAGCATACGCTTCGAATGTAACATTACCACTGGAGCCTTTGACGCAGACAGACCTGCTCATACTATTTACGAATTAGTTATAAAAGTAGATCCTGGGTACGCCATTGACGAAACTCCACATAATTTACTTTATTTACCTGTTATACCACAACGTGAAATTACTAACGTTACTGTGTTGGCTTTGGACCAAGACGGACATCCTATCAACTTTCGTGGTGAAAAGAGTACCTTGGTGTTGGAGCTTAGAGCGAGAAGCAACAGATGGGATTGATAATTAATCATAAAAGACGTTCCGCTGCACATTCAGTTCCATTAGTTAAACGACGTCCTTCAAAGCAACAGCAGCAGCATCTTACGTTTGCTAACAAATTGTTCTTGCAATCTTTAGGCTTTTTGTTGAAAGAAAAACGATGACAACCATGTATGGAAAACGTTCTCGTATGAACGATATGCCTCCAATGTTTGATATCTATCGCAAGCCGAGATTCGATGAATCGATTCGCAAAGCTGAATACAGAACATATGCTCCGTTCATCAAATCGTTCAGTTGCAGTGACATTGTGGAATTTAGCATCAATCAAGTTGATTCGTTTTTTGCAATGAACGAAACATTGTTGTGCATTAAAGGTTCGCTCAATATACATGGAGCCGGTGATGTAAAGCTGGCAAATAATTTTGGTGCTTTCCTTTTCGATTCGTGCACATACAGTGAAAGCGCAAGAGAAATGGAAACGGTTCGAGATCCTGGAATCGTGAGTGCTGTACGTGCCATGACGTGCTACAATCAAGAAGATTCCAATCATATGGCTATAGCAGGCTGGAATTATCCCAAAGATCCCATCCTTAATGCTCCAGATAAATCATTCAACCTACAAATTCCTCTCAAGCACATTTTCAACATTTTCAATGACTATCCCATGATTACATGTGGACGGCAAACAATACGTTTGGTTCGAGCTCGAAACGATAATGATTGTGTATATATCACAGAAAAAAATGTTGCCGGTGTGACTTCCACTACAACTGTTAGCATAAACATTACCAACATCGAATTGAAAATCAAGCATATCTACCCTAATGATGATATTAAGTTGGAACTGATGAGGACCATTCAAAAGGATCAGCCTATAGTTATTCCATTTAGAAAGTGGGAGATACATGAACTGCCATCCATCACCAGAAATGCTAGACGTGAAGTTTGGGCTGTTAAAACTACAACTTCAGTGGAACGACCTCGTTATGTTATTGTTTTCTTTCAAACCAACAAACGTGACAACAACACAACTGATCCAACTTTATTTGACAATGCAGACATTCAAAGTATCAGGTTATCGCTAAATGGAGAGTATTATCCCAATGAAAGAATGCAGTTGGATTTTACCAAGAATGATTACAATGAGGCATATTTCAACTATACTGAATTTTATCCTAGCTATATGAATTCGACACAGAAGCGTCCTCTGTTGGATTATTCCTCATTCAAGAGGCGTGCATTGTTTGTTATCGATTGCTCGAAACAAGAAGAAAGCATGAAGGCATCTACAGTTGATGTAAAACTTGACATTGAAGCAAACATTGGTTTCCCCGAAAATACCAAAGTATATTGCATCATAATACACGATTGCGTAATGGAGTATTTCCCCCTCACCGAAATTGTTAAGAATTTAAACTAGAATGTGCTACTGCTGCTGCACGTTAGTATTCTAGCAATCATCATCATGAGAGTTGCATTCGTGGACATCCAAGGATTCGTCGTTGATGGATGCTTTGTTCCCAAAGAACTCACCATCGAGATTGGTTTTAAGCAGAGTCACTACATGTTTTTGCCACCTCAATCGTTTGATACATTAAGTCAGCGTGATAAGAAAACTGTGAAATACCTGGAAAAAAATGTGCATGGCATTCGATACTCTTCAGGTGACATCGAGTATAGCGAAATAAATGTAATATTGGAAACTAAGCTGTTGTATGCTGCAGACTTCATTTACGTACGCGGACAGCAAAAGGCTGAATTTCTACAAAAGAAATGTCACATTTTTAGTGTCTTTCCCATCATTATTGACGTCTGCAAGTTTGATGGTACATCATTGGCAACTGGAAACTTTGAACGTGATTCCTGTCACGCCACTGGAGGATCCTCCAGAAATGTACAATATCTCCGACAATGGTTTTTAAATATTGCGTTACCTTTGTAATTATTATATCAATAATAAATGATTTTTTTAAAGTGGATTTTTTTTTACACACACCATTTAGACGTCCCACTCAACAAACTAAATATCTTTTTTAACAAGAAACGTGAAACAACCCCTGTATACATTTTATGACAAAGAATCATAGACACTTTTGATTTCACTCGTATGCTGTGAAGGCATCAATCTTGGAATATTAAAATGTAAAGTGCAACTTTCAAAATTACGTGGGGTCACTGACACCCAACGCAAAGTGTTAAAACCCAAATAAGACATTTATAAATAAACCATGATAGCGCAACGGTTACGGACTGTGTTAGGAACGAGAAGATGCTGTGTGTTCTTAGTTCGAATTTCACAGACATCCATTTTTTTTCAATTTTATAAATTGCATGATTTTTTTTTTCAAGCGGATTTTTTTTTTACATACACACCATATGAAATTTAGACGTCCCACTCAACTATCTTTTTTAACAAGAGCGCCAAAAGTATCTGGGGTCACTGACACCCAACGGATGAAGGTAAAACCCAAATAAGAAATTTATACATAAAACCTCGATAGCGCAACGGTTAGGGACTGTGTTAGGAACGAGAAAGTCGCTGTGTGTGTCGTGAGTTCGAATCTCACGGTCGACCATTTTTTCAATTTTATAAATTGGAAGTGTTGTGGTGGACCACGATTGACGTCACAGAAGATGGATGCCGTAGGGATTTTACTGACGTCACAGAAGATGCCGTCGCGACATTCGAATCACCCGCCAACGACACAACCCACCAAATTGGAAGTGCTACGTCACACATGTGGACCATGATTGACGTCACAGAAGATGGATGCCGTCACAGTCGCGACATTCGAAATACTCGCCAACGACCCGCCATTGACACAAGATGGATACGACACACCAACACGTCCGCCATTGACACAAGATGGATGCCACTTCCGGTGCGCGCGCACAGTCAACGAAATCCAACATGGCCGACTTCCGTCCCAGAACCGGCTTAGTATATCTACTTCAGTCTGTGTTGGTTTTCGGTAAATTGAATAATCAAGTACATCATTAACTCTTTGAATTTTTAAATCAAGAAAATTGATTGAGCTATTTTCTTCAATTTCTAATTTAAATTCAATTTTCGGGTGTAAATTATTGATGTGGTTGAAAAACACATCTAATTGTCGCTCACTACCCATAAAACAAGCTAATATAATATAATATAATCCAGGAATAATATCAGATATACTTAATTTATTTGATGTATGCATTAATCAGAATTATTTCACTTTTGACAATAAGATATATATTCAAAATGAAGGTTTACCAATGGGAAGCCCTATATCACCTATTTTAGCAAACATTTTTGTGGACAATTTAGAAAGAAATATCTTTGAAAGTAATATTTCGAAAAATATTTTATTTTGGTATAGATATGTAGATGACATATTAGCTTGTTTTATGGGTAGTGAGCGACAATTAGATGTGTTTTTCAACCACATCAATAATTTACACCCGAAAATTAAATTTACATTAGAAATTGAAGAAAATAGCTCAATCAATTTTCTTGATTTAAAAATTCAAAGAGTTAATGATGTACTTGATTATTCAATTTACCGAAAACCAACACAGACTGATGTGACAATTCCATTCAATTCTAACCACCCTGTCTCACACAGACTAGCAGCATATAATTCAATGATACATAGAGCTTTTTCAGTTCCTATGAACAAATGTAATTTTGATAGAGAGATTAATACAATTAGACAAATAGCAACATCTAACGGTTATCCATTAGATATGATAAATAAACTAATTAGTAAAAAAGAGAAAAAAGTGGCATTACAACTAATATATCCTAAACAAGCTGATGGAATTAAAACTTATAAAACCATCACATATGCAGGAAATATTTCTAATAATATTTCAAAGATAATATCTTCAGCAACGAATGCAACAATTTCTTTTAAAACAGAAAGTAACGTTAGTACAAAATTGTTAAATGTAAAAACAAAAATACCACTATTAAAGAAGTCAGGTATATATAAACTCAAATATCCAGAATGTAATGCTGTCTATTTGGGTCAGACCCTTAGGAATTTTGAAATACGATACAGTGAGCACTTACGAGCTTACAGATTAAAACAACCAGATAAATCTCACTACGCAAAACATTTACTTGACACCAATCATTCATTGACACCTAACACAGAACTAGAAGTGCTGCATATTTGTGAAAAGAAACAAGAACTGGATTTCCTTGAAGAACTGGAAATTAGAAGACATTTAAGAAACCCACAATATGAAGTTGTCAATGAACAGTTAAATCTAGGGAATTCTCCACTAATAAACTGTCTTCTTAAGTGATAATTGTAAAGATCAGCAGATATAGTTTTCCTGGTTTTCTATATCATTGCACAGTTATACTGATCTTAATTGGAAAAATGATATCCAGGATATCACCATAGGGCTAATAATATCTAAGCTTCAATATTTGTAATATCACATCTTCTTCTTTTTTCTATAAACATATATTAAGCCAATCACAAGTTAGGTTACTTCTTGGTCTAGCCAAAAAAATATAACTACTAAACATCAGGTAGGCATAAAATGAAATGTAACTTCTGTCATTCTGACGATGATATTGATTTATCGAAACAATTGTCAATTTCTTAGAATTTTCAATAACTTGTATTATATTGTGGAATTAACTAGAGACCTTGAGTTTCATTTAAAAACACTAACAGTCCATTAATTATTTTTGATATTTCCGGCATTAACGTTGATCAAACAACGATTTTATAACAGAAGTTATTAATTTGATAGGTCTGACACACCTCTAGACCTAGTGTAAGGGTAAAAGAATCCCACAGATCGTTGTCAACGCGTGTAAATTCATACAGACATTTAACGTTCTCTCGCTTCCACTCTATTACCTTGTACTGTCCCTGAGTAGATATTAACCATTTTATTGGACCGAATATTTGGATATCGTTATAAATTAGTCTCTATAAATATATGGCTCTCACTATATCAGCTGTAATATACAAATGTATTTGTTTCCAGTAAAATTAGTTGTCAGTGTAAAATATGGGGAAAACTGAGTTCTTATATCTATTATATGGTTCCTATGGTATTAAATGAAGTTTATTTTATCCTAATTTTAGAATTCACTCCGAAGTCCAATGGTGGTAGAATTCTCATTGCACTAATTGAACAAATATGCGGTGCTGATTTATGTTCACATTAAACTTTAATGAATGTAGTTTTAGTTTAATTTGGCAACTCCTGTTCATTTATTACTTCACTTTGTGTCAGTTTATGCAAATATAAATCGGGGTAAGTACAAAGTTATTAGCTTTGATGTCAGTGCTCAGTCAAAGGGTATGCTATATGAAGGTTATTCATTCCGAAGAAATTGTATAATTCATTATTTGAATTTTGTTTGTTTAAGTAGTTTTGATGATATTTGTAGTAAGGTGTGTTTATATTTAACAAATATATGTGTCACACTATATTAGTTGCCGAAAAAAAAATTAGGGTTTCTGGAAGAATTTCTTACTGATGAAACTTTTATACAAGAATATTGTTAAGAATTAGCTACTCATCATCATACAAATCAATAATTCAGGTATAACAATTTGTGCCTCAACCCTTGTAATTTACCGTTGAAGCTTCTCAACTTTTTGTGACACCTTAATAGTATCAACACTCAGTCAATGTTTCCATTCCCTTTCATTTATCTTTGCTCACGCAACTATCTATCTTGACTTTTAATTTCCTGTATTCTCAGTTTCTTACATGCCGCTTCTAAAAGAATCACTATATCGTTCCATAAATCACTCTTGTCCTTATATTCTAGAGTATACTTTAACTACGTTCCATTGCAATATACAGAGGATGACTGAAATTTGTGTAGTTGTAGCGTTTTTATGATAAACTTTTTTAATATAGGAAAAAGTTTTATGGTTGTCTATTAAATTACCGTTTTATACTAATATATTCCTCTAAAAATACAGATAACTCTCTCAAATTATTACTATTTATTTTGAGCACTCCAAAATTGTATCAAAATATAATCACTAATTTTATGCTGCTTTACATATCAGTAACTTTCAAATATTACACTTTTAATTGCAGAATTAGAACTACTGGGATAATAAATATTTGATACCAGCTACAGATACTAGTATATTTTGCTTTATGTCTCCAAATATCAAGAAAGCTACTCCTCCATATTATCCTTGCCTCTCGCTCCCTGAGTGGGACTAAAGTTTTTGCTTTCTGTTTCCCTTTTTTCCTTCCGTCTAGTTTCTTGCAAAGCAGCTATGTTTATTCCATATCTTCCCAATTCCGCTCCTATTTTTTGCATTTTTCCTGCCAATATCATTATCCTAACATTCCGTGTGCTTATTTCCATTGTTTTGTATCTTGCATTTTGTTTTCTTCAGTTAGTCTCTTTTTATTTTAGTTAGTTCCTCTTCATGTCCTTGTTCGTGCCCAGCCGCCATTTCTTGTTCTTTTTCTTCTATTTTATTTTCGTTTGCTAGTTTTTTGGATTGATTTTTTTACAACACTTTCCTTGTTGTCCCATCTCCATTCTTCTTCGTGTATAATCATCTTATTATATCCGATTTTAACCATGTTTCCTCTTTATCTCTCTTCTCTTGCTATGTCTCCCATTCGCTTTTGTTTCAATCTTTCCATTTTTGTCGTTGTTGATGTATACTCTTACGTCTTTGCTGTCCTTCAGTTTATTTTTATTCTGCGTTATTTTTTCTTTATTGAATTCATCATTGAACTGTATCAAGCACGTTCTGGGACTCAGTTCAGTTACTGATTTTGTCTTATCATCTACACTCAACTTCTCAATCGCATTTTTCAATATAACAGGGTCTATTGGTAGCCCACTCATCACCACGTTGTCTTTCTTTTTGTCTTTCTCCATCTATTCTATTATTTTTCTTATTTCCTTTAATTCTTCTATTTTATTATTTTCAAGCTTAATTATCTTGTTTTCCTTTTTTATTGCTTCGTTTTCTCTTATTATCTTGATTATCTCTTCACTAAGCCCTTGTTGTTCTACTCTGATTTGCTTTATTTCTTTTTGCTCACATTTTATTCCTTCTATTCATGTATTTATTGTTTTTATTTCACCCTGAATATTTTCCTTGAATTTTTGTAATATGTTTACTATTTCCTCCATTTCTTGATTTTTATCTGGCGAGCACTCTTTCTAAATATTTTCTCCTCCTCTAGCGATTCGTCGTGCTCTGGTTAACTTCTTTTTATGCTAATTCAACCTATTTGGTGTTTTGTGCGTAGTTTGGTACAGCGTAGGCCTACTTCGTTCAGCCCCCACCCTATAACACAAATTGACCAAACACGTCTAGAGTTTTACGCTTTTCTTTTTAATAGACTCAAATTTTCTTGGGACTCTCAGTTCGGTCCTGTGTTAAGATATTTGCTTATCTTGGTAGCTTTTACAAAACTTGTTTTTACTCTTTATTGATAAGCTAATGTGTTTTATACTCTTTTGTTTCAGAAGTTGTGTTGAATTCTGGGCTTCCTTAAAATTACTTAATAATGCAACTCTACTTTCGATTCTTATTTTGGACTATTGTCACTATATGCAAGTTATGTGAAGCCAATGTGCATATTATATAATAATATCATATCATGTATCATATTCATTCATTAGTTGTCAGCATTTAATTATAAACTAACTTGGTACTGTTCTCACATTTTTATCGACATTCTGTTTGTAACTCTGTAACAATAAAGTTATATTCTCAAATTCAAGTTAAACTTTTTAAAAAGATATTTCATGAACAAAATATCTTAACTGGCGCAGTCAGTAGAATATAGTCGTAGTTCGGTATTTTCGGGAAGTCACGGCATCGAGACCGGTTCTGTGAAAAGAGCGAACGTGAGTTTCAACTCTTAGACGACAACCTACAACATCCAGGGGCAAACAGGATCACGTACGGAGAACTACAAGTACCTGTAAGTACCGAGTTTTCCTATTACACCTTCCTAATTTTAAGATAGGTAAAATATTTCCCGGTTGTAAATATACTTTACTTTTTAATTATAGTACATTAGTAATAGAAGATATATACATGTATAATTGTCGATTTATTATTGAACGATTCTGATACAAATATTGAAGAATTGATTTCAAGTTTCAATAATTAAATTTAGAAGAAAACGTTAGTGGTAGTAATATTAACCCAAACAATATGGCTAATAATAATGAACAAATTAACATTGAAATATTGAAATTAACAGTAGATTTAATTTTCCTTATGACGGCAATAACTCAACTCTCATACAATTTATAGAGAATTGCCAATTTCTTATATATATATATATATATATATATATATATATATATATATATATATATATAGGCCAATTTCTTATAGATACATATAGTGATGTATGTAATGTAATTATTAATAATTATATTTCACGAGCAATTCGTTCTAAATTAATAGGAAGAGCTAATATTTTAGTTGGTTGTAGAACCGAGCTAGATAATTGGAATTTATTAAAAGAGGCATTAGAACAATGTTTTGGCGATAAGAGATCACTATAATGTTTGGAGCAGGACCTCTTAATGGCCCATTCTTTTAAAAACGAATCAACATTTGATTTTCCTAGAAGACTACAAGTGTTAAAAAGCAACCTGGTTCAAAGAATTAATAGTTTTTCAGTAACAGAAATGCCTGTTAATACTAAAGAAATATATCGTAGACAATACGACCAAATGGCTTTGAAAACGCTTATAAGAAATTTAACCGGTTTGCTACATCAAACAATTAGAATTAAGAATCCAGCTTCAATCGAAGCCGCTATTACATTTATTATAGAATAAGACAATTTCAATTACTCTCAAAATAATTTTAAATTTGAAAATAATTCGAAAACTAACATAAATTCAGAAAATTATAATAACCAAGTATCAAATAATCATAACCATCATTCGAGTTATACTGGCAATCCAAATCAATTGCCCAGACAACAATTCCAACAAACACCTCAAACTAATTTTAACTACCGAAATTAAAACCCAATACAAAACTCAAATGACCAAATAAATAATTAGATAAACCCTAACCAATTTCCAAGTCAACTAATTCAAATCCAACCTCGACAAATGACTAGAAATTACCCAACCAATAGACAAGTATTTGGACAACCAAAAAATGTTTTTGCACCCACTGGTAATGCTCCAGAAAATATACCAAAACCAATGTCAATAAACTCGAGAAACATTTTTAAGCCTAATCAACCAAATAACTATTTTAGATCCACTCATCCCAGAAATTTTATTTCGCAAGATTTGCACCAAATTCAAACCGAATCAGACTCACTTGATTCGAACATCAAAAAATAGGTAAAAAAACTTTTTAAGTTAAACGGTTTTATGTTAAACATACATTGCAATGTTTAAGATAAATGTACTAAAAACCAAAAAATAATAAAATAGATACAGTCGTGGGAATTATAAACATATGCATAGACTAGACTAAAATAAAACCGTGGGGCACGTCAATTGTCTACAAATTATCGACTTAATGTGCGATAGAAGAATCGTTTAATTCGTCGTTAGGCAGTTGGCCCGCAGACGGTGAGGAAATTCCTTACTATTTTCTTGCTCATGGAAATTCCAATAGTTATACACTCCATGTAAATAAAAGAGATGTTTCAACTAGTTTATCATTGGACATTCACACTGCTGGCTGGCGAGGAATCGTTTCACTGCTCGTAGTTTGTCTTCAATCGACAAAACATATGATAAAAGTACTACTCGCTCACCACTATGAAACCCTAAAACTCGCTTATAATCGAGCTTGCTAGCTTGTTTCCACATTCTAGCCCTACTTATCATACGTCCATCGTTGTCGGTTGAACAACTGCCTAATTATAGTGTAACATTACAAAACAAAAATTTTAATCAACGATTGTAGACAATTGACGTGCCCCACGGTTTTATTTTAGTCTAGTCTATGCATATGTTTATAATTCTCACGACTGTATCTATTTTATTATTTTTTGGTTTTTAGTACATTTATCTTAAACATTGCAATGTATGTTAAACATAAAACCGTTTAACTTAAAAAGTTTTTTTACCTATTTTTATTAGTACATTTATCTTAAACATTGCAATGTATGTTTAGCATAAAACCGTTTAACTTAAAAAGTTTTTTTACCTATTTTCATTTTTTGGTTTTTAGTTTTTTATCCACCCTAATGCCATACAGTTCTCGGCGCGTTTTAACCTTTCACCTTAACTTGGGTGGTGTACCGCTAACGACGTATCATTTTTAGCCACCCTAACGCCACACAGTCCTCAACACGATACAAAATCTTGACTTGGGTGGTGGATTCAGGCTGGATTAATCAGATACCTAAATTACAGATTCAATTTCTAAATTTAAATCTTATTATTATACGCCATTTAGTGGCTGCGCCCATCTTAAATATTGAGGTTGTATAGTGCACTGTATTCTTCTTGTCAAGCCCTTTTATTTGTTGATACTCATATTGGTGGGATTGATAAAAAATTGTTATCAGCCATTTGGTAGCGGCGGCCATCTTAGATTTCAATTTTGCATAGTAAATTGTATTCTGCTTGTTGAGCCCTTTCATTTGATACCCATATTGATGGGATTAATAAAACATAAATTATCCGCCATTTTCTAGCGGCGGCCATCTTGAATTTATAATGATAATGAATAAAGATAATTGTATTGTCACCAAAATCCAAAGTGTATACAAAATTTCAGATTAGTCGGTTCACAGGAAGAGGGTGAAATTTGAATTACTAAATTTGACCCAAGAATAAATAATTAATAAAACAAACGGGGTGAGCTAAATAAAACCGTTTAATTACCCAGACTTAGAGTTATATCCTTACAACGTCGAAAACCAAACTCATAACATTGATCCCCATTACATAGATCCCGCCACGTATAATGAGGACTCTGTAAATAATAATAATCAAAATTTTTGGAAGACCAGCCTGGAAGACAATTTAACGTAAACGAAATATTTTCTTATTGTAGCAGCTCTGAATTACCGTATATAAAAATCAACAATCCTCCGATAAAACTCCTAGTTGATACGGGTAGTGTGCAATCAATATTAGATCCTATCATCGCAGAAAAATTCTTTCCTAATACTATTTTTCAAGAAACAACTAGAATTACAACAGTAGCAGGTGATAAAGACGCAAAATTTAAAGCAGAAATTCCAGCTTTCCCTGAATTTAAATCATCCTGTACAATACCATATATTTTATTTAAGTTTCACAATTATTTTGACGGCCTCATCGGTTTAAACGTGAATAAAAATATTAAATTATGTTTTGATTTTGAAAATAATATCCCAAAAAATAATATTAAACAAATTCCGATTTACTATTTCAAAATATCTGTCGATTCCCACAAGATAGCTGCCGTAAAAGTTCCAGTCAGCTGTTATACCGAAGAAATCATAGTACCCAGTCAAGAAGTAGATAACCTTTATTTCCCGGAAACGATTACAATTGCAAAAAACGGTTTTGCTAAAACTGAAATAATAAACTGCAGTGATAATCGTGTTGAAATTGTAATATAAGATCGACTGAAAGTAACCTCTTACTAATACATTAAAACAAAATTTTAATTTTTATGATACCGAGAATATTTTACAGAATAATTATTCACAAAATTCTGACGAAAATATTCAAAACTTAATTATAACCGATAATTTGAATGCAGAAGGAAAAAATATGCTATTCTTGAATTTTGTTACGGTTTCAAAAAGATAGTTGACAAAGACAAACTAACTTTTACGAACGAGATAAAACACGAAATAAAAATATATGACGAAATACCCATCCATACCAAATGTTACTGCTATTCTTTTATACACAAAAACGAAGTTCAACGACGAATAATGGAAATGTTAGATGACTCGAAGTTTCTCATTTCTTTTTGGTTTTATAAATTTCTCCTTCGCCTTTAACTTTTTCTCTTTGTCGAATCTCTCTCTATACTGTCCACTAAAATTCTGCCATTTCAGTATCTGTTACATTATTTTCTTTCTTTCGTTTTTTGTTCTTCTAAAAGTTTCTCGTATTCGCTCGACATCAACTTTTCAATTTCTGGATTCATACCACGAAATGCTAATCCACATTATATAAGATTTTTTAAGTTAACTATAATAGTTGCTATAAAGACGATGTTCGTTTATATCTCATTTCATCTATTATTTCATTCCTATACCTACATTTGATTTCTTTCTAAACCATCCACTGATTCTTCTTCTACTTGTTTGGTTTTCTTCATACATTTCATTTCCAAATTGCTTTTGTTAATCCATTATTAAACTTTGATTTAAGATTAGATTTTGGTTAAATTGTAAACTATTTCATGTTTTGATATAATCTTCAGTGATACTAAAGCACTCGACCCTACTAAAGAAACTATTATTAATGATTTTTAGAAAATAGGCGTAAACGACTCACAAATCAATCAATAGCAGAAAGGTCATTGAAAGAAAAAGTAATTTCAAAACGCAACGAAAATCGCGAGGATTCAGTAAATTTCGAAGACAATCAGACCATATTTATAAAAAATCGTGAAGCCAAGCGGAATAAAATAAAACCTCGACACGTGAAATCTAAAGTAAAACGTGACTTGTGATTAAAAATACTTTTGGATAAAAATAAGAAGATTCATAAATCTATTGTTAAGAAACCCAATAATAAATAAATCATTTCTTAACAGAATTATGATAAGAACGAAGTTAAACCTTATCCTTGCCCTATTTCTAATCCTAATACCAAACCCAATAACCTCTGACATTAAAATCCACGAATTAGATGCCCCAATTATGCCACTTGACTTAGGACCAGCTACAATAATTGAAACCAGACATACATTTTTACACTATATCGAAACAAACCAATTAATTTCTCAACTACAAAATATAGAATACTTTTATATTAGAATCGAACGACTCCTAAACACCACGAATAATCGATCTATTCTCCCATGCTAAATACTTACTTAAAACGACCACAAAAAAATTAAATAATTTAGCTCCTGTTAAACGACAAAAACGCGGATTAATAAATGGAGTAGCAACCGTTAGTAAATGGCTATTTGGAACTCTATACAATGACGACGAGATGAAATATAATTCACAAATAGAAAAATTGTTTCAAAATCAAAATTCTATCAAACATCAATTAGAACTCCAAACATCCTTGAATCTCAACCTTATCGACCACTACATCAAAACTGTTGTCTAAATAAAAACCAACTTTCGATAAAAATCAAACTAAAATAATTGTCCACAGAACTAAGTAATTTTACAGAAGATATATATAACTACGTAAGATTTTCTAACGCTTTAGACCAAATCATTCTAAATTGCCAAAATCTCATTAATTTTCTAGATAATTTAGAAAACGCCATTATGTTATACTGATCTTAATTGGAAAAATGATATCCAGGATATCACCATAGGGCGAATAATATCTAAGCTTCAATATTTGTAATATCACATCTTCTTCTTTTTTCTATAAACATATATTAAGTCAATCACAAGTTAGGTCACTTCTTGGTCTAGCCAAAAATAACTACTAAACATCAGGTAGGCATCAAATAAAATGTAATTTCTGTCATTCTGACGATGATATCGATTTATCGAAACAATTGTCAATTTTTTAGAATTTTCAATAACTTTTATTATATTGTGGAATTAACTAGAAACCGTGAGTTTCATTTAAAACACCATTATGTTTGCTCATTCAGGAGTTTTACATACTTCAATAATTCCTATTAATGAACTACTAAAACTAGTAGACCATTCAGGAAAACTTTACGGAGAAAATAAAGTCTTTAAATTCAAAAATCCATTTCACTATTACGAATTAGCCAGTATACAGACTCTAATTAATAAAACTAATATTATTTTCGCAATACATCTACCTATCTTAAAAAATGATAATTACCAAACTTTTCGTCTTATTAGCCGACCCTACCATAACTCCATAATAATTCCCGACAAATCCTTTTTGATACTCGGTACAAGCAGTCATCAATACGAAGACATCTCATGTCCGAAGTTGAACGACCTTTATCTATGCCAAAATCAGGAAGATATCAGTCCAGACTCTTGCATCATCCCAATTTTGAAAGCTGAAAAACCCACCTGTCGAGCAAGCTCAGCAATTTTGTCTCACCCGCTGATTGAAAGAATTACCGACCAGTTTATCCTAACCTTACCTTCAAGTGTGCCGATCAAGATTGAATCGAACTGTAACAAGAGACGCATTTTATTAGTCAAACAAAATACTCTATTCAAAATCCCCGCAGGATGTGAAATTAGGACTGAAAATTCTACATTTAGTAATATGCAAAAAATAACAGCAATAAATCCATTAATACTTCCAAAATTCGAATGGGAACTCACGAAAACAGAAAAATCCACAGAAGTACCCATAAAATTAGAAGCAATCGATCTTCAATCCATTAAAGATTTGAAACTCCAAGCTGAATTAACGAAGCCAATACAAAATCAAGAAACACACCCCGCAGTATGGAATATTCCCGGCCTTCTATCACTCCTAATACTAGCTGCCGAAACTTATATACTCTGGAGATATTTAAAACTGAAGAGAGAAGCGAACCACCAACCCCAACAAAACAACCCCTTTGACGGCGTTGTTCTATTTTAAGAAGGGAGGAGTTATATGAAGCCAATTTGCATATTATTTAATAATATCATATCATGTATCATATTCATTCATTAGTTGTCAGCATTTAATTAGAAACTAACTTGGTACTGTTCTCACATTTTTATCGATATTATGTTTGTAACTCTGTAACAATAAAATTGTATTTTAAAATTCAAGTTAGACTTTTTAAAAAGATATTTCGTGAACAAACTATCTTAACTTGCATCACTAACTTATTTATGTCACTTTCCGATATTTGCTTTAATTACTTCCTTGGTTATTTTAATTTTTATTTTGTCCTATGCTGATTACGTCTTTCTGCCACAAGTCAGGTCCGTATGATGAAGAGGACATACATAGTAAAGGCTGAGAGTTAATTATTGAAAGAGCTTCAAAAACTTCAGTCAGTTTCCGAAACCACCTTCAACTACAAAAAATGAATAAACTTCGTGGTCCAGTCCAGTTTTCTCTTTATTCGCCTCATAATATTTATAAAAAATTCTTGGCCAAGTAATCCCCATTCTAATTATGTACTTCTAGCCTAATTAAATATAAAGCTATAGTTTTATTGGACAATTATAGATACTCGAACGCAGAATAATGGAACCACGAATTACCCGGTCCACTTGATACATTTCCCTTTGTTATAATGACATCAGACTATATGGAAAGTAGGTTGCGAAATAATCGGGTGTGCAGTGAAAATCGAATATCGCTTTTGATTGAATATTGATTGGTACGTTCTGAATGCGTCCTTTTGTAAAAATGAGAATTGCAAATAACCAATTCAACCAACTGACAAGTGGGATGCATCGGTAATAGTTTTTTAATAATACTACGTGAAGCATTTTAATTATTTGCATATTTGGAATGCATATCAACGAATCATTAATTTCATCAGTTTTGTATCATCCCATGTTTTTTTCAAGATTTCACGGGATATTTTATCGGATGGTTGTTCAAAATCTAAGAAAGATGTGTAACATTTCTCATTTATTCATATTTTTACTTTTCCGTACAACCTATCTAATATACGAGAAAATTTTGAGTTATTTTTAGATTTTTTATCAAGAACAACACGAAAAAACAGTTTTTAGGAAAAAAATCCTGTGTGTATGTCGTCGGAGGGTTCAAGGGTGATGAGTGAACCATCACTTTGGATAGAGGGAAATACCACCTCGATTCCTACAATCCGAAATCCTAGATATATTGGTCTATTTACAAGACCAATCTGAAGGAGAATTTGGAGCACGTCGAAGTGAATGGGGTAAATCACCCGCACTACGATCTGGAACAAAGAGTCGAACAGATCAGTGAGGCAATAATGGAAGCTGTTCATTCAAGTTGCCCATTGTCGAAAGCTCGTTCAGAAAAGGTCGCTCCTTGGTGGAACGAGAACCTGTCAAACCTCAGAAAAGAGGTCCTTCGGCTCTTTAATAGAGCCAAACGTGCCGGTAATTAGCAGAGGTACATTGAGAAGCTTACTCAGTACAATAAAGAGATTAGGAAAGCCAAAAGGCTTTTGCGAAAAGATCATTCCCACTCATACAGCGGCCAGACTACAAAAGGTCATGGCAAATGGGGGAACTAACCCCACAAAGTCGCTGAAAAAGCCAGACGGATCATACACGGAAGGTGAAGAGGAACTATCGATTTTTCTTCTTAGAACCCACTTTCCAGGTAGTGAACCAGCAACGAACTCTGGAATAGCAATGAATTACACCGAAAAATCCCGCAAGGAAGATTGGGACATTGCTAAGAAAATATTTACCAGACAACGGTTGGAATGGGCAATAAGTACCTTTCAATCATATAAATCACCAGGAGTGGATGGAATATTTCCAGCACTTCTGCAGCTAGAGATAGAGGAGATTCTTCCACAGCTCCTGAAGATTACAAGAAGCAGTCTAGCCGTGGGTCTAATACCTAGAAAATGGAGAAGGGTAAGAGTAACCTTCATACCAAAGATAGGGAAAAAAGATGGGACTGATCCCCGATCTTTTAGACCAATCTGTCTAACATCGTTCCTACTCAAAACGATGGAGAACGTAGTGGATAACTACATAAGAACAGAGAATCTGGAGAATATACCACTCCATAAATGTCAGCATGCTTACAGAGCGGGTCGATCAACTGAGACGGCTTTGTATCAGCTGACCGAAGTCATCCAGAGAACTCTTAACATCAAAGAAATCGCAATTAGCGCATTCCTTTGACAACACAACTCATGTGTCTGTCAAAGAAGCACTAAAAAGGCGAGCAGTGAATGAAACCATTGTAAAATGGATGTATGATGTATGAGTTTTTGACGACGAAGATAGCTGAGACACAGGTGGGGAATCAAACCACCTCAGTTAAAGCCACCAGGGAACACCTCAAGGGGAATTGATATCTCCCCTTCTATGTAGTTGCTCTACAGGCTAATGGAGCTTGGCTTCGAATGTATGGGCTGTGCTGATGACATAGTTCTAATAAGCAGAAGAAGAAGAAGAGAGAGAGCACCTTGTGTGATTTATTACAAAAGGGCCTCAGAATCATTGAGGAATGGTGCTTGTCAGTGGGACTAAACATTAACCCAAACAAGACCATAATTATTTCATTTACCCGGAAAAGAACACTTCCAGCCATGAAACCCATATACTTAAACGGGGAAATCATAGAATGGAAATCAGGAGCTGAATATCTAGGGATAACCCTAGACAGTAAGCTTCTGTGGAATAAGCATGTTGAAATAACTGCTAGTAAAGCGATAAGAGCTTAGATGGCGTGCAGAAATCTAGCTGGTAAGAGGTGGGGCTGTAACCCAAAAATACTGCGATGGATGTACGCCATGATTGTGAGACCAACAATTGCGTATGGGGCTATAGTTTGGCATACAAAAGTAAGTCAGCACGCCGAAGACCCTCGACAAAGTTCAAAGGCTTGCCTGTGTGTGCATCACTGGATCTATGAGAACGTGTCCAACTAGGGCACTTTAGATCATTACAGAACTCAAACCTCTACATCTGGTGATAGAAAGATCTGCCCAAGTGGCAATTCTTAGAATATCTAAGGAAGGTTCAGGCAATGAGAGTATTAAACATCAGGGAGCCTGGTCCTCTCTAACAAAATACATCTCATCAGCGAATCTTCCCAGTGACGAAATGATCAAGAAACTAACTACGATGCTAAATACGAGGAGAGACTGAGAAAGGGAATACACCACCCAAACTCTCAAAGAAAACACCATTAGATGGTATACGGATGGTTCAAAAACCACCACTGGAGCAGGCGCTGGAGTATTTGGGCCTGGCACTAGATACGCATCATCGTTAGGCTCCTTCCCGAGTGTCTTTCATGCAGAAATACTTGCGATTAAAAGATGCGTGGAAATCTACCTAGAAAGAAACTATCAGAAATGTGACATATCGATTCATTCTGATAGTCAAGCAGCTATCAAAGCATTGATCTTCCATGACATTGACTCATAGTTGGCATGGGAATGCCGAAGAAAACTTGATGAATTAGGCAAGAATAACAGGGTCTCTTTAGTCTGGGTTCCTGGCCACTCTGGAAACACATGAAATGAAAAGGCCAACACACTTACCAGGAAAGGAGCACAAACGCCCTATATTGGTCCGGAGCCTTCCTGTAGTGTAGGAAAATGCTCCTATAAGAAAGAGTTTCGGAAGAAGGAGGAAAACGAAAGAGACGCACTCTGGCGGTGCCTTCCCGGGTTGGAACATTCCAGGAAGTTCCTGCGGAACTTTGACACTGCTAGATCCAGAAAATATTTAGACATCAGTAAAAATAAGCTACATCTCCTCCCGGGCTTTCTTACAGGACACTGCCGCGTTAGGAAGCACCTTATGAGAATATATCTAGCAGAACCTGACGAGTGTATATTCTGTGGGGAGGAGGATGAAACTCCGGATCACCTAATTCTGGAATGCCTCGCCATTGCAAGCCAATGCAAGAAATACTTCGGACAAGAAACTTCTAAGAGTGAGGATATAACCTCGTTGAAGCCGTTCCAAATACTAAAGTTCATTAGATCCCTGGAACTGGAAGGCGAGCTGTAGTAGTAGCGAGAACAGCTCTGATATGGGGGGGGGCTCAATAAACCTTAGGTTTCAGTGCATTGTAACCCCGTTAAAAATCTTAATTTAAATCTAATGTCGTATTGGTTAGCCACTTTTCGTTACATGTCTTGTTAGCACGATACAGCCTCTGGATTGCAAAAAGTCACCAGTTTTATGATTTAATACTCTTCAGGACATCTCACAAATGAGCCCCATTGATTTTTAACTCACCAGAGCCAGTACAACATGTGTTATGGTACTTGAAGTACGACATTTTTGTCATTTTTTTGAGAAATTTTAGTTTGTTAGCACGATATAACCTCCGGAGTACAACAAGTCACCAATTTTATGATTGAATGTTACTTAGGACATCTCACATATGAACCTTATCGATTTTTAGCTCACCAAAGCCTGTACAACAGGTGCTATAGTACTTTAAGTACGACATTTTTATCAAATTTGCAGAAATTTCAGTTTGTTAGCACGATACAGCCTTGGTAGCATATACAAGTGACCAATTTTATGATTTGATATTATTCAAGGTGTCTCAAAGATAAACTCTATTGATATTCAGATCACTAAAGCCAGTACAACGAACACATAGTACTTAAAGTACCAAATTTTTGTCATTTCGGGAGTAATTTCGGTTTGTTAGCACGATACATCCCCCGAAGTGTATACAAGTGACGTTTTTATGATAGAATATCGTTCAGGGCATCTCACAGATCTTCAAAACCATTTATTTTTATTATCTCTTGTAAAGTGAATCCGATTGTGCTCTTAAAATGTTAGTCCTTTATGGTGTAAAAAACCTCCCATATCAACTTTTTATAATTCTTTGGTGGCTGATCTCAAAAAAAGAACATGAAATATCTCGAAAACCAAGAAAGCACTAGCGAAAATCATTGGAACACTAATGTGCACAAATAAAGCACTAACGAATGACACTAATTTGAAATTAATCGTATACACTTTGAGGGCTTATCTTTAACATATAAAGTAAATTATCTCGAAAACCAATAAAACACTAAAGGTAATAATTGGAGCACTAAAGTGCTCTAACGAATGAGCACAACTAAGAGGCTGAACATTTTACTGTAGCTTGACCTCAGCCACCAGTTTCAACTGACAGAATTCCATCGTAATCGGTGAACACGTTCCTATTTTTTCGGTCATTTGAAAATTGACATTTTCTATTACAAATATATTATTTTTTCTGTAACAAGAAAAAAATTTGACATTTTATCTCTGTTGACAGGTAACAAAATACAACTTTCCATAAAATTACTTTTTTCCCCGGGAAAAAAGTGAGTACTTTTTTCCCGGATATATATATATATATATATATACATATCTATAAATGGAACTGGAAACAGAGGCAGCAAAAATAAAGTGGGATATCATGGGCATTAGCGAAGTAAGACGAAAAAATGAAGAACTCATAGAACTTGAATCAGGGAATCTTCTATACCACCAAGGAACACCAACAGGAAGAACAAGCGGAGTAGGATTCCTAATTAAGAAAACCTGGAAAAATAGAATCATAAGGATAACAAGCACCTCAGACAGAGTAGCCAGCATAACACTAAGACTCTCCAAAAGATATACTATCCAGATTATTCAGGTATACGCCCCAACAATCAGCCATAGTGACGACGAAATAGAAGAATTCTATAATGAAATAACCCAAGCGCTCAGCAACGACAATAGTCACTTCAAATACATAATGGGATACTTTAATGCCAAAGTAGGACACAGGAAAGACCAAGAAAAAGGAATGGGGAAATATGGATTTGGAGAAAGGAATGAAAGAGGAGAGAGATTAATACAGTTCGCACACTTTCAGAACATGTATGTGGCAAACTCCTTCTTCAAGAAGAACCCTAACAGGAAATGGACGTGGGAAGGCCCCGGTGCAACTATCAGAAACGAAATAGACTTTATCCTCACCAATAAAATTAACACAGTAAAAGATCTAAGCACGCTCAACAAGTTCACTACAGGAAGCGACCATCGACTAATTAGAACTCGACTGGTCTTAGATATAAAACTAGAAAGGTCAAGACTAATCAAAACCAACACAACGAAAAGCATAAACAACGAAAGGCTGAGAGAGAACTCTCACCAATATGAAGCACTACTAGAAGAAAGACTACAAAAAAAGTGGAATATAACAACCCTGAACTGATGGACACAATTCGAAACTGCGCCGTAGAAGTGGGAGGTCTGCAACAACGAGGTGAACACAAAAAACTAACTCCGGAAACAAAAGCACTATTACAAAAACGAAGAGAAATGAAAAAGACAACAAACATTCAAAGAATTGAATACACCGAACTGTGCAAGACGATACGAAAGAAAATCGCAGAAGATATCAGGAATTACAACGAGAAACTGGTACAAACAACAATAGAAAACCGTAAAAGCTACAAAAATGCAAAAAGGGCACTAATAATAGGGAAAAGACAGATAGTTGCATTAACTGATGGAAACACAAGAACCACAGACAGGAATGAAATAATAGACCTAGTAGCCAAATTCTATGGAGACCTATACAAGGCCCCTGAAAATTTGGAAGAAATAATAGAACACTCAGAAGATGCCATACCAGAAGTTTTGGTGGAGGAAGTAGAAATGGCACTAAAAAGCATGAAAAATGGCGAAGCAGCGGGAAATGACGGCATCACGACCGAAATACTCAAATATGCAGGAGCTAAAACATGGAAGTACCTTGCCAAACTATACACGAACTGTCTGATGTCCAGGAGCATAACTAAAGAGTGGAACAGCGCCCTTATAGTGTTGATCCACAAGAAAGGCAGCAAAGAAGACATTAAGAACTACAGACCAATAAGTCTACTACCAGTGACGTACAAGGTATTCACAAAGATCATTCACAACAGAATACAAAATACACTAGACTCGGCCCAACCACGAGAACAGGCTGGATTCCGCAAAGGCTTCAGTACAATAGATCACATCCATACCCTCAAAGAGGTTATCAGTCGAACCAAAGAATACAACCAACCACTAGCACTAGCCTTCATCGACTTTGAGAAAGCATTCGACTCTATATATCCCAGAGCAGTAATAAATGCCCTAACAGAACAAGGGGTCGACAAGCCATATATTGAGACCCTAGCAAATATATATAGGGAAGCCAAAGCGAGAGTTAGGATATATGAGGGCACACCAGAATTCCCCACCAGCAGAGGAGTTAGACAAGGAGACGCAATATCACCAAAGTTATTTACAGCAACACTAGAAAGCATCTTCAGAAAACTGGGCTGGAACAACACAGGTCTGAATATAGATGGAGAATACTTGAACCATCTAAGATTCGCTGATGACATCATCCTGATAGCGAGTAACCCTGGCGAAATGCAACAACAAATAAATGAATTGAATGCAGCAAGCAACGAAGTAGGCCTTGAAATAAATCTGAGTAAGACCAAGATAATGTATAACGAACTGATAAACGCACAAGAAATAACAATTAATGACACTGCCCTGGAAATAGTAGAGGAATACATATACCTGGGTCAACTAATACACATATCAGGCTCTCTACTTCCAGAAATAAACAGAAGAATCAAATTAGCATGGAGAACATTTGGACAGAACTCTATCATCTTCAAGTCTAGAATGTCACTCCGTTTGAAAAAGAAAGCGTTTGATCAGTGCGTACTACCAGTATTAACATACGGCTGTGAAACCTGGACCCTTAAAACTGATATCATTAGAAAACTCCAGGTAACGCAGAGGTCTATGGAACGATGCATGGTTGGAATAACAAGGAGAGATAGAAAAAGGCTTGATTGGATCAGACAAAAGACCCAAGTGATAGATGTCATAAATAGAATCAGATCCCTAAAGTGGCAATGGGCGGGGCATCTCGCTAGAAGGACAGACGATAGATGGACCACAAAGATAACGCACTGAACCAATGCTATTTTGAATGGTTAATATTGAATTGACTTAGATATGATTCTGAAAACGTAATATTAGGTCTTGTACACACTGACAGGTACATAACCGACCCAATTAATTGTTGAAAAGGAGCATCATAAAATACTTCATCAAGTTTAAAAGTTTGCTTTGGTTCTAAAGGAGCATCGACTGTATCACAGTCTGACATTTGAAACTTATTTAGAATCTTATTAATGTATTGTTCCTGAGATAATTTTAACTCGCCCTTAGTGCGGTTTCTCTCAACTTTCAAACCTAATATATGTGACATTGGTCCAAGATCTTTTACATGAAAATGTTTATTTAATTCAATTTTTAATGAATTGGCTTCATCAAGATTATTGTAAAAGATGAAAAAATCATCTACGTAAAGTGCAACTATAACTATAGAATTTCCAATATTTTTGAAGAAAATACAAGGCTCCATATTTGATTGGTTAAATTTCAAATTAACAAGTACATTATGAGCTTTTTCATACCATAATCTTGATGATTGTTTTAACCCATAAGTAGCCCTTTTGAGTAAACACACTTTACTTTCTGACCCTTGTTCTTCAAAACCTTCTGGCTGACTTATGTAAATTTGTTCATCAATGTCACCATTCAGAAACGCTGTCTCCACATCGAAATGATCTGCTTTCAAGTTCAATTCAGTAGCCATAGCAAGAAGTAATCCTTAATCACTAAACTGGGTTACTGGAGAAAACGTCTCTGAATAATCTATGCCATATTTTTGGGTTAAACCCCTGGCAACCAGCCTAGCCTTATATGTAGCTATATCTCCTTTTTGATTTAACTTGGTTTTAAAAACCCATTTATTTTTTACAATATCTTTATTACTAGGTTTATCAACCAATTCCCAAGCATTGTTAAATCTAAACGCATCTAATTCCTTTTTAATAGCATGCTTCCATTCAGCACTTATTGTGCTCTGCATTGCTTCAGAAAAAGTTGATGGTTCTAAATCATTTGATATAGCTAACATGGCAAAATTTGAATGATCAGATACATCATTATCATTATCTATTAAATAATCATCTGAAAGTTTTGGCTTACATCTATTTCGCTTTGGATACCTAGATTCACAAATCACTTTTACGAATATTTACTTCGGAATCACTATTTTCCGAACTATTTGTACTAGCACTCACTACCACAGCTCTACTATTTTCTTCACTGGATTCACCAGATTCTGAAAGTGGTGAACTGGAATTTTCATCCACTAATGTTGAACTGTCAGATATCTTGATTGATTCATCCTCAGTACTTACACTAAGTGGAAAGGAAATGCTTAACTTAGGACGGTGCAAACTTACTGGAAAGTTTTCTCCTAGAAACACAACATCTCTTGCTATTTTTAGATTGTGATTATCAAGATCCAATAATCTATATCCAATACTGTCTTCAGAATATCCAACGAAAATATACTCTTTGCTCTTTTCATGTAGTTTTCTCCTTTTTATATCTGGTATATGGAAAAAGACACTACATCCAAACACTTTGGCTACCTTCTTTCAAGTCCACATTTCCTCTGGCGTTGCACCACGTATTTTCTTCGTAGGTGAACGGTTTAAAAGGTAAACTGCGGTGTTTGTTGCGTCTGCTCACATTTGTTTCTGGCTATTTGATTCAATAAACAATGAACGTACCTTTTCAAGAATTGAACGATTGTACCTCTCTGCCACACCATTCTGTTCAGGACTATAGGGTACAGTTAGCTCATGCTTGATTCCTTTATCTTTAAGAAAAACATCTAACGTTTTATTGCAATACTCATTCCCATTATCGGTCCTTAGTACTTTTATTTTTCGTTCAGTTTGTTTTTCTACCATAAAACAAAATTCTTTGAAAATAGCAGGAACTTCATTTTTCGATTTAGGAAAATAACAAAATATTTTTCTTGTAGGGTCATCAATGACAGAAAAAATATATCTTTCACCTCCCCATGATTCTACTTCCATTGGTCCAACTAAATCAGAATGAATTAGGTCAAGTTTATTTTTAACAACTTCTTTATTCTTTCTGTAAGGAAATGGTTTTCTTGATTGTTTTCCTTTAATGCAACTTTCACACTGTTCAGGAACATTCTTTTCTTCGTATACCATTCCTGTTGCTAGACTTGTTTCTAGTAGACTCATACTATAGTGATTGAGATGACCTAATCGCTTGTGCCATAGCATATGAGAAGTAGTTGCTTTCCCTATGTTCACCTGCTCCGAAAAAATGTCCAGTTTATACCACCCATCAATATTACTAGCTGTTGCTATGGGTTCTCCCTTAATAGAACACTTCTCCTGTTCAATAATTTTACAACCTTCAGCGTCAAAACATACACTGTAACCCATGGACACCATCGAGTTTACTGATAGAACATTAACTGAAAGATCTGGAACATACTTAATTTCAACCATATTCCTTTCAGTTCCATCTTATTTTAGCTTCACAATACTATTTATAGCCAGTACCACTAACGAAGAGTTTATTATTGTTTGCTATAAATATTTCTTGTCCAGAAATTTTATTCGACAATTCCATCAAAATATCACTGTTACCTGTCATATAAGACGATGCGCCACTGTCAATGTACCAAACATTATTTTTCATATTTACACCTAATACAGCAGCAAACAAGGCTTTATTTCCAGCTCGGTTATCAATTTGTTTGTTTTTATTTTTATTTGGTATCACATCCTATTTATCATATGCTTGGAAACATTGATTTTTGTAATGCTTTTTTTACTTACAACACCAGCACCATGGAGATTTCTTAAACTTGTTATATTTCACAGCTAGAGCAGAATCACCTCCATGTCTTCCATTTTGCCCCTTTTTATCTTGTAGCAATTTCGTTTTTTCAAAATCAGAAGTTATGTCTACACCAGAATTTTCAAGCGCCATTACCATGGGTTCATAATCTTTAGTGAGCCCTTGTAACATTATTACACAAAGAAATTCGTCATCAATGGGTTTTCCAATTGACATTAGTTGCTGGGAGAGGCCCATTATTTGATTCACATAATCTTCCATGTTATCAAAATTTTCAAGTTTTATTGAGCATAAACTTCTCAATAATCTCAACCTTCAATGTAACTCTTTATCTTCAAAAGCTTTTTCAAGTGGTGTCTGTCCATGCCTCACTTGCGGTTTTGGCTTGCATTACGTATGGGTATGTTGCTTTATCTAATGATAATATTATTTGTTACAACGCCTTTTCTTCACGTCGTGTATTTGCCACACTATCTTCATCTGACGATGTACTTCTACTTGTCTAGAAATGCAATTCCACAATCCATCTAACTTTAATAAAGCAGTCACTTGAAATTTCCATTCTGAATAGTTTTCTCGTCCTTCTAGTTTTTCAATACTTGCCACCATATTCGATTCACCCGCCATATTTTTTTGTAACGGTTTTCGTAGGAGCTCGATAAACAAATTTACTATGTATTATTCTTTACAGGAACCCTGGGCCCATAACCTGTTGGATAACAGGTGCACAGTAATAAAAACTCTGACGATACAAAAACTTTTAAAAAAATAACAGCTACTTGGGATTATATCGAACATAAAATTCAACTAATTTTCCTTTTTGACATTTTTATATATATTTCTTTTACTAACATTTACAAAAACATACCATGGTTACACCAAATGCTAATCTAAGACACCTGATTATTGATTATTTTCAACACTTTTCACTTAGATATTAGATATTTTTGGAATGACCTTTCAAAGGAGATTCCAAAAATGCATAAATATACAGGGTGATCCATTAAAAAACATGGGAGAGGTCACCAGTTCATATGAGCAAGAAGACGCCGCCCTTTATATGATTTTGACTTATTTTTGTATTTTTTCATAAAAGTGACGACTCTCGATTTGTAGAGGATGGATAGTTTTCATAGAAATGCTCTGTATATTAAAGCGACAAATCTATGTCTACTACTTGACACGTCCTAAACAGTCTAATCTCCAAAACTAGTCACTATTTCGTCCAAAAAAAATCACACATTGTTCGGAGAATAATTTAAAATGGAATATAATAAAAAATAAATCGTTGATATCAAATTCATCACAATGTTCTCAATGTGGGCGTAATATATTCACCGCGTTTTCCTTTCCGCGAATCGTATCATTCGCTAAAATCTTCCCATCATGAAACTTCCTGGAAACCCTGGATATATCCACAAATTCTAAATCTGCTTTAACTCCCACGGCGATTTAGATGTTACGTTAGACATTTAATAGCTGAATAGCCGTTACGTTACCCATGAAATATGATGTCATCTACAAAAAAACGGATACGGAGGTTTTCTTGCCGAAGGTATTAGTTGCAAACTTTAATAGGCTTCTCGGAAATCGTCTTCCGAAATTGTTTGATATTATTAGGAGCGGTTATTCATATTCCTGTATGATGAAATAAAACAATATAGTTTGTTTAAATCTTCATATAATTGAACTACTGTTCAATTTAAACTTGTTGACGCGTTTCACTAACACAGTAGCTTTGTCAAAACGAATGAAGGTAAAATATAAAAATGTCTTAATATATACAGTGCTAAATCTATTTACTAAGGTTAACAATGGTATTAAAAGATATGACCTGGAAATTCATTCACTACAAACATTCCTAAGCTATCTGCTAGGTAAAGAGGTTCGATAAAGGAGACTGATTGATATCTATTTGGTTCACTACCTATAAAACAAGTTAATATGTCATCTACATATCTATACCAAAATAAGATATTTTTTAAAATATTACTATCAAAGATTTTTCTCTATAAACTGTCCAACGTTTCATCGTTTTTTGTACTTTATTGGTGATTTCGACTTCCTGTAATCCATTTTCTTCTATTTCTATTTCCAAGTATTTATATCTTCAAACTTGCTCAATTTTTATTCCATCTAATTGCATATTTAGATGTTTTTGTTTCGGTCCTATAACCATAATTTTGGTTTTACTTTGATTCACTGTCATTCGAAATTCTTCCGATACCGTGCTCCATATTTCCATATTCTTTTGTAGATTCTTCTCATTCCCTGCCATAATTATTAAATCATCTGCAAAAGCTGCTTCTGATACCACTTTTCCTAAATGTCTGTATCCAACGTGTAATTTTGCCATTTTGGTTGACGATTTTCTAATTATTTCATCAATAAAAGTTGTAAATAATAATGGACTTAGTCCACCTCCTTGCCTCAATAATTCATGTGTTGAAAATGGTTTTGATGTTTTGTTCCTGTATATTATACAATTTCTATTATTTTTGTAAATGTTTTTGATTATGTCTAGTAGTTTACTCCCCTTCCTTCTAGTACTGTCCATAACTTCTCCCTTGGAACTTTGTCAAAAGCGTTTTCGATGTCTATAAATCCCATATATACCTCTTTTTTTGTTGTGAGAACTTATCAGTTATCTGTTTCACTGTGAATATGTGGTCTTGGATGCTTCGCCCTCTTCTAAATCCTCTTTGCAATTCTTCGAGAATATTTTCTATCCTTGGTCTTATCTTACTGTCTATGATCTTCTCGTAGACTTTCATAGCTGTACTAAGTAGATTTATTCCTCTATAATTATTGCAGTCTTGTCTATCCCCTTTTTGATATATTGGAACTATTAGGGCTGTTTTCTAATCTTCTGGAATCTGTTCTTCACTATACGCCGTGTTGTATATCTTCAATAAAATGTTGGTTCCTGTTTCCTCTAAATTCTTGAACATTTCTGCTGTTGATTTATCAATTCCTGGAGATTTTCCATTTTTCAATTCATCTATTATTTCCTGTAATTCTTTTAGAGTTACAATGTCTTTATTTTCTATTATTGCATCCTTTTTTTGTTAATGTCCTGAATTCTGTTATCTGCTCCTAGTAATTCCTTAAAATACTCTTTCCATCTATCAATTACTTCGTTTTCATTTCTTAGTATATCTCCTTTTTTATTTTTTATCCATGTTATTTCTTTTGTTTTTTGCTTTCTCAATGACTTCAATGCTTTTTAAAACAGTTTTTGATTTGTTTTACTATTGCTTTCCATTTTTACGCCAAATTCTTTCCACTGATTTCTTTTAGCTACTGCTACATCTCTTTTACATTTTTCCTCTGCTCTTTGTACACTTCATGGGTTTCCGTTGTTTTGTTATTTATATATATTTTCCACGCTTCTTTTTATAATTTTACTTTTATTTTAATTTCATCTGTCCACCAAGCTGTTTGTTTTTTCTTATTAGTTTTCTTGCTACAACCACATATTTCTTTAGCGGTTTCCAATACAGTTTTTCTGAAATAATCCCACATTTCTTCTAAATTACCATTTTTCATTATATCACAATTATCTAAGAACTTTCTTGATAATGCTATTTTGTATTTCTGTTCCAATTCTCCACATTTCCGTTGCTAATTTTACTTTATTCTTATCAAATTCCGTTGCCGTGTCTTTTTCTCTGTTCTATGAATATCTGTTTCTTTATTTAGTTTTTTGAATGTATTTTTTCGAGTATTTTCATTCTATTTGTTTCTTTATCCAATCTCCATTCTTGCCCATTTACTGATACCTTATTGTATCCCATTTTTACGTCTTTTCCCTTTTGGTTTTCTAATTTTGCAAACATCCTTATCTCTTGTTGTTTTTCTCTTTCCTTCTTGGTCATATCATTATTTATAAAAACTTTTTCTTCTTTCCTCTCCTTTAGTTTAGCTTTGTTTGCCATAATTTTTTATTTATCAGCTTCTTTTTGACATTCCACTATACACATTTTCTCCCCTATCTTGTTAACTGCTTTAGGCTCGATATTTATTTTTAGTTGTTGACTCAAAAAGTTTCTGACATTTTCTACCAATTTCGATGTCTCATTAGTATCAAGTTTCAATCCATTAATCATGACATAATTTTTTTTTGTCTTTCTTTATCAATAATTACCATTGTTTTTTTAATCTCTCCCATTTCTGTTTTCATTTCTACATTTTCTTTTTTAATTGCTTGGTTTTCTTTTCTCAATACTTCGTTTTCAACTTTCAACTTTAATATTTCCTCGTTAAACAGAGCCTGTTGATCTTCAGTTTCTTTGATCTCGTTTTTAATTAGTTGTTGTTTCCGTTTCATAACCTTTCGATCTGCAGACATTTCCTTCATTAACGCTATGATTTGATCTAACTTTTCATATTTTTTACTTTAGGTGGGGTTCTGCTAGTCCTCTTGCTAACTTCAAATAAACCATCCATTTTTCTTTTCTTTGAATCTTCTGTAGAATAATCATCACTATCCATTTTGTTTATATTTTGTTTTCAACTGCTATTTGATTATATTATTTTCGTGGTAGCGTAAGACCAAGATACCCAGATCTACTATTCGGAGATACTTGATCTATCCAACCACTTATTATATATATCTAATTTCTCTCTTCATTTTGTCCTTCATTTTTTTAAATTTGACAACGTCGCAAATTATATCGTTTTGGACTCGCCTTAAATCAATTGTTTTTTATTTTAGTAACCTAACACTAACCTATTTATTCAATTGTTTTTACAAAATCTAACGTTTTTCTTTGTTTTTTTTTGTAGCACTACGTACTTTACTTTTTGTTGAAACAATTTAAATTCTAGTCAATTAATTTTCGCTGCACTTTCCGATATATTGAAATAAATGCAGGCGAATTTTATAAACACTTTATTATTTCCACGCACCGTTGCCGAACCGTTTTTTTCCTATTGAGACATTTAAAAAACATCCCATAATGGTGTTTATGATTTTTTGATAATTCAATTTCAAGATTTTTACTTTTCCCCCCAAACGATCTAATATGCGAGAAAAGTATTGGTTTACCCCAAAAAAAGTTGGAAGTTTGAAAAAAAATTCGAGGTATTTTTAGGGTTTTCACAAAGAACAACACGAAAAAATGGTTTTTAGAAAAAAAATCCTGTGTGTGCGTCGTCGTCGTCGTTGTCGTTACATGTCTTGTTAGCACGATACAACCTCCGGAGTGCAACAAATCACCAATTTTATGATTGAATATTGTTCAGGACATCTCACAGATGAACCCTATCGATTTCCAGCTTACCAGAGCCAGTACAACGGATGCTATAGTACTTGAAGTACGACATTTTTGTCATTTTTTGAGAAATTTCGTTTGTTAGCAGGATACAGCCTACGGAGTGCAAAAAGTCACCAATTTTTTGATTGAATATTATTCGGAACATCTAACAGATGAACCCTATTGATTCTTAGCTAACCACAGCCAGTACAACAGGTACTTTAAGTACGACATTTTTGTCATTTTTATAGAGATTTCAGTTTGTTAGCACGATACAGCCTCCGGAGTATACACAAGTGACCAAATTTATGATTGGATATGATTCAGGGCGTCTCAAAGATGAAATTCAGCTCACTAAAGCCAGTACAACGAGTGCTATGGTACTTGAGGGGTACCAAATTTCTATCATTTTTGGAGAATTTTTAGTTTGTTAGCACGATACAGCCTCCAGCGTGTATACAAGTGACCCATTTTATGATTGAATATTGTACAAAGCGTCTTATAGATGAACCTCATTGATTTTTAGCACACCAGAGCTACTATAACGGGTGGTATGGTACCTGACGTGCCACATGTTTGTCCTTTTTGGAGAAATTTCGGGTTTAGTACGATACAGTCTCCGGAGTGTAGGGGAAACTGTTGTATAGTGGGACAGGCTCCATAGTGGGACAATTCCAATTGCCCGCCAACGGTATCGCTTAAAATACCGAAAAAAGTTGTGTCAACTGCATCATATATACCCTTGCCACTCGCCGCTAGAGTCTTCAGTATGGCGTCAATCTCGTCTCGTTAATGTGAGCATCAGAGTGTCAAAGTTTTTTTATACGACCACGTGTTGGGCACAGTTTAGGCCAGAAATATTCATTTGTTTGGCCCGTATTTGAGAATAATTGTGCCCGAAAGTGTCTTGAAGGTGAGTTGAGGTTATTTTTCAATGTTATTTGTTTGTTTTTTTTTAATTCCGAAAATGATAAAAAGTGTATACGGGTGTATAGTGGGACAGAATTGCATATTGTTGTTGCAGAGTTGCATATTGGGACAAACTTTTTTTTTGCTCTCTAATAGAATGTTTTTGTTTCTTTTAAGTTTAACTCTCTAATTACCTTTTTTTCCAGAAATGGACAAGAAAAGGGGCCGAAAAAATAAAAAATCGTTTCTTGAGAGTAGGAGAATACACCTTGAGAATGCTGAAAAAATGCGAAAGGCAGTAGAGGCTGTTCTTAGAAATGAGATCAATATTAGGAATGCTGCACTTCAATTTGGAGTTAGCAAATCAGCGTTGCATAGATACTTGAAAAAACATAACATCAGTGAAGCAAACACGCAGGAAGTAAATTTTCAGAGGCAACATGGCTTTAAGCAAATTTTCAGTGACGATGAAGAACAACTGCTTAGCGAATATTTAGTTACTTCATCCCAAATGTGCTACGGATTAACAAGCAAAGAAGCTAGAGAGTTGGCTTATAGATATGCTGACGCAAATGAGAAAAAAATTCCAAGAAAATGGTCAGAAAATAAAATCGCTGGGGAAGAATGGTTCAAACTTTTTCGAATCCGACATAAGATAAGCCTGAGAACGCCCGAGGCCACAAGTCTGAGTCGCGCAACTAGCTTCAACTGCCACAATGTAGAACTTTTTTTCAAAAACTTGCGTACAGTTCTGGACTAATACAGTTTCAACCCCAACCAAATTTTTAACTGTGACGAAACTGGTGTAACTACTGTACATAAGCCTCCAAAAATAGCTGTACCATGTGGTCAAAAATAGGTTGATAAAATTACTAGTGGCGAAAGACGTATATTAGTAACAATGTGTGCCACTATATGCGCCAATGGGACATTTGTAGCACCCTTCTTAGTATTTCCACGCATTTATTCCAAGCCACACATGCTGCTTGGTGCTCCCACTGGATCAAAAGGAACAGCGAATGCTAGTGGATAGATGTGTGGTAGTAATTTTATAGAATACTTACAGCATGTTTCAGACACCATACATTGTAACAATGACAATAAAATTTTACTTATTCTTGATAACCAGGAGAGTCATACAGATGTTAGGGTACTTGAATATTGCAAAAAACATGGCATAGGTCTTCTTACATTACCACCTCACTGTAGCCATCGCTTGCAACCTTTGGACGTCAGTTGTTTTGGACCTTTCAAAATCTACTACAACAGATCAATGGATGACTAGATGCTACAAAACCTCGGCATTCCTGTGACAATCTATAACATCACCGATATAGTTGGAAAATCGTATTCACTAGCTTCCACACCTAAAAACGTTATCAAAGGATTTGAAAAAACTGGCATTTGTCCTTTAAATGTTGAAATATTTCAAGATTGCGACTTTTTAGGCTCCTACGTGTCAGACCGAATTGAAACCGATAAACCAGTTCAATTGGCCAATACATTTGCAGATAACTCTGTTGAAAATCCAATTCCAAGTTGCTCTGAATGTCCAGCACTGGAATAAAATCACTCAAAGAGAATATTGTGACCCCGGAAGCTGTAAGACCATTTGCAAAGGCTGCACCTCGAAAAACAAATACTAGTGCCAGGAAAAAAACTACTTCTACTGTATTGACTGATACTCCCATAATTGAAGAGAAGAAAGAAATATTGAGGTTGAAGTTGGGAAAAACATCTCAAAAACGACAGACAATTGAGAAGGCCAAGGAAGTTAAGAGAAATTTATTCGCGCCGAAAAATGACAGCTCAAGCGAGTGTGACTTTTCAGTGACTGAAATATGTGATGATGATTGAGATGCGGATATCTCCGATGAATTCATGAAGGATCAAAATGAGATACCTAATATATCTGATTTCATACTTGTTCAGTATCTCATGAAAAAAAGCAACAAACACTTCGTTGGTCAAATAGAAAAAATAGTGAAAGATGAATACACAGTTAATTTCATGAAAAAAAATCCAAATAATAGGTTCAGCTTTCCTGAAAACCGAGGTGAAGATGTTGTGTCGGAAGATAATATCATTCAAAAACTTCCAATGCCTTTTGCTTCTGGTGGAACTGAAAGAGCAGCTAAGAAGTGGCTTTTTGATTTCGATTTCGAGGACTTTCACATGCAATAATGCTTCTCGCCACTGTTAATTTCTTTCTTGTTTTGAATTTATAGCCTAGTTAATACTTTCCCATTTGTACTACCTCTCCGAATATATTTATTTTTGATAGGTAAGATGAAAACTATAAGTTCAAGTTATGTTTTCTAGCTCAAGTTATGTTTTCTAGTTAAAGTTATGTTGAGAGATATGTTTTCCTAAGCTTGGTCAAGTCGGCAGAGCTAAAATAGCAAACCCGAATAAGAACTAATATAAATTTAAGTGCTCTTTACGTGCTAATTACAGCCTTTAATTAAAAATTTCTTGCTCTTTTAGTTTTTCTAATAATTGTTGTTTAAATGTTGCCCGCTAGGTTGAACGAAAGTTAGCAGAGCACTATTAATAATTGATAAGTAATTGAAAAAACTGTTGCACACAAATTAAGTGCTCTTTAAGTGCTAATTATTGCCTTTAATTAAAAATTTCTTGCTCTTTAAGTTTTTCTAATCATTGTTGTTTGAATGTTGCCCGCTAGCTTGAACGAAAGTTAGCAGAGCACTATCAATAATTGGTAAGTAATTGAAAAAACTGTTGCACACAAATTAAGTGCTCTTTAAGTGCTTGCGTTGTTTTAAATTAAAAACTCATGTAGCAATAAATAATAAAATGTTGTAAATGAAAATATTGAAAAATGTTTACAAACGATGCGTCTTTTCACGAGTTTGTTCAAAAAAAGTTACAAAATCCCGTCATGGGCTCGTGATGTTGTAAACTTAAAACATTATCAGCAATAAATAATAAAATGTTGTAAACAATATTTATTTGTTTTTTGTAAAAGTTAAATGTTTTTTCCATTTATAAAAAATTGAAATGTGTGTTTTTCGTGTCGATGCATTTTTTGTGTGATAAAGGAAATTCTGGAAAAAATGACATGTAGGATTTTTAACGCCGAGCGCGATGTTTTCAGTACGAGTCGTAGCCAATAAAGCGCGGCGAGGCGAAGGACGCGGCGGGGAAGGGAGACACCACTTTTTCAAAGCCTTGGCATTCAAAATGGTTTCTCCTGTCCTCCCCCATCCTATAAGCGAGTCAACAAGAGCAAAAGTAGACTTTCCACCAGGAGTGCCGAACTTTTAATATAAGGGTAATTCGATGACGCTGAATCGAATGGTGCTAATTTTTTTTGCAATCTAACCCCGGCTACATTGCAAAAAAGCGAAAAAGAATTGTAATTCCAAACTCGTGTGATTGCAATCCTCGCCCTCGGCTCGTCCTGCAAAAGAAAAAGATTTTTTGTCCTTGTGTTATAATGTACTATTGTAATACAAAGTTGCGGACAAGAGTGTGGTTAACAATGTATCGAGGGCGAGCGTCGTCGAGAAGAAAGAAGGAAACGTGTCTCAGCGTGTTCTCGGTTGAGCGGTCGAGAGAGACTTGGTGGAGAAAAGGCGCGAGAGCAGGGACTGGCCCGGGGGAGAAGCGGCGTTAGTCTTGGCAGAGCGAGCGAAGCCGTCGCCTCTAGTGTTGGGAACTTTCGATACTTTTGCGGATTCGATCCATTCGATTTCGATCGATCGAGATCAAATTTCAATAAAGAAATTGAAGAAGAAATCAGCCTTGCCGAGAACGATCGAGAATGTTCTATTGAAGGATGCCGAGGAAAGCTGAGAACGAAACTTTAAATACCAGGTAATAGATTAAATTTTGATTTTTTCTAATTTTTGCATCATAAATGTTATAGTATATAACATAACTTATGAGAAAACCTATTGAAAAAATCTCATTAAATTAATTTTGAACAATATTGTGGTGTAAACTAATTATAAATTGTTTTTTATTGAATAATAGATTTCTACCTTATTTTTATCGTAGGTTGTAACATCATTATTTGAAAATTTCGTAAGATTTTTTAAGAAATGAGATTTTTGATTATTCCTTATAATTTTTCAACATTTATTTATGAGAAATGTGTCAGATTACTGTTACATTTCACCACATTTATTTACAATACAATACACTTTTTGGGAATTTTCCTAACCTCATATTCTCGTTTCTGTTGAAGGGAATTTCGTGATCTTCGAGGTCATGCAGCGTGACTTGACAGTTACGGAAGGTCTGAGGATACAATTCAGCAGCATCCCAACTCGAGTTCAACTGTCAATGATGGATGTTCCATATAAACTAGTTGGAGTTATAGATTTTCAAGCCCCGAAAATACTTACACGAAACTTGGACTTTTCCGCTATCGGACATTATGTACCGATATGTTACCGGAATGGTACATGGGTAAAATGTGGTACCAAGGACAAAATATGCTCTGGTAAATTCAAGAGTTGCGTACACGTGGTCGTATATAGTGTTTTTTAATGTCTTGGTAATTTCTCCGTATCAAAAAATACCAAAGAACATTAGTTCCAAAGGTACATGGGTATAATGTGGTACCAAAGACAAAATATGATCTGGTAAATTTAAGAGTTGCGTACACGTGGTCGTATATGGTGTTTTTTAAAAATGTCTTGTAAATTTCTTCGTATTAAAAAATGTCCAATAACATAATTTCCAAAGGTACAGGGGTAAAATGTGGTACCAAAGACAAAATATGTTCTGGTTAATTTAAGAGTTGCGTACACGTAGTCGTATATGGTATTTTTTTAAAATGTCTTGTTAATTTCTTCGTATTAAAAAATGTCAAATAACCTTAGTTCCAAAGATATTTTGATAGAAACAAGTTGTATGTTTTGAAATAAAGAATTATTTTATTTGATAAACATTTATATGAAAACTTTTGGTAAAAGTTGAGTATAAATAAACTGAAGATAAAAAAAAAACAAAAAACTGTCATATATTACGTTCCACTGATTATGTTGAAAGAAAGTGCATTAAAAAGATATCCTGTTCTATTTAACTGTATTTATAACTTCCAGTCACTTTTTACATAACGTCTATTTCTTGTTAGACTTGATTTCCTGATGGTTTATTTATCCATCAATTTTTTATTCTCTCGCGTGCCAAAATTCAATAAAAAATATTATTTTTCCGAAATATTCTGAATACTGAATGTTTTTTTTACCGATTTGTTTAATAATAATAGTATCACACTTTTAACTGAATTTTCGGCCTTAATTCACATATTTTCTCGAAACATGAAATTACTTTTTTTTATTTATTTCATTTTTCATTATCGTGTTGGAAATACCAATATACACATTTTGACGTTTATGTTATGTCAAGTTTAAAAGTTGTGACCGTGCAAAAACATTTTCAATATTACAAAAATATTAAAATATTAATGAATAAACGATACAAAATTCAAGTTAGCAGATATATGTTTATAGAAAAACTAAAACAGCACAAAATTTATGTTTGAAAGATATAATTAGCACTTAAACAGTTTTTTCAATTACTTACCAATTATTGATAGTGCTCTGCTAACTTTCGTTCAAGCTAGCGGGCAACATTTAAACAACAATTATTAGAAAAACTAAAAGAGCAAGAAATTTTTAATTAAAGGCAATAATTAGCACTTAAAGAGCACTTAATTTGTATGCAAAAGTTTTTTAAATTACTTACCAATTATTGATAGTGCTCTGCTAACTTTTGTTAAGCTAGCGGGCAACATTTAAACAACAATTATTAGAGAAACTGAAAGAGCACGAAATTTTTAATTAAAGGCTATAATTAGCACGTAAAGAGCACTTAAATTTCTATTAGTTCTTATTCGTGTTTGCTATTTTAGCTCTGCTGACTTGACGACTGGGCGACCTACTCAGTTTATTTAGAAGATTTATTATTTTGTCAATAAACGACCAAAATTTATGTTTGTATTTGTTTATTTGGCTTTAAAAACCATTGTCTCACTATACACATGCATCTTTCCCAGTATGCAACATGGGGTGGTTGCATAGTGGGAAAGTGGTGTATAGTGGGACCTTCAATTTTTTCTTACTTAAAATGTAAAAATTGTTAAAATTTTTGCAGGTGTTTGTAAAAAAACTAATTTTGAATATATTAGAATGTTCACAATAGTTAAAAATTATTCAACAAATTTTCTATTTCAATTACAAGAATATTGTCCCAGTATACAACAGTCTCCCCTATACAAGTGGCCAATTTTATAGTTGGATATTTTTCAAGGTGTCTCATTCAAGTTGTCTCACAGATGTACCGTATGGATTTTCAGCTGACTATAGCGAGTACAGCGGGTTTGGTTACTTTTGGAGAAATTTCGGTTTGTTAACACGATACATCTCCCGAAGTGTATACAAGTGACAATTTTATGATAGCATATTATTCAGGGCATCTCACAGATGCGGAAAAGTTAGTTTTAATCTTTAAAACTGTTTATTTGGTTTGAGACAGGCAATATGTCGTTTTAGCGAGATTCACCCATATGTGTTATTTGCACGTGAAGGTAATCATAGACTCAACTGACATGTCAGTGCTTTAATAGACAGTTAACCGAAACGTGGAAAATTTGCCCATTCGATCACGTGGATGAATATTAATAAAAGGTTAATTAAATATTGAATTATTTAAAATAACGTTACAAAACTAACTAAAAACAAAACTAATAAAAAATAACCTGAAATTGTTATCTCACATTTTATTTAAACAAATCAATTCAGTCAAAAACTGTACTAAGAACTACGACTCGCGATTGACCTTGTGTTTCGGAATGCATAAGCGACCGTCTTCACCGTTCTTTATCTAAAAAACGGCTCAACGTTTAAAAAATTGTAACAGTCCTAAATTGTAGACAATTTTATGTTCTACAACTTTATTAACATACAGAGTGGAAAGTTTAACTGGAACAAATTCTGTTACTTTGATAAATAAAGGTTTATCGCAAAATTTCTGAAACACGTCAATTTTTATTCTCAATGGGGTATATTACAAAGATATTTGTTTATCTTTTTAATTATCTGGTGGGGTTGCAGACAACCCCAACTTTTTTTTGAATGGAAGGGTAGGTTGATTAATTTTTTATTTGAAAGCTTTTTAAATTGTAAATACAATTCCACTTTTTTCTTGTTACTTTTTATAAGCAATGTGTCGGAAAAAATGTGATAAGGAAATATTTACTCAAATTACTTTAATGCAATAAATGTTCAAAGTGTGCACCTTGTTGCTGACAATATCCTTATCGATTATAAATAGCATTCCGATCATTTTGCAACACTTCGTGCATTACTTGCCTAATTTCGTCCCTGATTATTTGCTGAAGCTCGGCGATGTCGTTAGGTTTAGTGGCATAAACTTTGCTCTTTAGATATCCCCATAAAAAATATCTAATGGAGTAAGATCGGGTGATCTTGCTGGTCACTGAATTGGGCCCCTTCTTCCAATCCACCTATTTGGAAACACTTCGTTAAGATAGGTCCGTACATTTTCAGCAAAATGTGGTGGTGCCCCATCTTGTTGAAGCCACATCCGTTGGTCAAATAAGTTGGGAATTGAGTGAATGAAAACGACGAATACTCAGTGTGTATTTGTTTATTAATTTCCAGCTAAACGCTTTCGGCTATTAAGCCATTATCAAAGCTGTCCTATGAAAAATTACAAAGTTTGTGAAATTTTGAAAAAACAATTTAAAAAAGGTTGAACTTACGTCATTTAAAAAATAGGTGTCAAAACCATCAAGTTGATTAAGAACAATGTTCAAAGTTGAACCATTGTTATGATTAAGTCATTGGAATAAAAACATTAAAATAACCCTATTGGAAGGGTGTAAAATTATAATTTACATGATGTAAATTCATTCAAAATTAAAAAACTGAATGAAAACAGATGACAAGTTTGACGTTAAAATTACGGTGGCTAATAAGCCAGCGTGCGGTAAAAACAAGTGTATGACAATACAACATATTTACACGACGAACATTGAATCAAAAGCATGATTGAAAAGATGAAAAAATTATATAGTGAACCGAAAATTGTAGGGAACCCTGAATATAACATTTATTTTTAAAATTTGAAAATGAAGTTAAAGATGTGAAAAAAGCAAAAAATTGAAAAACTCTATTCAAATTCAATTCCCAACATTCATCTGATTTAGATGAATAGCAAAATCCCCCTCATCCCTCAGTTGCATACTGAAACTGAATTAAGAGGTTGGATCCATTCCCCAGCCAGTCAGGAACAAGCATAGTAACCTAAACGTGTGAAATGCTAGATAACATAAATCAAATACTTAGTTGGAAATGCATCCATGGAGGAGCTTATATAATCTATTGACTAAGGTGGAAGAAATACGCTGGCAAGGTGAACCCAACAACAGACGGTCTCACATATGAATTAAATGTAATGGCATAGTGATTGAGACCTAATGACCCAAACTATGTCCCATACATAGCTCGACGTCAAGAACACAATGTGATTATGAATCTAAGTCAGTTGTTACAAACCTAGACCCATACTAGGCATGTACAAGAAGAGAAGAAATCATAGGAGTATGTTAAGAGTGAAAGGGGTAGGACAGAATGTGATAAGAGCTGCAAGTTAAAAAAGTTGATGAACCCAACTATGACCCATACATAGCTAGGTTATACGGGAACAATGTGGTTAAGAAATTTTGGTAAGTATGACAAACCCGTTTCTTCCTGTACATGCCTAGTATGGATCTAGGTTTGTCATACTTACCAAAATTTCTTAACCACATTGTTCCCGTGTAACCTAGCTATGTATGGGTCATAGTTGGGTTCATCAACTTCTTTAACTTGCAGCTCTTATCACATTCTGTCCTACCCCTTTCACTCTTAACATACTCCTATGATTTCTTCTCTTCTTGTACATGCCTAGTATGGGTCTAGGTTTGTAACAACTGACTTAGATTCATAATCACATTGTGTTCTTGACGTCGGGCTATGTATGGGACATGGTTTGGGTCATTAGGTCTCAATCACTATGCCATTACATCTAATTCATATGTGAGACCGTCTGTTGTTGGGTTCACCTTGCCAGCGTATTTCTTCTACCTTAGTCAATAGATTATATAAGCTCCTCCATGGATGCATTTACAACTAAGTATTTGATTTATGTTGTCTAGCATTTCACACGTTTAGGTTACTACGCTTGTTCCTGACTGGCTGGGGAATGGATCCAACCTCTTAATTCAGTTTCAGTATGCAACTGAGGGATGAGGGGTATTTTGCTATTCATCTAAATTGGATGAATGTTGGGAATTGAATTTGAATAGAGTTTTTCAATTTTTTGCTTTTTTCACATCTTTAACATCATTTTCAAATTTTAAAAATAAATGTAATATTCAGGGTTCCCTACAATTTTCGGTTCACTATATAATTTTTTCATCTTTTCAATCATGCTTTTGATTCAATGTTCGTCGTGTGAATATGTTGTATTGTCATACACTTGTTTTTACGGCACGCTGGCTTATTAGCCACCGTAATTTTAACGTCAAACTTGTCATCTGTTTTCATTCAGTTTTTTTATTTTGAATGAATTTACATCATGTAAATTATAATTTTACACCCTTCCAATAGGGTTATTTTAATGTTTTTATTCCAATGAATTAATCATAACAATGATTCAACTTTGAACATTGTTCTTAATCAACTTGATGGTTTTGACACCTACTTTTTAAATGACGTAAGTTCAACCTTTTTTAAATTGTTTTTTCAAAATTTCACAAACTTTGTAATTTTTCATAGGACAGCTTTGATAATGGCTTAATAGCCGAAAGCGCTTAGCTGGAAATTAATAAACAAATACACACTGAGTATTCGTCGTTTTCATTCACTCTATTTACATCTAGTGTGTACACCATATCCACAGACAGTTCTAAATAAGTTGGGATCCAAATTATTGGGGAATTAATTCACTAAAGTAGGAATCAGTTCTTCTTGGAGCATATTAAGGTATGTTTCTCCGGTTACGTTTCCATTGAAAAAAATGACCTACTATGCGATCCCCAATAATTCCAACCCAGACGTTTGTTTTTTGAGGCCTTTGGGTATGGGATTCACGCATCCAACGGGGATTTTCGTCAACCCAATAACGGCAGTTCTGTCGATTGACGTGCCCATGTAATGTGAATGTAGCCTCATCAAAAAACAGCACCCATTCCAAAGCAATTTGTCCACCATCGATAGAAGCCATAATTCGTTCGCAAAATTCGAGTCTACGATCAGGATCATCTTCGTTAAGCTCCTGCAGGTTTTGCGTCTTATATGGGTGCTTTTTGGCTTCTTTAAGAATTTTTAAAAGGCTTGTGCCTAGCTGGAGTAACAGGATTTTCTTCAACTTCCAACAATATGTTCAACTGACCTTCTTCGTTAACTTTTAAAACCTTTTGTTTAGGAGCCTCCCTTACGCGGCCCAACTCCCGATATCGAGTTTCAATTTTGCTAATCGTACTTCGATTAATTGAAGGTAATTCTGGATGAACTTCAGTAAACAATCGAGAGACACCAGCCTGTGTTCGACTTCTGTCCCCATATCCGATCATCGTTAAAATTTCGATACGATGCGTCTCGGTTAAATAGGGCATTTTCTTATTTCTCGTTTGTTATTTACACGTTGAAATGCAAACAAGTACTAACAAATCAAACACATTCAGTTCAAATTGAACAAAAAACTATCGAACAGGTTTTTTATTGGGCTTATCAAGTGAGAAAAAATGTACCTATACATTAAACTATTTTGAGTAAATATTCCCTTATTTCATTTTTTTCCGACACATTGCTTATAATAAGTAACAAAAAAAAGTGGAATTGTATTAACAATTGAAAAAGCTTTAAAATAAAAAATAAATCAACCTACTTTTCCATTTAAAAAAAAAGTTGGGGTTGTCTGCAACCCCAGCAGATAATGAAAAAGATAAACAAATATGCCCCGTTGAAAATTAAAATTGACGTGTTTCAGGAATTTTGCGATAAACCTTTATTTATCAAGTTACAGAATTTGTTCCAGTTAGACTTTCCACTCTGTATAAGAAAACGACTTGAGGTGAAGGGAGATATTTAGAAAAATCCGATTTTTGTGACTTTTGATACGTGATTTTTGAGAGAACATTTAATGCCTAAATAAAGATTTCTACAAAACTTGAGCTTCTTCCGTTCCATCCTGAGATTTGCCCCACTTTTAGTGATGTGACTGGAGTCATGGGAATTTTGAACAAGTCAAACTTTCCATAGCATATTTTGTTCAATTGGAGAATCTGCAGTTATTTTTCGTCCTTATATCAATGGAATACTCTGTATAAAATCAAATATTAAACATATAATTCGTACTATGCACCCAACTCAATTCGAAATTTAGGTTTATTATTTGCCATTGACTTTATTTTTATTATTCTGTTATACAGGGTGTTTCCTAAGTAATCTTAAATATGGTAGTGGGTGCTTCGTCACACCACGAAAAATTCTTATACAGTTGTGTGATAAGTCTTGTCGTTAATGAGATACAGAGTGTTGAATTGTATTATTATTTCAACTTTGATGCTTTATAACTCTGTTTGTTATACCGGTGGAAAAGTGCCGTATTTTTTTTATAACTGAACTTACTCCCTTTTTTTGATTTTTAGTAATTTTATACTTTCCAATTCGTAAACGTAGCCGCTACGAAATTTGTAAGGTGATTTTTAATAAAAAAATTTAGCTCTATTGGGCGGCTATGTTTATGGATTGGAAAGAATTAAATTAGTAAAAATCGAAAGAGGGGAGTAAAGTACAATCATAAAAAAATACGGCACTTTTCCACCGGCACTACAAACCGAGTTATAAAACATCAAAGTTGAAATAATAAAACAATTCAACACCCTGTATCTCATTAACGACAATACTTATCACACATGTTTATAACAACTTTTCATCTTAAAATGGAGTGACGAAGCGCCCACTACAGTATTTTAGATCACTTAGGAAATACCCTAAATAAATTCAGTAATTATTTCTTCATTGTACCGGGTGTCCCAATAAGAATGGCTCTCGGCCATATCTCGGGAACCGTTTATAGTACAGCTTCGAGAAAAAAAAAATATAACAAAAGTGACCTCGAGAGAATCCTGGAAATTATTTACAGAGTTGTAAGTCTACCGCCAGAGGGCGTAATTAAATACCAAAAATTATAAAAATGAATAATTTACAAATTTTGCCTAATTAAGATGCATTCAAACTACGATTATCGTATTTTTCAAGAAATTCAGCGTATATTTGATTTACAAGTTTACGTTTCATTACTCATTAGGTTGTTTCGAAATTATAACTCTTACATTGGTAGAAAGGAGCTCTCTCCAGAAAGACTAAGTTTGCATAGATAGGTTAAGTAGAACTGTAATTACAGGCGTTTTTTCATAATAAAGTTCCTGCTTCCCCCCACCTCTTATTCGAAGCGATAGACTAAAACTTGTAAAATCAAATATACGCTGAATTTCTTGAAGAATACGATAATCATAGTTTAAATGCATCTTAATTAGGCAAAATTTGTAAATTCATCATTTTATAATTTTTGGTATTCAATTACGCCCTCTCGCGGTGGACCTACAACTCTGTAAATAATTTCCAGTTTTTCTCGAGGTGACTTTTGTTTCAATTTTTTTTTCCCGAAGCTGTACTATGAACGGTTCCCGAGATATGGCCGAGAGCCATTCTTATTGGGACACCCGGTACATATGACGTCTATGTCTACCTAAAACTTCCTAAATGTTTCTTAATATCATCACAGATCAAAAATTTGAAGTGCTACTAATAGTTGAGGTATTTAATACCATTTCCTCAATTTGTGTTATGAAATAGAATATTTCAAAGCTACACGTATTCAAGTAATAATGTATTCACGGTATAAAAAAGTTAAATAGAAGTAATTGGAATAAATATAACAATTCTGGCATGCTTATAGTATAAATATGCAAGAAATTCATGCAAAACTTGACTTGAAAGTAACATGCAGCAACTATAATCCAGTTAAAGCTTAAATGGAGATGTAGTGTAAATTTAAAAACATTTCAAGTTGTACCAAGTTGAAATATTTTAAAATTTCTATATACAATAAATTGTGAAAGAGAAATTTCGATTCAAAAAGTTATAATAGGTTAACGAGACGTATATACTGAAAGAACAAGAATACTCCTGATTTGGACGAAAATAAGGAAAGAGGAAGGAATCTAGTACCAGTAAATTGTTCCCTATCATAATATATTCAATAAAATATACAAGTTTCTACAAACTTATATTCGGTTATCACTATTAGAAATTTCATTTGAGAAAATATCTAATGCTTGTAATAGTGCAAGAGCTGACGATGAGTTTTGGAAAGGTCCTTTTGGTAAATTGAAATTGCCCAAAAATATAATTTCTTCAATTGGTGAATTCAGGCCCGCGAGTATGGTGCAGCGCTTACGGTTATTTCGTTATTGCGCAGCATATCACATTCGCAAAAAGAAATCCAAAAAAATATATTTTTAGGCTACTTGATTTTAACTTCTATTTTATTATTTATTTTATTGAAAAAAATTATCCCAGATTTTTGTCGGTTATAAAGTATTACCGGACCTGTCCAAATATATTTTATTAAAGTTCCGAAAAAAGATCCCTTTGGCACCCTGAAATTTGAATCACGTATTTATTGTGTAAACTCGTCTACCAGCCAAATGGCCTATGGCGAGCAATAATACAGCCGCTACTGTACCCACTCCTCTTTGCTTTATTGTATAATTGTTTGAAATCACCAAACTGAATCTACTTTCAAACATCACAAGATCTCGCTCCACGACGCATTAAAACCACCCATTTCCGTCTCCTCCAATCTCGCCTTAGCCTTTCCAACAATCTTCATCAACCTCAATCTCAGTAACTTCTCAAAATTCCAATTATAGACAATTTTTAACACAACGCTTCCGGGTCTCTTCAAATCTACACGCTACATTCTCTCCCCAGTCACTTCTTAATGATTCTACCATCGAAAAATAAATCGAACTATTGTTCCAATCAAAGTAGCGCTGCACAACACCATAAACCATATCAAAATCACCCAACTCAAACCTTTCAGAGGTATATATTTGGTTCCGACTGTTTCAAAAGACGACCCTGCTCAGACAGTACAGTTATCGCCAGTACTACCAATCTGAACGATTGGCTTTTTGACATTCGATATCATTTGCTATGATATATGTATCTGATTTGTAAAATATTGTGAAACACTTATATATTGTATAAGTTAAAATATACTCATTAAACAATTTATACAATCTACAACATTATTTACAACAATAACATCAATATTATTCACCGATTTAATTTAAAAAACCAAAAAGTCTACTCAAAAACTCAAATACAGAAAGCACTGAACATTTCTCTCCTCTCTAGTTAACAGCTCAAAATAATGATAACATCAAAACTCGCCAGGAAAATTCTGAAATTCGTTCTTCATTTGAGAATGGAAATGTGACTGCAATCAATTGAATTTTTATCTTTTCTTAACAAAATCCGCAAAAAAGGTAAAAGGCAAACCAAAAGTAGATTGAGCTCGATAAGGCTAGTTTAAAACTAGCTTTTAAGCCGTTTCAGAGTTTTATTTGCGACACTGAAGTTTTTAACAAACTACAACAAGCGCAAGAATCCACAATTTTGAAAGCTCAGATGAATTGTGGGAAAGATTACATAAGTTCGATCCAGTCATTTGTAAATAAACCACAAACTAATACTAAAAATCTCGAGTTTCATGAACTAGGCTTTGAAAACGTTTGACAATTTATTGACAATAATATTATAGCAAACAAAAGTTATTTTTTCACATTTTTGTGTGATTACTATGGAGCTTCAATCAAGAATGCAACTAGTCAAGATGAGCATATCTACGATAACATACCGTCCAAAGCCAATTTTAAACTTAAACTCAAAAAACATTATGGACGACAGCTCAAATTATCCATTTTTCATAATAAAAAATTGATTAACCTCGAAATTGATTGATATTATCTCTTAGAATAAAAGTTCATCCTTCATAATACTGCTCTCATCTTGAGACGAAAATGTTAGATATTGGAAAAATATCGTTGACCGAACAAATAACAACGTCAGATTTGTTGAAATGAGAATGCTACATTCTTCAAATTTACAGTTTTAGCTGGTTGTCACAGTTGACAAAGATTAAAAATAGGTGAAAAAACTTTTTAAGTTAAACATACATTGCAATGTTTAAGAAAAATGTACTAAAAACCAAAAAATAATAAAGTAGATACAGTCGTGGGAATTATAAACATATGCATAGACTAGACTAAAATAAAACCGTGGGGCACGTCAATTGTCTACAATCGTTGATTAAATTTTTTGTTTTGTAATGTTACACTATAATTAGGCAGTTGTTCAACCGACAACGATGGACGTGTGATAAGTAGGGCTAGAATGTGGAAACAAGCTAGCAAGCTCGATTATAAGCGAGTTTTAGGGTTTCACAGTGGTGAGCGAGTAGTACTTTTATCATTTGTTTTGTCGATTAAAGACAAACTACGAGCAGTGAAACGATTCCTCGCCAGCCAGCAGTGTGAATGTCCAACGATAAACTAGTTGAAACATCTCTTTTATTTATATGGAGTGTATAACTATTGGAATTTCCATGAGCAAGAAAATAGTAAGTAATTTCCTCACCGTCTGCGGGCCAACTGCCTAACGACGAATTAAACGATTCTTCTATCGTACATTAAGTCGATAATTTGTAGACAATTGACGTGCCCCACGGTTTTATTTTAGTCTAGTCTATGCATATGTTTATAATTCCCACGACTGTATCTATTTTATTATTTTTTGGTTTTTAGTACATTTATCTTGAACATTGCAATGTATGTTTAACATAAAACCGTTTAACTTAAAAAGTTTTTTCACCTATTTTTATTTATATTTTTTTTACCATTTTGTTCCCTCGAGTAATGGACATTTAAACGGTCGACCCCCCCAGAGGCCCAATAAAGGGGCAAGGCTATGTACAACAAGATGCGCCTGAGTCTTGAGGGGAAAACGCTAACGACGTATCATTTTTATCCACCCTAATGCCATACAGTTCTCGGCGCGTTTTAACCTTTCACCTTAACTTGGGTGGTGTACCGCTAACGACGTATCATTTTTAGCCACCCTAACGCCACACAGTCCTCAAGACGATACAAAATCTTGACTTTGGTGGTGGATTCAAGCTGGATTAATCAGATACCTAAATTACAGATTCAATTTCTAAATTTAAATCTTATTATTATACGCCATTTAGTGGCTGCGCCCATCTTAAATATTGAGGTTGTATAGTGCACTGTATTCTTCTTGTCAAGCCCTTTAATTTGTTGATACCCATATTGGTGGGATTGATAAAAAATTGTTATCAGCCATTTGGTAGCGGCGGCCATCTTAGATTTCAATTTTGCATAGTAAATTGTATTTACTTGTTGAGACCTTTCATTTGATACCCATGTTGATGGGATTGATAAAACCTACGTTATCCGCCATTTTGTAGCGGCCGCCATATTGGATTTCAATTTTTCATAGTATATTGTATTCTGCTTGTTGAGCCCTTTCATTTGATACCCATATTGATGGGATTGATAAAACCTACGTTATCCGCCATTTTGTAGCGGTCGCCATCTTGGATTTAATTTTTTTATAGTATATTGTATTCTGCTTGTTGAGCCCTTTCATTTGATACCCATGTTGATGGGATTGATAAAACCTACGTTATCCGCCATTTTGTAGCGGTCGCCATCTTGGATTTAATTTTTTTATAGTATATTGTATTCTGCTGTTGAGCCCTTTCATTTGATACCCATATTTATGGGATTAATAAAACATAAATTATCCGCCATTTTGTAGCGGCGGCCATCTTGAATTTATAATGATAATGAATAAACATAATTGTGTTGTCACCAAAATCCAAAGTGTATACAAAATTTGAGATTAATCGGTTGACAGGAAGAGGGTGAAATTTGAATTACTAAATTTGACCCAAGAATAAATAATAAATAAAACAAACGGGGTGAGCTAAATAAAACCGTTTAAAAAGCAATACAATTTATAGAGATAAACTCGCTGATTTCTGACTTGATTTATAATGTGTCGGAAGGTGAAATTGAAGGTATGGGGCTAAGGTTAGAGCTAGATTAGTGCCGTATCTATTTTCGTTAGTGCTTCCCCCTGTTATAGGTATCATTTGGGGGGTTGAGGAAATACTAGGGGTATAACGAAAAAACGCTACTAACCTTCTCAGTGCTCGTTATAGATATGCGGGTTGTCTCACGTGATACAACCCGTGTTCGCCAGTCGACAAGCTTCGAGTCGAAGGAGGGGTGGTTTCTTCAAAAAAAATATTAAGTTTTCAAAAAGGGCGCCAGCACCCAAGACTTCTTAAGCTAGCCCACAACTCCTCAGTGTGTTAACAATACTCACTACACACTCCAAAGGTTAAACTGATAGGTAAATTATCATAAGAAAATAAAAGTCAGCAAGTATCCTCTGATTGAAGTTTTAATTAATCACTTTGGACCAAAGGTCTTTTTTCAAAATATTTATTAGAATTTTACAACAACAATGTCCCAAATAATGTCTGAACTCAGCTGAAGGCTGTAGACTCAGAATGTAGTTAGGCTGAAGACCGGAATCTACATAAATCTTAAATCGCAAACTAAATTATCAGTTATAACGAAGTCGCAGCTCAAATAAATAACCGACAAGCAGGTTCTATAAACTCTGAGCAGAGCTGAAGGCTTCAAACTCAGGGTTCAGAAGAGCTGAGGGCCCCAAACTACACCGATGTCTAAATTCTACAAATATAGAGAAACGACCAAATGGTTCATGTACAATTTCTCAAAATACTATGATAATATATACCAAAAATTAACAATATGAATATAAATATAAATATATGCATAATCATAAAATTTAAATAGCAAACGAGCTCAGCGTTGCTAAAAGAAAATATAAATCGAAATTATGTACGGCGCAAAATTATTTACATAAAATCGTCAGAGTTTGGAAACTCCACTAAATAACTCAGTACCCAGGTACGTTCCGTAGTATCCTAGCGTTCAGGATACTATTAGCAAATTATTACAATTTTAAATACAAAGTGAAAATAAATTCATACTATTACAGCAAAAGAGAGAAATAAAAAACTTTACATAAAAAAATTATGAATTGTGACGGATAAAGGTGAATGTACAAATGTAAGAAGAGTAAAAAAAAGGAAAACTGTTCGCTTATCCTGCTTCCGCACCCAGAACAGCAACTGGAGTCGCTCCAGAATATTCCAGCTCTCCTGGAACTAGTCTCACTGACTCATCAAGCTTCAATCAGCGAATTTAATATCCACATAAACAAACCCCCTTAATAATGAATCCTACTAACAAACGCCGTCTACGGCAATTTACCATGTGTTACCCAATTCCACCAATTCTACTGATATCCTTGGTCATCGGCCCTTTCTGGACCAGTAGAATAACGGGTCAGAGCTGCCAACTGTTGACTTAAGCCGTATTTTCTTCCCCTGCGTAGAAATTGTCAGGTTTTATCGTAAAAAAACGTTATGGCTCCCAGAGCACATGCAAAAATTTTACAATAGCAATGTGTGTTTACACGTTGACGGCAAATGGAGGACTGAATACTTCGCGCATTCAGCGCTTCGAATTCTCCCCGTCAACAAGCTTGCCAACATTAAACCTCCGACAACTCAGCGAATTTTCGCGTTACAGATTCCCCAGAGCACATGCAAAAATTTTACAATAGCAATGTGTGTTTACACGTTAACGGCAAATGGAGGACTTAATACTTCGCGCATTCAGCGCTTCGAATTATCTCCGTCAACAAGCTTGCCAGCATTAAACCTCCGACAACTCGGCGAATTTTCGCGTTACAGGGGACTAACATTTTCCTAGCTCCCTCAACGATACCTCATAAGAGGGAGCGGCATTAACGAAAATTTATAGGGCACTATCGTAGCACTACTCTTACACCAATTTTTAGCCCTATACCTACAATTGGGGTGCTGTAGAAATAGACCTTAATTATCATGCAGTTATACAGAAAATTTTACACCTGTCATTTTAAGCCAATTACATACTGTAACTTCGTCAGTTGCCCATGGCAACTTTCAAATTTTTCGGAATTTTTTTATCTCTTGCCAAACTAGGCAAACAAAATTAGTAAGTGGAAATTTTTTTACAGCTATCATATTGTTCAAAAATCAGTCCTATCCAAAATTTGCCTTTGCAATGTTTTTATTTATTTTAAAATTGTAAATAGATACAAACGATTATTTACCAAATAATTGTTTCGAGATTTCTTCTATTAACGCTAAATGTTTTTCCCTACGATCACTACCCAACGTAGGCTTTTGCACACTCAAATCTAACCGCAAAGTTGATGTTTTCCGTGATCTGTCATAATTTGACATCATTTCCGCTCTAGAGCGTACTTTTCCGCTCGTATGATTTTATTCACAATAAACTAAAGAAAGTTAGTGAATAATAGGTATATTAATAGTACATTATACACTAAGCGACTAAAGTGACCCATTTAATCCCGCGGGTGTGACCCATATACATTTTTAATAAAAATTAATACTACTTAGGATGGACTTTTACGAAACTTGGCTGGGCATCGAGAATGCACTTTTATGAAATTAAACTTGGCTGGGCATCGAGGACGGATTTCCATTTTTTTGTGGTAAGTCAAAGTGCGCCAATAAAAAAATAGCGTAAAGTATTCGTGGATAACTGGTCTTTCAAACACGCGCGATTTTTCCAGCACGACGACGCAGTGTTATAACATCTTACAGATTAGACCGATTCAGACGTCATTTTAATTATTATTTTCTATCTTATAAACCCATCCAAAACACCTATGATATAGTTGTAGTTAATATTTGAAAATATTCAAAGTGTATAACTAATTACTCCCAATATTTTTCGAACCTCAATTTGTTTAACCTTGTAAATGTCATCTTAATGTCGTTTACGATTTTTGTAAGTTTTAAGTTGCCATTAGTTGCGTTTACGCCGTTTTTGATAGATTAAGTTATTTTTCTTCTCGAAACCTTGACTCAAAACATCAAATTGCAAGAGATTATGGACACAGGACACGCGTGAGACACCATTGAAGCTTCTGGAGTTTGTAATTTGTGGAATTTTTGTGTTAATAAGTTATATCATGAGCCAGCTTCCGCTGATCGAGCATCTAAAAGGGAACGAGAACTATGGTACGTGGAAATTCGCGGTACAGATTTATTTAGAGCAGGAAGAGCTTTGGGACGCAGTAGAAGGCTTTTTCATGTTTTGTTTTAATTATTTGTCTAAAAATAAGGTGATCGTAGAAAAAATCTTGTGTGCAATTCGAGCAGAAACTGCGTTGTCGCTTTCGGCAGATTGCCCGCGCTCCGCTACGCATCGCGCGGGCAACTCTCTGCCTGAAGCGGCAAAGCATCACTTTCCGCTCCTAATACACAAATATCTATTGAAATTCCGGTTGCACCTCTTCTCTTTGTATCGGAGACTAACGAGAAGCATAATTATTACTTTTTTTTGCATGTTCATCAGATGTCTGTGTTTCGTAAGATATATGTAATATTGTGATAAAATTTTGTTCTGCTGAACCATGGTTTTACTTGAAAAATATGGGATATCTTCCTCCAAAATCTTTTGAATAGCTGCGGAAAGATTGATTCCAGTTTTTTGTCAGTATTCATGTTAGATCTTTTAAATTTTTATGAGACATAAGAATGTCCCCTAATTTGGTGCAAGAATTACATATACTATAAGGTTTTAAATTAGTTTTCTGATTGCTCACTGCCATGATTTAATTGTAAACAATTGGAAGCTAGAGTAAATGACTGTCAACGTGACGTATAGCGAAGACGATTTTGACATCACAAGCCTAAGCCTACTTGATTTCAGTTATAATTTTTTTTAAATCATTGATATAATGCCATAGATATCGCTTTTCTACAAAAAATTACTTTCCTTCTATTTTATTTCGGTAATACTAAGTAAATTGTGTTGCAAAGATAAATATTTGAATTGAAATCTGAATCCCTTCGTTATTACTAAACTGAAAGTAACCTGTTGTTTTTTTATTTTATTAAGAATCTTTGATAAACTGCCATAGACATCGCTTTTCTCTAAAATCTTATTTTCCTTCTATTTTAGTAATACCAAGTGAGATGTGTTGCAAATAAAAATATTGGAATTCAAAAACTGAATGCCTCCTTTATTACTAAAGTGAAAAGAACCTGCTGTTTTTTTTATTTTATGAAGAATCTTTGATAAACCGTTATAGACATCGCTTCCTTTCTTTCTATGTTAGTAATACTAAGTGAATTGTGTTGCAAAGATAAATATTTGAATTCAAAAATTAAATGCCGCCGTTATTAATAAAGTAAAAAAAACATGTTTTTTATGTTTTATTGAGAACCATTTTGTTTGACTAAAGACTGGAACATTCTTTTTTTTAGTTTAGGTATCCTCTTATTTAACTATGAAAATGAAAATCTCAGGGCATAACAATTAATTAATGTATTGGTTTTACTCGTGAAAACATTAACAAAATAATAATAATAAAGACTAAATATACGTTTAATAATTTCTTGTAACTACTATTTAACCAGATATTAGGCACTATTACATTAGGTACCTACTAACTAAAAATTCAAAAACCATTACATAATGAACGAAATGTCCTACCTAATTACATCACTAGTGGTCAAGGATTCGAGGGCTTGGGAAGGAATTTTTTATTTGGAGTGGACTGTAGATTTTTTTTTTATTTTTGCTTAACGTGCCTCGACAGCGCAGGTCAATGGCACAGAAAAATTATTACAAATATTTACATGATACTGAATAACAACTATTACTAATTTTTAAATTAGATTTTATGGTAGAGATGCGTAGCTTTCAGAAACTGTAAGAGTTTCTTGATCTCGGTGGGACAGTGGAGCATTTCCTTGAGGTTAGGCCTTAGGTCGAATCGTTTATATGTAGCGGAAAATTGTTTGCAGTCAGTAAGTATGTGCTTGACAGTCAGTATAGTATTACAGCTATGGCAAACAGGACGATTTCCTGAAGACATCAGATGACCGTGTGTGAGTTTGGTGTGGCTGATTCGAATTCTTCTGATTATAGCGGCCTCTCTCCTTGTTAAAAAGCTAAGGGTGAGAGGAGAAGTAGATGAATGAATATCGTGAAGTGCTGTCGTACTGTTGCGCCACAGATGTCGCCAAGATTCTTGCGTGACGTTTTTGAAATGGAACTTGAGGTCGCTGGCGAGTTGGACTATGTGTTTTGGATTGTCGCTAGAGGCAGCTTCTTTCGCGTGGCGATCGGCAGTTTCGTTACCAGCAATTCCAATGTGTGATGGTAGCCAGATAAGAGAGACTGTTATATCATGAGCAACGAGAGTTTGATATATATCATGTATGCTCTGGACAATTGGGTGGTCAGTGAAGATTGCTTTAATTGATAAAATGGATGAAAGGGAATCAGTGCATATTGCAATATTTTTGTGGGGGAGGGAGATATATTTAAAAGCCTGAAGAATGCTGTGAAGCTCACCTGTATGGGCGCTACACACTGAAGGTAAAGTAAAGGAGCCTATGAGTTCATGTTTCGAGGTAACTGCACAACCAACTCCGGAGTCAGTTTTCGAAGCATCAGTGTAAAGTGTTAAATCGTAAGATTTTTTTTGTAATAATTCAAGGAATGCTTTATTTACAAGTGCAGTGGGCGAAACTCATGTTTATTAAAAATGGTTAGTGAGGTATCGATTATAGGAATAATTTTGGTCCAAGGAGGAGAAGAAGGTAGTGGGAGCGGGGATGTCAGAGACTAAAGGAGTGAGCAATTGGGAAGGGATTTGATAATTGTTCGAGGGTTAGTAGGGAGATTAGTCGTTGAAGTGAAAAGTGAGTGAACAGGATTGAATGGATTGGAGGAAACTGAGGCAGCATAAGAAAGAAGTAGGGATTGTCGTCTTAAGGGGAGGGGTGATTCATTAGCTTCAATATGGAGACTATCAGCAGGGCTAGAGCGGAAGGCACCAAGGCAGAGACGGAGAGCGGTATTGTGAACAGAGTTCAGCCAATCTGTGACAGATTTGGGGGCTGACATGTAAATAAAGCAACCATAGTCAAGCTTCGAACGGATGAGCGCTCTGTAAACTCTTGATAATACGATTTCGTCGGAACCCCAGTGAAAGTGACTGAGCGTTTTTATTATGTTTAATCTCTTTAGACAGATGCCTTTGAGTTCATGGATATGGTGTTTCCAGTTAAGTCGAGAGTCGAAGGTTATTCCGAGAATTTTACATTGATTTACAGTGGGTAAGGGTGAATTATTAAATAAAATGTGAGGTAGAGGAGAAGATCTTCTTCTTGAAAACTTGATTAGTTTGGATTTACTTGGAGATAAGGATAATCCCAGGTAAGAAGATCTATCCTGTAGAAGGTTTACTGCGGTTTGAAGGAGTTTGCAAGTGGATGAGATCGATTTACCATGACAATAAACAATTAGGTCATCAGCATATTGGACATATTTTATGGGAGCAGGAAACTTGCAACAGAGCTCGTTTATTGTGAGGATGAATAGAGTACAACTTAATACTGATCCTTGAGGGACACCAGCATTTTGTGGGTGAGACAAGGCGAGTTTGCCATTAGCGGAAGCCCTGAAGGTTCTACAAGTTAGGAAATTATGAATGAACGATAGAATGTTGCCATGAAGATTATATTGGGAAAGTTTATTTAGTATTGCCGTTCTAGATATCGAGTCAAAGGCACCTTCAATATCAAAGATGGTTGCAACGACGTCCTGGTGATTGTTTATTGCTGAAGAGATATGTGTTTGGAGAAGAACAAGGTTATCGCGAGTGGATCGATGACGCCGGAAGCCGGATTGGGCATTCGGAATGATTTTGTACTTTTCAAGAAACCAAAGTAGTCTTCTATTGATCATTTTCTCCAGGAGTTTGCAGGTAGTGCAAGTGAGTGAAATCGGTCGGAAGGAATTGGGCGATAAGGTGGATTGCTCTGCTTTTTTTATTGGAATAATTATGGATTTGCGCCATGCGTCAGGGAACTGATTAGTATTCCAGATTAGGTTATAGATTTCGAGAAGCTTAGAGAGAGATGGATTGGACAGTTTTTTGAGAAAGATGTAAGGAACATTATCAGGGCCGGCGGCAGAATTTCTACAAGTAAACAAGGCAGATTTAAGTTCATTTAGGCAGAAAGGGGCGTTTACGGAAGCAACGTCATGAGGGTTTGACTGAAAAGTGGAGGAAGGCTGAATATGAGAATTGTGATAAACTGAATTGGGGTTACGAATAATGAATTTGTCATCAAAATTTTGTGCGAGTGACTCGGCAATTGTTTGGTTGTCGGAGATAACAGTGCCATTCAATATTAAGGAGGGAATTTTAGTATTGGTTTTCTTGCCTTGAATTTGTGAAATTTTTTTCCAGACTTGACTGGGATTTGTATTATGATTCAGCGAGGTGGTATAACTTTGCAATGAGGATTTTTTGCTTTGCTTGACTACGAATTTAGCTTTAGTTTTGAGCTGTTTGTGTAGGAGAAGGTTTTCTTGTGTTCTATTTCGTCTAAACCCGTTAAGAGCATGTTTGGACTCTCGGATGGCATTTTCGCAAGCTGAATTCCACCAAGGCACAGTTTTTTGTGCAGAGGAAGTGACTGATTTACCGATGTGAGTCTCTGCAGCGGCAAGTATGTTGTCAGTAAACATTTTTAGAGTGTCATTTATGTTTGCAGAAATAGCTAAAGATGGTAAATAAGTTTGGGAGAAAGAGGTAAACTCAAACCAGTTTGCGTTTTTTAAGTGCCAGAAGCTTCTAGTTATAGTTTCTTTATTAAAATGATTGGATATAATGATAGGAAAATCATGAAGGTCATCTGAAACTTGCCAGGAAAGGGAAAGTGCAGTTTTAGGGCCACATAAGCTGAGGTCAAGGGCAGAAAAGGAGCCGGAGGAAATGTTGAAGTGAGTGTTGAGTCCAGTATTCAACAGGCAGGTTCCGGAGGAATTTATGACGTTTTCAATAACTTTGCCCCTAGTGCAACCACAAGTTGAGCCCCACATGGTGTGATGTGCATTAAAGTCACCAACAAGGATGTATGGGTGGGGGAGCTGAATTATTAGGTCGGTTAAGTCTTCTTCATTGAGGGGGTGATAAGGTGGAATGTAGATACTGCAAATGGTGAGCTTATTGGGGCACCAAGCAGTTACAGCAATTGCCTCAAGATTTGAGGTTAGTGGGAGATGAGATGAGTATACATCGCTAGATACAAATATTGAAGTACCCCCACTGGCTCTCATACAGTTGGTACGGATGTAATGATAACCTTCAAAGTTTTTTAGCTTGCATTGTTGGTCAATTTTGAAGTTGGTTTCCTGGAGGCAGAGAAAGTCAGGGGTATGGAGAGATACGATTTTCTGAATTCTTTCTAAGCGAGGAGGATAAAATCCATCGCAGTTCCATTGAATTAGAGAGAATGGTACTAATTAAAGGAGGAAAGAGGTTAATTACTGAGATAGTGTAGAGGAGTCAGTGGTGGTACCGTCATCAGAAAAAGGATCGTCAGTAAGATTGTTTTGGTCGGGGTGAAGTTTAAATTTAATTTTATTGGTCAGACGTGTAATGCGATTTTTCAAAGATCTTTCGTTGATATTAGAATAAATTAAGAATAGATCTTTCAGTAGGGAAGCAGTGTCGGAGATAAATTTATTGGCTTCAGGTAGAGGGTCGTTGACGCGGAAAGTATTTTCGAGGAACGCAATAAGTTGGATGCTATTAAGGGAGGAGGATTTAGGAGACTCTTGAAAAAGTTTATGTATGATAGAACGTGATTCGGGGCTTATATTGTGACAATCATCTTCAGCCAGTTTGGATTTTTTAGTTCTTTTTTTGGCAGATTTTTTTGAATTAGAATTTGGGAATTCTGGGGGAGGCATTGGATTGGGATTATCGAGAGGAGTATTGGAAGGTGATATAGGCTGCGGGGAGTCAAGAGTGCTCGTGGTCGTTTTTCGCCAGGTACAGGCAGGAGGGAGCGTGTGGCACTTGAGAGGGTAATTCGGGATTGTCTGAAAAGGTATCAGTAGTAGCTGGGTCAGCTGAAGTGGAGGGTTCAAGATTGACGGAAGTATTTAATAGTGGGGGAAGGTCGTGGGAAGTGTTGGGACATAATTCAGCAGTATGTCTAGCCTGCTTGCAAAGAAAGCATTCAAGTTTATCAGTAGAAATGAATATTCTGTGTGAAGTATTTTCATGCGTAATAAGAATCGAAGTTTGCAGTGAAAAATCGTTACTGGTGGGCAGAACGTAAGTCACACGGTGGAAGCTCAGGACATGTGCGTATTCGTCATCAGGCGAGCCACATTTGACGTAAGAAATAGGGGAGGTAAGTGTTAATCCTTGGTCATACGGGGCTTTTTCAATAACGGAATGTGGAATGGAAGGACTGACATTAGAAATAAGGATTCTTTTGGTGGGGGAAATAAGCCGACCAGTAGGAATGACATTGGAATTAACTAAGATGTTTTCATTCGATTTTAGAAGGTTATCAACTTGAGTGGTAGATGATAAATAAATACATATGCGGCCATGAGAGATTCTGGAAGCGAAATGTACGTTTTTGGGAGAGACAATGTTACCTATTGCTTTGATATAATCGAATAGTACAGTGTTGGGGATAGAAGGCATAATGATGGCTTGGTCTCGAGATGGTGCCGGGGGAGGAGGTAGTCTTGCGGATGTAGCCGCGGCATAAGTTGAGGGTGTTGAAGGGGTATTTGTGTTTATTGAGATAGATTGTTTAGTGGGGGTTGAAGAAGTGGTGGTATTAGAGAGCAGTGGTTGTGAGGGGAGGTTTGACATATTGATGTGATCCTGGATACCAAAATCACAATCAATAGCTAGAAATAGAAATAAAAATATATAAGTAAATCTCAGCTCGGATAAACAGTCTGTAACTCAGTGACTGGCCTATTTATTTCCAACACAAATAAGTGAATTTAAGGAATATTTACCAATTTTATAGAGAAACAGCACTTTATAAGTTTTGTTATCACATTTTAATGATGACAAAAAACACGTTTTTAATTTGTTATGATATTGACGACTTAATAACGATCCGACTCTAATGAGGTCTGACTCCCTCCTTCGCTCTCAGGTACCTTGCAGAAGACCTCCGTTGACTGCATCTTGGAAATACAAGCTTTGAGTAGCTAATTCATTCCCGTTAGTAACTAATTTATTGTAGATCTCACTCTTTTCATAAACTACACACTGTTCCTAGGTGAAGATGAAGAATTTAAACTCACTTAATAGTTTAATGCGTATAATGATCACTTGTAAACATTACATTCAAGAAACATAAACCCTACACAGCACTTAATACGTTTTATTTTTATATAAGTACCCAGAAACTTGTAGATTGGACTGTATTAAAATACCGGTTGAAAAAGGGCAATTATTCGAGAAAGATATCTTCTGAGACTCTTCAAAAACTGATTTTCGGAGAGGTGAAACCGATATCCCGAATCTCTACGCAATGTATTGCTGATACATTTTTTTAGGCGATGAGGTGATGTGTGCAAGCCAATAGATATTTTGTAAACATATTAACGAGATTTATTTATGGCTTTTTCTCTGTTCGGATTTGCTAATGAATGAACTTTTCTTGAACATTCGATGTAAGGGGGAAAGTAGAGGGGAATTTAACGGTTATTTCGTGCCAGGATGTACTTGACACCACGAGAGGGAAAGAAATTTGCTTGCGGGGCTCTAGCAACCTTTGAACAGAACCGAAAAAGGGTAACCGCTACTACTGCAAAAATTGTTATGGCTTTGGCGATAGATAAGAATTTTTTTTATGTGTTGTTGGCACTAATAAATAAGGAATCACAGAGCGGTTGCTGACTAGAAATTGAAGTTAAAACTGTATTGATGTTTTTAAGATAATATTTAGAGTTAACAGATAGAATATTAAAATTAATCATTTGAGTTACCCTAACTAACTGCGAAGAATTCTGACGAATTCTGAACAACTAGTATTTTGTTATTCTAACTAAAAATTATATGTAACATTACAAATACAATTGTTATGAACAATACTTGCTTAGCTGTTAGAGTTGTTGCTTGTGTGTTTGTGAAATTCTGGTTCCAGTCCAACGATAGATGCCGATGCCACACTGTGGTTACCTTTTTCCATTGCCTTGGTTTCGCCCCTCATGACATTAATAGTATGATGATGTTCTATCTATGTCCATTTGCAGATACGGTTTAATAGATTGGCTGTTAGTGTGTTCAGTTATTTTAATAAGTTGTTGCTCGTTTTCTCTTTTTTTGACCAGGTTAGACACAGCTGTAGCCCTCGCAGAATGGTTCGTTATCTTTATTTTCTTGGTGTCAATGCCTACCTTAGAGGCTGCTTCGTTAAACCAGGTTAGCATCGTGTTTTCTCAAACAGGACAGTTTTTAAACCAACTCGATGATTTCCTTATTTTGGGGTTCAGTGTTAGAAACAATTAGTTAACTTTAATTGAATTAAACTGAAAAATCTAGAGGATTTGCTGAATCTCCTTCAATCGTGGAGTTTCCCATTGTGATTCTCACATATACGGTATTATAGATTCTCGATTTTATTTGTCTTGAGTATTTATAATAATAATAGTTATGTCAACAAGAGACAGCGGTTGCTGGATATCTGTATCATACGACATACATCCATACTGACATGTGCCTAGGATTTATCCACTTGGAATGTTCCTTATATCGTAACATTCAACGGATATTTATAGAGCATATTACATCACCTACCTGGTAGATGTCTTCAGACTCCCGAATTATACATGACGGGAATCTTTATTATAGTCATGGGATATATGTGTGCCATCTGTCAAGGCCGTTCAAGTTGTGATTGTTTAATTATCCATATTTCTAGTCTAGTCTATAGAAAAAACTTCTGGGGTGGCGTGGAAAAGATTTGATTTCACTTCACTGAATTTCTTACTGTTACGTTTTGAATAAATAACTAACATAAGTATCTTCTCAGTCACATCAGGAGACTTCAAATGGATTGGTTAGACTACTCATCTAAGATCGACACCTACAATCCAGTGAAGTCGAGTCAAATCATATCATAGAATTCCGTTGATGTACGATATGAATGAAAGTATCTCGAGTTCTCCCTTATGAGATATAGGGTGATAAAAAAATCAATGTTTTTATACGTAATTTCTGAAATTGTCATCATTTGACTCTGTATACGATGAAACACATTATTTAACATCCTCCACGAGAATATTTTTTGGTGGGTTTATTACTGCAAGGTGTCAAATACGATTTGCCACTTCAAAACTCACTTTTTAAAAAAACGTTTTATTTACTATGAACAACTGTTACAAAACTACACAATAAAACTAATAAAAAATAATATAACTAAAATCAGACTGGTTATAATAAAAATCGATCGTTTAATTTTCACAAAAAATATTGCTTCGTCGGCATCGGATGTTTCGTCGAATGTTCTTTGGATTAAATTATGTGACGTTTAAAAAGAAAAACGTCCACCGCAAAACAATAGGGTTTTTTGACGAAGCAAACCGATACAAACCTGGTGAACATTTGACATTTATCACATATCAAATGTTCACCGGGTTTGGACTGGTATGCTTCGCTAAAATAGCCCTTTTGTCCACCTGTCTTGCCATCTTTATTTCAGAAAAGTAAGCTTCAAAATGAAACATGTCAGATTTTTAAAATAAATTTTGGGTGTAAAATGTTCTTATCGGATCCCCCACGTCCTTGACTCAATGTCCAGAAATTTTTCCGAAGGAACACATCTTTTGAAAATTTTCTAAAAAAATGCGTTTCTTCAGGAAAATTTACGGACATAATTCAAGCTCTGGGGAGATTATAGGCGAAAACATGCGGAATTACGTGATTAAGGTTTCAGATTGCCAAAAGTATATTTTAGGGAAATTTTAATAAAACATGTTTGGAGGGATCTGGCAATACTTTATAAACGACAAAAAGGACCGAGATTTCTCTTTTTTAGTTAAATTAATATTGTATTAAAAGATAACAAAAGTCAAGTTGCCAAAAATATATTTATTTGGATTTTTTTACAAATGTGATATGCTTCGTAATAACGAAATAACAGCATAAGCTCTGCCAGACATGCGGGGCTGGATTGGCCCATTGACGACATAACCTTCCCAAAATTCGTGGCCAGCTCTCCGAAAGAAAAGACAAAGATAAGAAAATCTTTGTATATCAGTGTAATTATAGTACCGACTAAATAAACTTGTATTTATCACGTGATTTGATAAAAAATTTTGTATTAAACGAGTGTTTCTTTATCACTTGACGCAAATGAGCATTTGTCGGATATTGTATATTTTGGATTTTAAAATAAGATTAAAATCAGAGTGCAGACACTGATAAACTTCTTTTTTTGTAATCAAATGTTTGTGATATCAAGTTTCCGTAAACAAATTGTCATTTTCGGTTCATGTATATTCTCAAATAATTTCGAGGAAAATTGTTCTCTGACAAAATATGTTTCTTTTTGAAATATGAAAATTCCCCTATTTCTTGGATACATCCAATAATGTTTGTTATAAGTCAGGAAAATTCGGGTTGCTTTTGGCATATTTCAATTTTATTCAGTTGAAGAGGGCTATTTTGTTTCCTCATTGAAACATCAATAATTCAGAATAGCATTAGCATTATTCCAAACAAACAACACCCTTCTCAATTTTATTGTTGAAATACGCATATTTTGTTTACACGTTACAGTAAATATATCTCAATGAGGATTGTGTTTTGGGAAAAATGAAAATTGTGCTCCACCGTTCACAAAATCTTCAATAAACATAAAATATATAAATACTAATTCCTTCGATTTTCCAATTCCTATAGAAGTCTGGTTTGATGAATAACGTACTTTTGTTATCGGAATATTTTTTAACGTTTCAGCGGAATTTAATGAAAATATTTGTCACTATCAAGTTTGATATATAAATATATTATTTACTACATGAACGTCAAAATATAAATTGCAAGTGTTAGATAAAGACTTTTTGTTTTTATTCGTTAAAATTTAATTTATCTTAACGATAATTGAAAAAACAATATGAAACATAATCTGATTGTATTAAAGGCTCAAATAATCTACCACTTTCAGCTAAACCATATCCAAATCTATTATACAGAGATAGTTTCATATCTCTCAGCTGTTCAGTTAGTTGAATTATTTTTCCCTTAAGTCGTTTCGATTTATGGCTCTTTCAAAGCTATGTCGGTAAACATTTCGTTTTAAATATCTCCAAAGAGAAAAAGCATTCGGAGACTAATCTGGAGATCTGGAAAGCTCACGCGAAGATATAATTCTACTGTGAAAAGTATTCTCCAAACAATTTTCAACCTCTCATTCATTGTGAGGACAACCGTCTTGCCGAAACCAAATCTCCTCAAAGTTCATAGGAAGTGATAGAACTGTCAGGATAATTTGATTTTGTAGAAGTTAATGCTATATTATTGGTTTCAGTTGGCTGGTGACGTCATCGACGCCTATTACGTCACCTGTTATCACTAGTAGAGAAGCTTGTTCATTTTCGCGCTTCAAATTTAATCAGTCTTCCTTCAAAAGAAAAGAGGGGTGGAGCGGACTTTTGATAAGCAGTGTATATCAAACTTTTGGTGTCAATTAATATTTTGAAAAAGGCCAAAACAATTGTACCAAAACGTTAAAAAATATTATGTAAAACAGAAGTATAGGAACTATTTCTTGCATTTATTCACTTGTTTGTTCCAATCTGTAGGAAATGTTATTCGGGGGTAAATACATAAGAGATCTTTCTTTTATCGATAGATACATGTTTAATTGTATGAAAGTTTTATTGTTATGGCAATAAATCGAGAATCAAGACAGTGAAAAAATCACGAGAGCTTGCTCGAGTGATTTTTTCTACATTTCTTTATTCGGGAGTTTCTACCGTGACATTAAAATTTGAATACAATTTGTAATATATTTTTCGATAAAAAAATTGTCTCGAATGTATTTTAGGAAAATCAATACTCAACTACATAAATACAGACAGTTTAATTATTTTGGTTATTAACTGTACTTTTCGGAGTCATACTCTGTACAGTCTTTTCAATATTTTCTAGAGAGTCTTGGCCAAATCTTGCCATTTTAAAAAGACGTTGTATTAGGAAAACTCAAAAATAATCTGACAGTGATATTCACGGCATAGAGCAAGGCGCATATTTATCAGTTATTGGCAAAGCTAAGTATCTTTCTCATTATTGAAAATGATAGTTTATTGGTCGATTTTAAGAAATTGACGAAATCTCATTGGCTGTTAGAATATTCGTGAATTAATCTATACAATTGAATGCTAAAGAACATTTACTTCAAAAATTGAATAGATCAGGCTTTTACTTGATGAAGATCCATACTGAACGATGAAATAAAACAATATAATGTGTTTAAAACTTCATTTATTTGAACTAATGTTCAATTTAAACTTGTTGACGCGTTTCACTAACACAGTAGCTTTGTCAAAACGAATGAAGGTGAAATATAAAAATGTCTTAATATATACAGTGCATAAATACAGAATTCTATTTACTAATGTTAACAAAGGTATTAAAAGAAATTACCTGGAAATTCATTAACTACAAACATTCCTAAGCTATCTTCTAGGTAAAAAGGTTTAATAAAGGAGAGTGATTGATATCTATTTGGTCATTAAGAAGATTACCTGGATATTTATTTTTATTAATCTCAAGAGCCTCTAATAAATTTAAACTAAAGGATTAAAGGATTTACCGACTACATGGAGAATTTCAAAATTTGGGTCGAAAATGTGTTGGTTATCTAATAAATGATTTGAATAGTTAAAATCTAATTTTTTGTTGTCATCGCTACGTTTGTGTTCCAAAATTCTAGTTTTAAGATTTCTAAAAGTTCTACCGATATAAATTTTATGACAGTTGTCATTACCACATTTTAATTTATAAACTCCTGATTTGTTTCATTTTGAAGATTTAGATTAATTATTTTTAATGAGTTTGGATAAATCGTAATCAGTTTTAAAGGAAATATTCATGTCTAAAGCTTCTAAAAATGATTTAGTTTCTAGGGATGGTGTTCCAAAGTATGTTAAGCTTTTAAATTGTTTATTATTATTTTTCTCAGAAGGGAATACTTGTTCTAAAGTCTGTTTTTTCATCTTTTTATTTATGATATTGCCAATTAAATTTGGATCGTAATTATTATTAACTGCTATTTGTTTCATGATATTTAATTCTCTGTTATAATTATTAATATTTAATGGGACTGTTAAGAGTATGTGTATCATACTATTGAAAGCTGCTAGTTTATGACTAAATGGGTAGACCGAACTATTATGAATTGTAATATCTGTATGTGATAGTTTATGAAATATAGGAAAATCATGTTTATTATTTATATTTGAAATTGTAAGGTCTAAAAAGTTTATAGACTTATTTTGTTCAAGCTTTACGGTAAATATTGTGAATTGAGTTTATGTAAGTAATGAAGCTCTCTAATTGTCTATTTGTACCGATGAAGCTAGCTAAAATGTCGTCCATACCCAGACAGCACAGAATATCCATTAGATATCCACAAGATATCCTTTATGGATATCCTGTATATCCACTGGATATAGATATATAGCCTATAGATATACAATGGATATCCATATGTCCGCCTATATCTAGGATAAATGTGTTATCTTATGGATGTCTTTGGAGATATCTACTGGACAACTCGTTAATATCCCATGGTTATCCTATGTTCATATTTGGTATATCCACTTAACGTCCTCAAACATGGAAATCTAAGAATTTATGACTAGTACCTACTGGTGGAAATACAAGGTGGTCCCACGAAAACAATACAAACCAAAAGTTTTTTATGTCTGCAGATCTGGAATTAAATTAACAGGAAGTAGTTTATCCAGTCAACCAGTTCAAAAGATTATAGATACACAGGTTGGATAGTCTAGTATTTAAGTGCACGACTGTAGAATATTGTGATCCAGTGAAAAATATTCACATACTCATCGCGTATATCTGTTATATTTTGTACTGATTGACCAGAACTATTGTTGCCGGTTAGTTTTATTCCAGATCTGTGGATATATACAACTTTTGGTAAGCATTGTATTTGTTAGCCATCTTGTAATTCCAACAGCAGGTACTAGTCAGATAATCAACTGTGAGTAAGAAGGTACAAATGGAATGAAATTTTTCATAATAGTAGTATTATTTGACATATATTAAAATTATATACTTTGGAATAGAATGATAGAAAATGTTTATTTTATATAATATATATTTGCATATACATCAATAATACTTCGTCTTCATCACCCAGCTCATCTACTCTGTAAGCTTCTTTCTGTAAGAACGAGAAAAGAAAGATTATAGGTTTTCAAGCTCAGCTATATACCGTATATAGGTACGCCCGAATATAAGATGCATCTTTTTTGTGAAATAACGTTTTGAACATGGGCCCACGTCTTGTATTCGAGCACATACCTGTAATAAGAACATCATGATTATTATTGAGCTCAAAAGATTTCTTAAACAAATCAGTCGAGCCCCCAGCACAGTTTATCATGAAACAAAGTAAAAGCCGAGGTAAAACCTATTTCACATTTTCTCACCATGCTATTTTACATTGTATAAGTATACAAAACGCTTTTAATGTAGATAATCAATCATAAATATCAATAAAATATAGGAGACCTAAGAATATTCAGAATTAAGGAAAGAAACATATACATACCTTATTTTATCCAAATCCAAACTAGCGATACAAAACAACCAACCACTTTTGCGTGTTTAAAACTGTGATAACCTTCCCTACAATGACGAAACAGAGATACCATCGTGTATGGATGGTTGCATAGTTTTGCGGGTATGTAATTTGGAAATACACAGATATATGCATTTTTGTCTATTATAGCAATAAACGTTAAGTCATGAGATATTTGTTGTGTGTTAAGAACTCGTTTTATGCCGTATTCGTATTGTTGATTAAACTCATAACTGAGTTTAGGTATATTTATTTTTTGTCAATGTCACGTCTTGAATAAAACCAAAAATACGTTGAGCACAGACAAAAAATGCGATAGAAAATAATAATAGATATCCATGGATATACAATGGATATAATATCAGGAGATTAAGACATTTATGCATTGAAGGTATTATGTATTAGAACTTCCTTCTCAATCATTTTTTATGTGATTATTCAATATATATCCGAAAAATGTAAAATAATTTTTTTCCATATCTATGAAATACATTCAGTGGATACCCATTAGATATCTTACATGGACTAGATATTCAGTGGATATTGGGCTATCAATTGGATATATAGTGGATATTGTGTGCTGTCTGGGTATATCGGTGCCAGTACATAAATTTTTTACTAAGGGGTCGTTCATGTATCATTTTTTATATATTATCCATGAAAATTTCTGCTAGTAGGGGGCTGTGGGGGTAACCCATAATCAAACCATATTTACTGCTATAAACCTCTTCATTGAAATAATTTTCATTCAAACACACTTTTAATAAAGTATTGGTATCAGAGTGAATTATAGGATAAACATTTTTGTATGTGAGCAAGTTATCAACAAGAGTTATAGTTTATTCAGGAGGTATACTAGGGAACAGATTTGTTACATCGAACGATATGAATTTAGAATTATGGGGTAGTATTATACCTTGAATATTATTAATTATATCCGTTGAGTTTTCAACTGAAAATCGAGGTTTGAATGAAGAATATTTAGAAATGACATCTATGAGAATCTTTGAAATTTTTAATGAAGGTGCTGTGAAATAAGAAACAACTGGTATGATTGGAGTTTAATTAATGAATAAAGTTCAGGGTGTTGCGGATTGAGTAAAAATAATTTATATTTTTCTTTACCGCTAATTACTGATTAAGCGTTATCTACTGCTAATTTTAATTGTTTCTGAAATTTATTAGTTGGGTCTTTTTTAAGGATCTCAAAATTGCTTGCCTTAATAAAATTGTTGGTTTTTAATATATAATCTTCTTTAGGTAATGCTATTACCGTATTTCCTTTATCTGCTTTTGAGAAAATAAGACTATTTGACTTAGATTTTTGTTGAATTGATTTGGCGACTGATAATTCAAAGTTGGGTTTGTTAAATATATACAAATTAATTTCTGTTTCTATACCGAGTTGTTGAAGTTATCAAATGAAAATGAAAATGAAAAAATAATTCATGAACACCCCCTTAGTAAAAAAAAATATGTACTGGCACCGATATATGGACGACATTTTAGCTAGCTTCATCGGTAAAAATAGACAATTAGAGAGTTTCATAACTTACATAAACTCAATTCACGATAATATCAAATTTACCGTAGAGCTTGAACGAAATAAGTCTATAAACTTTTTATACCTTACAATTTCAAATATAAATAATAAACATGATTTTTCTATATTTCATAAACCATCACATACAGATATTACAATTCATAATAGTTCGGTCTACCCATTCAGTCATAAACTAGCAGCTTTCAATAGTATGATACACATACTCTTAACAGTCCCATTAAATATTAATAATTATAACAGATAATTAAATATCATGAAACAAATAGCAGTTAATAATAATTACGATCCAAATTTAATTGGCAATATCATAAATAAAAAGATGAAAAAACATACTTCAGAACAAGTATTCCCTTCTGATAAAAATAATAATAAACAAGCTTAACATACTTTTGAACACCATCCTTAAAAATTAAATCATTTGTAGAATCTTAGACATGAATATTTCCTTTTTAAAACAGATTACAATTTATCCAAATTCATTCAAAATAATAAATCTAAATCTTCAAAATTAAACAAATCAGGAGTTTATAAATTAAAATGTGGTAATGACAACTGGGATAAAATTTATATCGATAGAGCTTTTATAAATTTTAAAACTAGAATTTCGGAACACAAACGTAGCTATGGCAACAAAAAATTAGATTCTAACTATTCAAATCATTTATTAGATAACCAACACATTTTCGACCCAAATTTTGAAGTTCTCCATGTAGTCGGTAAATCTTTTAGTTTAAATTTATTAGAGGCCCTAGAGAATAACAAAAATAAATATTCAGGTAATCTCCTTAACGACCAAATAGATATAAACCAGTCTCCTTTATTCAACCTCTTTACCTAGAAGATAGCTCAGGAATGATTGTAGTGAATGAATTTCCAGGTAATTTCTTTCAATGCTATTGTTAACCTTAGTAAATAGAATTCTGTATTTAGCACTCTATATATTAAGACATTTTTATATTTTACCTTCTTTCGTTTTGACAAAGCTACTGTGTTAGTGAAACGCGTCAACAAATTTAAATTGAACACTAGTTCAAATAAATGAAGTTTTAAACAAATTATAGTGTTTCATTTCATCGTTCAACATTCAATTCCTTGCTCTTTTGAACTTTTTCCAAAGTACAATTGTCTGGAATGGAAGAACTTTAGCTAATATTAATATTTGTCGCTGTGAACTGAATTTTCTCATTGAGTGAATGTGAACGGTAAAGCACAATATAGAGGACAACGAGTCAAGATAGAAAAAATGGATCTAAACTGTAGAGGTAAATGTATAAGAGAGAGAGAGAGAGAGAGAAAGAGAGATAGAACGAATGAAAGGTTTCTTTGTTTAATGAGGTACTCACGCAGGGAGATCTCCAACAGCAGCTCCACTGTGCAGGCAGCAACGGCAACACAAGATATATACACGTCAAGTCATGTCAATACAGCACGTGCCATGCCATCGGCAAACGCACGTGCAAACAATCAAAATCTAAGGCGAAGAACGCATATTACGAAAATTTTTGTGTGATAATATCAGTCGTATTAATTATTCGGATAATATAGAGCAAATAAATATTTCATTTAATATTATATTGTGGTCTAAACAGTGATGAAATTTACTGTTCCGACCTTTACTCTGTGGAATTTACTCATATTACTTTTTTAAACGAAACTTACTGTTTCTAGATAATTCCACAATATATTAAAAAACTGTTCTAAATTCTAAGAAATTGACATTTGGTTCGATATTGCTGTCATCGTCACAATGACAGTAGTTACATTTTATATGATGTCTACATGATGTTTAATGATTATTTTTAGCTGGACCAAGAAGTGAGATTTAAAATATACTAGAGGATAGCATTAGGATAGACTATGTATGAGAGGTTGTAATTATTACATAAAATCATTCTACAGTACTTCCTTCCAGACAATATTAGTTGTGCGTCGGCCACAGTATTTGGAAAAAATTGAAAGTATCGTTGATTGTGCACACATAACTTTCCTCAAACTCAACGAATTCAAACAGTTATTAGCTCAAAAGAAAGGGCTTGATCCACTGAGTATTCTTAGACTTGTGTCAACAGCCTACGTTAATTAGCTATAGAGGTTTGAGTGGAGAAAAATCTTGAAAAAATTGTATGTAAAGTTGATTGTGCACGCATAACTTTCCTCAAACTCAACGAATTTAAGCGGTTAATAGCTCAAAAGAAAGAGCTTGATCCACTGAGTGTTCTGATCAAAATGCACTCATTAGAAGAGGAGCTATGAGAATTCGAATTGCTTGAGTGAATGTGTCCCATAAGAAATGTACAGGGAAAAATCGCGTTTGAGTATAACTTGAGTAAGGTGAGAATTGAGTAAATTTCAATGATTGATGACATATATGAGTCTAAACACCTTTTATTTAAAAAAATAATGAAGGAAATCGGCCGGATATAATGGCCAGACTTCAGTTTTCATAAATGATTTTAATATATATAATGCCAGAAAATTTGACAACTGTTATTACTCTTATTCTTATAAAAGTAGTCGCCGAACTTCGAATTATTTATATATAAATTGAATTTTACAATTCGTTGTGTGGTTTTTTTCTTTTTCAATAATATGCATACGCTCAGTTACCATGTTGTGTCTATTAGGTTAATTATTATTTAATTTGTGTATAGATCAAGTCTTTAACCTGTGGATTGTGGTTCATTATTTCCAGACTTTATAATTTTATTATGACTAGTATTTTATGTAATTGCACCCAATATAATAACTTTTTAGTGATTTCTAGTTTTTAATAACACTGTGCCAAGGCGTGTTATTAAAAACTATGTATATGGCCCTTCAATAACTAGACCAAAAGTAGAGAAAACACAAAATTATTTCAGCAAGAATCTTTTATTCCTGCAAAAGACAACAGCGACACACATAGTCAGAATCGAAACAGGAATAAATGTAAGATTGGATATTATATAATAAAACAGGTCATTGAACTATTAATACGAATGAGAAACAGAAATCCCAATCAATACGTTTATAGGGCGCTTCTACGTTCAATAAAATCGCACGAATCAACTTACGGCAACTCGAAATATAATTGATCCAGACAATTACTCGACAGTATATCTAATTGCTGCGGTACAGAAATAAATATTAATAACATTGATTAAAACACTAAAAATAGCTTAGTCCGCCATTATTTAAAGGTACACGTCACCCGTCTTACAAGTTCCTACTGCAATTTATTTTAAAACAGAAAGTAATGTGAGTACAGAATTGTTAAATGTAAAAACAAAAATATCCTCATTAAAAAAGTCTGTCCAGAATGTAATGCTGTCTATTTGGGCCAAACCCTTAGAAATTTTGAAATCAGATACAGTGAACACTTACAAGCATAAAGATTAAAAGAACCAGAGAAATCTCCCTTCGCAAAAAATCTACTCGACACCAAACATTCGCAACCTAACCCATAACTAGCATAACTGGATTTCCTTAAGAGTTAGAAATTAGAAGACACTTAAGAGATCCACAATATGATGTCGTTAATGAACAGATGAATCTAGGGAGTTCTTCACTTTTAAACTGTCTTCTCAGGTATTAATTGTAAAGATCAGCAGTATAGTAAATGGGAAAATGATATCTAGGATATACCTAGATGTGCCAATAATATCTAAGCTTTATTATTTGTAATGTCATATCCTCTTCTTTTTTCTATTCATATATCAAGTCAATTACAAGGTAGGTCACTTCTTGGTCTAGCCAAAAATAATGGTTAAACATCAGATAAGCATAACATGAAATGTAACTTCTATCATTCTGACGATGATAGCAATATGGAAATAATTGTCGATTTCTTACAATTTTTAACATTTTTTCAATATATTGTGGAATTATATAGAAACAGGTAGTTTCATTCAAAAAACTGAACAGTGATGTTGATAAGTTGCAAATATATATTTTAATACAAAAAAAAATTCCCAAAATGCGATCAATAGGGTATATAAACACTAGAATTTTGGTTTTAAAATATAAAATGAACATTTATTGTACCGAGTGTCTTGATAAGAATGGCTTTTGATCATATAACACAAACCGTTTATAGTACTTGTTCCAGATTGGGTATTCTTGATTTGTATATATCACAGTATTTGTTAAAATGTGTTAAGGTGTTTGTAGATATGAAACTCGTTTTTTATCAGTTCGCTATTGTTGTACATTCATAGCGTAATTTTATTTTATTTTCACAGCATTGTTAAACATTTAGAAAATATCACGTCATCATTTTATTGGTGTCAATAGAATTGTAGCGCCGTAAAATGGGATTGCTTAGACCAAACGAAATATCACATTGTAAATTTCGTAAAATTCTTTTTGTCACATTATATTTGAAATTTTTTGGTTAGTCAAGACGGAATCTTTTAATAATGGATCGGTGTCGGAAGGTCTGTAATAAACATTTAAATAACATTCAGAGTGGAAGGTTACAATAGAACAGTCTCGTATTTTGAATGTTCAGAAGTAATTGAAATATCTATAGGATGAGTCCATTGTTCGTGCTTGCCAATAGTTCCGACAGAGTCAATAATACTGGCCAATAAAAAAGGTCTATTCGCTTTTAGTCTCACCAATTTACGCCCCTTTGAAGATTTCTATTTAACACGTCTTACAACGTGAAGAAATCAGTTCATCACTCGATTACAAAGCAGTCCTCATTATATTACGAAGTAGTCGTTACTCAAATTCCAGAAGTCACACTTAGTTAAGCAGTTATCACATAGTTACGCAATCGGTTAGTAAGTTATCGGTTACATTACTAACGGGTTAGTTGGTTGAATAGTGAACCGATTTCTTAGGTTGTGCAACAAAGTGGAAACTCAAGTTCTGAGTGCAATTCAAGTTGAAACACATCGTTTTAGAGATACTAAGTCTAACATATCCTTACTGAGTAGCTATTCGAGACAAGTGCATACTCATAAGTCAAAACTAATCGTTTCTTAATTAGTATTTGAGTCCACTGTGTACTCAAAGTCGAACAAATCGTTCTTAGTCAATATTCAGGTAACACCAAAGTCGAGATATACAGTCGCTACTATTGGTCACCTCATCAAGTCGAAACATAACGTTTCCGAATAATTAAGTTCTTCTTTTTTATCTTCCGATCTGAAAACCATCGAAGTTCAAAAATTCCTCCATTTGTAAAATTCATTGTAAGTCTGTATATAATAAACTATTAACCTTCCAGTAGTCGCGCGTATCTGAGATATACATACCGATACTTTTTTCTCATATATCTCGAACATCTACTTAGCGGTGGGGATGTGCTCTCGTCTACCTACCTGCTCGAGGGAAGTTTTGAGGTTAGTATTGGTGCAAACTTTGTAGAGTGAACAGTTTGTAAAAAAAGTGCCACTTGTATTTGAGAAATACCCTGCGATCATTCATGTAAGTTTTGCTGATTTGCTTGTATATTCATTTAATTTATGTAAGCGCAGTCCTTTTTGTTTCAAGTAGACCATCTGTTAATATTTTATACTTAGCTACTGAGAAACATGAAGAAAAATAAACTTGTATCTGTGAGATACCCGCGAGCATTCTTGCCTGTTCTAAATTATTGTCCTAACTATTAAGGATTTTTGTTGTTTTTGCAGTGAATTATGGCTTCCAAGAGAATGTATAGCTTCAATAATGACGCAGACGTATTAGAGCTCCAACGACTCCTTCTTGAAGACCATGATGATGACGCAGTTGAAGACGTCTTGATACTGACTGTTCCGAAGCCATAGAAGAAAGAACAGAGGATTCAGATAGTGAACAAGTACGGATGCAAGTATATCATCAGATGATGAAGATGAAAATTGTTATGTTGCTGTCAGAAAAAAGAACGGGAAAATCGTTGACAAATATTTATGGAAAAAACACCCTATAACAGAAAAATAAGATTACAGAAGCAAAACATACTTGCACGTCTTCCAGGAGTTATTGGGAACGCTCGCCAAGTTACAGGATGCTTTGAAGCGTGGAAGTGTCTATTCGATGATCGTATTCTAAACCTCATAGTCACTTACACGAATCAGCATATAATAAGTGTACAACCCAATTTCAACAGAGAAAGAGACGCACGTATTACTGATGTGATCGAAATCCATGCATTTATAGGTCTACTTTACTTGGCTGGACTTTATAAAGGCGGCCGATTGAACTTGGAAGAGCTGTGGGACGCAACAGGAAACGGCGTTGAAATATTCAGATTGACGATGAGCTTAATTCGTTTTAGATTCCTGATGCGCTGTATCAGGTTCGATAACCGACAGTCTAGAGATGAGAGAAAAAAAATTGATCGGTTAGCTGCCGTGCGAGAAATATTTGAGATGTTTGTTGAAAACAGTAAAACATCTTATTTACTAGGAGCTAATGTAACAATCGATGAAAAGCTGGAAGCGTTTCGAGGCAGGTGTAACTTTATTCAATATATACCATCAAAACCGGCCAAGTACGGTATTGAGATCTTTGCGCTGGTTGATGCTAAAACATATTACACTAGTAATATGAAAATTCATGCTGGAACACAACCAGATGGCCCCTATTCCATTAGCAACAAAATCGTTGATGTTGTAAAAAGGATGATCTTACCCAAACACAATACTGGACTTAACGTCACTATGGACAATTGGTTCAGCGATGTTTCATCACTACAGGATTTAGCTATAAACCATACGTTGTCCATGGTAGGAATATTAAAAAGAAACAGGTGGCAAATTCCAACACCGTTCAAAGTTTTGAATGAACGTCCTGTCAAATCAAGTATGTTTGGTTTCAGAAAAGAAGGAACAATAGTGTCCTACGTTCCCAAAACAAACAAACATGTTGTTCTAATTTCTAGTTTATACTTTGAGGACAAAATTGACGATACTACTGAGGATCATATGAAACCCGAAATAATTACTTTCTATTACGAAACCAAAGTAGGTGTCGACGTTGTAGATAAATTATGTTCCTCTTACAGTGTTGCCAGGAATACAAGACGTTGGCCGATGGTTGTATTTTTTTCGATGCTTAATGTGGGAGGAATAAACTCCCAAGTTATTCATATAGGGAACGGAAATGAAACAAAAAGTCGGCGACATTTTTTGCGAAAACTTGGTACCGAACTAATGAAACCACACCTCCAAAGACGTAGTACCTCCAACACTGGTCTACCTCGCGAGCTATCAACCAGAATCAAAGAAGTAGTCGGACAAGAAGAAGAAAAAGTGCAGCAACCAAATGATCAAAACAATGAGCAAAAACGTAAACGGAGACATCTTTGTCTCCAACACTCTAGTGTCGTTTGTCTAGACAATTGTGGAGTGCCTACCAAAAAAAGTAGACTAAAAGATTAAGATATGTGTATTAATGGCTCACAATACGTAACTTATGCAAATAACAGCAAATTTTTTATATATTTTGAGAATTATTGATTTATGTAATCATCTTTTTACTGAAAATACATACGTTAACGAATTTATTCATTGCTCTCTATTATTTACTAGCACAAAAAATTTACCGTTTTAAAAACTGGAATTGTATTTCAATAATAAAAGCGACTACTGGAAGGTAGAATTGTATCAAAAATAAGAGCGATAGCTCATTTAACGCGTAATATAATTTAGAAAAAGGAGTATTTTCTTTTCATTTCGGAGATGAAAAGAGCTGTTTCCAAGACAACTGAGGGTGTAAAAATCGGTTGAGTAGAACCGGAGTTACCATATTCCTCACACCTTATTTAAGTAGACAGCCTAAAACTTCCAATATCAAACATACGCAGAATTTGTTTTAAATGCGATAACTGCTTTTTCATGCCCCTAATCAGATTAAGTTGGCTTTTTAATTAATTTTATTGAGTTGACATACAAACTACAAAATAATTTTCTGGTTTTTCTTGAGATCCACCACAACAAACAACCGCCATACTATTATGTTAGGCTAGTCCCTTCATTTACTAGACATAGCTATTTAATTTGAGTGAAGTGATATCTGTAGCATTACCAAAGCTACCACTTTGTAAAAAAATTGATTCAAGAATCATCAAATGCAACGAAAAAATATTGAGTACTCCAAATTTCATCTGTCAAATTTTCATTCCATAATATTCGTATTCAAATATATTTTGTAACATTTTGTCGTGGTGACACAATTCAACTAAGTAAATATTTTCGTCATTTATCAATTTTCCAATAATTTCATGATTGTGCAAAAATAACTGTTTCAAGGCTTGTATGAAATAGATTTTAATACATTTATTAGCTTTTGAGATCGTAATATGAAACGCTCTCTATTAAGTTAACAGCTTTGCTATCTCGACTCGTCAAATCCGTTTTAAATGTTTGATAAAATTAACACTAGATGAAATGACTGAAAGCATCAAATTAACAAACAAATTTTATTACAATTATAGAGAGAGTGAGATAGTCTCTTTGTACTCTTTGGATTTCATTCAAACGAGTATTTGACAAATTATGTGCTTGTATTGAAATTATAATTGAAAAATTGTGTGGAAAGAGAAAGAGTCTCACTATTGTGTCAATTATAAACAATTCTTTACTGATTAACTTTATTTAGTTACTCTTTCCAAATATTTATAAATTATATAGCTCTCTATCACATTTTTATTATCTAATGTTTGAATATCAAAAGCAACATTTTTCAACATACAAAACCATTTCTTTTTTTGCAGGCACACAATAAAAAAACATTGAACCTTTAAGATACTTTCGATCATGATAAAAACAATATAATGGTAATAATATAACACCACTTTTCTAGAAAAATAGTATGGAAGGTTATTTAGGGAGTGTCCTGATTCCTCCCAAATTTGAGATGAATCAGAATTTCATGCTTATAGGATGTTTGAATTTGGAGAACAGTCGTTGCCTACTACTAATTTTGTACTTAAACCAAATATTTTACTATCAAAAAGTTCAAAATTCCGACAATTGAGATTCTAGAATGAAATTCTATGATTTGATGAGTTTAAAAATGTTTTGAGTCATTTTATTTTCCCAAGCAGTCAATTAAAAACTTTGAAATGAACAAAAAACAAATCTACTGTGAGATTTTGTATCTATGAACAGATAAACGATGCTCTATCTTATTTAAACTTTATTACAAAACGTCTTCTTTTCAGAACTCAAAATTAAAAATGTTATTTTCGTTAAAGTTTTAAATATATCTTATGTCGTAGAATATGCGTTCTTTCAATAATCATTCTATACTGGGTGGCCATATAAGTGCTGTATATATATTTCTAGTAGAGACTTGCGGTAGAAACTTTTATTACTAAAGTGGCCAAAAGAAGAATGTGGAAAATATTTTCCGATTTTAAAGATGGTCGCCAGGGGACGTAACGGCCATATTTAACTGTTGAAGTGATTTCCACTGAAATTTACCAAAAAAATATGTTTTTTAGAGTTAAAGCCTTTATTAGATTAACTTTGATTCAACACTTTTTGAAGTATCTATTTAAATACATTGGTGGGGGTTTATCAGTGCTTCTTTTTAGTTAGCTTGCTTCATCATATTCATCTTACCTTTGTTATGTCTAATTCTTATTGATGCCGCTAAAGCGCATTTTTTGATATAATAACAGAAAAGTCGCTGAGAAATTGAATCAAATAATATGGATTTTTTCATAAAAATGTAGGGAAATGAGTCTCAAAAAAGCTAGTGATTACCGTATCTCTTTACGCCTAAAATATCGAAAAGATATTGAAAATAAGATGACAACGATAGACGAGGAAATCAAGGAGTTAGAAGGAAAGATGGCAGATTTAAGAACACAAGACACGCCTGCAGAAGTAAAGAAGATTGAACATATAAAACCCTGCAAGCCAGAAATAATCTCTAGGATAAAATATACTGGCAGTTTTGCCCGAGTCAAGGCTCCAACGTTTGACGGAAAAATATCGTGGTTTAATTATGTGAAACAGTTTGAAGCAGTCGCTAGGGTGAATAATTGGTCCGATAGGGAGAAGGCAGTGAACTTAACCATCGCGCTTCGAGGAGATGCCTCAGATGTACTTCAGACGATACCACTTGAAGAAACGGATAACTTCGAGCAGCTGAAGAAGAGGCTGGACATGCGATATGGCCAAGAGCATCTAGAACATTTGTACCAGTATCAACTGAAGAACCGAAGGCAGAAACGTAACGTAGCCCTTCAAGAGTATGAACTGGATATTGCCCGACTAGTTCGATTCGCTTATCCATCAGCACCAGAGAACATGATGGTATGTCTGGGCATACAGGCCTTTATTTATGTCTTCCACGACCCCGATATGCAGAGGACGCTTCGTTTAGTCCAACCTAAAATATCAGTTAACGCATTGACAGCTGCTCAGGAATATGAAGCAGTTACGATGGCTTCGGGATACAGCAAAGGTAGTACAGGAAGGAGGTTACGATGACAGACTTGACCAGATCGTCAACTTGTTGAAAGGTATGGTAGACAAGAAGCCAAAGAAGATCAGGTGCTGTAATTGTGGCGAGCTAGAGCATGCACGCAGTTCGTGTAAGCGTCCTACGACTCTTGCAAACCAAGAACCTCTTAAATGCAAAGGAGCCACGGAGGATTCACAGTACAACAAAGTTAGTACCATGCATGAAGAAGGTGACAAAGACATCCTGAACCAGATAGTCAATTTGATAAAGAGTATGGTAGAAAAGAAGCCGAAGAAAATAGAATTCCGAAAGTGTGGTGAGCTAGTCCAGACGGCCGTGCTCAACAGACTGCTCCCACTGCAATAAGGCGGAATCTAGGGAAGCCGCAGTTTTAAGAACTACTGTAGTCAACGAAGAATGGTCACCTACAAGGATCGGAGAAAAGCAGGAGGATCATCCTCACCTAAAGAAGATTAGTCAATGGCAGGAAGAAAATCGGCGATCTACATGGCAAGAAGTCAAGATTTTCACCGACACTCAAGGCATATTGGGCTCAGTGGGACTCCCTTGTCCTAGAAGAAGGACTGTTGAAAAGAGTCCTTGGAAACGATGATGGTTACGAGTTGAGGAGACAGCTAGTTATCCCAAGAACAAGAGAAGCTAAGGTATTAAAAAAGTTACACGACAGTCCATCGGGAGGACATCTGGGAGTGAAGAAAGCCCTCCAGCGAATCCGTGAGAGGTTTTATTGAATGAACAGCTCCGATAATGTGAAGGACTTGTGTAAGGAAGGTACGACTTGTGCTACGAGTAAAGGACTACATCGCAAGAGAAAGGCACCCATGAAACAGTACAATGTAGGAAGCCATTCGAAAACATTGCTTCAGATATCGCTGGACCATTTCCGACGAACGAAAATGGTGGCGAATACATACTGGTTGTAATGGATTATTTCACAAAGTGGGTGGAACTTTACGCTATCTCGAGCCACATAGGCTACAACTGTCGCGGATGTATTGGTGAAAGAATTTATCGGCCGATATGGAGTGCCCTTGGAAGTCCATAGTGACCAGGGAAGAAATTTCGAAAGCCATCTATTCCAGGAGATTTGCGACAAGCTGGTAATGAAGGAGACCAGGACAACAGCATTACATCAACAGTCAGATGGAATGGTCGAGAGAATAAACAGGTTCATAAGAAAATATCTGTCCAAAGTAGTTTTCAGCCATCAGAGAGATTGGGAGCAGTATCTTTCTCTATTCGCATTGGCTTATCGATCTGCCGTCAATGAGTCCACGGCTGAAACACCTGCGAAAATCCTGTTTGGACGTAAAATGAGGCTCCCATGTGATCTCGAATTTGGCTGTCGGCCTGGAGAAGATCTAGCAGGAGAAGACTACGTGATCCAATTGAGAAGGAGGCTGGACGATATTCATGAATTAGTTTGAACAAGTTAGCAGCAACAGAATGAAAAGTCGGTACGATACGCAGGCCACAGTAGGCGGTTTCAAAGAACGGGACAAAGTCTGGTTACACAACCCGACGAGGAAAGAAGGATTTTCTCCAAAATTACAAAGATCCTGGGAAGGTCCATACTTAATCCAGAAAAGGATAAATGATGTTATATATCGCATAAGCAAGGTCCCCAACGAAAACCAAAAGTAGTTCACCAAAACCGACTAGCGCCATTCGAAGGAGACCATGACCTAGAGAAAGGAGTAAACCATATTCGACATGTGTCTGACCCTACCTTCGATGAATTTATGGGCGCGTATGGAGGTACCGGGAAAGTTAGATATGGAGTCACTTCAAAACAACAACAATATTTGTTCACTCTCCCGGAAGATTATTCACTGGCATACAACATCCCCGCCCGTATCAAGAACGCACGAGGGCTGGCAATCCTCTTTCGAAAGAAGTTCGGGCAATTAGAAAAACTTGAAGACCAGATTCCAGCCCCTGCCAAGACACTGAAACTGAAACACAATTCGCGGTACGTCCTCTACGTGGTAACTAAAAATTAATTTCAAGATAGATCTACCTACCGCGATGTGTGGGAAGCACTTCGAAACCTCCGAGACCATTTGTTGGAACCCGTTGGATTGGCGAGTCATCAGGAACATGGTAGAGGTGATCTTCCAAGATACCGGTATCCAGATATAAATTTGCAGCTACGACCCTCGTTATCAGTATCCGATGAAGACGGTGTCCTGTTATTTCCATCAGATCGGAAAGTGTAGAGATTGAGCCAGTTGTCGATTCAAACATGCAGTCTCGGCTACACGAAAGTTCAAGGAGGAACTTCCATTTGAGGAATGGGTGATGTTACGAACTTGCATACCGAAGTAGATACTAAGTACGGTCCTGTAACTTTATGTTAACGGAGTTAAAAAAATGTCGAACGCGCCGAATTCTAAGAAGGTCTATTGGGAATTGGGGAAGATCTTTTAAGGATTGAGCCGACATTTGAGAAATATCCCGAAAAGAAAAGAGTATTCCAGAAAACCAATTGTTTTTGTGTAAGCCGCAATCTAGAATTATCTACTAAAAAAGGCACTAATATATAGAGGACCGACCAGCGGGAGAAGTTTAGTTTATAAAGTGATCTCGTGATATAAACAGCGAACAAGTAAATAAACAGTAGTGAAGTGTTCATATAAATTAGTTTAAGTGCATATACTGTGTTTATAATATAAATTAGTGAATAGTCTAGTGAATAAATAAATTGATCCCACCCGTTCAAATAAAAACTTTTAAATGAATAAGAAAAACATTACAATATATAACGGTGTACTAACGGCTTTTTAAAATTTCATAATAACTAAATTTTCTTTCTTCGATATTTTATGCAGGAAATGAGATATCGAGATACGATTTTCAGTAGCGTGTTAGTATCATTTAACTACATTTTTTTTTAAAATATCATATTATAGCATTCAGTTTCTTAGAAAATGTATGCTATTATATAAAAAATTAGCATCTATCTAAATTAATAAGAATTAGACATATCACAGGTAAGACAGATTTAATGGAGCAATAAATGCTTTTTACAACGAACCAAATTTGTTAAAATTTCTTCAGATGATTGAAAGTTATAACTGTTTGTTTCAAAAAATATTTAATCAGGCCGACTATTTTATTCTAATGGGTACTTCAAAAAGTGTGAACGTAATTTACTTGAAAAAAGCTTGGCTTTAAAAATCATATATTTTTTTGGTACACTTACTAGATTATAACGGCGATTACATCCCTGGCGACCATCTTGGAAATCTGATAATACTTTCCAGAGTTTTCTTTTGGCCATTTTAGTGATAAAATTTTCTAACGCTAGTCTCTACGAAGAATAGTTTTCGAGATAGAGCACTTTATATTCTTATTAAGCCACCCGGTACATAATGAGTCAGTATTAACATCAACATTTCGATCTATTTGGCAATCACAAAATACAATAGTACCATATATTAATCCAGGTTTTCATGAGGACAATATACATTCAATTGTAGGTTAACAAAAGCTCCACTAAATTGCGTACGATTCAAGCACTAGTTCACTTCTGATTCACCCGTTAAATTATTCTAAATTCAGTACGTTTTTAAGCGGTCTATATATTTGAGATCAATAATTAATAATTGCTTGGTTTATATTCATTAATATAAACTTTATCGTCTTCAGTTGAACGTAGATATTATGAAGAAATAAAATATAAACATAATTTCGCTATAGATACGAGGAGCTTACTAAAAGTGACCCAATCACAATATCTTCATTATGCACAAGAAAATTATGAAGTTTTTTGAAGAATGATGACGTAACTATTAGAGAGAAAAATAAGATTTTGAATGTGTTTGAGCCACTTTTGCATAACCTTTTTTTCGTTGTTTATTGAAGTAAAATGACAACTGTCTCAAGTTACCCACCACAAATTACGTACTATACCCTACTACTACTAATCAGACTTTCATTGTTTCAGGTCAGTTATGGTTCGAAACCAAAAAAAAGTTTTGGGGTTTCGTAAATACCGAAATTTCTCGAATGAGCAACTGGTTAAAGCAGTGGAAGCAGTCAGGTCTGGACTTTATTTGAGAAAAGCGGAAGAACAGTTTGGTATACCACGATGCTCTATCAATAGAGCAATAAAAGGAAAAAATACAGGGAATGTCGGCAGACCATTTGTTTTGCATGAAGTTGACCAGAATGCATTAGTAATGTGTCTATGTTCAGCAGGGGATTGGGGCTTCCCTCTCACACTATACGACATAAGACTCATTGTTAAAGCCTTCCTTGACCGTTCTGGAAGAAATGAATCTAGATTCAAAAACAACATGCCAGGTCCAGATTTCGTCATGTCTTTCTTGAAGCGCCACCAGAACACATTAAGTAATAAAATGTGCCAGAACATAAAGAGAGCTCGAGCCAAAGTCGATCATAACGCCATAAATCTGTACTTTGATTAGTTAAACCAGTCAATGGAGAGAGTTCTTCCTCATTCTGTCATTAATTATAACGAAACCAAAATTGCAGACGACCCTGGCCGTAAAAAGGTTGTTGTTAGAAGAGGGTGCCGACGTCCTGAAAGGATTATTAACTCCTCAAAGTCGAGCACTTCTGTGATGTTTGCTGCTGCCGGGGACGGGACACTTCTCCCCCCATATGTGACATTTAAAGTTGAGATTCTTTATAATACCTGGACCGAATATGGCCCTAAGGGGACAGTTTATAAAAGGAGTAAGAGTGGATGGTTTACTTTGGAGTTATTCGAAGACTGGTTTCGAAAAATTTCTATGCCCTATTTCTCGAAGCAAGATAAAGAGGGGAAGAAAGTTATGATTGGGGATAATTTAGCGAGTCATATATCCCCACATATAATAGAAGAATGGAAAAAAACAACATTATCTTCTTTCAACTTCCTCCAAACAGCACTGGACTCACTCAGCCGTTAGATGTAGCATTTTTCCGTCCACCTAAGATTAAGTGGCGTGAAACTTTAGAGTCATGGAAAGCAAAAAATCGTGGAACTATTCCAAAAGATACATTTCCTCGTTTGGTAAAAAAATGCCTGGAGGAAATTGGAAAGGAAAATATTTCAAACAACATCTTGAGTGGATTTAAAGGGGCAGAATTAATTTCACTAAATCGAGAAGAAGTATTGAAGAGACTTCCAGGTAAAAAGGCAGTAGAAGCAGGCAAATAAAATGACAATACCGCCAGGGTGTTTACATTTCAAGAATATTTGAAAGAATGTAGAAGAAAAAAAAACTGATGGTTTAAGAAAACAGACAAAAAAGGAAATTAAATGTTCCCGCTGGTAGAGGAATCTGTGAAGAGGATATCGTTATATCAAGAAAAAAAGAGAAGAAAACAATAAGTGGAAGATCAAAGTGTCGTAAATAAAGAAAAACTAACTAAGAAAAGGCAGAAGACACGTAATGTACTTGAGTCCAGTGAAAGTGACGAAGACAGTTGCGATTTTGAGGTTGTTCTTGAAGACAGTTCAGATGATGACTGGGATTCATTTCGAGCAAAACAGATTATGAATATTGAAGACCATATTGAAGACAATATTGACGATAATATTGAAGACAATAACCAAGAGAGTATTTACTCTCGTCCTACTCTACAGCCAATAAATAAACAAGTTGGAAGTTTTGTTATAGTTCGGTATGATTCAAATTTTTATCCTGGGGTCATTGAGAAGCTTAACGATAAAGGCTCAATAATAAGTGCAATGACTAAAACAATACGAGAAAACTGAAAATGGCCTGAACATAAGGATGAACTCTATTATTGCTGGCAGGATATTGTAGGTGGCATTAATCCTCCTACAGCGTTGAATAAACGAGGTATTTTTGCAATACCAGAAATGAAAGCAATTTACTGAAGCTAAATTACTATAATCAATCATTATTAAATACATTTTTTAAGTTCTTTGTGTTTCTATTGACCCCAAAAATATTTTCATTGTCTCTCACGTTAACATAACACTGTCTATTCATATTTCCATTGTTCCAAGTCACCCCAATAATGCATAATTGGAGCCATTCATTGATTTTATATAGCTGTCTTAAGTTACCCCATTCTAGTAAGTAACTTGGGACACACTTAAAGTAAATAAAAAAAAATACTTATGACAAAATAAAATGAAATATTCTATTAACATATCATTGTTACCTATATGACTAATGTTTTTAAATAGTTTTTCAACATTCAGTTATTCTAGGTATGTCGTAAACTTCACTTTAAAGTTAAAAAATGTCTCAAGTTGCCCCAAATTACGGTATGCATTATTTAGGCGCAAGTACGTGGTACGAGGCTGCTATAGCGATGACGTTAGTTTTAACAAACATCAATAATTTCGTGACATTTTGTGAATTTATATCTTGAGTTCTGTTTATTTCGCGTACAAGATGAATACTACGACTAGTACGAGTGCTTTTGATGAAGTCGAAACGCGTAGCAGTATTCCTCCTAACACATTGGAGCTAGCCGCTAGCACAACAGAAAATTTGCTACCTATAAATTCAAAGGGGAAGTATGATGCTTCATACAAGAATTTTATGGATTGTCAGTCAACGCAACAAACCACTTCTTTTTCTGAAAGTGTGTTTGTTATACGTGTATTTTTCTGAATTAAACAAGATGTACAAGTCTTCCTCATTATGGGCTTTCTATTCGATGCTTAACCTTCGTTACACACACTGGGGTTTCCCAGACCCCAGCAGATTTATAAGTGTACGCCAATTTTTACATATTTCGTATACAAGCTGGCAACGCCGTGTGAATTCAGCTTATTCCCTCTACTACCGCACCGCTATATTTCGAGTTGCTTCCTAACTTTAGTATTTCGGTAGCTAGCGTGCAAAGCAAGTGTATTATTTTAGGAATAATGAACAAAGATCAAAAATTATCCTTCGAGTTGTCAAATTCCCACACTAAAAATACTTTTTTCTCTTATTAATAAACGTGGTTGAAGAAATATAATGTGTACAGCTCGTACACAAATCACTTTTCCTGCTCGCAGTATTTGCTTTGCGCACTAGTGTACAAACTACTAGTTTCAAGTGAAACTGGGTGATGATTATTTAACAGTGTATAATTTTACTTTTGTTAAACTACTCGTCCTGGAATTAACTGTCTCGACCCTTACTTCGTGGAATCTACTCTAATGAATGTTTCAAATTCCAACTCAGGCTACAAAAGTGTACCATAAGCTTATTATTTCCAATTAAAATACAGCTCACACTTAAATCCGTGTATTACCAGGATGGTTCAGAAGTATTGATAATCTGATAGCTGGAGTTCTAGAAACGGACAATAAAACCTGTTTTGACATATTTTCAATCAATAAATCAATAATTTCATATGAAATGAAATGGAAATTTCAAAGGATCTTATATGTGACGAGAGAACTTAGGAATAAAAACTAATGTGACTTTTAAAAAACTAGTGTTGCCGAGAGACGAGACTAGAGAAGGCATTCTCTTTTCTCGTGATTTAAACCAAATATAGTAAAACCCAAGTTAAATTTTAACGCGTTGAGGTTAGGTTCTACCATATTTAATATACATTGTGTGCAATATATGTCAAATATAACAGAACCTAACCTAAATGCGTTAAAACTTTGTTTGGTATTTACTTCAGGGTAGCCCATTAGTGCGACAAAGGTCAATATCTCCTGTACCAATAAAAATAGCAGGAAAACGTTTCGCGAAGCTCATTGAGAGTTAAGAGATGCCTGTTATAAAATTATTTGTGTCTATACAGGATGCTCCAAAAAACCAGCACGGTAAAAAAATTCCTTTTTTTAAATAGATCACCCTGCATATTTTAAATTTTCAGATTCTATCCGCTATCTTTAATGGTACCGAAGATATTGACCCTGATCGCAGTAATGAACCACCCTGTATATCAAATATGAGAAAGGTAGATTCTGATAGTAGCAAGAAAATAAGATATATTTTATATAAAATACCCCGACGATGTAATAACAAAGCTGGGAAGATTTGCATCGCATTATATTTGTTCCAAAAAACCGAAGTGAGGTGTCATTTATTATTTAAGTTCGTACCTACTATTTTCTCATTTGGACAAACATGGTAATAAACCATTGTATTTATGTAAATTTTCATTAAATATAACCATTTACTAGTCCTTTGGCGCATGCCGGCCGACGAGGCTCATTATAGCAAGGGTCCGATACCAGATATTTTTACCAGATGTTTTATTCTAAAAAATATTAGTAGATATAGGGAGTTTCTTACTATCGTTTCCTCATTTATGATTTGTATCTTATATCGTCCGGCTAGTTATTTGAGAAGATTTGTAAATGAAAATAACACGCCAAACTTTGTTAAAATTTATTAAACATTTAAGTGACCAAAGAGGTAGCGGTAGTGAAATTGAAATGGACGATAGTGAAAATGATAAAGACTACACACCTATACAAGGAGCGGAAAGTGACAGCAACATGTACGAAAGTGATCGACCCTCAACCTCAACTTATAAATCAAAATCAAAACGTTCCAAAATTGTTGAAACAATGGAGATCAAACAGAGCAATATAATAGGTAGAGTATCATCGGGACAAGCACAATCAAAATATTCGCAACACTTTACTATTACTTTTTTGTCAAATAACACTAAAGTGGCTTCATGTAATTCATGCAAAAAAATCAATACCGAGAGCGACGATATAAAAATGTGCCAATTAAATACTTCTAGACTAAAATGGCACTTAAAAGCAAAACATCCACAAGAATTTGCTTCAATTTTCCCGTCGAAGATAAAAGTTTAGTCTGTTCAACCACTACCGACATTGGATGACATATTCAAATCCAAAGCAGGCAGGGCCGGCGGAAGTCTAATTTAACGCCCGTGCGAAAGGCAAATTTTCCGTTATGCAATAACTGTTAAGTATGTGGAATCAATTTACAAAGTTAAAATAAAAATACTCAAAGAAAAACTAATACGTTACTATATTCACTTCCATAATCGTGAATCGTGTGTAAATTAAAATACAAAAGAATACAGAAGAAAATTATTTATTAAATATTAAAAAAACTAATAATGACACTTTAAGTTATAAACATCAAAAACATTATATTATAAAAATAAACATAATAAAAATATTTCTTCAAAAAAGCATCAAAATAATATTATTCTACTAAATACAAACTAAATTTAATTAAAATGAACTTTTCTGGCTTAAGTTTGCGAAGAATCCTTAAGAATATTGTCAATATTAATATTAGTGTTTTTAAATGAAACTCATCATTTGATCAAATTCTATGCTCAACTTAGTCAGATTAACTAGGCGCTCTTGAGAAATACTTGAACGTTAATAATTTTTAATTTTGAAAAACTTCTTTCACCTGTTGCCACAGTAACAGGAAGAGTTAATAAAATACGCAATGTTACAACATTTGGAAAATTTTCAGACAAATAATTTTTACACACAAAATTTAAAACTTCTGCTGGCGAACTCTCTGAAGGAACAATTGGTGACAAAACACTTAGTTCATGGTGTAATTCTGTACCATTAATATCAGCATTATCTCCGCCTGTAAGACATAACTCGCAATGTTGACACTTTTTTAAAATCTCTTTACTATCCATATTACAAATACCGCTTATATTATACAGAAAATCAAAGATTTTATTGTGATTACGCAATAGTTCAAATCTTTCTTCCAGGGAATTTATAGTTTTATCCACAATCAAATAAAAAGAGTTTATTTTAAATGATCGTGCTGGATCGTCCATGGGTTTATCTCTATTTTCGTACGTAAATTGACGTTTGATTTTTCTAGGTCGGATTGCTGCAATTTCTTCAAAATTAACTTCTACTTCCAAAGTATCAGCCAATTCTCTAGCATCTACAAGTACTTCTTCAAATCCTCTGTCACACCTTATATTCTTCCAATATTTTACGGTTTTTGAAAGTAAATCATTTGAGGTTAGTATATTAACTGCTTTCTGTTGAAGAATTTTACTGATTATATTAATTCTGTATAATATGTTATACCAGATCACGGTGCAACATATAAAATCAAATTTTTTAATGTTTCTTAACAAATTCGTAGCTGTATTTTTTCCAAATGCATCAATTTTGTCGTCAGTATACGCCTGATATAAATCATCATATATGTTTCCAATTTCATAACGAAATTGCGGCATCACGTCGATGCGACTTTCCCACCGAGTTTGGCTGAGCGGCTTCAAAGTCAACTTTGTGATGTTGTTTTTTAAAATACTTCATCTATGTGTCGAACCCCCAAACAATTGTAAATTTCCTGAATTATTCCAAAATATGATACTGCCTGGACACACGTAAGAGTTGCATCGTTAACAACTAAATTTAAAGAATGTGCATTGCAATGAATAAAAGAAGCTCTAGGATTTACATCTAGTATACGTTTCTGCACTCCTACATATTTCCCACGCACATTAGCCCCATTATCGTATCCTTGTCCTCTCATATTTATTAAAGGAATATGAAGCCTGTCAAGTTCTTCTAATAAATATTCTGTTAAACCTTCTTCAGTTGAAGTATAAGCAGGTATAAAGCCCATAAGAGATTCCTAAATTGTTACTTCTTTTCCAAATTCTATATTTACATAACGGATAAGTAAAGTTATCTGTTCCATATGACTCATATCAGGCGTGCAATCCAGCACAATAGAATAATATTTAGATTTAATTATGTCGTTTACTATTTTTGTTTGTATGCTAGATCCAATTATATTAATTATTTCATTTTGAATATCCTTTCCTAAATAATGAACGTACATTTCTTTGGAAGTTGCTCGCCGCAGATGGTCAGCCATTATAATACCGAAAGTACTAATAAACTCTAATAGTTTCAAAAAATTACCATTGCTTCTTTCGTACAATGTATCAGTTCTTCCTCGAAATGCCATATTTTGACAACCAAGAAATTCTATAGCCGCAATTAAACGTTTAAATACTTCAGTCCAACGTTCAGCTTCAGTATTTATAATTTTTTGATGTTTTGCCCACTCGTAATCTCTGCTGGAATTCACACCATAACTGAAAAGCTTTCATTGGGTGATTTTTCATGCTCAGACTAATACTCTGATATGTGACGCCAATCCGAAAATCCTGCACTGGTTGATAAAGTAATAAGGGCCGTACCAAAAAGACGACAACAAAAACAAAATATTGAGTCTTTTTTGCGTGAATAAATAAGCCAAATACGTGAAACTTCCTCTCCATTACGTAATCGCCTTTTATGATTAATAACAGTAGACCGACGAGCCGCTTTGTTTACGGGAAAATCAAAATTTTTAATTGTAGAGGTCCACTTATAACCAAAATCTGCCGTTCTTGATCACGTATAATTTCTGGCCACTCTCCTGGATCATATGATAATACCACGCTCGATTCCGACTCAGCCTTTGAATCCTGCAATTGATACAAAACTTCAGATATATACCAATAGTTTTTGCCTCATTTTTTCTTTATATCATATGTAAATGGAAAACTAGTTGTTTTTCCATTTACTTGTAAATAAAACAACGTTTTCCAACTATTTTAGATAAATATAAATAATTTTTAATACCTACACGTGTTTTTAAAATTATTTAAATTTGTCTAAAATTGTTGGAAAACGATGTTTTATTATATATAACTATAAATAATCTTACGTTTTGATTACCTAGTTAAAAATATATAATTTAAATATGCATACCTCTTTCAATTCGTAATTTGTTTTAATCTGCATTATATTATTTTCTGTATGTTCTTGTTCCGTCTGTCAATTTCGACTTCTAAATGTGATTCACTAGATTGCGCTGTATAAGTTTTTGTTTCAGGCATAGTATTGGGTCCAGATATAACAGATGTCCCTTCTTGCTCGTGAGTTTGTTCTCTATTAGATGTGGAAGGGGTTTCCAAAAGCATTTTAAAAAATTTTGCGTGTTGTTCATTTTCAGCTTCTATTTTTGCTTTTCTTTTTCTGTAATACGCTCCTGACTGTTTTTTGCCTGACATTGCAGTAATTTAAGCAATAGGTTAGCCCTCTAAAATTTAAATAAATATCACACTTTATCTTAAACAACAACAACATACACTTCCACACTGCTGTAACACACAGTAGGTAGCAACTAATTATTTCTTTTTGAATTTCAAAACACTACCCTGATACCGGATAGACAAAACAAAATATATTTATTACCTGCAGGTGGTGCGGTGGCGACGGGCGGCGCCTTCCATTCCCCAATAAAATAACAGCGCTTGGGCTTGCTTATCTTCTGAACGACCAGCGCGGCGACGACGCCTTTCTTTGTCAATAAAATAATACCGCCCGTCTGTTCACGCTCGGTAAGGCACAATACATTATAATCAAATAAAATGATTGATATAATATGCACTTAATTTATACTGGATAATAAAAATTTTTACACATTTTCTTGTGCTCTAGTTGATTATTTATATATTTTTATATTAGATACTTTTAGCTCTTGCCAGTTTTTTATTAACTATCTCTTGAATTGGCGCTCCTAGATGTTGGCGCCCCGTGCGGTCGCACGGTACGCACGGGCCTTCCGCCGGCCCTGAAAGCAGGACTCGTAATAAGAAAACGTAGGAACCGTATTAACGCAGAATCAGCGAGAACATTGTTACGTTTAAACTCTTGGCATTCGTGTAGCCTTAAGAAAAATATATTTGTTAAAAAATGCTTATTTTAAATTTCCAAAGTTTTTAATGTTCCTAATATATGTATGAGTATTAACTAAATGTAGGTAATAAGTGTTTTTTTCAGCCTAAGTTACTTTTTATACATCATTCTATCAACCTTTTTTGTATCTAGGTACCTATCTGTAATATATTTTTTAGTTCATTAGTAAATTTTATGTTAACTGTTGCAATATTTTTTCTGACTCTTCAGAATAAAAATTAATCATTAAAATTGGCGTTTTATTATTTTTGATGATATTGCATTTTCACTGTACTCTTATTTCACATATATACAGTGTGGTCATTTGAGTGTGCAACTACAATGATGCACGTTTCACACGAATTATAGATAATCAGGAAATTTTTTGAAATATTTTTAATACCTACACCTATGGTTTCTTCAAATATTATATTTTTTCTGTTTTCTACCTCAATTTCATTCTATCTTAAGCAAAAATTGAGATAATATTTAAAAAAGCTATAAACCTACCGAGAATATTTAAAAAAAATTCCAGATAATGTATAATTTGTGTCGAAACGTACATCATTGTATTTGAGGTAATATGTACTCAAAAATTAATATGACCATGATATCTCAGAGACTTACAACAAGTAATATAAAAAAATGTAACGGTAGTTTGCAAAAATTAAAAGAATACAAACATTTTATTTCAAGAACGTTTCCTAAAATTAAAACCTTTCGAGTTGAAAGGAATTAATTTTAGAGGTTTTTAACAAATCATCCGTATCTCAGGAAGGGAAAACAATTTTACAACGCGGTTAGTGAATACACAAACATTTTTATTGTGCCAATTTCAAATGTATGCCTGTCACGAGTTATTTGACTGCAAATAATTTTATTCAGCGATTGAACATCATAATAATAATATGTTTGCAGTCGAATAACTCGAAAACAGCACCACCAAAAAATAACCAAAAGTTTAAAGTGAATTTTTGTCTAAACTGCTTATCCGATTTGAATGAATTTTTTTTGAATGATAGGTTGACACTTCCAGAGAGTTAGTGTACTACTGTATTTGAATACAAACTAATTTTTGTATAAATACGGGGTGTTGCAATGACAACCTGATTTTTTCATAAAATTTGTAACATCTTGTGGAGTTCAACAGTAACAATATCAACTTAAAATTAAAATCAAACTGTAGCTTCATCTTTTTGTAACATTTTTTTTTATTTACTCTATTATCTTGGTCACAAGAAGAGAAAATCAATTTTATAGCATAACATGTTTTTTATTAAAATTTATTATCCAACTTTAACAACGAAAAACAAAGAAACAAAACGTAAAACAAAGTCAGTAGCGAGTATTTCCGCCTCTGGCAGAAATAACTGCTTGGCACCGACGGCCCATACCTAAAATAAGCGACCGTATTTCATTTTGGTCAATTTCTTCCCATATTTCAATCAGTCGCCTCCCCACGTCTTCCAAGGTATTCAAGTTCCGTTCCTCTCGTAACCTCCTCCCAAGAGTGTCCCAGATATTCTCTATGGGATTTAAATCAGGGCTTCTCGCTGGCAATGCCATGGTATCGATGCCAACTTCCTCTAGATAATTGCTCACAACTCCAGCAACATGAGGCCTGGAATTATCGTGCATCAACAAAAATCCTTGCCCTATATATGGCGCATATGGCATTACATGTTCCAGCTGTAAAGCTTCCATTATGTATGACCACAAGTTCTGTGCGACCAGTCAAAGAAATACCTCCCCAGACCATCACAGATCCTCCTCCAAATAATGTGTTATTTGAGAAATTACACTGAGCATATCGTTTGTTGGGGCGTCGATATACACGTATGCGACTGTCATTATTGTACAAACAAAATCTTGACTCATCCGTAAATAATACCTGTTGTCATTCCGCTTCTAACCAGTTACGATATTCCATAGCAAAATTCAGCCTCGCTCTTCGATGATCTCTAATTAGAGCTGGCCCCCAAGCAGCAATTCTAGGTCTCAAATTGTGTTCTCGTAGTCGCTGACGAGCTGTTTCACCACAAATTTGTACACCAGTAGCATCTCGAAGCCGGGTTTGAAGGGTCCGGGCTGTTACAAAACGTTGTCTTAATGCCGATAATCTTAAAAAACGGTCGTGATTAGGGGTTGTTATTCGATTCCTTCCTTGTCCCGGTCTGCGACTATGACTTCCAGTGTCTCTATTTCATTGTATAACTCGTGAAACAGTTGTATGGTATACATTCAATCGTCTAACAATTCTTCGGTAATTCCAGCCTTCCTCGAACAATATTAATGCTTGAGCACATTCTTCGCCAGTAAGATTTCGTGTTACACGTTGCATATTAATTAAAATAAAGGTTTTCACAAAAAAAAACGTAAGGGCTAACACTAAAAATACACTTCTATGAAATGATTTTTGACACCTGTATTTAGCTAATGACAATTTACTGTAACTTATTCTTTTTCATAGCCTGCTACTCACTTTTATTATTATAAATTTTAATAAAAAACATGTTATGCTATAAAATTGATTTTCTCTTATTATGGCCAAGATAATACAGTAAATCAAAAAACAAAATGTTACAAAAAGATTAAGTTACAGTTTGATTTTAATTTTAAGTTGATATTGTTACTGTTGAACTCCACAGGGTGTTACAAATTTTATGAAAAAATCAGGTTATCATTGCAACACCCCGTATCTATACAAAAATAAGTTTGTATGCAAATACAGTAGTACACTAACTCTCTAGAAGTGTCATCCTGTCATTCAAAAAAAAATTCATTCAAATCGGACAAGCAGTTTAGACAAAAATTTACTTTAAACTTTTGCTTATTTTTTGGTGGTGCGTTAAATTCTTGGAGTAGCGTATTTTTGCAAAGAGGAATATAACAAGATTTCAAAAATCTCAAAAACTATAACGTTTTTTGCTCGAGAGAGATCGAGAGAGACAAGAATTTCTCGACGAGAGAGTGTACTTCTCTCGGCTCATCTCATTTCGTGAGACAAGAGAAAATGGGTCTCTCGTCTCCGCGACAACACTATAAAAAACACCGAAAACCAATCACAAACCCTTGAAAAACAATAGGAAAAAAGTTACTCTAGTCCATTTCATCATCCAAAACTAGTAGTCAATAATCGAAATTTGACTCACCGGTCAAAATTATTTAGGAAATATTGTGAAGAAGTTTTTTTACATCTGTTGAAACTTTTTTATACAAAAAGAAATTTTAAATATACTATGAGCTCTAACCATCAGTTGATAATTCTGAACCCCTTTATGGACCTAATCAAATAATTTTCCCCTAAACCATCATCATACAATTTGGTAGTATTCGAATTATTTCTCACCGCATGATAGCAGAAGTGTTTTTAGTCTTCACTTATCACGTTTATTTCGAAATTTCCAATGCATCAAATCAAAATAAGTAATTTTCCACTATACAGGGTGTCCCAGGAATGAGAGGCCAAAACTTGGGAGTAAGTAGGTGGTGTTAAAATAATGTCAGTACTCCATATAATTTTGTTCCAACGGACCTCCTTTCTTTAGTTAGATATTAAGTATCACTGGCAATACGTAAAATCGTTTGACAATTCCATAAATTTGTTATCAAGAGAAATGACACCCAATGGAATTTTGGTTTCAAAATTTTCGTTTCACGGTCCGGCGTGTTTGAGTTTTCCCTACTTCAGAACTAGAGGAATTTGATTTGACAAATATAACATTACAAGATATTCCGGAAGAGCGAAAAACTAAAACTGTTTTACTTTGTCATAAAGTGGAGGATATATTTTTTCGGAATTCTGTCTTTGAAAGTAGCTCTATTTACTCAAAATTACAACGAGTAATTGCCTTCGTTTTTCGCTTTGTTAATAAATCAAGGGATAAATTGAAAGGGATTGTGGGCCCTCTTGAGGTTGAAGAACTTGATAGATCCCAACAGTTTATTATTAAAATGTTACAAAAATCAAAATTTTCGACAGAGATTCAAGAATTGAAATCCAATAAGATTATTTCGAACAAGACCATTCTTCGATTATCACCGTTTCTCGATGACAATGAATTGATAAGAGTTGACGGTCGTCTAGCCTACACAAATCTGCCCGAAGCAAAAAAACATCCAGTTCTATTTCCTTCGACAATTTTGGTTGTATCATTAATCTTAAAGGCAGAGCACCTTAGATTGCGTCATGGTGGGGCACATTTGGTAATGTAAAATTTTCGATTAAGGTTTAGCCTCTTGCAGGTCTGTTAGAGATAAAACGGATTATTCGTAATTGTGTAATTTGTTATCGTTTTAAAACCCGATCAAGTCAACAGATCATGCCGGATCTTCCAAGAGATAGAGTAACTCCATCTAGGCCTTTTGCAAAGGTCGGAGTTGACTTTGGGGTTCCCGTTTTTGTGAAATCTTCAAATTTAAGATGATCAACTTTAGTGAAAGCATACATTTCTGTCTTTGTGTGCATGCTCACAAAAAGACAGTACACATTGAACTCGTTTCCAGTTTATGTACCGATGCCTTTATAGTTACTTCAAAAAGATTTAAATCCCGTCGCGGAAATCCATTGGTTATCTATAGCGATAATGCAACACATTTTTTGGGTTCAAGCAATCAATTAAAAGAACTGCACGATTTTATCAACAAAAAACATCCTCAAATGAAATTGAGACATCTTTAACAAGTAAGGGAATTTGTTTTATTCCTCCCAGAAGTCCTCATTTTGGCGGATTATGGGAGACACCCATGAAAAGTACAGAACATCATCTGTATAAAATTGTTGGTAATTCACATTTTACTTTTGAGGAGTTGTCTACTATCTTGTCACAAATAGAAGCGATTTTAAGTTCCCGTCCTTTATAGCCGATTTCTTCTGACGATTTGACTTGCCTGACCACTGGACATTTTTGGATAGGCGAAAACCTAACAGCATTTCCCAAAAGAGGCGTCACCGAAATCCCTGAAAATCGACTATCTAGATTCATACGATGCACTCAGGTCCATCAGTTATTCTGGAAACAATGGTCCAAAGAGTATTTGAACTTGTTGCAAGCCAAACAAAAATGGTTCAAACCTTTTAAAAACTTGAAGGTAAATGATATGGTCATGGTCCTTAGAGCCGGATTTGAACCAGCTAAGGGTGCGCAAAATCAACGTGGACTGTATTGTATGATACTTTATTTATACTTAGTATAAATAAGCCGTTAAAGGCATAAAACGTACAAATACCGTAGTTAAATTTCAATTTCCAATTTCGCAAAAAATGGCGGAAAAAACTTATTATAAATATATTGTCAAACTCACCCTACTGTCATTTTTTTTCGTTGCTAGGTTACTTCTCGCTCTTCCCACACTATCTTTGTTCGGTCAAACATAAGGGCCCGTTCCGGTATTGTTACACACAAGGGTGCGTTCACACATTGTTCTGGTTATTAGAACAATAACAACGATGAACGAGAAAATGGAGAATAAAATTATGAAAAACAGTTTGAAGCAGCCCCTAGTGTGAATACTTTGTCTGATAAGGAGAAGGCAGTGAACTTAACCATCGCGCTTTCAGGGAGATGCCTTGGGTGTACTTCAGACGATACCACTTGAAGAAGCGGATGACTTCCAGCAGCTGAAGATGAGGTTGAACATACGGTATAGTCACGAACATCTTGTATCAATTCCAGTTGAAGAATAGAAGGCGCAAACGTGACGAAACCCATCCATCATATGAACTGGATATTACCCGACTAGCTCGATTTGCTTATCCATCAGCACCAGAGAACATGATGGCATGTTTCGGCATCCAGGCCTTTATTGACGGCGTATGTGACCACGATATGCAGAGGACGCTGCGATTACCTCATCCCAAAACCATGATAAATGCAAGAAGAAGGTGGCGATCATAGACTCGATCAGATCGTCAACTTGATAAAAGGTATAGTGAACAAGAAGCCCAAGAAGATCAGATGATGTAATTGTGGCGAAACAGAGCATGTACGTAGTTCGCGTAAGCACCCTATGACACCTGCAAACCAAGAACCTCTTGAATATGAAGCAGCCACGAAGGCTTCGAAGTACAACCAAGTTAGGACCATAGTAGAAAAATGTGACGAAGAGAGACGGAACTAGATCGTTAACTTGATAAAAAGTATGGTGAACAAAAATCCGAAGAAAATCAAATGTCGGAAGTGTGACGAGCTAGAGCACGTACGCAGTTCGTCTAACCGCCCCAGAACTCCAGTCACAGGGGAAATCAGACAGGAGTGAACATCGAGCTGATGTGAATCACCGAAAAGCCGACTCTCTGCCTAGATGGTCATGCCCAGCAGACTATTCTCACTACAACAAGACGGAATCTAAGGAACTTACAGTTTCAAGAATTACGGTAGTCAACGAAGAATGGTCACCCACCAGAATCAGAGTAGATCAGGAGAATGCCTCACCTAAAGATGATTCGGAAATGGAATGTAGAAAATCGGCGACGTACCTGGCAAGAAGTTTTAAGATTTCCATTGACACTCAAGGCATATTGGGCTCAGTGGGACTTCCTTGTCTTGGAAGAAGGGCGCTGTTGAAAAGAGTCCTTGAAAACGATGATGGTTCCGAGATGAGAGGACAGCTAGTTATACCGAGAACGAGAGTAGTTGAGATACTGAGAAAGTTACACAACTGTCCATCGGGAGGTCATCTGGGAGTGGAGAAAACCCGTCAGCGAGTCCGTGAAAGGTTTTATTGAACGGACAGCTCCAACGATGTGAAGGACTGGTGTAAAAACTGTACTACTTGTGCTACGAGTACTGGACCCATCGCAAGATAAAGGCACCCATGAAACAGTATAATGTTGGTTGCCCATTTGAATGGATATCACTGGACCATTTTCGATGGGGTAAATATATTCTGGTTGTAATGGATTATTTCACAAAGTAGGTGCACTGTATAATAGTGTAATGTTTAAATAAATGTGGATAAGAATCAAACGCAGACAATAGTTTGGAATAAATTCATTGCGTATATAATATATAACTACTGTGTTGAAATATTAGTAAACGAATGTTACGCGGCTGGATTGAACATCATAAATATTGAATGAAAATTCATAAAACCAGTCAAGGGCAGCCATCCTGGCTGACGAACGCTAATCATTAATCTTTCGAGAAGAGTTTATAGGTCTTAGAATAAAAAGGGAAACAAAAGAAAGAAGAACTCTTACTTATTGATTTTTTCTTATTTCCATTTTTAGTGATAAAATTTCAGCGAGTCAGCTCACTCAGTTTATTAAATTTCTATTTTTTCACTCGAACAAAAATTATGAATTCCAATCCTATTGTTTTCAAAATTGATTTCACATTCATCTAATTGTTAGGTTGTAGTTTCCTGTCTGGGGATCAATACTTTCAAAATTGGGTTTTATCATTTATTTTATAAACATTTTGTTGACGTATATATCTAAATTGACAGCTCACTCCATATTTTTTATGAAAACTTGATTCCATGACAACAGAATACAAATAAAATCATGATACAAACAAAACATTTTAATCAAAAGTTTTAACACTAGTCCTGTCAAGTGACTTTTCATAGATGTCAATGCTAGGTTCTGGTCCATTTCAGATCAATTTACAATAGAAAGAAAAAGTTCTCATTCATCGTTACCATCTATCTAAAATTTTAATTCAAAAATAAAATTTGGGCAAGTCACCAACAAACTAGAAATAATAGTTCAGATGTTATCTTGTTGATGGGTAACAAAAACTTCCATCAAATTATTTCTACTAGTTATGAAATTAACCTTCCATATCATAATTTTCATTTTTTATACTACTATTGAGACATTAAAAACAAAATGACATGCAAGATACGTTTTTATGTATATATTTATTGTTACACACAATTCGCGTGTCTGTTTCTCGTTAAACCACCCTTGTGTTTTCGAAAACACATTCATAACTACCACTAGTTTATTATTTTCCTTGCGATTTAGATTATTGTGTTTTGTGATTACCAAATTGTATGAGTTTCTATCGTATGTTGTTTCAAAACATAATAAACGTATTTTGTTAGAGAAAATGGAAACTAATCAGTGAAGGATATGAGCAGTTACATATTTTCTTTCTTAGAAAAAGATTGCTCTATCTAAATTGATACAGTATCATGACAATTAAATATTAGTCAATGAAATTGAAAGAAGTCATTATTGAATCACATACGGGGTTTAATTATTTTGTAACAGTGCTCATGTACACAACAAGTACATTAAATGAATGTTTAACAGTTATGATACTAGTTGTTATTTCTCATTTCATTACTTCATTAAAATACTAGTTCAATTATATTGACAAGCTCACACAGGAAAGATCAAAGTGTGGTAAAAATAATTCAAAAATACATTCTGATTATTGCAATATGACTTTCGTAACCTACATTTTGAATAAATTGTAAATTGGTACAAATGATTCTTCTTTGCCATGTTTATTTTAAGAATCTTCATTCGAATTACATACACATCAGGGAAAGCTTACTTTCTCCCATTTTGAACTGAGTTTATTGACTGATGAGACTAAAAATCAGTTTGAAATCATGAAAATAACCTCAGTATCCAGTTGTTCCATATATTGATATCTCTAGCAATGTTACAATAATTGCCTATACAAGGTTATTATAAATTACCTAACCATTATCGTTATTATTACCTACAACTAAAATGCTATATATAAATGTAGTGTGGATCCAAATGTATATAATGTTCCGGAATAGCACACTAGTGTAGTCCCTGAATCTGGCCCTGTCTAATACGATATCTAACAGTTATAATTTTGGCAGGTGCGTACGTATTTCTGGAAAGGACAATTTTTTTGTAATTGTTTTTATAGAGAGATTTCCAAGACGGTCGATGGTTTATTGGGAGCTGCATACTAGAAGCTTCAGAAATCGGAGGGTTCCAGAAAGGGGTTTTAATATATGAGCAACTATCTTCGAACGGCGAGTTTAGTTGAAAATTTAATCTCATAGTGAATAGACGTGAATATATATCTTTGCTCCCAAATTTCACATCCTTATTTGGTTATACCGTGCTGATGACGGCAAATGAGCCAGAAACATAAATGTCCGCGGTTACCACTCTGTTTCAGTAGCCCTTTTTCTTTTTGCGTGAATTGCCCATGAATCTCTTTGTTGTTGTTGTTAACATATCACGCGATATTCCTACATCTTTTATATATATGTATATATATATATATATATATATATATATATTTATGCGTGGAATTACTTGGATTAAGGTCATAATTAAACTTTGGGAGTTTCTTTCAAAACATTTTTTCTTTATTAATAATTACGTACGTTTCGACAATAATTTTGTCATTATCAAATTATCTAAAAAAATTTAAAAATATAAAACACATTTTTACAACGATAAGTATGTTACAATTAAAAAGTAAAAAACGGTAAAATTTATTATTGGTACAAACATTTAAAGCTGATACTTTACAAAGAAATAAATTACCTGCATGTTGAGAAATTACGTGGTTGAAAGATTTTAACGATTTTTAAAATGCTTTTTAAAAGTATATGTTTCCATGTCTAAACACCATTCCCTCATTATCAACAGTTTAATTCGTTTTGAAAATAGTATTTGTAAAATGTACATTAATGTTCTTTTTTTATAACAACATATCAACTACACATTGAATTTTTGTTTTATAGTACCAGCGATATTTTACAAATGTTAGAGTATATTCAATAGTAAGGTACAAAAGTTGTCAAAGGTGGTACTCAGATACTTGTTTATGTTATTATTTTTTTAAAATACCATCGTAAATTATACTTAAGTTTTTTATGTCGTTTCTGGAGTTAATGCTATTGGAATCCTGTTTAATATGTATCATCTCCAAAACAGTTCTAACCCTATCATTTTTTTCCCTTTCGAGAATTTTAGTTTGGTCAAAGTTAAAAGAGTGACCAGTTTGTTGTCTATGATTTGAGAGTGCTGTTACATCCGTTTTGGAGTATTTATGAGCCTGTAGTCTCTTTTGTAAATATTGTTTACTCTGACCAATGTATATACTGGGGCAATCTTGGCAAGGAATTTGATATACTGTATGTGTTTGTTTGTTTTTATTTATTTTTGGTTTCATTTTTGAGAAAAATATCTTGTTGGTGTTATTCAACTTGTGGGAAATTGATGTTTTTTCCTTTTGTGTTATTTTGTTTATTTTTTCTGACATGACCAGGTTAGCTATAGTTGCTGCAAGAGGTGATCCCATTGCAATTCCATAAATTTGAGAGTAAAATTCATCTTCAAACTGAAAATAAGTTGACGAGAGACATAATTGTGCGCCATTAAGAAATTCTTTGAAATTCAATGATGTGTGATATTTGATTTCATTCCATTTCTCCTCCAATATACGTAAAGCAAGTTTTGTATCAATGTTAGTGTACAAAGATGTTACATCAAGAGAGATTGGTATATGGTTTTGTGGTACCTTTTGTGTTCTTATAAATTTCACAAATTGCCAGAAGTCTTTTGTAAAAAAGTCATTTTTACCAATTATACTAGATAAAATATTGGACAAGTACTTTGACAAATTATATGTGGCTGTTTGGGTATTACTTACTATAGGTCGAAGTGGTATTCCATTTTTGTGTAATTTGGGTAACCCATAAATAGCTGGAGGTTGTGCATTGTGTACACATAATAGACTTTTTGTCCTTTTGTCAATTAGTTGTAATTGAAACAACAAACTGGTCACTCTTTTAACTTTGACCAAACTAAAATTCTCGAAAGGGAAAAAATGATAGGGTTAGAACTGTTTTGGAGATGATACATATTAAACAGGATTCCAATAGCATTAACTCCAGAAACGACATAAGAAACTAAAGTATAATTTACGACGGTATTTTAAAAAAATTATAACATAAACAAGTATCTGAGTAACACCTTTGACAACTTTTGTACCTTACTATTGAATATACTCTAACATTTGTAAAATATCGCTGGTACTATAAAACAAAAATTCAATGTGTGGTTGATGTGTTGTTATAAAAAAAGAACATTAATGTACATTTTACAAATACTATTTTCAAAACGAATTAAACTGTTGATAATGAGGGAATGGTGTTTAGACATGGAAACATATACTTTTAAAAAGCATTTTAAAAATCGTTAAAATCTTTCAACCACGTAATTTCTCAACATTCAGGTAATTTATTTCTTTGCAAAGTATCAGCTTTAAATGTTTGTACCAATAATAAATTTTAACGTTTTCTACTTTTTAATTGTAACATACTTATCGTTGTAAAAATGTGTTTTATATTTTTAAATTTTTTTAGATAATTTGATAATGACAAAATTATTGTCGAAACGTACGTAATTATTAATAAAGAAAAAATGTTTTGAAAGAAACTCCCAAAGTTTAATTATGACCGTAATCCAAGAAATTCCACGCATAATATATATATATATATATATATATATATATATATATATATATATATATATATATTTATATAGTGATGTATCTATATAAATTAAGTGTAGGTTAATATACAGCGTGTTTAATATAAATTAGTGAATAGTTAAGTGTATAAATGAATTAAGTGAGAAGATATACTGTGGTTGTATAAATTTACCCTATCCGTCGTGATAAAACTAATAAGAAAAACATAACAATAATTAAATTGACTGTCGTGACACTTACTTCGTGGAATCTACTCATATTACTGTTTTAAATGAAACTTACTGTTTCTAGATATATTGAACAAATGTTAAAACTTCTAAGAAATTTGACAATTGTTTCGATATTGAATATCATCGTCAGAATGACGCCTACTTGATGTTTAATAGTTATTTTTGGCTAAACCAAGAAGTGACCTACCTTGTGATTGAACAGGAAGACTGCAAAGGACCTCAAGGCACAAGGAATGGATTTATATTGTTACGAAACAGCACACTGGTATAGACCCTAAATCCGACTCTGTCTAAGCCAGGTATGGAAATTAAAATTATGGCGGATACGCAGTGTTTTTATAACTGTTTCGTACTATCTTATCTAAACATTGTTTTCGTGACTAGACTTATCTAGAAAAGGCCAGAAAAATTATTTGTGACTGTATAAGCCGCAGCCCAGAATTTACTAGTAAAAACAGCTTTAATATATAAGGGACTGATCAGGAAGAGTTAGTTTAGTTGATAAAGTGATATTGATAGATAAACAAGCAAATAAGTGAATATAAAGTGTTTATATATATTAGATTGAGTGAATATACAGTTATTATAAATTGATAATTAAGCGATTAGTTAAGTATATATACATTAAGTGTTAGTGAGCTAGTGTTTAAATAAATTAGTAAGTAGCCATACCGTGTGTTTAAAATTTATCCCACCCGTTTACAGTTTAAATAAATAACAAAAACATTACATTATATATATATATATATATATATATATATATATATATATATATATACATATATATATAAATAAAATTGGAAATATCACGGGGATTGCAGCCTAAATAATGTTAAATATTCTTGCTATACAAAACCGAGCACTATTTCTTTCTTTTTCAAGGTTGCATGTTAGAATTATAAGAAATCAAAGAAAACAGGATACATAGTAATCGCCTCCGATTTAAGTTAAAGTTAAAATCAATGCCTCAACATTGAATTAAAATGCAATAGGAAACTGAAAAACTGAAAAAGTGAACAAGTAAAAAATTGAAAAATTGAAACACTGAAAAATTGAGTTTAAATTAACAACATAAATTAATACTTAGCTAAAATCCCTCCTGAAGGAACACATTTTGGTTTTTTTAACTTCACCATTACTACATTGTGACAGAGAATATTTAAAACTGATTCGGTTGTTTCAAGTGTATCTAGTTTTTGGATAAAAAGTAATGTTTTTTACTTTACCATACCTGCTTTCATTCGTATTCTCTTCAAGCGAGTTTGTTTTATTATATGTCTACATACCAGGGTAGTTAGAAAATTGCAAAGTGGGATACCAAATGTTGCACCAAAACTAGCACTATGTATCCTGTTTTCTTTGATTTCTTATAATTCTAACATGCAACCTTGAAAAAGAAAGCGCTCGGTTTTGTATAGCAAGAATATTTAACATTATTTAGGCTACAATCCCCGTGATATTTTCAATTTTATTTGTTAATAGTTCAGCCGTGATTACTTGTCTCTCTCTCTCTCTCTATATATATATATATATATATATATATATATATATATATATATATATATATATATATATATATATGAACCAGATATCATAGATAATAAGAGAATTAGTATTATAAAAATATGTTGCTAGTATTAAAATATATGAAAATAATATAATTTAAGAAAACAAGTAAAAAGGAAACACTTTTCTTAATTTAAACAACATATCAAATAAAGATATATTAAATAATAGCCTATAACAATATAATAAATAAGGAATTACCTCAATATTAACACAAAATATAGAGATTGCCTAACTAATGTAATGATGTAAATAAAGTTGCCTAAGACGAAGATTATTTTCCATAACATAATCAGCTGTTCATCTGAAATGAAAACAAATATTATTATAGTTAATTCATTATAATCATTAATTTAAGAATAAGAACAAATACAAATATTGAATAGAATATAATTCAATAGATTTCATAGATAAACAAATAATGACATATAGACAAATGATATATGGTAAATAAAATAAACATAGAATCAATAAATAGTAATTTGTTAAAGTTTATTATGAATAATATAATGCAAAGAGTTTAGACAAATAACATAAGAGAATTTATATTTATAATTAATATGAGTGTAACAAGGATATACTATCAATAACAATATTGAATGATGTACCATGTAAATGTATCTATGTATAACCAATTTTAATTTATTTGTATGATGAAAAAACTCATAGGAACTCTATAAATGAACTAATAATGTAAAAGAGTGTATGTATGAAATTTTTTAATAAGTGATAGAAGTTTCAATTATCTGATTGCAAAAGACAATATCTTATTGGTTATAAAATATGACAGAACAAATTGTGAATCAATAAATAAACTTTGGAATAGTGACCTGAAAAAGAACAAAAGACTGTTTGTTGAAAAAAGTAGAGAATCGAGGGGACGCTTAAAAAAGAGAAGGGAAGCTGGTCTCAAGAAGCGAGGAGTGTGTGTGATAGTGTTCCTAAAATTTTAAGATATTCCCGGTTTAAGACATTTAAATCTATAAAGTATTATTAAATACAATATAAGTAATACTCACAGTCAATTGTATCAAGTTTTTCGGCAAGAATTTATGAAATTTTCATCAATTTTGGTTTTTTGGAGCTTCAGCGGAGTGTTCCTGGTATCCAGAGACTTTCATCCCAATTCAAGAGCAACAGGTCAGTGTTTTTAAATCATTTATTGGCCAATAATCAGTGTAAAAACTCAAAATACTCAATTAAGTACTTAATTTCATGAATTGATAAACTTTTGCAAATATGATCGATCTGAAAAAGAAAGAAACAGACTTTGTATAGTGAATTCATTGCATAAATCGTTAAATTTAATAAAAGGCCGAATTTTATATAAATTAAAATATGTACTTACGCCATTTTGTAATTGCATAAATCTAGTGATTGAAATTTCATAATGTAATAACTATGCCCATCTGTATATAATTCCTATATTTCTATCTATGTATATAACTAATTTCTTTCCACAGCAATTTGTATCATATATAACTATGATATATATATAAATTCTTTTATGTTTTTTATGAACCATTTACTTGTCTGCATCGTCAAACAAACTATGTTGGTATAATATGAATAGATGCTTCTTACGTATCAGAATTGTTCGTTTTATGTTAAAGCGCATGACTAGTTTTTCACGCATGCGCATTTATGAAATTATTGAAATAAATAAGTAGGTACAATATAACCATTGGCGTCGCATATTATTTTTATCAAATATAAAATATTGCATTGAAAATTAAATCTATTTCAAATAATGTGTTTTCTTTTCATTTAAACAATTATAACAATACAATAAGCCAGGACTCAAAGAGAAAAAGGATTTCATGCTCCCGAATAATCAAATTAAAATAAATTACCAAACAAATATTAAAAACAAACTGAGCTAGCCAAACTAAACAAAAATTATAAATTATAAACATATACATTTAAATATTATTCTTAATAAAAGTAAGTAATTATAAAAATAGTAATAATTGTCACCCAAAACGTGGGTGGAAGCATTTAAAATTTAAAACCCAATTAAAATATCAACATGGAAAGAAAAAGTACACTGAGAGATGGAAACCAGGAGTATAGGAGACAGGAAACGCAAGGAGGAACAGTTACCGATGAACAAATATGGCAATTTTTGATTGAGTGGAGGAAAGAAATGAGAGAAGATATGAGAAAGTGGGATGACAAAAGAAGAAAAGATAGGAAAACTATGGTAAAAGATTTTAACCGAGTAGAGGGGAACATTGATGGTAAGATGGATAGTAACAAGGATAACATAAATGTGGAAACGATTGGTAAGGAGGACAAGATTAATGAAAATATGAACAATATGAGGGGAGATTTGAAAGCGACTATAAATAAAAATACTGATATGATGGAACCGAAAACAAGTAATAATTTGGAAAATAAAATTGATGATATGAAACCAGAAAATATGAAGGAACTCAAGGAGAACCAGGAAGAATTTGAGAATGAACAATTTAGAAGGCAAATAGATGAAGTTAACTTAGATATGGAGGATCAAAATAAAAACTTGAAAATTGAACCAAAAGAAAGCGGAATCAAAATGGAAGAAAATTTACCAGGAACTATACAAACGGAAATATCAAAACAAACTAGTAATATAACAGATAACTATGAACGGAATGAAATTAGAAATGATGGAAATGGGAATTTTGAAAAAGAAGAAATTTCAATGGAAATTGAGAATATTGAGAAGAATAATCAGGAATTAACAAATATAACTGAGGGTACAGAAGAGAAGGAAACTGGAGAAGTAGGATACAGTAAATTACAAGGACAAGTAAGTAAACAGGTAAATCAACATTCTCAAGGAAAAGTGAATGAAGAAATCACAGATTGGTATGGTAGAATAGAAAAATCAACAGGCATATGTACTAGAAGGAGTCAAATCATGGATAAACAATTTAATAAAGAAATAGAAGAAATGAACCGGAGATTAAAGGACACAGTAGAAGAAATAGAAGATAGTATAAGAAGAAATAAAGGAGGTATAGGATGCTCAGGAAATTTTTATAACAATAATAATGTAGTAATTAAAGTAATATCTAACAACAACATGACGATAAATTACACAAAAGCTTTCTTTAGAATAATAAATAGTAAAATTGATAATATGGAAGAATTTATAATGCAAATTTTAATGGATTCATGGGAAGAAATGTATGAGATATGGGGCAACAAAGTTAAAAAGGATACAGTAGAGAATAGACAGACGCGTCAGAAATTTATCGAGCATCAAACAACAAGAGAAGAAAGCAAGAAAAAGGTTAGAAAAAGAAAAGCAAATTAAATAATAGAACCAGAGAATAGGAATGAAGTTTGGAGACGAAAATGCAATTCAATGGAAAAGGGAAAGGATACAGAAATGAAGTTGAAATTAAAATTTATTATTAATGAGTAACACAAGTATAAATAATGTACATAGAATTTATTATTAATGAGTAACCCAATTCTGAAGAATGTATATATGTTATGTTACGAATAATACTTGAAAAAAGGAAATGATAGTCATAAGGATAGATTTAAAATTTAATATTAAGTAGTGTACAAAGATAAAGTAGATATTAGACAGAGTTTTGTTTTCCATTTGGCAGCTGGTGATCCAATTAAATTCATCTCGTTTGTTTCTTCAGAACCTAAAAATAATAAATATAATATAATATAAAGAAAAATTTATTAGGTAAAACTTATAATTAAAACATTTTAAAAAAAAATTGAGTATGGCAAATCAATATATATAGCAAATAAAGGAAACAATTTATAAGAGATACTGGTTTTACATTGAATGAAACTATTAAAGAATATATGATAGAGGGGATAAAATAAGAATAACTCAAGTATCAAATAGAAGTTCACATTTTTAAATAGGGAAATAAGATGTAAGTAATAAAGGATAGGAAAGGATAATAATGAATGATATTGATTAAAAATATAGGAGGTAATGTTTAATGTCAATTAGAATCTTATAGATTACTTGAAAATACAGGAAGGAATAAGGAAGTTGATATTGATATATATATGAATTTAAGGAATAATTAATTATATTGAATAATGAATATTGAAAAGAAATATGATATGAGGAGTATATAGAAGTATAATGTAATTACAAAGAAATAAGTTGATATATAAGTGGATGTTAGGAAGAAATGATAATAGAGAAGTATCATATGAAGTAATATTAAAAATATAAATTGACATTGATCTTAATCAAGTGTATTTTAAGGGAAGAATTAGGAGACAGTTATTGAAAGAAATAGATTTTGTAGTAGGAAATATGTGAACAAATATTTGAGAAACAAAGTTAAAGAAAGTAAGATTATGACATAAAATTGTTAAATTTTTTTTGAATAAAATAAAATCAATCATTTATAATAAGAAAATTGAAATTTAAATAAATATCCAGGGTATGGATATCATTTAAATTTAAATTTGAGGGGAATTGAACCAGATATCATAGATAATAAGAGAATTAGTATTATAAAAATATGTTGCTAGTATTAAAATATATGAAAATAATATAATTTAAGAAAACAAGTAAAAAGGAAACACTTTTCTTAATTTAAACAACATATCAAATAAAGATATATTAAATAATAGCCTATAACAATATAATAAATAAGGAATTACCTCAATATTAACACAAAATATAGAGATTGCCTAACCAATGTAATGATGTAAATAAAGTTGCCTAAGACGAAGATTATTTTCCATAACATAATCAGCTGTTCATCTGAAATGAAAACAAATATTATTATAGTTAATTCATTATAATCATTAATTTAAGAATAAGAACAAATACAAATATTGAATAGAATATAATTCAATAGATTTCATAGATAAACAAATAATGACATATAGACAAATGATATATGGTAAATAAAATAAACATAGAATCAATAAATAGTAATTTGTTAAAGTTTATTATGAATAATATAATGCAAAGAGTTTAGACAAATAACATAAGAGAATTTATATTTATAATTAATATGAGTGTAACAAGGATATACTATCAATAACAATATTGAATGATGTACCATGTAAATGTATCTATGTATAACCAATTTAAATTTATTTGTATGATGAAAAAACTCATAGGAACTCTATAAATGAACTAATGATGTAAAAGAGTGTATGTATGAAATTTTTTAATAAGTGATAGAAGTTTCAATTATCTGATTACAAAAGACAATATCTTATTGGTTATAAAATATGACAGAACAAATTGTGAATCAATAAATAAACTTTGGAATAGTGACCTGAAAAAGAACAAAAGACTGTTTGTTGAAAAAAGTAGAGAATCGAGGGGACGCTTAAAAAAGAGAAGGGAAGCTGGTCTCAAGAAGCGAGGAGTGTGTGTGATAGTGTTCCTAAAATTTTAAGATATTCCCGGTTTAAGACATTTAAATCTATAAAGTATTATTAAATACAATATTAGTAATACTCACAGTCAATTATATCAAGTTTTTCGGCAAGAATTTATGAAATTTTCATCAATTTTGGTTTTTTGGAGCTTCAGCGGAGTGTTCCTGGTATCCAGAGACTTTCATCCCAATTCAAGAGCAACAGGTCAGTGTTTTTAAATCATTTTTTGGCCAATAATCAGTGTAAAAACTCAAAATACTCAATTGAGTACTTAATTTCATAAATTGATAAACTTTTGCAAATATGATCGATCTGAAAAAGAAAGAAACAGACTTTGTATAGTGAATTCATTGCATAAATCGTTAAATTTAATAAAAGGCCGAATTTTATATAAATTAAAATATGTACTTACGCCATTTTGTAATTGCATAAATCTAGTGATTGAAATTTCATAATGTGATAACTATGCCCATCTGTATATAATTCCTATATTTCTATCTATGTATATAACTAATTTCTTTCCACAGCAATTTGTATCATATATAACTATGATATATATATAAATTCTTTTATGTTTTTTATGAACCATTTCCTTGTCTGCATCGTCAAACAAACTATGTTGGTATAATATGAATAGATGCTTCTTACGTATCAGAATTGTTCGTTTTATGTTAAAGCGCATGACTAGTTTTTCACGCATGCGCATTTATGAAATTATTAAAATAAATAAGTAGGTACAATATAACCATTGGCGTCGCATATTATTTTTATCAAATATAAAATATTGCATTGAAAATTAAATCTATTTCAAATAATGTGTTTTCTTTTTATTTAAACAATTATAACAATACAATAAGCCAGGACTCAAAGAGAAAAAGGATTTCATGCTCCCGAATAATCAAATTAAAATAAATTACCAAACAAATATTAAAAACAAACTGAGCTAGCCAAACTAAACAAAAATTATGAACATATACATTTAAATATCATCTACAATAAAAGTAAGCATTTATCTTTATTAGTAATAATATATATATATATATATATATATATATATATATATATATATATATATATATATATATAATACAGTACTACAGGCCTCAAAGGCCCAAGCTTAAAAAGGAATTACAATTCATTTAAAAAAAATTTCTTCCTCCATATGCTTTACTAGTAGTCTCCATTTTTGTCTGTCATCCGCCATCTCCCTCCATCTTTCCACTCCCTCTTTCTTCAGATCCGTCGTGACTGCCTCTAACCATTTCTTCTTCGGTCTGCCCTTTAGCCGTTCACCCCCTCTCGCTTCGAAAATAACTCTACTGGGATGTCTTTCTCCTGCCATTCTGCTGACATGCCCCAGCCATCTTATTATCTGTGCCTTTATATGATGAACTATGTCCGGATATCCATAAGTTTCCGCCACTTCTATATTTGTTAGTCTTCTCCAAGCTCCATCTTCTAGATCTTCGCCTCCAAACATTTTTCTGAGTATTCTTCTTTCCCATATTCCAATTTTATTTTCATTCTTTTGTGTAAGTATCCAGGATTCGCAACCGTATAGTACTGTTGGCCTAATTATCGTTCTGTATATTCTTATCTCCGCTTTTTTGGAGAGTACTTTTGATTTCAATATATTACTGAGGGCTCCTACTGTTCTGCTTTCTTTGGAAAGCCTCTTATCTATTTCATCTGTTTCGTCGTTTTTATTATTAATTGTTACCCCTAGGTAATCAAAACTGTCAACTTTCTCGAAGTTATATACCTGGTTGTCTGTTCTGAAGATTACCTCTTTTATCCTATCAATCGTATGATTTTTTATCTCCATATATTTAGTTTTAGCTGTGTTTATTATTAGGCCATACGTCTTCGCTGTATCTACAAATTTATTCAGTACTACTTGCAGCTCCCTTTTTGATCTAGTTATCAAAGTCACATTATCGGCATATGCAATTACCTGATGTCTACAATGGTATATCATTCTTTTAGTATTCAGGCCAGCTTTCCTCAATATATCTTCTAACATCAGGTTGAACAAAACTGTAGATAATGGATCTCCCTGTTTCAGTCCTTGTCTTGAAGTAAAGCTTTTCGATAAACTTCCTCCTACCAAAACTTTCGATGCTGTTCTATGCAGAGTTAGTCTTATCAAATTTACCAGTTTTTGTGAGTAGATAATACACGTATGTTCTGTGACACTTTATCGGATGAACAGGCGAATGGCCTATGGGTGGTTACCGATAGGAAGAAGTTTCCAGAGGGTTTACAAGAAGTAAAAGAAGTCTCTAGATGGTTAGCAAGTAATGACGGTAGCGTCTACGGGGGTTATGCAAAAAGTAAATAAGTGTGTATGTTGTTACGTGTATAAGGTAGAGGGTGGTTTAGAAGAAGCGAAGGGGTTTTTAAGGGGAGCGTCTACGGGGGTTTGGCCTGAGCCAATTGTCAAAATTTTTGGGATAATGACGGTAGCGGCTACGGGGGTTATGCAGAAAGTAGATAAGTGTGTATGTTGTTACGTGTATAAGGTAGAGGGTGGTTTAGAAGAAGCGAAGGGGTTTTTAAGGGTAGCGTCTACGGGGATTACGCAAGTAAGGGTGTATACAAGAACGGGGGTTATGCAAAAAATAAGTGTGTTTGTTTTTACGTGTATAAGGTAGAGGGTGATTTAGAAGAAGCGAAGAGGGTTTTAAGGGTAGCGTCTACGGGGGAGGGGAGCGTCTACGGGGATTACGTAAACAAGGGTGTATACAAGAACGGGGGCTATGCAAAAAGTAAATAAGTGTGTATGTTTTTACGTGTATAAGGTAGAGGGTGATTTAGAAGAAGCGAAGAGGCTTTTAAGGGTAGCGTCTACGGGGGGTTGCGTAAAAAGTAAATAAGGATGTATACAAGAAGTAATTAGAAGAAAGAAAATATATGGAGGATTGTGTGTGTGTGTTAAGAGATGAGGGGTAGTGCTTACGAGGGGGAGGGGCTATGCAGTTAGCTGATTTTTTAAGGGTTCTATATTTTGAAATTCTCAAAGGAATGTTATTAGATTGATAACCAACATTTTTTTTAAAACGGATATGTCTGTGAATTCATATCATTTTATAGAAGGTTTTTTATATTGTAATAAATGAAATCTCGCATTATTATGAATACATCTAAGACGAACAAACAGATTACAGCAACCACATTAGACGTTGCAACTTAGCAATAAGTGATGGGGATCTAACCATTGGTACAATATTTTGAAATTCTCAAAGGAATGTTATTAGATTGATAACCAACTTTTTTTAAAACGGATATGTGTGTGAATTCATATCATTTTATAGAAGGTTTTTTATATTGTAATAAATGAAATCTCGCATTATATTAAATTCGCTTAGTAGGTAATATTTATGTGTTATTTCTATAGCTAGCAAACACGTGCAGACCAAATCATTTATTCAGACAATAGCGAACTTGTTTCAAAATATGATAAGATTGGAATGTCATGATAAGGGAATATTACTTCATATTACGGAATATTACTTTAGTATCTTTTAAAAAATATATGATATCAACTTGATATCGTATTAGTCATTTACGATAAAATCTAAACTGAGTTTATTCATGAAACAGCAGAATCTAGTTTTCTATCGAATTAATAAAAATAGATTTTATGTTGCAGTTTTTTTAAAATCATATTTAACTGATGTCTTTTTTTTATACGGGGGTATTTTGAAAGTCTTGAAAGCATGTGCATGATTTCTTTTATAATAAATGAATGAGAGAATTGAGTGTTTGTATCACAATGTCATCGGAAGAGTATAGACGCAAATTGGAGGAATTTTCTAAAAGCGTTCAAGAATTGAGTAAAGATATTTCACTTCATGAAAATAAGATTAAACTGATAAAGCAATTGGAGCGAATGTGCTTGGAGGATAACGTCTTCAAAAATCGCCGCCTACAAAAAAATATCCACAGAATTGAACCGGCTACAATATGATGAATAATACAATTCGGGAACAACAGGATGCCATCAAGGATGAAATTAATAACGTTTTTGCAATGACATGTATAATTTTAACATCAGTATTTATTTTAATATTGAAAATTATATTGAATATTGTAAAACGAAAGTTTAAGTCTTCATGTAGTATAGACATAAATGAGTATACAATGTGTTTCAATAAAACAACTCATCAATTTTTTCTATTTATTTGAGTAAAATTACAATGGTATTACATTTAAAAACCAACATCGTAATCGTTCTACATTAATTTGTGTACAATTGAAAGCCCCATCGGCATGACAAGCATTCGAATGTTTTTTTAAACTTTCCATGGCTGAGGACGTTCCATCAAACTTGCAGACATCAACAACAGTTGTCGTAGAAATTCCATATTCTTCACATTTCTTTTGTAAAAATTCATATTTCTGATTACCGCGAACGTAAATACAATCGACATTAGACATTGTACTTTTCAAAATCTCGTCCAATTTTGAATAATCAACATCGCCAGAAGAATACTTGATTCCATGGATATGGTGTTCCAAAAAGTTGTTTGTTATTTTATCTTGATTGCTTAGCAAATGTAAGGGTTGTGGCGGCTTAAATATGTAGTGTCTATGTTTATATCCGATTTCGATGGACAATTCCTTAGGATGGAATGTACCCTCGATAATGAAGCCTTGAATGTCAATGAATGCTATTCTCATCGTGGTTTATTTGTAACTGTCTCGCTGTGTATTTCAACACTGGTATTATATGATCGTTTTGATAATTTCCGTTAGGGGGTAATACTCTAATAAACAGTCATGTATAATTATACAATATGCTCTAGTATTTGCAGGAAATCCTACACCTACTTCAATTTCCACTTTTATATCAACTGTCGATGCCCTCATACCCTCCTCCTGTTTGGAACAGTCTATGACAAAGAGAGCACGATCTTTGAATGCTTCATAGTCCAATGTTGGATGTACTATGCTGGAATTGGTATAGCTTCTATAGAATGAAGCGTAATTATGATAGGCAAGAGTATAGTCGTTTTTTCCGAAATCCATCTTTAATCGTTCGGTGGGCCAAAAATCTCCGTTCAAAGCCAATCTTACATTGTTGGTGTTCAAGTGATCGAATTGCGAAGAATCGTTTGTCTTCTTGTTGCGTCTATCTATTTGAAAGCATACGATAACATATCGAGGTCTCTCGACAGACGAGCTCGTTTTAACTGACCAAATCTCATTTTTAGCGTCTTTCGTTAACGTAGGCAATACACAAAGTTCCCATTTCCTGAACGGAATGAATATTGGTCGATCACTTTTTATTTGCTCCATCATACGTAATTTTATTTCATCGTTAGGATAGACGTGTTTAACTTTCAATGCCATGCTATCTATAACAAACTTTATTGTAGTGTTAGATGTCGTAGTACCTGTTGTTACTTCATTTACTATTACAGCATCGTTATCATGACGAGCACGTATGAATCGAAAAGTTTGTTTTCCATATGTGATTTTAGTATAGTCATTGAATACATTGAAAATGTGTTTTAGAGGAATCAACAAACTAAACGATTTATCAACATCATTCAATAGCGGTTTATTGGGATAATTCCAGCCAGCTAAAGCCATTTCTTTCGATTGTGGATTATAACACAACAAACTTCTTGCGGTAGTTACTATACCGGGATCTCGTACTATTTCTATTTCCTTTCCACTTTGAATGTAGGAACAAGAATCGAAGAGGAATGCACCGCAGTTTGGCGTTAGATTAACATGTCCTCCTCCGCCACTAACTTCTAATTTTCCCTTAATTTCAAGTTGAGTTTCGTACATGAGAAAAAATGCGTCAGTTTGTTGTATGTCAAATTCCACAGAATCGCTGTTATTGAATGATTTCACATAAGGAACATAGGTGTGAAAATCTTCTTTTCTTATCGACTCTTCATATTGTGGATCTCGGTAAAGGTCAAATATCGAAGATATTTTCGTTGATGGTGGTGTCCTATCAGAACGCACGTACTTTCTTTTTAGTGTCATTCTTCTTCAACTTTAATCCGATTGCTTTGAGAAACGCCCGATTTGCAGGAGTTAGATGAAGCTTCGTTCTTTTGAACGATCTGCAAGAGACTAATTTTGTTGTAGATGATGAGGGACTTTTATAATAGTCGTTGTTGATAAGTAGACCCATTAACGTTCCAATAGATGTAAAAGTAACGTGCTTTTTTCTCCTCGAAAATTTACTGGTTCGAGATCTTGATTCAACACTCTTACGGTAATCTTGGTGATTTCGTTTGTGCTGCTCACAGCTAAGTAAATCGGATTGTTTGGTCGTTCGTTGATTGCATAACCAGGGTCCACTGTAATTGGGAAACTGAATATTGTATGAGCAGGCTTATCTCCGTCAAACGATCCTTCAGCAATATTGCAATCGAATAGTAAAGTTGATATTTTACAAATGTTAACAGGTAGATCGGAACGGTGGACTTTACCAGGATCTAGTATCTTTGGAGAAAATCCTAGTATTTTACTCAAACTATCAGAGTATTGAAAATCGATAGCGTGCTGTCGACTGTAAATTTCACACTGAATAGTGTTGTTGTTGGGCTTCAAAGATATATCGGCCACAGTTGTATCCGTCTTCAATTTGAATTGATCGATGAGATAAGCTTCAATATCTGTGATTTCGTAACATCCTGACGGGAAGTTAATGGTGATGAGTCCTTTCTTACGATCATCTTTATTGTAGAAATAAAATTTCTCACCATCGATATTCGGTATAGAATGATACGAATGAAACCCCAACACACCAATAAAGTATTCTTTTTCAGGTTTCAATATTATTGGTGTGGGAGGAGTGAAGGAGAATTCATTCGATGTGGACGTTAAGTTCAACAGTTGAGACATGACTGTGATGTTTATGGGAGTGGTGTATTTAAATAATATTACTAGATTAGAAAAAACAATTTTATTTTTTCAAATAATAATTACATGCATGACAGTTGCGTTGTGAGCTAACCGGACCATCGACATGAGTACGTTGATCCGGTCGATTGTAATGCACAAAACAAGGCAAGCAAATTTGCAAGTTGAAATTCGATTGATATTCTTTTGGTAATTTATGCCAATTGTCTAATAAATCCCAAGGTTTAACTCGCTCTACCAAATACTTTAGAGGAATAGTTCTCAATTCGGCACTTGTAAAAGACGACAACAATTGTGTTTCGCCAACCAACCATGCTTCAAACATTATAGAGGAATTGCAAACACAAATGTCCACAGTTGATCTGATTGTAATTTTGGTATTGCTCGTAATTGTAAAATATTTTACTGCCAGCAAGATAAGTGACAAGTTCTATCGGAGGCTTCAGATTACCAAATGAATCGAAATATTCGACGCAGTCATTCATCTTCCTATATGCTACCCAATGCGTGCCTGAGTTTTTAGACACATCCAAATTTAGTATTGCTGATTCACATTGTCGAGGTCCGTTTTTCGGTAGAGAATCGCGCATGTACACATCTCGAAAATATTTTATTTTCAATAATTTGGCAAACTTGATTAATTCATAGTCGAATAATGCTCTATTAGGTAGCTTCAATGGTAGTTTTTTTTCAAGAATAATCCATATCCACCTTTAGCGTTCTTTCGCAAATACAATCCTTTACCTATAGTCTCCATAGCTTTATTATAACGATGATCTTCTTCCAATTTCTTTTGAGCATTTTTTGCATCGATCACAGTTTTCGCAATTCCCGCAGCACCGCCTGATAATGCTCCCAAAGCTGAAAGTCCAGCGAAAAGAGGTATTAGAGGTAAAAATCCTCCAGATTCAGCTACAGGTATTATTCTAGGTATTGGAACATGTTTTCGGCCTCCGAATTTTTGAATAAGAGATTTTGCTGCTCGCAATGCAAACATCGCTGTATCTGACAGCGAAGATCCCTTTTTCATGGATTTCTTCACCTTCATAACAACATCACGATGAAAAGATCTACGACGCTTCGGCTTCATACCCATTCCCAACTTGCGTTTGACCTTCATTCCAGTGGTAACGAGCCAGGCGGCTGCCTTTTCACCTAATTTAGCGTCTTTTGACTTTACTCGTTCCCAAGCGGCGTTTTCTAGTACCAAATCAGCTTTATGACGATCTGTGAGTGACTTGTTAGATGCGTATGCGATATCGTGATCTTTGCAAGCTGCGTCGAGAGCGTTGACACCTGTATCTCCTCGTAGTAGCCGTTTTTTCAGACGCGTTCCAGCTATATAAATAGAGGATTTAATATTGTGAAAAAATAAAAATAGTAAGACTTACGTCCACAGTATTGGTAGCCAGGAAAATGAAGCTCAAAAGGCAAATTGTTCATGAGTGAATTTAGCACACCTTCACCTTCGTGAATCAACATGAAGACTGACTATTTGTTCACGATGGAACCTATAATTATAGCTGCACTGTTTGAAAAAGTATCATAAGATGGAGATTGTTAAACAAGAGCAGTCATTACCGATTGAAAATTTCGATAGCGTTTTGGAAGATAGACGTAGCCGAAAACATGGACTTTTATTACCTGATTCGTTTCGTGCTATTATTTGTGGCCCCAGCGGATGTGGGAAAACAAATATTGTGCTATCATTGCTGTTCAATCCAAATAGTGTAAAATTTGAAAATGTCTACGTTTATTCTAAATCTCTATATGAACCAAAATACCAACTGCTCGAAGAAGTATTGACTGGTGTAAAAGGTGTGGGATATTATCCGTTTAAAGAAAACGATGAAATTGTAAGTCCTACACAATCCAAACCGAATTCGATTTTCATTTTTGACGATGTGTCATGCGACAAACAACAAACAATTCAAGAATATTTTTCCATGTGTAGGCACACAAGTATTGATGTCTTCTACCTATGTCAGACTTATTCGAAAATACCAAAGCAGCTAATACGTGATAACTGCAATATGATTGTAGTGTTTAAACAGGATGAAACTAACCTTAAACATGCCTTCAACGAACACGTTTCCCCCGACATGTCATTTGAACAATTCAAGAAAATGTGCTCTGAATGCTGGAATGATAAATATGGCGCTTTGGTTATTGTTAAAGACTTTAATTTACAAGATGGTAGATATCGTAAAGGATTCGATATGTATATAAAAATATAATAATTATTTAACCATTCATTTTTCATTATGATGTCATCTCATGCAGACGCTGTGCGAAAACGAAAAATTGCAGATCTGAAACGAATGATTAGAAAAAAGTATTTATCTTTTAAACTGAACAAAACTGAGCATGATGAGACACTAAATAGAATTTTCAAACCTATATCTAATCCACTCAAAGATATCGTAAATATTATGAATACATCTAAGACAAACAAGCAGATTACAGCAACCCTACCTCCACCACCACCACAGCCCACATCATCTAAAGAGAAAAAAGAACATGTCCCCAATTTTATCAGTGATGAAGAATTATACAGTTATGATCCGAAAAATGAATCAGTATTTACGGATGATGATGATGATGATGGTGAACCTCAAGTGAATACTAGTGAACATTTCTCACCACGAACAGTCAACGAGTACATCGAACAATATCCTACAATGGGTCGACAATGTGTCATCGATTTCTTTAACGAAGACTCACAAATCGATGATTTGTACGGTCCAAAGTATAATGCTGAAAACGATCAGTGGACTCTGGGGAATAAACGCATAAACTTTGACGCAAAAAACGGAGATATATTCGTAGAAGGAGATAAAGGATGGGATAGAATACCTGCTACTCCAGGTCTTTACCAATTACTTTTCTACCAACATCCCAAATATATCGAACATGATTCACCTACATACAAAATATTATTGGAACGAACGGGGGTTCATTTGAAAAAAGATAGAACACTAAAAGGTTCTCAGCGGTGGAAGTATATTAATATTATTAAAAAGCAATTTATTATAAGACGAAACACTACCACTAACATCGTAGGTAAAGGATTACCTGATCACATCATGACCTATAATGATAAAGATATAGAGTACGTTTACTGGGACGATGTAAACGAGATTGTTGAAAGACTTAGAGAGTTAATAGCTTCCAAGGATGCAGGTAACACTTCCAATGATAATGAGATTGTTGCCATTATACATGAACTTCGTGAAGCCGATTATATACATTAACCATCGATTGATTTATGTTCATTTTCAAAATTAGTCTCGACATTCTGACGCATATAAAAAGAAGTATGATACAAATCTCGAAGCACGATTTGAAAAAATCGAAATAGCTCAAGTGTCGTTGAACACAAGTATTCAGCAAATAAATGATAAAATAAAATCCTTGATAAATAATGGATCAACTCAAAAGTATGTGGATAATGCAATATAATCAAATAGAAAATTTATAGTAAACATACTTTACAAAAAAATGAAAGATACATTGGATGAAATACATAGAAACTATGATTCAAGGATTGCTACTCTCAATACAAACATTCCGATAAAAAAATATGTCGATAATCTCGTTTCATCGACAAATATCAGCAGACAGATACACCAATTCGCAGAAAAGTATCACACAAAGTGTCTAATCAGCTTTAGGGGCACGAAGAAATTCAACAAGAACTTTTACGTTTTGGATACGGAAGGTACGGCTTTTGTATTCCCTTTTGATTGTAAAATTGAAAATTGTAAACATTATGCTTCTGATGGCAGCGTTTTATTGAAGAATAATATGGAATATCAGTATCAACAGTTGAACGGCCTTAGCATAAAGAAGAACGATAAAATAGAATTCAAATTGGGTAGTAGAGATTATTTTTGTATGGATCTTCTCGTACAGTGTAATTTAGAAGAAGAACAATAATTGACCTTTAGAAAATATATATATAACAAAATAACCCTCTTTGTTCACTATACATCATGTCTGAAGACAGGATTCAACTTGTTAAAGAATTGCATAAACCGATTCGACGAAATTATCCACGTCGACGAACAATAATCAAAGGTCTTGATGACTTATAGCAAATGGATTTAGCCGAAATGAGACCTTATGCAAAGCATAATAAAGGATTTAAAATGATTTTGGTGGTTATCGATTGTTTCTCGAAATTCATGTGGACTCGTCCACTCAAGACGAAAACAGCCGAAGAAATAACACGAGCATTTTCGAGTATTATCAGGAGTCGAACACCAAAAAATCTACAATCAGATCAGGGAACGGAATTTTACAATAGTAAATTCAAATCGCTAATGAAAAAACATAATATCAATCATTATAGTACATTTAGTACGAAGAAAGCTGCAATTGCAGAAAGAGTTATTAGAACGCTCAAAACGAAACTCTATAAACATTTCAGCTTAATTGGGAAATACCAATGGATCGATATTTTACCTCAAATCACAAAGGAATACAACGACACAAAATATAGTAAAACTGGATACAAACCATCAGAGGTGAATCGAAGTAACGAAAAATTGATTTTAAATAAGAAATTCAGTTATTTGAAAATCACCGGACCCAGAAAATTGAATGTGGGAGATATTGTGCGAATAAGTAAAGCGAAACATGCTTTTGAAAAAGGTTACACTCCCAATTTTACAACTGAACTATTCAAAATTACGAAAGTCAAAATAACGAATCCTGTAACGTATTTGATAGAAGATATGACTGGATCGCCTATTAGAGGTTGTTTCTATGAAGAAGAATTACAAAAAACCAAAAATCCCCACATTTATCTCGTTGAAAAGGTGTTGAAGAGGAAACGTAACAAAATGTACGTTAAATGGTTAGGATTAGATGAAAAACATAACAGTTGGATTAACACTGATGACGTAGTAGTATAGATCACCAGCAACCAATCAACTTTAATTGAGTGGAGGACAGAGATAAACATATAAATTGATCGACATTAGTTTAGAAGTCATCATAATGAGTAGTCACGATTCTGGGTATTATAGTGTTACAATGTCATGTAGTGATAATAGTAGTTATGATGAAGAACCAAATTATGATCGTGATTTAGATCAAATTGTACTTAATTATGAAATTGCAATAAGAAAAGAAAAACATTATTTATTGCATACAGTTTTCAATGTTGGTTGTCGATTTGAAGTTGGATGTTGCCTGAGTCCTGTCAGAACTTTTGCACCTGCCATCATTTTATCATCGTTTATCGTGGAACCTTAAAAAATGTCATTCAATACTTTAGAATGGGATGAGATCATAGGAGTGCTGCATAAAAGTAACGAGTTATTCTTCAATTCTCCAGATGATGATGTTGTAGATTCTAATCCCATCATGTTGTACCAAGATTTTTGTCAAATAACTAAAGTTATTTATGATAATCAAAAATTTGTGAAAATTCAGAAAGATGATGTAACAGTTTTCCTCGATGAAGGAGAAGTTGTAGAAATTCAACGTGTTCATGAGGATTTGCTTCAACATCACATTTCAATTTTAAATAAAGTGAACTTTTGCGATTTTTATTATAATATCATTAATTTATTAAAAACATTTATATCGAATCCAATATGTGGCTTTTCCAATTGTTTAGATTTAATGTATGCTGTTTGTGGTATTTATTCTTATGACAACAGCAGTTTAATAGGAAGAGCACTTAGAGAATATCTGTACTATTACAAAGTCCATGTAAGCAATGATTCAACATTATAAAATTATGAAAATATTCTTTGTTTCATTTCACCTCTAACACAAGTAATGCTGATGATGAAAACTTTTATGTTGATTTGGAATCAGTATTGAACATCGAAAGTGAAGGATGTTTCTTTTACTATTAATAATAATTCTACCTTTAGTGGCATCTGAGAAAATTGATGTAAATTATCGAAAGATTTGGATATGTTAACAAGTCGGAACATGATATCACAAATATGTCATCGATTTTAAAAGCTTTCCAAGAGAAATTAAATTTTCCTGTAGATGGCACTCTAAATCCTGCAACTATTCAACTATTAGAGCGACCTCGATGTAGTGTAAATGAAAACGATCATGATGGTGAACATTCGTATCGCGTTAGAACAAAATGGGAAAAAGACTAACCTAAATCGGTATTATCCTCAAGCATCACCGTCATATGTTGCTGAAAAGGCATATTTGGCAACAAAATTCCAAATTTACAATTTAAACACCAGTCTAAAGGAACAGCACTTCTTACTCATGTACTACTTATGAAACTTCAAATCGACGTAATAACGTTAAAAATTCTTGAAAACCTGTGGGAAGGAGCTAGGATAAAAAATCAAGTTTCAAGGTTATATGAATATTGTTTTATTAATTGTATTTATATACATATTACATCAAATAAAAAAACAGTACATATTACATTAAAGGCAAAATGAAAATTATACATTTGACAGTACATATTAAATATAGTTATACAGATAAAAGCAAAAACTGAGGAATTTGAGCTTGTACAAGAAAACTTGAAATTCTAGTAATACGATTACAAATTATCTTAGTACATAGATCTACCAAACTCTTCATCTGAAAATAAATTCCAATCAATTTATTATAACTCCATAATACTATAATGTCCCCACGGAAGAGTGTCATGTGAACCAGGTATCAAATATCTTTTGTCATCTGATGGGTTTAAAGCAATTTTTGTCTGTTCAATGGTGTATACATCATGTAACTTTGATAGTATACAACGTTGAGTTGCATGCATGAAACACTCTTCTTGAGGATTTTCTATAAATTTCTGCAAACAGAGAATATAATCATCAAAAGTTATTTTTTTCTTTACCACATTAGACTTAATACCTTTAGCTTTTTTTACATCGTTTTCCTCACCTAACACTCTGAAGGCATACTGTTTAGAACGTAAACCTACAAAATGTGTCATAATTTTTGAGTTATTTTCATGCTTCATAATTCCGGGTACTTTCTTATTAGCTAGAGGAATATCCCACACATTATTTACAGGATAATCACTAGTATCAAAACGGTGAATATCCGCCTTTATTACTTCTTCATATATGTTATTACATTGAATTTCGTATACTAAACTATCAGTATCGGTATAAAGTAATTTACATTGTTCAGGTGAAAATTTGGTCAGCATATAATCATAATGAAATTCATAAACACATATTTTTGAAATATCTAAAATTGCTAATCCTATATAAAGAGGTTTGTCAAATACAATTTTAGTTTTCTTAAGCTCTATAGCCAATAAAGGATTCTCAACATCATCGTTAAATATAACACGACTATGAAATGTGGGACTTGCAATTAAATTTCTAGCTCCTCGTTTGCCATACCACGTTCGAACTAATTTCACTAACCGATGTTTACGCAAGTTTTGCATCGTTTTCCCGAATACTGCATTATTCATAAGTTTATACAAGTTTTTTTCAAAATTATTTTTTGCGTGGGATCTCATCAAAGTATTCAATTCTATATAAGGCTTCAACCAACAACTTTGCTGAAATTTTAATACCCTATGAACTTTCTTAAGCAATAATCCATGAGCTATAGCTTGCTTTAAATTTTTGTAATGTATAATATAATTTTTTTTATTATACAGAGTAGTCATTAATTTCTTTTGTTTAGAATTTGGTGGTGAAATATGTTCTGCACAGAATGGCAGATCTTTGTGTAGATCGTGTTTATTTTTTGGATACTCTAAATCAACCTCGAGCAGGTACCCTTCAGGGGAATCATCTGGAATTTGAGTTATATCAATATTATGATCTACCCATTTAAATCCTCCGTAGGGAAGCTCCTGACTCATAGCCCAACCATAAAGATTATTAATATCTGTATATAAAAGATACTTCACAGGTTTGTTTTCATTATACGTAGGCATATACTTGTTGTTGGCTTCACCGTATCGATTACAACACTGAGATATTCCACCCCTTATACCTCTTTCAAAAAATAGCAGCATGTCAATATCTTGCACTGTCTCTAATTTACAATGAGTATACTTGAGCATACAATCCCAAGTGTAACCAGGAACTGTATAATAATGACCAGGATCCAAACCATATGTTTTCCAGTAAGTATCACGAAATGTTTCAAAAACAGACGCTAGAAGTAAAATATCTGTTTTCATATACAAGTCACTGTAATCAGCAAGGGTTTTCATATTAAATGCTGACCAAACTAATTTTGCATGCCTATAGTCAATATCTTTTATATGTTCATCGTTAAGTTTGTTGTAAAAATATTCTTTACTAGGTAATGCAGTTTCATCTAATCGCTTTATATCATCTAAATAATCATAAAAGAAAACACCTTTTCTAGTTAATAAACTAAATTGTTCAGTATTTGGATTAGAAAATTCTTTTCTAAGTGGAATGAAATTTCCTGGTTCTAATGTTGATACCAATGAATCTAATGAACATCCCATAAATCTAAAAGAGTCTATAAATCTAAACCTAATATTTGTATTATTATCCCAGATTGTAAAACTTATGTATTTTTCTTTATTAACAGGTAAAAGTTGAACATAATTTCGGTTAGCTAAATCTCTAATTATGAAATGTGAATCATAACCACTTAGGTTGTGAAAAACTACTGGAATGACAAATGATTTTTTATAATTAAGATTCAGTGGTTGTGAGCAAAACCTCGAAAATTACCTGTTAGGTGACAATGTTCCCTAACAATCTTATCACCTTCCTTAAATATCTCCTCACAAATATGACATTTATCTGAAGCATCTTTTAAATTCACTTCAACATTCATTGGTTCAACATTTTTTAATTTTGACATTACAAATTTTGCAATATTTTCAATTTTATCTACAAACCATAACATACAATCAGAACTTCGATTACTATCATAAAATGACCAGTTATCGTTAAAATTACATTTAAAATATAGTCCAGCACTATAAGCTTTATGTTTTTGATACCTAGCACTTCTCGTTACCGACTGCGAACCATATCCCTTTTGAGATTTTATTCTAGCATCTACATCAATATAAGGAATAAGTAGTGATTCAAAATCTGCATAAATAATAAAAGGTACTTTTTCTTTGTATACAAAATTTTTAAACTTGACATATGGATCTTTAGAAAACTCAATTTTACAATTATTATCAATTTTTTCACAATATTTGAAATGGTCATCCAATTTTTCTTGAGAAACAAAATAATTCAAACATCTATCACATATATATTTTTTCCTAGTATTTTTAGAGAGTTGCTTGGATAAAAGTCTTGACAAATCTTTTATCCAAATATAGTGATACTGTATATCATCACTAAAATCATCATTATCTGACTCTGGTTCGCAATCATTCTTTTTAGGAAAATATTTATTTTGAATAATCAGTACATTGACATGCTTTTCTCTTTTTTGTTTTGTTAAACGTACTGGCACAACACTAAAATTTGATGGTCTGAAAATTTCCAATTCAAAAACATTAACCGAAATATTAACATTATTTTTTTCGAAAGTTGTAATCTGATTTGGGTGTACAGGAAATGTAAGACCGTTTATGTTCAAAACTTTGCTATAATGAGGATATGAACAAGTACGTGTAGGATTTTTATTAATGACGCAAGGGAACAAAGCTGAAACAATTGCCCAAGCAGAGCATGCATTATCGTCATTCTGAACGTTGATACACGCCTTTCTTTTAGCTATTATGTCTGGTAATTTAATATATGATGATATTCCACTAGCCACCTCGTATTTATTTATATTGATTTCCAGAGATATAATTTCACTTAAGGCCCACCCCGATCCTTCCTCAGAATATTCTGAAAGTTTTCTTAAAATGACATCTCTTACATTAACTGCAAACCATTTTTTAAAGTCAGTTGTCTTATCAATTATTTCATTTTTTGTAGAAAAATATTTATTTTCTGTAATTTCAGTATCACCTGATTTTCTAATAAATTCTGCACAAAAACAAGTATTTACTTTCAACATATTGCATTTTTTAATGCGTTTTTCATTCTAGTGCTGAAAAGAAACAACGAATCATCAAAAAACTGTAAGATATCTTTATGATATTTATTTATAATAATCCCGGTTCGAACTCTACTTTCAAAAATTGAATTAATATCTTCCCATTTTACTCTATTACTTCTTTTTTTATTATTAATAGTAAGCCCCTTTCCAGATTAACTTAGATTCTGAATTATTGTTCTCAACCGCTTGAAGTGACCCAAGTTGGTTTGTAGTTTACGTAATGTACCAATGGTTAGATCCCCATCACGTATTGCTAAGTTGCGAAGTCTAATGTGGCATTTAGCTTGTTTTGACCATTTTTCTATATCATAAATAGTACAATTTTTTTTTTGAAATAAAATATTTTCAATTGCTTGAAACTTTTTAACAATATTATCAGTCAGGAGAGCTATTTCCTCAGAATTCATTTTCAAAAAATTATAAGAACTTACGATTTTGAAAACTGAAGCTGTTCAGCTGTGTCCAGATTATTTTTCAAGGTGTTGAAATTCAATATGTACTGTTTTGTTATGTTTTTTTATACATTCTCCTCTATTTTGAAGAGGGTCCTAGGGGAAACCCTTTGGAAAGTTTGAAGTCCCAGGAATGTAATGCTGAACTTCCCCGGCGTAAATTGATTTACATGCGACGCAAATGCATCCGTCACACTTTTGGGGAGAAATACTATATTTTCGTCCAGCTCCAGAAGTATTTGGACTCCAAATTGCCCCTGGTGCACCTTTGCGCTGTTTATTCTATGTGGTGTATCCCTTGGTAAATCTTTCAGTTTTATAACGGGTTTTATTTCTGCAAAAGCAGTGCTTATTGTATTAATCTCATTTAAAAAATTCATCTGTAATAAAGAAAGAATTATTTGAAAAGATAACAGAATAATAATAATAATAATTTAACAATTAAGTTTTTTAAAATAGTTAAAGATGAATGAAAAAAAAATAGTAAACTTATAAATAACTTACTATGAATTGTGGAACCTTAAACGACAACTTTTCACTGGAACCCTAAGTACAGTCTATTGTCTAGTATTTACTGTGAGCACTATTTAAAAGAATATTTTATTATAGAGGGGATGCACAAGTCCAATGAGTTATTTTTGATATCATCATCATATTTCCAGAAAACTATATTTTTCTACGATTTCGTACAATCTAATCTGTTACTAACAATTATAAACTAGAAATCATGACATTCCAATCTTATCATATTTTGAAACAAGTTCGCTATTGTCTGAATAAATGATTTGGTCTGCACGTGTTTGCTAGCTATAGAAATAACACATAAATATTACCTACTAAGCGAATTTAATATAATGCGAGATTTCATTTATTACAATATAAAAAACCTTCTATAAAATGATATGAATTCACACACATATCCGTTTTAAAAAAAGTTGGGTATCAATCTAATAACATTCCTTTGAGAATTTCAAAATATTGTACCAATGGTTAGATCCCCATCACTTATTGCTAAGTTGCAACGTCTAATGTGGTTGCTGTAATCTGTTTGTTTGTCTTAGATGTATTCATAATAATGCGAGATTTCATTTATTACAATATAAAAAACCTTCTATAAAATGATATGAATTCACACACATATCCGTTTAAAAAAAAATGTTGGTTATCAATCTAATAACATTCCTTTGAGAATTTCAAAATATAGAACCCTTAAAAAATCAGCTAACTGCATAGCCCCTCCCCCTCGTAAGCACTACCCCTCATCTCTTACACACACACACACAATCCTCCATATATTTTCTTCCTTCTAATTACTTCTTGTATACATCCTTATTTACTTTTTACGCAACCCCCCGTAGACGCTACCCTTAAAAGCCTCTTCGCTTCTTCTAAATCACCCTCTACCTTATACACGTAAAAACATACACACTTATTTACTTTTTGCATAACCCCCGTTCTTGTATACACCCTTATTTACGTAATCCCCGTAGACGCTCCCCTCCCCCGTAGACGCTACCCTCAAAACCCTCTTCGCTTCTTCTAAATCACCCTCTACCTTATACACGTAAAAACAAACACACTTATTTTTTGCATAACCCCCGTTCTTGTATACACCCTTACTTGCGTAATCCCCGTAGACGCTACCCTTAAAAACCCCTTCGCTTCTTCTAAACCACCCTCTACCTTATACACGTAACAACATACACACTTATTTACTTTCTGCATAACCCCCGTAGCCGCTACCGTCATTATCCCAAAAATTTTGTCAATTGGCCCAGGCCAAACCCCCGTAGACGCTACCCTTAAAAACCCCTTCGCTTCTTCTAAACCACCCTCTACCTTATACACGTAACAATATACACACTTATTTACCTTTTGCATAACCCCCGTAGACGCTACCGTCATTACTTGCTAACCATCTAGAGACTTCTTTTACTTCTTGTAAACCCTCTGGAAACTTCTTCCTATCGGTAACCACCCATAGGCCATCCGCCTGTTCATCCGATAAAGTGTCACAGAACATACGTGTATTATCTACCGAGATTTCCTAAAGATTCATAGAATTCTGATCTTATGATGGAGTCATAAGCCTGCTTGAAGTCGATAAAAAATAAGTGTGGTCCTAATTTTTGTTCATAGCTATTATTTTGTATCTTTTTGAGTGTGAATATCTGGTCTGCTGTTCCTCTTCCTTGTCTGAAACCTCCTTGGTATTCTCCAACTCCTTTGTTATATATTTCTGTGAGTCTAGTGCGGATAACTCTGGCTAATACCTTATAAGTCACGTCTAATAAAGATATTCCTCTATAATTTTCACAATACGTTTTCTCTGCCTTTTTGAAAATCGGGCAGATAATTCCATTGTTCCAAGCATTCGGTATCTGTTCATTTCTCCAAATTTTTCTTATTAATTTGCATATCCTCTGCTGTAATATAGCTCCACCTGTTTTTAGGACTTCAGCTGTTATTCCATTTTCCCCTCCACTTTTATTATTCTGTTGATTGTTTATTTCTTCCAGTATTTCGTCGTCTGCTGGTTCTTCTACTTCTCCGGGGTCACCATACTCTACATTATCATCTTCCAGTTCAGTCTGTACCCTTCCACTATTCAGCAACTCTTCGAAATGTTCAGCCCATCTGTCTAATCGTCCTTGTGGATCTGTTATCATTTGTCCTTGTTTATTTCTACAGAAATCAATAGCTTTATATCCTTTTCCTTGCGTTTTCTTTACCTCCTGATAGAAATTTCTGATTTCTTTATTTTTATAATGCTCCTCAATTATCTCTAACTTTTGTTCCATATTCATCCTTTTTTTATGCCGGCACACTTTTTTGGCTTTTCTTCTTGTTTCCTCATATATTTTCTGTTAAGTTCCGTATTTACTCTCAATATGTTCAACCGTGCTCTGTTTCTGTGATCTAATATCTTTTTACAATCATCATCAAACCAATCCTTGTTATTTCTATGTGTTGGTTATCCTACGCTACTTTGCAAGGATTTAATGATTGATTTTTCTATCTGTTTCCACTCCATCTCTATATCCTCTGACTCTGGCAATCCTGTTAATTCATTTTCCATCTCAATCTGTATTATTTCAAGATGTATTGCAAAATCATAATCCTTTATTTTTGCCGAGTCGTTATCTATCTGACCATCCATCGCCATTCTTACCGTTGTTGGTTTTTTGGGCCTGGTTTTCTTTTTAACAGCGATTCTGTGTTTTTATCCCATACCCACTCCTCGTCATCTATTTTCAATTTGCCGAATCTAATCTTAACAGTTTTCCCCTTGCTCTCTTCCTCTTTTGCAACTATTCGTATTTTACTCTGTACTTCCCTATCCTCTTTACTCACGTCGTTATTAATATAGATTCTTGCCTCCCTTACATTCTTCAGCTTCCTTCTATTGGCCATAACCAGTTGCTTATCCGTATTATTATTTAATTCTAGCAGACATGTGTTTTCTCCAAGTTTCCTCCTCCTTTAATTTTTATATCCACCATAAGTTTATTTTTCAACAAGGTCTACATTTCATGTTTTATGGATTGCTCTTTATGGATCGCTATAGGCATTCCTTGCACAAATATATTATTTCTCCTTTTGTCCCTATCCATTTCTCCCACTTTCTGTTGTAACTGTAACAATCTTTTCCTATTTGCCACATTTTCAGTATGTAGTAACTTGTTCGCTTCTTTAATTTTCTCTAGTTCCTCTCTATACATAATTTGCTCTTCTCTAATCTCTTCCAACATCTGTTTGGAAGGCCTGTATAATTTCTATTATTTTTTTAAGTTTCTCATCCGTTTTTTCCCTTTTATCTGGCGTTCTAAGCGTTTTTGACGATTTTCCAAGAAACTCCTACAGTCCTTTTGTATTTTTCTTTCTTTTGCCATCAGCTGTGATATGTTCATCTTCACTACTGTCTTCCATACTTTCACCGCGCAAAAAAGCCGGTACAGGTCAACCCTTCGGATACCAAACTTTTTATCGGAGATATATGTGCAACCACAATCCGGACACTAAATTTAGAAATAAAGACACGAGATACAGTTTTTAGATATTTCCCTATTTTTCTTGATTCTTATTTGAATCGGCAACACTTCAATGCAAAACGAAAGTAGTTGTTGCTAATTACTTGTAATTTAGTTCTTATCGTTTCGTGTTTTTGCCAGATTTTATTTATTATGAATCGAAATGAATATTTTTATAACTTGATATTTCACTTACTGCTCGTAATGAAGGTTTTGACCGGTTATCTGAAGCAACACTTTTCTGAGACACACTAAGTATTTTTAACAATTTTATTTTGATTGCAACTCCCAAAATTTGGGTTATTTTGCAGATCAAATTTCGAAGGTTATCACTAATAAAATGCCACGCTGCCACGTTGAGGAATTGATTTGCTTATTAGAAATAATCAAGTATATGTAAGCCAGCACAGTGAGCCTCAGATCGGCTGTCAAAGTCAATTGATGAATAACGCAGAACAGATACGATGAAGACGCAGCTTCAGAAGGTGATGAATCCGGAATTTTCACACGTGCTTCATTGGCGTCAAAGCAAGTCAAAAAAAGAAGACGCTTAACGAAGAAAAAAGATACTAGTTTTGTTAAAAAAGGCGGTTTAGAGTTTTTTCTCCTTAAAAAATAAAGTAACAAATTCTCATATGAATCTACTAAATATATTATTCTGGAAATGTCAAGGCATGAACAATTTGTATGATTTTGATTCCCAAGATATTAATAATTTTTGTAAATTTTCAATAATAGATCTTGTAGAAACTTGGATTATTTCCTCTGATCCTGTGCTTCCTAACTTTTTAAATAACTTATAACTTCAGCTTTTACCATAGCCAAGCTTTGAAAGATAAACAAAGGGGCAGAGACAGTGGAGGTATCTTAATACTCGTGGCTAAGAATTTAAAGAAGCTAAAGTCTGTTAAAATTGTGGAAACGTGTAATATGAGGTTATTTTTGAGGGTACAGATAAATCTCACATATTTTATCTTAAGAGTAGTGTATTTAAAACCAGGGCTAAATGACCATACTTGTATTGAATTTTTGGAAGAGACTGTGAGAGGTGTTATCAGTAAGTTTGATGCTGATCAAGTAATTATTTTTGGCGATTTTAATGCAAGAATGGGTCTACTCAATAACTTTGGTAGTGGGGATCCTCGGGATTACCCTATAAACGTTGAACGCGAAACTAAAGATAGTATTGTTACATTTAGAGGAACGTTATTGGTTGAGACACTTGACAATCTGGGCTTTATCACACTCAGCGGCAGATATGATGACTTTCAAGCTGGCTACACATACATTGGACAATCAGGCAGGACTAACTTAAATAGTATTGTCAATATATCAAATTTCTATATTAATACAAATTTCATTTCCAATCATGTATGCCTTAGCTATTAAACATTATTTAGAAAATGAAAGCAATGCTAAATCTGAGTTTGTAACTAAAAAATACAAATGAGATATTGCAAAATCTCAAGCTTATAAAAGTATCATGTCACAATATAATTTAAGCCCAAATCTTACTGACATTGAGGCGCTGGATAATCAATTAAATGACGCTATCATCAGATCCTGTAGATTTCTTGGCATGGAGAAAATACATACTCAAAAGAAGTCTCTACACATTGATTCAAAACCATGGTTTGATAAAACTTGTATTCTCGCAAAAAAGCAGCTTAACTCGGTTAGAAGAAATTTGAAAAAAGAATCTATACCCTAACAGTGTAAAATCTTATAACACAGCTAAAAAAGAATATAAAAAAATTACAAAAAACAGAAAAAGTGCTTTTAAAAAAAGCCAGGTTACAAAATTCGCAAATATATAAAACCCAATTCAGTTTTGGAAAGAAATCAAAATGAACAAAAATAAAAATGTATTCAATCAATCAATTAATATAAGCCCATCTTACCCTTAGACTTTCAATTCACGGATGTTCTACACCCATAGTTAGATACCCCTTTTTCCATGCAGGAAATATATTATGCTCTGAATCTAGCAAAAAATAACAAAGCTCCTGGCGATGAAAATATCTCTAACGAATTTTTGAAAATGGAATATATATTTAATAAAATTATCTCTGAAGAAATACTCCCCCCTCCATGGTCAATATCTAAAATGATCCACTTTCATAAGAAAGGCCCATTAGACGATCCAAATATTTATCGCAGCTCTGCTTAATCATAAAACGAAATTGTTTACGCAGCTGATCAATGTAAGACTCACAAATTATACTGAAAATGTTGAAATACTCCCAGAATGCCAAGCAGGATTTCGTAAATTTCGCAGCTGTGATGAGAATATTTTTGTACTACATACGAATATTAATAATTACCTACTCTTACCCTCAAGAAAACTCTTCGCTTTGTTTGTTGATTTTGGAAAAGCCTTTGATTCCTTAGATTACAGCGTACTCTGGGAAGCACTCTATTTACGAGGGATCAGTGCAAAAATTCTCAGAATTCTCTTAACTTTATATAACTCAGCTTATCTTTATATCGAAGAAAATGGCAACCTTTCAGATAAAATCAAAATTACCAAAGGAGTTTTACAAGGTGATTCACGGAGTCCGCTTCTTCTCTCAATCTTTGTTTCAGATCTTGATAATTACTTTATAAACCATAATGCTAAAGGTGTTACACTAGACGGGAAAATTAACATCAACATGCTAATGTATGCTGACGACCTTGTCCTTTTTGCCGAATCACAAGTTGAAATGTCCCGTAATTTAAGAATTTTATAATCTTATTGCCATGAATTTAGACTGGAAGTTAACCCTTCAAAAACGAAAATGGTCGTTTTCCGTAAAGCAGCCAACATGGGCAAACAACCTCAATTTATATATAATAATTCCGAAATAGAACTAGACAATGAGTGAGTGAGTACCTAGGAGTAAAGTTCTCATTTAATGAACTTTTTAAAAATAATTTCACATTCCGCGAACAAAAAGCAAGATTATCACAGGGAGTAGTGCTAAAAATTATAAGTTCCTCTCATATAGCAGACTTAAGTTCAATCAAAACTTTATATTTTAACGTAGTTATACCCACCTTAACATACGCAAGCAGTGTTTGGGCTCTTCGATACTTGGATCATATTGAAAAAATCCAGAGCAATTTTTGGAAAAACTTATTATTTATAGAAAAGCGCATAGCTGCATACATAATTCGAACAGAAGTTAATATTTGTAAATTAGGCTATTTTATTATAAAGCAAGCGCTGGAACTTTTGAGTAGAATAGCATAGCATGAAAACGCCAGGTACACCTATAAAGCCCTTATGCGTTTAATTAATTTAAATGAAACCGCTAATGCTAATATAAAGTATAATTGGATACACCAATTACAAACTTGTTTACAAAAATACTACCAACTTGACTTAATTACCTCTAATATAGATTTAAATACTAAAGAATAAATTCTTACTAGATATCTGATTCTTAGTTATAAGGAAGATATAAACAAAACTTTACTTAGTACTTACCATCCACAATATAAGTTTCTTTCAAGAGATTACTCACCATCTATATCAATCAACTATCTCAATCACACGCTCTCTCTCTATATTGGAAGATTAACTGCACAATTACGTACTACTTATACAGAAACTTTGTACATGTATGAAAATAAAAACCCGTATTTGATCAAAACAAAATCAATTTGCTTAAGCTGTAATCAACAAATGCCTGAATCCCTGGAGCACATCATCCTGACTTGTCCAATGTATAATGGTCTACGGGGCTCGCTAGTAAAACCCGGGAGTTATTCAGATGACATTGATGCTTTATTAACTTCAAACGACACTATGATAATGCAATAGCTTAACAGGTTTAGGAGCGAGGCAATGAAACTGAGGGCATTCATTATAAATGAATGACTGAGGGCACCTCAACCAGTTCACGAATTAATAGATGTAACCTAATCTTCTCCTCTTGTTCATGTATCATTGTTATACTAGAGAACAATAAATTTATTTATTTATTTATTATTTATTTACCTAGTGATTGACTTTATATATATTAATAGAAAATAAAAGTATGATACTACAAATATTAAAGCAAAGATATTGGGTGGTATGAATAATACCAGAGTATAAACTCCGAGTATGTTCTCATGAGCATGGGCATAAAGTATGAGTTTGTACTCCATTTCATATGAATAAAAATATTTTAATTAGATGAGTTTCTTCTCCTAATACATAAAGTAGATACTCACTATTTAATTTCCAAACTTGTTGAAATTCAAAAAATTGTTTACAAACAATTCCTGTTCAATAGCAGGTTTTCGGCATACGCATTCATTGTTATTAGTTCAATTCAATCAACGTATTAGTACAATGAGTGAAAGCAGTGAAGATGAAGAGTGTAATAAAAGTTGCGAATCGCAAATGGGATTTGTGCATATGCTTCGTGATTGCCCCATATTTTTGTCGAAGACACAAACACCATCTGTCCGACTTTTAAAATCGAAAGCACTCGAAGCGATGAGAAAACAATGGGAGCTTAATTTTGGTTTACAAATAACGACAAGTCAAATCTACAAAAAAATTAACAACATGAAATCCAGACTCAAGAAAAAGACTGATATTAATAGAACTGGATATAAGAAAATCATTTTGCAAGATTGGGAAAAGATTTTGTTGGAAATTATGGAAGGCGACACAAATCCAGTTCTTACAAAGATTCCAGGTGATGTAATATTTATAAGTAATAATAGAAATAAGTCAACTAAACTATATTTCATCCACAAAGTTATCTACACCTTTTTAACTTTAAATTGGAAATAATTAAAATCAAATTGGGAATAATCAAATTTAAATTGGAATAAATTCCAATTCGAAATTGATAATTACCAATTCGATTTTAATTATTCCCAATTCGAATGCGATAAGTCCCAATTTGAAGTTGAAAAGGAGATTTAAAATACATAATTTTGTTAAAACCGAGGTTACTTATTAATAATTGCTCGCATATACTTGATATTTTTTTTTTATTACTTCAGTTTGAACTTTAATTCCAGGAGCATCATCTGTTGGCACACAACAAACAGACGCAACACAAGGCAGTAGTTATGAAGATAAAATTCGCAGACATTCAACTTCTACTTCTAAAACGTATAGGACAAATGATGATGCTGATAGTGATGTACATGCACCTAAAAAAAGAAACATAATGGAAGTAGTTCTCTTGAAAAATATGAAACAAACCTTACTAAACAACTTTCAAATACCGAACTACAAAGACAAGTTTTGCTGAAACAACTAAGAGTTTTGGAAATGAAGTAGGAAAAACTGAAGAGAGAGCTAAATCCAGATTTCATTGAACAATCTACTTCAAACAATAGTACTATCGTTGACAGTAGAAATAGTAAAACTTACATTAATTTATAATATTTAAATATTTTTATTGAATAGTTGCAGAATAAAACAAGTAAGTTGTGACAAAAAATGTTAAAATCATTAATGTTTTGTATTCTTTTTCTTACCTTAAGCACAGCCCTTGAAGTAGAGCAAGAATGATTTCTGCTAACGCAGATCGCCTCCGTTACCTGCTTTGTCTAATATTATCGTCAACTTCATCTTGTACCGGGTACGGAACCGGAATATCTTGTATTGGGGGCTGCATTGGATCGAGCTCAACATTTAAATATTTTGCTACATTATGTAACATAAAACAGCAAATAACAAGTTTTGGAACTTTCTCTATCGACACCTGAATTTTATATTGAAGCATCGGAAATCGTTGTTTTAGTTGCCCAAAACATCTTTCAATTATTACACGCTCCTTTGTAAATAAATTGTTATAAGCATGTTCTGTCGGGGTATTAGGATTTCTAAAGGGTACCATCAACCATAGTGCTATGCCATAACCTTCAACTCCTAAAAGTAATGCATTTGACCTCTTAAACTCATTACTGGCAATGTCGTAAATTTGTGAGTTGTTCCATATCCGTGAATCATGGACAGATCCTGGCCATGATGCGTCTACGCTTGTAAACCACTCATCTGCATTGCAAGTGGCTTGAACATTGATGCTGTGATATCCCTTGCGATTAATATATTCATCACCATGAAGAGGTGGTTTTTTTATTCTTATGTGGGTGCAATCAATTACACCCACTGCACATGGAAAATTGTACTTTGTTTGCCATCTTTCTTTAGCTTTTATTACATCCGCCGCAGTGCGAGGGAATTTTATCCACTGTTCGCATTTTTCTAGCATCTTGTCAGCAACTTGCGTCACAACTTCACAGACAGAAATTTGGTGAACACCAATATCTTCTCCTACTCCTGTCTGAAACCCCGGATCACCCACATACCTCAAAAATATTTCCATTTTATCAGTGTTACATATAGCACCACCTCTGGTTTCTTCTGATTCTACACCCAAAAAGTTAGTAGATAGCCACTCGACATTTTCTTCAGTAAATCGATATAATGATTTAAAATCACGATCACACGTACTTCTTTTATGTTTATAATATTTTTTTAAACGCAAATTAAGCATGAACTCGGCCATAGTTCTGCCGCGATCTAACTGAAGTCTGGTTACTATTAGACTCCAAATTTATGGAGTAGATTATCATCCTAAAGAGCATAAACACAATTTTATTCATATGAAAATTGAGAATATTCTCACAACAAATTGTACACAAGGGTACCTACTCAAGTGGAGTATCTGCTTCTAGTTTTTATTCATACCACGTAGAGTATTTACTCCAAATTTTTAAGTATAAACTAAATGCTCATTTTTATTCATATGACCCATTATTAGCCCTAAGGGGATATCCTGGATATATTTTTCCCAGTTAAGATCAGTATAACTGTGCAATGATATAGAAAACCCAGAAAACTATTATCTGCTGATCTTTACAGAGGAATACAGATTCAAAGTGGAAAACCCCCTAGATTTATCTGTTCATTGACAACTTGGTAGTGTAAGTTTCTTAAGTGTCTCCTAATTTCTCATTCTTCAATGAATCCAGTTCTTGTTTCTTATCACAAACATGCAGTACTTCTAGTTCTGTGTCAGGGGTCAATGAATGTTTGGTGTCAAATAGATGTTTTTCGTAGTGGTATTTATCTAGTTGTTTTAATGTGTATGCTCGTAAGTGTTCAATGTATCTGTTTTCAAAATTTCCAAGGGTCTGACCCAAATAGACAGCATTACATTCTGGACAATTAAGTTTATATATACGAGACTTCTTTAATGGGGATATTTTCGTTTTTACATTTAACAATTTTGTACACACATTACTTTCTACTTTCTGTTTTAAAATAAATTGTTGTATTTGTAGCTAAAGATATTATCTTTGAAATATTACCTGCATATGTGCTAGTTTTATAATTTTTTATTTCGTTAGTTTGTTCAGGAAATATTAGTTGTAATGCCACTTTTTCCTTTTTTTTATTAATTAATTTATTTATCATATGTAATGGATAACCGTTGGATATTCCTATTTGTTTAATTGCATTAATTTATCTATTAAAATTACATTTGTTCATAGGAACTGAAAAAACTCTATACATAATTGAATTATATGCTGTTAATTTATGTGACATGGGATGATTGGAATTATATGCAATAGTTACATTAGTGTGTGTTGGTTTTCTGTAAATTTAATAATAAAGTACATTATTAACTCGGTGAATTTTTAAATCAATATTGTAGAATTATTTAGAAATAGTTAGTTCCATTTAAAAGAAGTAATATCAGTAAACTCCACGGAGTAAGAGTCGAAACAGTGAATTTCAATAGACAATATAATTCCTACTTCAGATATACTGTGAAATATTTATTTGTAACAAATATTTTCATTTTAAAGAAGTTTGCAAATAGTTCGATTACGATTACGATTGAAAATGTCTTTATTTACAATAATTTAAAGTCTGTCAATTTACAAGCGTGGTAAGGAAAATCTATGTGGTCGATGTTCTGGCAGTTTCCACTACCCTGGTGTTAATCTGGAGCGCATTACCAATTTGTTATTTTTGGTTTATATTTCACTATCCCGTATATACAAATATGACGCCCTAGATTTTTCGATAAGTGTGTCCCTGAAGTGCGGCTGAAAAACATGTTTTCAAAATCGAACAGTACATGTGTCCCAAATAAGAGTGACTAAGTTTCAACACAAATGCCCAGCTTATTATTTGCTCCAAAGAGATGAGGTTTTCACTAGTTCCACTAGTTCATCAAAGATATTTTTTAGGCTTGGCTGGCATTTCATCTCATCAACACAGGGTGTTTTGCTAATGTTGGTCAAATTCAAAGAGAAAAAATATGTATTATTTTAAATAAAACACCCTATAATTTTTGATCTCTTTCGAAAGAGCAATCATTCTCCTTTCCAATAATGTATAGTTTTCTATCTTTTGTTTCATTAATAACAAAGATATTCGAAGTTTCTTGTAGCAGTACTCTTTTAATTAGTAGTTTCATATGAACGTTTTTTGATGCCTAAAATCAACTCATGCTGTGACCGTTTGACGCATACCTAACAAAATCATTTCAGTCTGTTTCATGTAGTATGCATTTTTAATTACGTAAATAATTGCCAACAAATCTGACAAACAGTTTATTTAGTGGGAAAACATAACATTATTCAATACATATAAAGAACGAAGAACAAAAAAGTTCTTGCGGAATGTTTTCAATAATGTTCTGATATTATTTTTTAGTTCTGCTAAATTGTTAGGCTTAGGATTGTAGCACCTATCCTTCACATATCCCCAGAGAAAAAATCTGGGACAGTTAATTCAGGAGACCGCGGTGCCCATTCAATCGATCCAGCTCGACGTATCCACTTATCATTAAAAAACGTTTTTAATGAATCTCGTGCTATTAACGAATAATGTGGTGATGCACCGTCTTGTTGGAAGTAAACGTCGTCACTAATTCCATCTTGAACTAGTTGCGGATAAAAAAAGTTCCCAACATATCCGTGTAATTAGTACCCGTCACTGTTGGTTCCGAAAAGAAAAAAGGGCCATAGATTTTTCGCCGATATAATGCACACCAAACATTTACTTTTGGACTATCTCTCTGAAATTTATTAAAAGAAATTGGTTTTTGAGAACACCATATTCTACAATTATGTTTGTTACACATGCCATTAATGTGAAAGGTTGCTTCATCAGACATAATTAATAATGAATTGGGTTCGTTTCTTAATAAGTCAAGTAAAGTCTCACATACCATTACTCGGTTTTCATAATCTAACTCGTACAATTTTTAATAAGTATGAATTTTGTATGGAGTTAGTTTTAAAATTTTTAGACATCTTTGAACGTCACTCTTGCTAAGCTCTAAAAAATTCCAGCAATTTTTCTAATTGAAATTTTATGATCGTTATCATGTAGCACTTCATTAATTTACATTAACTTGTTTGAAAGACCATCATTATTTCTTGGTTTTTTTAAGTGTGCAATGCAACCAGTTTCGATAAATTGTACATACCATTTTTTAGTTATATTCACTGACGGCGGATTTTTCATAAATGTCCTTCTGAATATCCTCCTTGTTTCGATTATTGATTTAGTTTCTGCATAAATTATTACAGTTTGAGCTTTTTCACTCACTGTATAGATTTCGAAAGCGACTTATGACTTAACAAAATTACTATTGTCAAAATTGCTGATTTTGTTGTTATGCGTAAAACGGTCACAGCATGAGTTGATTTTAGGCATCATAATACGTTCATATAAAACTACTAATTAAAAATGTACTCTACATGAAACCTCGAATATCTTTGTTGATAATGGAACAAAATATAGAAAACTATACATTTTTGGAAAGGAGAATGATTGCTCTTTCGAATGAGATCAAAAATTATAGGGTGTTCCGTTTAGAATAATACATATTTTCCGCTTTGAATTTGACCAACATTAGTAAAACACCCTGTGTTGATGAGATGAAATGCCAGCCAAGCCTAAAAAAATCTCTTTGATAAACTAGTGAAAACCCCATCTTTTTGGAGCAATTAATAAGCTGGGCATTTATGTTTAAAATCAGTCACTCTTATTTGGAACACCCCGTATATTAATTTATGAGAGACAGCAACATGGCAGATATTGTTTATGATGTGCAAATAGTTCAATGACTAAATTCTTTTTATACCAAATCTGATTTCTAGCTACTGAAATTTATGCTTTCAATGTGAGGATTAAGGACAAAAGGTTGTTTTTCCAACACATTGAAAACTAGGCCCTTTTTTCGTATCATTTGGCTAATTCCTGTTCGGTATAGGTACCTGGATTTTGCACTAGATTCAATAAAATAATCTTGTACAGGTATCCTTTCAAAAGAAATACTTTCAGTATCACAAAAAAATTTCATACTAGTAGATACTTGTATCAAAATTGAGTCCTAACCACTCAAGTTTTGCAAGAAACATATTATTTTCTACAGATAATAATAAATATGATGATGTACAATGTATATATTTTGAAAATATTGTGTCGAAACCAACTATTATTGGATAATAACATGGCATATTGATTTATTTTTCGAATAGTTTCCATTTTCCCTGTCCATATTTTTTATGTATATTACAAATACAAACTTACTCTGGCGGTCGACCTCTGAGGTTGAAACTGATGAAGGTAACTTGAACCCTTTGTCCAGGTCCCGCGAGAAATGTGTAGACGCAGTTTCTTGAGTGACCGCGAGGGTTCTCGAATTCTGGAGCGTAGAATGTTCCGTTCATTGGACCGCCGGGTCTACTTACAAACGTCTGATCACACTCTGGAATAAAAAAAATATTGCTAAATACTGTTAACAGTTGATGATGTCGTTACTTCAAAATCAGAAAAGTATAAGTGACAATTCCGTGAATATTCATTTTCACTGCTAAAATCATATATTTCTAAAACTTTTGTATTGAGTGAATGAACATTATCATTATATTTCTTCTAGTGTTTTAATTTGAAAGATATTGGTTCTAATTGTTTTTTTGTTGAATATACAAAATACGAGTATATAATATGATACGTCTACAGACTGACAACGCCGGTCTCATCCCTTACTATTTCCAGAAGCAATCATCTGAACACTGATAATTTCATGAAACATATATGTTTTTAATGACCGTAAATTCTCAATTTCTTATATTTTCATGGGTTTCGGTCAGAAATAAAATCACCTGCTTACAGTGGTAACGTTTCGGTTTATTTTATTTAAACCATTCTCAACCCTTTCTAAAAATTTTGAAAACACAATACATTTATTTAAATACATATAGTTAAAATATATTTCTTTAGGACTTACTTTTTGATTATGCCTCCGCAGAGGCTTGTCTACTACTGTACAGTAGTATTTCTTAAATTAAAAAAAGGACAATTAATATACATAAAAACAAATCATATGAACAATAAACTATTTTAAGATGGTTAAAATGTGTCCTTAGTAAATTAAAATTAGAATTAGAGACCTATTTTTCAAGTTTTAATAACTAGGTAAGGTGTAGATATTCGTTTATAATAGTAAGTTCGTATATATACAACTTAAGTTGTCTATGTCTTTTCTGAAATTGACGGAGTCAGGATTCTTCTTAATATTTATCATTCCTTTTATTAATCTTTAACTATTATTTTTTTCTGTAGTTATAATTTCTACGTAGTTGAAATTAAAAGAGTGATTTTTATCAAGTGAATGTTTTGATAATGCAGTACATTCATTGTTATTTCGAACTGATTGCTGGTGTTGTTGAATTCTCTTATGTAAATATTGGCTAGATTGACCCATTGCAATCAGAACAATTTATTTTATATATTGAGTTTATTGTGTTCTTATTATTTGGTTTTAGTCTAAAAATAAGTTTATTTCCTGTAATGTTATTTGGTTTATCAGGAATTTTAATATTAAATAGTGTTAGGCATTTTTGTAATGGTATACTTATATCGGGAATGTACGGAAGTGAAATATATTTTGATGTATTACTTTGGCTATTAAATTTTAATTTGTTGTAATAGTTGTTAATTCTCTGTTTAATAATGGGCTTATAGAAATGTTTAGGATAATTATTTAAATCCAAGGTATTTTTGATTTTTAGGCTTATTTCAGAATGAAATTAGGACTATTGTAGAGAGTAGCATGACGCGTCTTCTGTAAAATTTTTATGCAGTTTTTCGTTTTGGTGTTCCCTGATGCCAAAATCACCCTTCGTTTCAGAAGGTGATATATATATTTTAATACATATCCTCTATCTAAATTCTAGAGAAAATATGGAAATAAGGAAAAATGTGCATATTTGAATGTAATACTAGTGATACACACTGTATTATCAATAATTTTAAAGTTTCAATATACAAATAAATTTTGACATTTCAATTTCGGATGACATTAATGCAGAATATACTTTATAACGATTTGAAAACAAGAATACAGATGTCTCTGTTAGCAAAATTGCAATTATATTAAAAGAATGAAAATCTGTCTTTGTTATAGGAAAACGTAAATTTATATTTTAAAAAAAAAAGAATTTTTTGGTAACCAAAGGAGAGGAGAATTATTGATATGAAAAGTTGAGTTAGTTGATTTTAATATCCCCACGAGGCAACAACGAAATAAGAGTTGCCTCAAATTTATTTGAAAATATCATAGTAATTTATATGAATATTTTCAGATCATCAAATCCTGCATTGTAAGGCCAGTGCGTGTATAATTCGCAACGAATTGCATCGATAAAGTGCGGGTGATTTTCCGATTTCTAAATTATCAATTTCGAAAGTTGTTCCTGAATTCTAAACACGGTTTAGAATACGAACGAGCTGACCAGTACCTAGTTGGTGAGTCCTGTCCAGTTTATTTACATTATTTCTCGAGAATTAATAGGCCTTTATTATAAATATTTCAAAATTAGATGCATCTTATGGTAATAAATTCGATTGAAATTACAGTAACGTTACTCAGATAAAATTCAACGTCAAGCGAAGATAATTTTGGAATAGACAATTTAAACGGAAACTTGCGTATTTTGACAATGATATACATCAAGTATATAATCAAACATTTTGAACTTTGATAAATTATTTAGCGAGTAGATTTATAATTATAGGTTGTTTTAATTTTGAGGTTGATAGAAAATTCTATCTTTGTTTCTGCGTTTATAATATTTTTGAAAAGTTCTAATTTTTGTAATTTGTTATTTGATAATATATTATATAAATTTGAATTCCAATCACTCTTTGGTACTCATTTCTCATTGTATTTGATAATTTTCAGGCTATAAAAATTTTGATATAATAAGTGACATTTGGTTAATTTCCTGACATTAAAATCATATATGTCATAAGATAATTTAATTGTCTTGTAGTATATAGAACAAACAGTTACTCTAGATTTGGAATAGCGTAATACGTGATTTGGAAAATTCTTTAAAAATTTATAAATTTGAATTATTATTTGAAATCTTTGATCCCTCCCTGCGATAAGAGTGAGTAAGTCGATTGTGTATTGATTTATCTTTCACAATATAAAATTTAATATTCATCTGAGCTGGGCATATTAATTTGACAACTGCTGTCAAAAATTTCAATAGGTTATATTTAGTGGTAAAGGCATATTCACAAGAGTTCAGTTACAATCATAAATTGTAACATCAACAAATAAAATTCATATCGTATAAATTCATAAATTAAACTATTGAATAATTAATAAAACATTGGAATATAATAATTTGTCACCCAAACGTGGGGCAAATATTATTGAAAATAGAATATATATATATATATATATATATATATATATATATGTATATGTATATATATATATAAAAAGAAGATGTAGGAATATCGCGTGATATGTTAACAACAACAACAAAGAGATTCATGGGTAATTCACGCAAAATAAGGGTTACTGAAATAGAGTGGTAACCGTGGACATGCATGTTTCTGGCTCATTTTTCCTCTTCAGCATGGTATAACCAAATATATAACATATTCTAAAACGTTTTAACAACTTCAATAAAAAGTTACAATTCACCATAGAAATGGACAAAAATCGTTCTATTAGTTTTTTAGATATGAATATAGAATATGACAACAACGGTCGAATATCTACAAATTGGTTCACAAAAAAGTATGGTCTCAACAATATTTAAACTATAATTCATCCGCTCCCATAAAATACAAGAATAGTGTTGTCACTGGCCTCACTGATAGAGCGGTACAATTATCACATCCAAAACACAGGCCTAATAATATTTAAAAAATCCCAATGTCACAGGACCAATTGGACATGCTTATCTCAGTAACATTTTTGCATTAAACCCAAAATAAAAAATTAGATACAAAAGTAATAGAATGTTTTGAGATGTACAAAATACCAAAGTAACATTTAGGCATCAAATCAAAAACAAAACAAAAAAATTCTGGTGAATTTGTGAATTTTCTTAAATAAATGTTTTAATGTACGATTTATAGAAAAATGTTACAAAAGTTGTAGAACGTATTATGATCTATGAAAAAGCTCAGTAACTTTTTTGCGTTAAATGGAAAACAAAGGAAATACGATTTTTTTTCAAATTTGACAGGCCGTCAAGATTTTGGCCTAACCGATTTTTGTAGCGAGTTTGGTTTCGATCTGTCAAAAAATACGCGCTCAATCTTGCTTACAAATTCCGTTATAACACATACATAACACATATATATATATATATATATATATATATATATATATATATATATGTGTGTGTGTGTGTGTGTGTTTTCCCATGTTTCCATTAACATCTTTGCTCCCAAATTTCACATCCTTATTTGGTTATGCCGTGTTGAAGAGGCAAAATGAGCCAGAAACATGCATGTCCACGGTTACCACTCTATTTCAGTAACCCTTATTTTGCGTGAATTACCCATGAATCTCTTTGTTGTTGTTGTTAACATATCACGCGATATTCCTACATCTTCATATATATGTATAACCTTTTGAAACGGAGGATGATTTTGGCATCAGGGAACACCAAAACGAAAAACTGCATTGAAATTTTTCAGAAGTCGCGTCATGCTACTCCCTACAATAGCCCTATTTCATTTTGAAATAAGCCTAAAAATCAAAAAAACCTTGGATTTAAATAATTATCAACATTTTTATGAGCCCATTATTAAACAGAGAATTAACAAGTGTTACAATAAATTAAAATTTAATAGCCAAAGTAATCCATCAAAATATATTTTACTTCCGTACATTCCCGATATAAATATACCATTACAAAAATGCCTAACACCATTTTATATTAAAATTGCTGATAAACCAAATAACATTACAGGAAATAAACTTTTTTCTAGACTCGAACCATATAGTAAGAACACAATAAACTCAATATATAAAATAAATTGTTCTGATTGCAATGGGACTCACATTGGTCAATCTAGCCAATATTTACATGAGAGAATTCAACAACACCAGCAATCAGTTCGAAATAACAATGAATGTACTGCATTATCAAAACATTCATTGATTCATGATAAAAATCACTCTCCTTATTTCAACAACGTAGAAATTATAACTACAGAAAAAAAATAATAGTTAAAGATTAATAAAAGGAATGATACATATTAAGAAGAATCCTAATTCACTCAATTTCAGACTGACATAGACAACTTAAGTTGTATAGATACGAACTTACTATTATAAACGAATATCTACACCTTACCTAGTTATTTAAAATTAAAAAAAAGGTATCTAATTCTAATTTTAATTTCATTGTAATAACAACTGGGTTCTCATTCTTTTAACACTTAAAAGAATCAAATATATTTACATTTCTGTAGCAGTGACTTTTGATAACTGTTTTGATACTATAAATATCATCGCCAGAATATTTCATTTGATGCCTACCTGATGTTTAATAATTATTTTTGACTTGAAAGAAGAAGTAGTGGGAATTATCTGGTTGTTTTAATCTGTATCGGATTTCAAAATTTCTAAGGGTTTGATCCAAATAGACAGCATTACATTCTGGACATTTAAGTTTATATATACCAGACTTCTTTAATGGGGATATTTTTGTTTTTACATTTAAGAATTTTTTATTCACGTTACTTTCTGTTTTAAAAGAAATTATTGTATTTGTTGCTAAAGATATTATTTTTGAAATATTATTAGAAATATTACCTGCATATTGATGGTTTCATAATTTTTTATTTCTCTAGTTTGCTTAGGAAATATTAATTGGAATGTCACTTTATCTCTTTTTTATTAATTTATTTATTTATCATATGTAATGGATAACCGTTGGATGTTGCTGTTTGTTTGATTGTATTGATTTATGTATCAAAATTACATTTGTTCATAGGAACTGAGAATGCTCTATGTATCATTGAATTGAATGCTGCTAATTTATTTGACATGGGATGATTGGAACTATCTGGAATAGTCACATCAGTGTCTGTTGGTTTTCTGTAAATTGAATAATATTATTAACTCTGTGAATTTTTAAATTGATTGAGTTATTTTTTTCAACTTCTAATTTAACTTTTGAGTGTAAATTATTAATATGGTTGAAAAATATATCTAATTGTCGTTCACTATCTACAAAACAAGCTAATATGTCATCTACATATCTAGAGATCGAGGGCTCCGTTCCCTTTCCCAAACGACGTAAAGTTGAACGGGGGAGGTAGGCAGAGCCCAGGGGACAGGTTTTGCATGGAGAGTCCTAGGAAATTGCACCTTCTTGAACTGTCCCAAGATCGCTGGGTACTCCCAACATGATTGGGAGTGTGTGATCATAGATTACACCCTTCACGTGGTGGTCCTTTTGCAACTTAACTCTGCGGATCTAGACGGGGCCGTCGATAAATATCCCCCAACCCGAGGCGTCAAGCGACCCGTGCCGATGGGTGCATGGCGGTGGCGGAGCACGTCGCAAACGGAGCCTCTGGGATACCGGGCGACCACCCAGAGAATCAGCCTTATTCCCCCAAACGTGTCACTTGGGGAATGGGCCGTATTAACCCTGTACACGCGGGACCAAGATGAATGACACGGAAGAAAAGTCCCTGAATAGGAATGTGACCAAGAGACCGCAGGCATTTCTATTCAGGAAACGGGAATCAATTCTTCTACAGCGATGGACGAGGAAAAGTTGCTTAGCTCTGGGGAGGAGGGTAACACCTCAAAAAAACCAGGAATGCAGTCCCTAGTGAGAGGACCACGAAAAGGCTCTCGAGAGGTGAACTTATACAGCTAAGGGGAAAAGAAGCCCTCGCCAAAGGCGAGAGGATTCTCTTCGAGAAAGAAAGACAGGTGGCGTGGAAGGAGCAACAGGGTGCTCCGGCTGAACCACCCTTAAGCAAATCCGGCTCCACTGGAACCCTGAGCGCTGGGGTGAAGCCGAGACAAGGTGTGAAGCCTGCAGCCCAACCGTCATCATCCAAACAGGAAACTCCAGGAGGGAAGAGGTTGCACTCGCAGCAGACCCCGGAGGAAACTGCAAAGATGACAAAAATTTCCATGGCAGAGGGAAGCTCAGTGAGAACCTTAAAAGCACCTGAGTCCTTTGCCGAGAAACTGATGGTCGAAAAAATGGCAATCGTCTATGTGAACCATCCAGAGACAAGGCTGGACAAAGAGACAGCCTTAAAGATCAAAATGGAGCTGAGGAGACGTACCCTCTGGGGCATAGACGTCAGAATATCCAGCTGCCATCCTAAGAACGGTGCGGTAGTTGTAGGCTGCGCAAACTCCACCAATAAGGCGTCGCGGGAGGCCCTGTTCAAGCAGCTGAATCGGTTTGGCGAGATTCAGTTGAAGCCCAGCCAAAAACCTGGTGAAGAAGTGCAAAGTCACAACTTTTGTACCACGGGAGCGGAGACCAAGGATGATGTGATGCTTGGTCTGACGAGCCAGAGTGGATTAAATACCGAGCACTGGGCTGTCGTGGGTGGCAATGTTACGCCAGAAGGACAGTTTCTAGTCATACACATATACGACGAATCGCTGCAGAAGCTAAGGAAACTTGGGATACGCCCATTCGTGGGAGCAGAAATAGTTCACTTCAAGTTGCAGGGGAAATCACACAAAGAAAGTAAAGATGACCGCAGTGCTGCAAATCAACCTGCACCACAATAGAGTGGCAACGGCGACGCTCTGCCAGAAGATCCTGGCTGATGACATAGGAGTGGTTCTTGCTGAAGAACCATGGACCGTCAAAGACAGAATGATGGCATCAAGCACCACCGTGACTGAGGTGCACATGCAAGCAGGAGATGGAAACATCAGAATCCTGTTTGCATCTGTTTACCTGCCATACGACTCCACAGAAGCACCTCCGTCCATGGAAATAAGGAGGATTGTGGAACACAAAACAACAACGGGGAAGCACCTCATCTTGGGAATGGACGCCAATGCCCACCATCTGGCCTAAGGGAGCTCCAACACCAAAAACCTTCATTATCAAGAGAAAGGGACTTTTAGAAACCCCAAGAATACAAAATGGGAAACATTCCGGAAGAAATTGGAAATCAATCGGGCCTCACTTGACCCAGTCTCGGGGCAAAGGGTTGAGAGAATGACATGCGACATCAACAGCGCCATAATGAACTCACACACCGAGGCCCGCCCCGAAACGGTCAGAACGACCAACACATATGCACGTTCGTGCAACAGGAAGCTTTAATCTCTGAGAAGGAATGTCCGTAGGCTGCACAATCATTGCAAACGCACAGGAAATTGGAACAGCCTTACGAAGGCGCTCACTGAATTTAACAAAGCAGTGAGGAAAGCCAAGAGAAGCTCATGGAGAAATTTCTGTCAGAACATTGAGAATGTCACTAACTGTGCAAAACTCCACAGAGTCATGGCTCAAAATCCAGTCAATATTCCAGAGACCGTACTCAAAGAAGACGGCTCAAACACGGACGTCCCGGAGGAGATACTGGCAGTACTGCTCAGGATGCACTTCTCGGGATCCACCGAAATACGAATCGAAGCAACAAGCGAAGCCAGAGAAGAACGGCAAGTTACCCGGGGTCTGGCAACTCGGGATAACGACTTGTGCAAAGATCATGTGGGGATAGTGGCGTACATACTTATGAGCAGTTGTTTTCATTTTCGGAGAAACAAAGTCGTGCAGATAAGTTAGCTTCTTTAACTAGAAAAAGTATATATTATTGTACAAAAATTCTGGATTCTATCTGCTAAGCGTACCATAAACAATGTTTTATCCAAGTGCAATTCGTGTATTCGTGTCAAACCTTCTGCACACTCTCCTTTGATGGGAAATCTTCCCAAATTCCGTGTATCCCAATTGGTGTGGATTTTGCTGGTCCATTCAAAATCTAATTATCGGGACATCGTGGAGCTCATCCAGTCAAGATGTATGTGTGTTTTTCTGTGTGCTGTGTAACCAAAGCGTTGCATTTAGAAGTCGTGTCCAATCTTACTCCTGATGCATTTCTGGGTGCGTTCAGACGATTTGTGTTCAGACGCGGAAGATGCAGTGATGTGTACAGTGATAATGGGACAAATCTGGTGGAAGCATATAGATTATTAATATTGTATGCTGCTCAATGTGAACAGGAGTTGTCTATCAAATGGCATTTTAACCCCCCTTGTCCTCATTTCCGTGGACTCTGAAAAGCAGGTGTGAAATCGGCGAAGGATCACTTGTATAGGATAGTAGGTAGTGAAATTCTAACTTTGGAAGAACTCCAGACTTTATTGGCTCAGATTGAAGCGATTCTGAATTCAAGGCCGTTGTGTAGTGTTAGCCTTGATCCTAACGATTTAAATGTGCTGTGTCCAAGCAACTTATTGACGCTTGAACCTATGTATACTCCTCCTGATCCTGATGTGACTTCTTTATCTCTTAATAGGTTAACTCGATGGCAGTTAGTGCAAAGATGTGTGCATGAAATTCGGAAAAGATGGTCGATAGAGTATTTAGACACTCTACAGGGTATGTGGAAAATGTAAATTTAGTGATAGGAGTTTCAGTTCTTGTGAAAGATGAGAATGTGGAGCCATTGAATTAGAAATTGGCTACAATTATGCAAATGTACCCTGGCATAGATGGTGTGTGCAGAGTGGTACAAATCCAGACACCCGCAGGGTTTTTGACGAGGCTTGTGACAAAACAGTGCCCGTTGTCCTCGCAGTAAGTTAACAAATTTCACACTATTTTTATTATTATTTTACTGATTTATTTTTTTTTTGTAAAAATGTAGGTTTTAGTTTAACTCGTGTACATTTCGTGTACAGTAAGAAGTTGTGTTAAAACGTGAAATAATGAACTGGGTCATTATTGATGGGCGGAATATTCACACTTCACGATTTACGTGTTTACATTTTAAATTTCGCGGCGATTGAACGCCAATGGAATACAAGCAGTTCTCTACCCTTTTTCAAGGAAAAAGCACAGAGGGCATGTTGTTATTAATATAGATCGTTCCACGTGGAAGTAAGTCAAATAATAGCATGGTGAATGGTTTTCCCTTTTTCAAATAAAGGACATTCCGAGAATTGAAGCAAACAAAAAGTAATCAAGGTAAGGGTTCTTGCTTGTTTCATAAATTGTCCGACATTATAGATAATAATTACTATTATATAATAAAGAATTAGCGTGCCGTGTTTGTGAACGGAACCTAAAGTAAATATTTTAGAAGCTCTTCAGATAAATAAAATGGAATATTCAGGAACCTTCTTAACTACCAAATAGATATCAACCACTCTCTTGTGATAAACCTATTTACCTAGAAGATAGTTTAGGAATGTTTTTAGTTAATGAATTTCCAGGTAAACTTCCTCAATGTTAATATTCGTAGAATTCTGTATTTATGCACTGATGTATATATTAAACCATTTTTTTCATTATACTTTCATTCGTTTGATAATGTTTTTAACAAATTAAATAGTTTTATTTCATCGCTCTATAATAGTGTTTCTTGTAAGAATGTTTTTCTTATTCCATTCGGGTGATGGTTTTTCAGGAATATATTTATCGATAACGTTTAACACATCCAATTCGGCCAGTAGTGCTCTGATACTGAGTTTTCACGCACTATACTCACCAGTAATCGCGATAGTGTTCCTTTTAGAATTTTTATTGTCCATTTTTCTTTCTAGGAATTTCACAGCACAGTGAATTCATTTTTTTTATTTTCTGTTAACTATTAACGAACTGTTTAACTATCTATATACACTATTTATAAGCTAACGTAAACTGGGCCCATAACCTATAGGAATTTCATTTGGTTTGGGTTATGAAATTACGTACTTCACTAGCTGTTGAACGTTTCCTATATTAGAATCAACTAAACTCAAAAATAATATTTCTGAGGCCACACTCAGACCGTACCAGATGAGGACGAATTACGGGCAATAAGCTTAAAAAAGGTTGAAACAGTATTGTAAACTATTATGAGATTTTATTTATCTTTTTATCGTTTTATTTTGATTGATATTCCAACACTTACTTCGGTAAAATGATCTTACAACGAAATTATCAATTTATAAAATTAGTGCATTAAGCTAAACGTACCTATGTCTCTTAAATTCCGATCTATGCGTTTAAACTTGTTCCATGCAATCATTGAATTTATAACTAAAAAAAGTGATATTTATCAATAAATTGCCGCATCCACTATTGAACTTAGTCCGTACCTGAGTTCACAAGTATAGCGTAGACTTGTTTATCACGCCAAAAAGTGTGCCATTATGTTGTCTATAAATGGTTAAAATTTTAAAAATTGCCAATTGGCCATTTAATAATTATAAATGAAAAATCATCTCTAATTCCTAATTTCAGAGTCCTATCGTTCGTTAACGAAGGGCGTGAAGTTTTTATAAAATACCATCATTATTTTAGTCTGTCTATCATCTTCCGAATTTTTGGTATGAACTCCTGGGACACCCTTTATATATAACAACAGCAATTCTCTTACAATTGCCTTAAAAAACTGAAAACCATTAATTGAAGGTATAATAATGATATATTAATAAAAAATCTATGTCAAGCGGTATTCGTTTAATTAAAATAAGAAATGCTAATAAAAAAGTATATCTTTTTCAATGCTCAAAGACAAATTACGAAGAAACGTTAAAAAACTATCTCATCAGTGTTTGTAATTTACACAGTATACAAGTTGTTTGTACTGATTATGTAATAAAACTTTATAATATGATCCCATTCCCCTTGTAAAGGCATTTAAAAACCGAACGCAACCATAAATTTAAAACCACATTTTGGTCCGTGCTGAAAATCCCGCTCTTGTTCGAAATACGAGTTGACGGTAACGTCCTTTGTTCTAAAAGCCTATCAGTGAATTATAGAAGTTCAGATGGTATCGGACGAATTAAGCCGAAGTAAGGCGAGATATGGTAAACAATTTGGAAACTTGCCATGCAGAAAGATCAATGACGACGCTGGCTGGACGCCATCAAAATTAATTGACTGCAAAGATACACCCCCACTCTTGGTTGCTGAAGCTTACTTTTGTGATTAAAGATTTATGATATGTGCTATTAAGGATGAATAACATGTCAAATTCAGCATTAATTTTTTACATTATCTTTCATGAAAAATATTTTATGCTGATATATTTACTGGTATACTCACCTAAAGTAAACAAGGATATATTTTACCCGACAAAAACAAGTAATACAAAGATGGAAAGAATACTTTCAAGAATTATTAAATGGAAAATGCATTTATACGATGTATAAAACAACAAATACCAGATTGAGGAAAAGAAGTAAACATAAGTTATACCGAATTTTTGGGAGTAGTGTGCAGATGCACCCCGCTTGGCGATGGTCTTATTTCACTAGTGTCATAGCGACACGTCTACGCGCAGCAAAATCCCCACTATTCATACATTCACTGCACAGCTGCATCGGCCTTCAGCGAGTCGAGTGATTTAGTAATGACAGAAGTAACTTCTGTTATTCTGACGATTATAGCAATATCAAAACAATTGTCAGTTTCTTAGAATCCTTAAAAAAATTTCAATAGGGTAAATGCACCAGTGAATGAATACTCAAGACATTTTTGAACTTCACTATATTTTTATAAACCATCCGTACTGATTTTCCGCTCCAGAAAAATAACACTTCGTGTTTAATGAAATAATGAACACGTTGCATGCGATAGTTACAAAAGTAGACAGTTTAAGACTTAGTAAAAAAATAAAATGTGAAATGTTGCATAATACCCCAGTAAATGAACGAATGCTACCATTGATTGAACATAGCTGATCCAATGAATGAACTTATGAAGGAAATAGACGTTGAACAATTTTTAATCAATGATTATCAACGACAACACAACATATGGTGATACAATATTATTTCAGACAAATTTCAGCATTTCTGGACATTCGAAAAAAAAACGTCTTATAAGCTTGGGTGCTTCAATCATTTCCACAATTGGAGTTTTCTCGTACCATATTTGGTCAACACGTTCTGGCCATTTGAAAGTATTGGGAGCTGCTGGTGTCATAGCGCGAACTTCATATTCATCAAATTAACTGTCTCGATCCTTACTTCGTGGAATCTACTCATATTAGTGTTTTAAATGAAACTCAATATTTCTAGCTAATTCCATTGAGTTTCATTTAAAACACTCATATTCACCACCCTCTGCATTTACCACTACTCCAGGAAAATATTTTTGGTTATACATTATTATGACATAAGCACCAATAGTAATTTCTTATGAATAATTGATTTTTGCTCCATTTTTATCCCCGTTGATATCATCCTCTGGGGAAGATAGTATATTCCTTATGTTGCTCGGATTGATATTTTCAGAATATTTACGAATTTCGGCACACTCGTAGGAACCACGTCTAAGAAGCTTAGGTGCTCCGATCATTCCTGCAATTGAAGACTTCTTGTACCATATCTGGTCAACACAATCTGGCCATATAAAGGTATTAAGACCAGCTGGTGCCATAGCGCGGCCTTCATATTCATCATTGTCAATAGTTTCTACTATGCCCGGAAAATATTTCTGGTCATACGTTATTATAACATAAGTTCCTACCGTGATATCTTGGAAAACACTAGGATTTTTATCTTGATTGCCAGTATCGATTATATCAGCCTGTAAACAGGTAACTTCTGTTGCTGGTGGTGCTTTGGTTCTTTACGCGGTTCTTCTTGTGGTTGCTTCTTGTTTTTTTCTCTCTATTTGATTTTTGTTTCAATTTCTTAGCTTCTTTTCCCTTTTTTCTCAGATTCTTTTGTAACTGTATAGTCTTTCCATTTTTTGGAAGTGATGGCAAACGGCATTAAAGTTGCCTGTTTCCTTTCGCCACACTTTTTTTCAATATTTGGCAAATGAAGATGTTTTCTGTTTTTGGGAGTTTTCGGATCCTGTGGGTCTAGATTATCGAAATCGACACTACTGTTATCTATTACTACGTCTATTTTATCTGGAATCTCGAGTTCTTCTACAGCATTCAGATCATCTGTTTTACTTGTTTTTTTCTCGTAACCTTCTAGTAGAGTATCATTAATAGTTATACTCTCTTGCTCGGTACCGTCCAATATATCTTCAGGATTTTCAATTTCTAATATGATAACGTTTTCTATATTTTTCGTTCTATCCACATTCAATATTATTGTTGAATTGTCAGATATGTTAGCTGAATAGAGAATACCATCAATTTCCAATGGTGGGTTCAACAGGTCATCTGTTAAGTCTGTTGTGTATTCTTGTATATCCGGTATGTCAAAATTAGCAATATTCTGCGAGTTTTCTTCGAAGGCTTCTTCACATTTTTGGTTGATTCCATCAGCATTCCTCAAATTATTCCTTCCATCGGCATCGGTTGCTTCTTTACATATTTCCAGAAAGTTGTAGAACTGAATGTCGACTGCTTTTCACCTTAATAGGCACTACTGAATTCATTCTAAGTTTTCGAATCTACATTATGTTTAATGACTTTCAGAACAGTTTCATATTCGTCTCTGGTCACAGAAACTTCCTTGTCACAATTTAGGCCAAGTTGCTGTCTCCTTGTTGAAATGCATTGGGAATAATTTACAGCGTCTGCACTAAATGGAAACAATCCACATTTTCTGAAAACGTTTCCGATGATTTCCGGTTTGATCGATTCTTCAACAGCTTTTTGGAAAAGTGGGGCAAAGGTATTTTTTGTAACTGATGTATTGGCGTTCTGTTTATGTTTCAAAATGGTCTTTTTCCAGTGTCCTTTGAGAGACTTGTATACTGATACGTCACAAGGTTGCAAGATATGTGTTGCATTGGGCAGAAGGCAGTATAGTATTATTCTTTTCTGTACACAGAAATTATACAAATCCATATTGATATGCGATTTATGACCGTCAAGCAATAGTAAAACAGGATATTCAATGTTGTTTTCTTGAAGCCAAGGGAAGAAAATATCCGCAATAAATTCGTAGAATGTTGCACTCGTCATCCATCCACTATCTGATTGGCCAATACTCCACTTCTCAGGTATAGTTTGTGCAATATCTCTTGGAATACGCTTGTACGGGTACACAGTCATAGGTGGAACATATTCTCCTGAGGACAGAGAACTGTTATGCATTCTTTTTCTGGGCCACTAGCAATTTCATAAAAATTTCTGTAATTTTTGGGACCCAGAACCTTTCCAGTTTTGGGACAAGTCTGCAAACCGGTTTCATCCCCATTGAAAATTCTATCAGCCTCAGAAAGGATGTCTTCATCGCCTTCTCCAATTAAATATTCCTTCATCACCTGAAACCAATTTCAAATATTTTCCTCCACGAATTTATTGGGCCTATCAACAGCTTTAAGGACACGTGTCACTGAGTCCTTCACCTCATCGGGATGTATGGGAAATCTTAATAGAGCTTTGGATAGAATCCAAGTTTCTAGAGTAGTTTCTATTTCGGAGGTCAAAATGGTAGGAGGTCCCATTTTTCGAATAATGGGAACTTTTCCAGTTTTGTTGAAAAGTGTTCTTTTCGGAATCCCATATTGTCTGCTGGCCGCATTGATGGTGATCTCCTTCTTTCTTATTGCTTCCACGGCCTTCTGTAGATAGTCATCGAAATATCGGAATCTTACATACTTTTTATGATGTTCTGGCTTGGACTTTCCACCTTCCATATTTCTGTCAAATGATTTGAAATCAGAAAAAACAGAGAAAGAATAAATTGATTATTCACTGTAGCACTATTGATCTATGTTATGATTCAATGAATGAACAAAGTCGTTCATTTACTGGATAGCAAGCTTCGTAGATATTTCCTGACAGAACTCGTGTAACAGCCTTTCTAAACGAGTATATAAGGATCAGATCAAATCTAGATTAACACGTAAAATCCCAAAGAATGAACATTTTGTTCGTTTGCTGGGTTCAGCATATGCACCAATGAATGAACATTGAATTTAATAACGATTTCGGTGTATTTTGAGGTTAGGTTTTCGATGAAATCAGTATTCGTATTATTGCTCATCTGGTTATTGCTTAGTATCGTTTCAATAACAGATACGTTTCTCAAATTTTATCAACAAAAACACAGCGGTACGTTCATTCATAAGAACTGACTTGAACTAACGAAGTATCACGTTAAGAGGAACATGTTGCACGTCATGAGGGATATTGCAGCGTTTACGAGAAAGACACCATATTCTTAATAATTTCAGATAAATTTCAATTTGTTCCTTCACTGGTGATGTTAATTCACTGGTGCATTTACCCTATATTGTGGAATTATCTACAAACAGTTTCATTTAAAAAAGTAATATGATTAGATTTTACAGAGTAAGGGTCGAAACAGTAAAATTAGTCTAGATGTTCTTTGTGGAGTTGTAAATGTGGAAATGTTGTCCCAGGTCACAAAACTAACACCAAAATTCCCCATATATTTTTTAATAGCAGTTCCTCTAGCAATAGTCAAACTATTTCTAACATATTTGCTGAAAAATTTCAAAACAAATTCAAGCCCCTCTTTACAACTACTCGTATTCCTCATGAATCTGCCTACCCCAAACTCACTTTACCTCACTTACAATATATCGACGATATTAATTCACCTTTTTCATTTACTGAACTAACAACTGCCTCATTTTCATGTAAAAACTCTGCGGCTAGTCCTGACGATATCCAATACATTTTTCTTAAAAATGTATCCACCTATAGTTCTACCAAACTATTAACCATTTATAACACCATTTGGTCTTCTCAATTATTCTTCTTCTTTTTAAATAAAGCGTCACAGCAATAGTAAAGGACAAATGAAAAATATAGAAAATCCTAGCATATTCCCAGTAACATTGTTTTATAAAATATTATCACATTCAATAATTATAATAATTTATTCATACAATATTACACAGAAATTATAAATTGTAAATGTATGTGAATAAATAATAATAATAATAATAACACGCTTTTATTGACCACATAAGTTTTACAGCAACTAAAAACTACATTACAAAACGTGGTCAAAAGGCAGAGTTCAGGAGCTTATCTAATCTGTAACAAATAGCCAAGTTCTGCTCTTTCACTCAACCTTTCAAATATACACAACTATGTGAATTACAAATACAAAAACACAAATATAAAAAAGTACACAACAATGTAAATTAACGAATAAGTTCAAGCACATCAAGACAAGATCCACTGAAATAGTTAAAAAATAAACAACAAAAACATTAGTCTAGTTTAAACCTGCCATCAATTAAATCCATTTTAACCGTATACTTAAATTTATTGAATGAAAATGTTAAGTAGTAATTGGAATTGGGTATCCTATTTAGTAGCCTAGTTATATAAAACGAAAAAGAGCCCTGAAACAATTTGGTTTTGTGGATAGGTGGAGTCAGTTTATACTTATGTCTAATGTTAATATTATGAACGTCAGTTCTAAAAGTTATTTTGTTACATAAATATGCGGGTGTATAAGTTTTAATAATTTTCATAAATAAAGTGCAAACATGTAAGGCACGTCTCTGATTCATATTTAGCCATCCAAGTGTTTTTAAATGTGAAGAAATGTGATCTCTTCTGCGCAATCCACAAATAAATCGAATGCAAGAATTCTGAATTCTTTGTAATCTTGTCTCATCATATTTAAATAAACATGGCCCATAAACTGTGTCTCCATAATTAGCATGTGATAAAACAATTGACTCACAAAGCATTTTTTTAGTTCTTTTGTTTAACAGATCTTTATTTGCATATAATAATTTTAAGCTATTATAAGCTTTTCTAGCAATATCGGACACATGAGAGCTAAATTTGAATGACTCGTCAATGAGAATGCCTAAATTTTTGGCACAACTTTCTAGCCGGAGATCTTCACTGCTAATTTTTATTTTAATGTGATTACGAGATCGGTTTTTTGTAGAGGTGCGACCAAATAGAAGCATTTTGGATTTAGTGGGATTAACAGTTAAGCAATATATTCTGGATATATTTATTAACGATTCAATATCTTTGTTAATGCTATTGCAGGAAACTTGAATGTCATGTTCTGGAAAAGAAAGATAGAGTTGAGTGTCATCTGCGTAGGTATGTACTGTGCAAAACTTTAGAGATAAGGAGAATAGCGAAGTATACATTACAAATAGGAGTGGGCCCAAGATTGACCCTTGAGGTACTCCAGTTTGAGTATAACGAAATCCTGAGACAGTATTATTCAGCACCACAGCTTGGCATCTGTTGTGTAAGTAGTTTTGAAGCAACGACACTGCTTCAAGTGAGAACCCAATGTACTTTAAAAGAGCTAAAAGGAGATTATGATTAATTAGGTCAAAGGCCTTGGAATAATCTAAAAGAATTAAAACAGTTAACAAATTGTTATCAGTTGCTCTATGGATATCATCTGTGACCTTTAATAGGGCAGTAGTACAACTAAATCCTGGCCTAAACCCGGACTGACATGGCGGGAGTAACGAAAATGCGTTTAAATAGTCACGTATTTGCTTGTCAAGGAGTTTTTCAAAAACTTTTGATAGATAACAGAGAATACTAATTGGACGTAAATCGGAGAAGTCCATAGGTGAAGAGATCCTAGGTAACGGAACCACAAAAGCCTTTTTCCAAACTGTTGGGTAAGTATTTGTAGAAATAATAAAATTAAAAATTTGCTTCAAACAAATTAACAAGAAAGGACAACCGTATAATAACATTTTACAGCTGATATGATCAGCACCAACAGCTTCAGACTCAATAGACAATAATTTGTGATATTCATCATCTTCAGTTACTTCACAAAATGCGAAGTTATCTGCATTAGTCTTAATATTACTATTAAAATAGTTTATTAGCTCATTATCGGGTGTTTGCACGGTATTAGTTATTTTAACAAAATAATCATTAATTTTATTAATGTCAGACAAGTGGGGAGGTATTACACAATTGACTTTTTTATCATAAATGTCAAGGGATTTTAACTTTTTCCAGATGTTTGATTTCGTTTGTGTAGTTAGTTTGAACTCTAAATAAGCTTTTTTTTCTAGTTTGACTGTTCTATTTGTTAAATTTCTGAGATCTTTATAATAATTAAAATGGGCCAAGTTTTTAGTCTTTTTAAATCTTTGTAAAGCTTTATTTCTTAGCGACATCATTAGCTTAAGATTTGAAGTAAGCCACGGTGATTTAGGTTTTGTTATTTTAACTGTTTTTATAATAGCATGACGGTTAAAGACGTCTAAAAATAATTTAGAAAATCACTCAATCTTGTTATCCACTGTACTGCTTCGAAAGATATCATTAAAGTTGGTAGCAATCAGATCAGCACAAAAATCATTGAGCACAAAATTTGAAAAATCTCTATAAGTGTAAAACTTAGGGCCATCTTGAGTTTTTTTTTAGCCAAAGGAGCAGGTAACTAAGTGATGATTGGTAACGGTTGGACAGTCAACAGCAAGAATATTATCACATTTTAAGTTACTTGAACAAATTATTACGTCCAAGAGTGTACTTGAATTAGCTGTTATATGCGTGGGTTGATCAATAACTTGGTTCAAATTAAAGACTTCCAAGACATTGCTAAAACCCGAACGTATATCCGAGAGGTGTGGATACACCTGTTTCGGTAAAACACAAGTAAATACAATTAAAAATACAAATCAAAACGATAACACTAAATTTAACAGTAATGCAGCTTTTTGAATAATTGTAAATAAAATAAAATTAGGATCAAAGTAAAAATTATACATTTATCGTTATAGAAACGGACAAAATCAGATTCAAGTGAACGTAGAAATTTGATTAAATGTAATTTCTATATTTATTAAGTGAAATAATATATATTTACACCATCATAATAATGTTACGAAACAGCACACTGGTATAGTCCCTGAATCCGACTGTCTAATCCATGTTATGAAAGTTAAAATTATGGCGGATGCGCAGAGATTTCTAAGAATTGTTCACGATTGTGACTATCTTATCTAGACATTGCTTTTGTGACCAGTCTTATCTAGAAAATGCGAGAGCCAATTGTTTTCGTGTAAGCCGCAATCTAGAATTCTCTAGTAAAAAAGGCACTAATATATATTGAACTAAAATTTTAATTCTCAAATTAATCTAATTCTATACTTATTATTAATCCAATAATTTGTTATAACGATTTTAATTTTAATCTATTGTAAAACTATTAGATAAGAAACTTCGGAGTGTGCAAGTGAAGTGTGCTAGGTCATTTAGTAAAAAGAAAAAAATTGAAAGTTTCATCTAGGATGAAGATAAAAAAATGTTGATGGTTGATAAGCGGGAATCGAGGGAGTTTGTTGATTTTTTTTTATTGAAAAGAAGGGAAAAAAATTGAGAGAGATTTCTAAAGAGATTATTAAAATAGAGACATTCAGAAGAATCAAATAAGATTATAATAAGAAAACTAAAGAAAGAAGATACATGTTGAAATATAAGAATAGTTGTAAAAGAAATTATTCTCAAATATAAGTATAATCAATCAAGTATTACTTCAGAGTACAAAAACACTAGTGGAGAATATTGTAGATTAAATAAAGAGGAGAAAAAGTATTTGATCACAACACAAGTAAATATAATAAAGGATAACTTACTGGAACTACGGAGAAGCAGTGTTCGGTATCCAGCAAGGACATAGAACTGAATTTTGGTTCAGTTCATTACTACACCTAATTAAATTAAGAAACATCGAAGAAAAATCCAGTGCATAAATACAAACTGTAAGGTAAATTCATAAGAACTAAATTTATATCATTTCTATTTTTCACAAAGGAACTGTCAAAACTTAGTACATAACCTTTTTATCTGATCGGACTTGTGTCAATTCAAATGATAATTTTTGATATATTTCACATAAAATTCAACGACCAGATTAAAAGTTACTCAACAAATTTTAGATAAGGATATTATAACAAATTTTACTGAATAGATTTATAACTAATATAAAAAAAAGAAGGAACTTTTCGATAATTTCAATATAATTTCTCATAACCTTTAAATATTATTCAGTAAGATAGTTAAAACCATTGGCCAAGGTATTTATTTGTAGTACAGAAACGTATTGAGTACTATGTAGATCTATTTAAAAATTATTGGAAAATAATAAGTAACAGTTAGTGTAAATATTTGTTTTCCTTATAAATTATATAACATCTTAAATATTTTGAAGTTTAAATTTAAATATAAACATATCCTCACTCACGATAATTCCCTGCAAATAATTAAGAGTTTCATCTTGAGCACTGAAGTTAGCTGGCCTTTTACTTTTTAAACTAAACAGACATTCATTTATTATTTCATTAATTTCATCTGGCGCTCAACAACTAAAATTATAATAAATAATATAAACCTAATACAAATAATATAAAAAATATATACAATAAAATAAATAAAAGATACGATTATCACAATATATATATATATATATATATATATATATATATATATAAAGGACCGACCAGCGGATAAGTTCAGTTTAATTTATAATTTGACATCGTGAGATCAGCAGTAAATAAGTGAATATAAATTGAGTGATTATATGCATTAGTTTATGTGAATATAGTGCTATAGTATACGTAAGTCTTCAAATAAATGACGACCGAGCCTCATCCCCTGATACCCAGTGGCGGCGCTAGCCGCCGCGGGCCCTGTGCGAGGTGATATTAGGAAGGGCCCCCTTCCCCGGAAAATTTTGAAAATTTAGGTGCTAAATTATACATTTTAAGCCTCTCTAGAGTACTTTTTGTCAGTGTTATATCTGTATATTTCCTAGAAAAAATTGTCTAAAATAAGAACCTATGTGCTTTACTTATGTTCATCCACAACACTAAATATAAATGTATTTAATTAATTGGATAAACACTAGTGAAAGGCTGAAATCTAAGTACATTTTGTTTTTAAACGGCGATCATCTGTAGGTCCAATTAAAGCGACGCCCATCCTTGTCCTTCAACATGATTTTTCAGAGCGTAGCTGTAGTTATTATTTATGGATTTCACTTTACTCATCTAATTAGTTTTCTACTTATTGTACTGGAAGATTGTTAATTTTTTTATATCCTTGGCTACTTAGTGAACGACTCGTTACGTTAGGCCGTGAAGACACCTCAATTTAAATGAGTTAATATTAACATAATATGCACATATTGCTTTTGAACTGAAGATCTGTTTTTATAGTTAGTATTTATGATAGTTAAAACAGAGTGTTGCATATTTTAAAATATTTATTTTATTTTACGAGTATTTAACATATTTTTATATAACATATTACAATACCTACTATTTTGAAATAAGGAACGAGGGATGGGTAGTGTACAAATAAGGCAGCAAATAATCAGATGTCAGAAATTATAATATCATAAATAAAAAAAACTAACAGATGTTAATATTATATTTACAGTTAAAAAGTAAAACTCATGTTTACATTTTAAAACTTAAAACTACGGCAAAATGTAGCGAAATTTATGAAAACATATTACTACATACACATAAGAACATATTACTTTATTTTTTTATACTTGATTTTTAAAACTGTACTCTCCTGCTCTTTTTATGAGCAAAATCATCAATCAAAGCTTTAAAATCTAAACTATGTGATACTTCATTTTCAATTGACAATATTGCTAGTGAAGAAAGACGGTGTTGTGTCATGGTGTTGCGGAGGTAAGTTTTGATAAGCTTCAATCTTGAAAAACTCCTTTCCGCAGCCGCAACAGTGACAGGAATGGTCAACACAATTCTTAGGGCGATGAATAGATTGGGATATATATCACTCAGGTTGTTAATCGTGATGAACTTCAATGCCCTAAGTATTCCGCTTAGGTTGAGTTGGCCTATTTCTTTGCTTCTCTTGTCTGCTTCCTCCACAACATTTGGAAATATTTTTAGTTCCTCAAACAATTCCAGTCCGTCTATGTCACGTTGGTTCCAGTCGGTAAGAGCAGTTTGAAGGTCTTTGCAATGATTTAAAAGTTCTTTGTCTGGCATTGACGACACATTCAATACGTTGTACAAAAACCCAAAAATGTTTTCGTGTTGCTTCAAGGCTTCAAATCGTGGCTCACAGCTGACACGTATTGTGTCCTCGACTACATTAAAGTAGCTTACTCTGAATGCCTCTTTCGGCGCTAGTTCATGAGCCTCGTCAGTTGCTTCATAGTCAAACATTTTCTTCTTTCGTCTAATTCTTGGAGACTTAAAAGTCGTTTCTGTAAGTCCAGTTTCTTCTGCCACTTCTCTAGCTGCTACCAATGCAGAGTCAAAACCATTTTCTCTGTACTGATCCAACCAGTTTAAAAATACCTTCAAATGGTGTATTGCTGCCTCTAAATTCATACTTGGACTTTGCCACATTTTACCGATGGCGTGAATTTGGATTAGAATGTCATACCAAATCACCAATGAAACGATGAACTCAAACGTCGATATTTGATTCTCCAAGGACTGGCAATCGCTGATCAGGGCACAATCAGTACTTTTCCCTCTTAAACTACACATCACATACTTGGTCTAGTTGGAACCTTACTGCTTTCACCGATTCACCCCTACACTCCCAACTCGTTTCTGAAAGAGGCTTAAGTGAGATGTTTACATGTTCTTTTAGAATGGACCCTCTCTGACTTGAACTAGAAAAAATCGTGTATAATCTTTGTAAAATGCCAAAAAATGTCTGTGCTTGTACACTGGATGATGCAGCGTCACCTAAAACCAAGTTCCAACTGTGGCTTCCACAGGGTACAAAAAATGCCAATGGGTTGAGGTTCAAAATCTTTTGTTGCACACCATTATGAACCCCTCGCATATTTGAACCATTATCATAGCTCTGTCCCCTGCAATTGGCTAAATTCAGACCTAGCTTTTCAAGTTCCTTTAGTAAATAGTCGGTCAAACCCTCGGCGGTGGTTGTGTCAACTGCAACAAACCCAACAAAGTGTTCTTCAATTTCAGCAGTTTCTAGGTCAGTAGTTCTCAAAACTACGGACAGTTGCTCAACCCTTGCTATATCACGTTTACAATCAAGAATGATGACATAGTATTTGTTTTTCAATATGTTTTCTCTTATTCTTGATACTACGTGGTTTGCCATAAGTTGGATAAACTCATTTTGAGTATCTTTACCAAAGTAATGGTTCCTGATATTTTTTTTCTTGGAGATGCTATTCAAATGTCCTTTTAAAATAGGGTCGAACTTAGCAATAAGCTTAATTAAATATATGAAATTACCACTTCTCTCTGTATCATCTGGGGAAATTGTTTCTTTGTGACCCCTAAACGCTAAATTGTGGGAGGCCAGAAATTGTACAACTGCGAGTAGTCTTTCCATAATATCTCTCCAACGTTGAGCTTCTGACCTTATTTGAGCTTCTGTTTCACAGTCAATGGTTTTCTGATTTTTCAATCCTTTCTCCAAATCAAACTATTTAATCATGCATTGTCTATGGACTTTGTTCATTTCGTGACTTTTCAAAATCACACTCAAGTGTTGCCAATCATCAGTTCCTCGTTTAGAGGTTAAAGCACTTGCGGATGCATTGTCGCTGTTCAAAAATATTCTGCATGCAAAACAGTGCACAGAGTCATTAGATTTTGAGTAGACAAGCCACCGTCTTTTCTGTTGCTCGCCGTTTGGCAAACTCTTAGTGTAATGAACTTCACTAAAGTGACTTATATTTTTAGGAAAATTTTCGCCTGAGACGGATACAGGACCCTTCTCAATAATTCTAGTCCGCTCTGATTGGGTTAGGCTGCTTGGCCATAAATAAGGGTCGCTTACATCGTGGTCTTCGATTTCATAATTTTCTTCAGAGTTAGACTGCTCAGTTCTATTTTGTTCCGGTTCCAAAGGGAAATCTTCTGAAATAGGTGAAGATGGTGCTTATGGCGGCGGTTCCTGTTGAGAATATGAAGAAGCCTGAAGCAGATGAACGGGGGCAGACGACACGGGCTGCGAAGCCGAATCAGATGAACACTCAAATTGAGAATGATGTGGTGCCTGGAGACTTTCCTGACTTGAATTATCCAATACGCTTTCTTTTGGGTGTCAGTACCTCTAACATTCTTCTTGTCCACTTCAGTTTTTAAAAACTTTGTTAAAGAGTTACGAAGCTGTCCTTCAAGTTCGGCTCGTTGTGCAGCTTTTTCCCTCTTGTTACTCCCTGATTCGTATTTTCTACCAATGTCTCGGTCACGGGAAGCCATTTATAAGGTGGCCACCTGCAAAGAAAGATGAAAGATTTGATAACCCCATAAAGAATACATGGAGAAAAATGTGATCATATTGACTCGCATAACTCGAAAACAGCTCGACCGTTTCCGCCAATGTTTTTTTTTATATTTTCGTTAATAAATGAGGAAGGGTTATACTACGAGAAAAATACAATTTTTTTACTTAAACATCATTTTTATGGCACTTTCGGATATTTCATAAAATATTTCAATCATTTGTACAAGAAAATTCCTTTCATATAATATAGAATCTCCATCAAGTGAAAAGTCATTTTGTTAACATATTGTTAGAAATATTTATTCAATATTAATTCAGTTGATTCAGAATTTACATATGCTAGCAATATTGAAATTACGAATATTTTTTGACAGAACGGAGTCTGTCGGGGCAGCTAGTTTAACGTATATAATTGAATATTGCAGTATACTTCTAATGTAATCTATCCTATGTAATCTATGTATTAGTACCTAATTGTACTTACCTCGCTATCACAAACGTAATTTTCAGAAAAGAAACAAACAGTTGACTAATGAGTATGCAGAAAGTGCTATATTCTCCACTCACACTCACAGACACTGAGCTAATACACAGTTCCACAGTGATTCACTGTCGAAACAATACTGATTACTGAAAATCAGGGAAGGAGTAGAGCAGTGTAGGTTGCAGGTTGTGACTTGTCGACTTGTACAACAACTGCACTACCAACCTACAGATGGGACAAATAGTCTGGACGCGCGGCCGTGTCTTGGTGCGGGGTGGAGAGGGGTGTGTTTATCGAGCATTTCTACAAACATCTGGCTCGCATCTGGTGGCACTGACCTGTGACTTATCTAGTTATACAAGTAGTGGAGTGAGAGAGCCGTCATATCACAGGACGGCTAGTAGCGTCAGAGCCGCGCGCCCAGACTATTTGTCCTACTCACGGCGTCACATACAGACTTTTCATGCTCATGCTCGAAAGCACTTATCGTTCCGCAAACACTAGTTGCCCGAGTGTTTGTTTCGGTCACCGTGTACCAAGTTTGATTGAAAAATGTAGTTTATAACATTTAATTTTATTTTTAATGATACTGTATTTGTTCAAATTCAATCTATATAACTAATACAACAGCTTGCGGGGCCTTTTTATATGCATGTATGCCTTATATCACCCAGGAACCAGGAAGACTGGTGTAATAATCAAATACATAAATAATAATACAAATGAAATTGACTGTCTCGACCCTTACTTCATGGAATATGCTCATATAAGTGTTTTTAAATGAAACTCAAGGTCTCTAGTTAATTCCACAATATAATACAAGTTATTGAAAATTCTAAAAAATTGACAATTGTTTCGATAAATCAATATCATCGTCAGAATGACAGAAGTTACATTTCATTTTATGCCTACCTGATATTTAGTAGTTATATTTGGCTAGACCAAGAAGTAACCTAACTTGTGATTGGCTTAATATATGTTTATAGAAAAAAGAAGAAGATGTGATATTACAAATATTGGAGTATTAATTTTCTTGGAAGTTACCAGGTTTTTCGTTGTCGTTTTTGGATTTGTTTTTGTATTTCAGGGTTATATTTGGAATGGCTGCTATGGGTTGAACCTGCTGTAGTACTGTTGGATTTTGGATATTTTATCACAATAAGTATAATACAGGGTGTTTCATAGTTAAACCACCATAGGTTTACTGCAAGTAGAGGGCACTTTGGTGGTTCCAAATAGACTTGGTTAATTGGTCTAACATAATTATTAACAGAGATACAGGGTGTTTTATTCATTTAGTCCAATGCTTTTGAAGGCCATAACTTTAGAACCACCCTATATATTTCTTTCATTTTTGGTAAGGATTATATTGCATTGATAACACAATAAGATAATTATAATCCAGGTCTGGTTTAAGGAAAATTTGCAAAATTCGATAATCTCCAAAACAACACCCTGTATATCAGAATTTTTAAAATCCAATAGATTATTCGAAAAGCACAGAAAAAATAGAGCGGCACCAAAACATTTTACGAAGTGCACATCCCGTTTTACTGCTTACCTTTTAATGTCAAAGTTATTAAAATGTATCATTGACATTTTCGTACGTAATAACTTTAGAACCACCCTATAGATTCCTTTTTTTTTTGGTAGATGTAAGTTACATAAGCATCAAAATCTTATCATGTAACATAAACAGTTATAATCCAGGTTCGGGTTAAGAAAAAAAAATATTTTTATAAATCAATAGTTTATTCCAAAAGAACAGAAAAAATTGAGTTACTCGGAATGTCAAATTATTTATAATAATTGATCGAAATGTCCACCATTTTGTTCTGTTTATTTACGAGCTCTTTTTAAAATGTTTTGTGTTGTTCGTCTTATCATTAATGGATTTGCCCTGATTTCCTCGCAAGCATCATCAATTCTTTGAATAAGATCTTCTAAGCTGTTTATCTCACTAGAGTATACTTTGGCTTTCAGATATCCCCAAATAAGATAGTCCACTGGATTAAAATCCGGCGACTGGCAAGGCGAATTATTGGACCCGCCCCTCCCTATCCACATGTTTCTAAAATTCTCGTCTATAAAATTTCGCACAATTACCATAAACTGAGGCGATGCACCATCGTGATGGAAATACATTCCTCCCTTTTCCTCATTTTGTAATAGCACTGGGACCATATTTTGCAAAACAGCTAAATAGTCGTCCCCTGTAAATGTACGGGGTAGGACATATGGTCCAATAATGTGATTATCTAAAACTTCACACCAAACGTTAACCGAAAACCTATACTGCGAATGTGTTTGTTTTGTAGCAAAAGGATTTTCATAATCCCAAACATGGGAATTTCGTAGATTGTAAACCCCATCCCTTGTAAATGTGGCCTAATCAGTGAATAGGCACCTGCTAACTATTCTTCTCCTTCTAAGTATCCACCGACTGAAGTCTAATCACGGTTCCAAATCACTTGGTTCTAGTATTTGAACCCGTTGAACATGATAAGGGTAGAAGCTAAATTTTTTTAATCTCCTCCAAGTGGTAGTATGGGGTACATTTAATGCGTGGCCAATCATTCTTGTACTGATTGTTGGGTTGTTGTCAACCATATCTGGAACAAAATGAAATTATGGCACTGGAGGAGACTAATTTAGTATCACATATTAATGTTTTAATATAATGAACAAATGGGAAATTTTTTATCGACCTTTAGTCTTAATATATATTAAAAAAATTTAATATCTCTACTTTACCTAGTATATTATCTTCAACATTCAAGTGTTGTCTTTCACCATAATCATTGGTTGTCGCTGTAGGAAATCTACCATGTTGCCGACTGTAATCAAATACTCTCGCAAATGTCTGGTAATGAGGAGTGCGACGATTAGGAAAGCATCTTTCATATTCGCTTACTGCTTCTCTACCATTTCCGTTACAAAAGCCATACACAAATAGTATGTCAGCATATTCCACATTTGTAAATTTATGAGGCATAATTAATTATTATTCAAAATGATCTAAATTATTTCGTGCGAAATTTACTAACAACAAACGATTAACTACCAATAACAAAACGAACTGTCATAATTTTCCGTACTCCAACAGTCCATGCCTATTTGATAATTTTTCTGTTCCTTTAGAATATTAGACCTACTTGATAATTGTTAATGATTTTGACTTGAATATTTTAGAGTAAGTGTGCACTTCGAAAAACATTTTCGTGTAACTCAATTTTTTCTGTTCTTTTGGAATAAACTATTGATGCTTATGTAACTTACACCTACCAAAAATGAAAAAAATCCATAGGGCGGTTCTAAAGTTTTACGTACGAAAATGTCAATAATACATTTAAATAACTTTGACATTAAAAGTTAAGCAGTAAAACGGGATGTGCAGTTCGAAAAATATTTTGGTGCCGCTCTATTTTTTCTGTTCTCTTCCAATAATCTATTGGATTTTAAAAAATCTGATATACAGGGTGTTTTTTTGGAGATTATTGAATTTTGCAAATTTTCCTTAAACCAGACCTGGATTATAATTATTTTTATTACACTATCTTATTGTGTTATCAATGCAATATTATCCTTACCAAAAATGGAAGAAATATATAGGGTGGTTCTAAAATTATGGCCTTCAAAAGCATTGGACTAAATGAATAAATCACTCTGTATCTCAGTTAATAATTATGTTAGACCAATTAACCAAGTCTATTTGGAACCACCAAAATATTTTCTACTTGCAGTTAACCTATGGTGGTTTAACTATGAAACACCCTGTAGAAAATTAGCAGTCCCTAAAACATGTCTGACTTAATAATTTCTGGAAGTTTGTTTTTGGGAAATCTAGGAAGTAATTGAAATATGAGATATTTTACAAGAACGGGAAGAAAAACACCGTAATTTTTCATGTTTCCCTAAATTTTCCGAATTGAAATTCAAGTTTCTAGCGAGAAAAACAAAAAGTAGAAATCATGTAAAAGATGAGTGCAATGAAGGAAAGGAGAATTTTATATTCCACATCATGTTTTCAGACGGGAGAGGTTCGTTTCTGAGGACGCAAAATTAAATTGCTCTTGAATGTTTTCAAAAGTTCCTATTTCCTACCTTTAAATAATTCATAACTATTAAAAAAATAGCTGCTTGAATTCATGTTTTTGTTTCAGCGTTCAACGAGTGATTCGACTCGCGAATTTAAACCGTAACGAAACGAAAATTAAATAACGCGCGCGATTCGATATTGCGGTATGCCAAAATGGTAGGTGATTGTTGCATCAATAACATAAATAAAAATGTTTTCTATGAAATAATAAATATGTTAATTGCTTCTTCGATTTTGCAGCTTGTTATTAGTAATTCCTTTCTCGTTTTGTATGAATATTTCATACTAAGTATTTCAATTTTTAGATTAGAAATTGTAAATAGAAATGGAGATTATTTATTTTCCAAATTTTGATTGATGCATTTTTATTTTTGTTATTTATTGAGTGTGCATTGATTTTCCATGATTTAATTTTGATGGTTTCATTGTTTTCAGGATATTCAGGAATTTGTTACGACATGCATTTTTCTTTCAGGAATGACGGCAAAAATATTTAAAATATTAATTATCTGAAAAAACAATTGATAATAGGTTATTATTGATAACAAATTAGGATTTCACGTCAAATGACGATGAGTTAAAGAAGAAACATTTTCAACAGCCAAGTTACTTTTTTCATAATTATTATTGTTTACATATTCACTTGTGGTCACACAAGATTTTCAACGGAACGTGCAATTTGAGTTACTAATTGAACAGATAATGATTTTATTCCCGATTTTCGGGCAACATTGTGTAACAAAAACCTACAATGGGGACAAATTGAAGAAGGTATACTTTTAAGGCCGTTTAAGAGTCATTTCTTTGTTTCAATTATTCAATAATATCCAGAAATAAAGTGGAAAAGGCATTTAAAATTAAGTTCTCTATTAATTTCTTTTTCCAAAAATAAAGAATTCGAATGACCCTAATTAGATTCCAATTAAATATTGCACACGATTATTGTTCACTCTAGATACAAAAAGGACTTGCAAATTTGGGAAAGTCAATAAAATACAAGAATTGTTGAAATTATTTATCTTCATACATTTCTTGTGGTCACACAAGCGTTCAAACTAACAAAACTGAATATGAAATGATAGGACGGATTGTGAATTTTTTTGTAGGTACAATGGAGAAGTGGCAGTTAATAGGAGCTTCATCATTTTGTGGATGATTTTTTGAATATTTTATTATTTTCTTGTGAATTCACAAGCTTTTTAATATGTGTTTGATTGATACGATAAAATAATTATCCTTAAGTACATGCGAATATACTTGAATGTTCAAATTTTCTTGAATTACAAGTACAATATTTTTGGGTTAAGCTATTTTTTTCTTATAATAAACGATTTGATATACAAAATTACTAGTATACAGCTAGAAATTCCTCTAACGTCGTCAATTAATAAGTCTGTACATTGGGATAATTATGTGATGTATGCATTTGGAAATTGATCATGAATGTGGTAAGCAACCGCCGCGATGTCCAAAGTGATTCGTAAATTTCGGTACCGATTTCGGTGTGATTCGTGAATCGGTTTTAAAAGTTATGGAGATTATGGAAAATGGAATATGGATATGGAAATTCTACAATGCAGATGCCATATGTGAGTAAAAATTATTTCATTTTTAGGTGTAAGATACTAATAGATACTAAACGTGCTGGTAACTGACAGTGCCCTGTAATTTTCACAATTGTTTCTGTCTCCTTTTTTTTATAAAAGTGTTGTGAAAGCGGATTTCTATTCTTCCAGAAAAAGAGAAACATTTCATGTACATTGTGCTATCAATTGGAATAATTTTGTTGAATCATATTTTTCACTTTTTTGTTAACTCCTGTGGTTATCTTCATTAGTTCTACTTCAAAGGAATCATTTAAAAATATAAAAAATAAATTAGAACTGTTGATGCCTTTCTTTCAGAATAGTACTGAAGCATTTATTTTACACACATTATGGAGTTGGCTTTATTTGAATTCTGTTTCTGATTGGTTTAAAATATCTTCATTCACAATAGTTTATTCCCTGTTTACAGTAGGTCTAAAGATTATATGTACAAAGAATAAATACAATGCTGAAGGACTGGCGATTCTTGGACCTCCTGTGCCTAATCTCGGAGTCTAGATGGCTCCTTGCCTCTACCGTAATATATATATATATATATATATATATATATATATATATATATATATATATATATATATAGTTTTATTTCTTATACTGACCGCATACCTGACAATCATCACCTTTTGCTTATATAAATAGTACGGTCGATAATTACCACAGAATAATCATTTGTTTTGATTTTCTGATTTAAAAATATATATATATATATATATATATATATATATATATATATATATATATAGTTTCTGAGTGGTCTACAGTAGAAACTAAATCTTTTCTATCACGTGACTGATACTACATCAACCATATGCATCTTAATCAAAACAATACGACAAACGCTTGTATTGAGTTTCCTTATTTTCCTGTTATTAGAAGAAGGCAGTACCAACATAGTATGTGTTGAATAATACCGTCAACTAAGTCCCGTGATGGAATAGCTTCATCGTTTCTACTGTAGCTTCTTTAGTATTTATTATAAGAATATCATTATTCTTGATGAAATTAACTGTCTCGACCCTTACTTCGTGGAATCTGTTCATATTAGTGTTTTAAATGAAACTCACGGTTTCTAGTGAATTCCACAATATAATAAAAGTTATTGAAAATTCTAAAAAATTGACAATTGTTTCGATAAATCAATATCATCGTCAGAATGACAGAAGTTACATTTTATTTGTTGCCTACCTGATGTTTAGTAGTTATTTTTGGTTAGACCAAGAAGTGACCTAACTTGTGATTGACTTAATATATGTTTATAGAAAAAAAGATGTGATATTACAAATATTGAAGCTTAGATATTATTGGAGAATATCTTCAGCAACGAATTGTGGTGGTTACTTAGTAAGTGTCCCTCGTATACTCGACGTTTACCGTAAAGGCATATTATCATTGAGGAAACCACCTGTATTCGGGAATAGAATAAACAACATCACATTTATAAAATCACTGGATCGAGTTTTAATACGTTAAAATACACAATTATAAATATCAATCGACTTAGTCAAAGTATTAATAACAATTCCAATTCCCTGGTTCGTTCAATCTCATTTCATAGGAAGTGTAGCTATATTTTACTACATGCCTGACCTCCGTCTATAAGTTGTACGTGTTTGTTTATACATTAACAAGAACGTGACTGACATTGCCCGTCTCAGATCAATGCTCGCTAAATACCATAATTAATATTAACCTAAATTTAAATCTTATTTCTAAGCTAATGTCCTTTTGCCGTTACTGTCCTTTAGGGATCACTACAGAATACAACAATTTCTTTTAAAACAGAAAGTAACGTTAGTACAAAATTGTTAAATGTAAAAACAAAAATACCACTATTTAAGAAGTCATGAATATATAAACTCAAATGTCCAGAATGTAATGCTGTCTATTTGGGTCAGACCCTAAGGAATTTTGAAAGCCGATACAGTGAACACTTACGAGCATACAGGTTAAAACAACCAGATAAATCCCACTACGCAAAACATCTACTTGACACCAATCATTCATTGACACCTAACACAAAACTAGAAGTGCTGCATATTTGTGAAAAGAAACAAGAACTGGATTTCCTTCAAGAATTGGAAATTAGAAGACATTTAAGAAACCCACAATATGAAGTTGTCAACGAACAGTTAAATCTACTAATAAACTGTCTTCTTAAGTGATAATTGTAAAGATCAGCAGATATATTTTTCCCGGTTATCTATTTCATTGCATAGTTATACTGATCTTAATTGGAAAAATGATATCCAGGATATCACCATAGGGCTAATAATAACTAAGCTTCAATATTTGTAATATCACATCTTCTTTTTTCTATAAACATATATTAAGTCAATCACAAGTTAGGTCACTTCTTGGTCTAGCCAAAAATAACTACTAAACATCAGGTAGGCATCAAATAAAATGTAACTTCTGTCATTCTGACGATGATATTGATTTATCGAAACAATTGTCAATTTTTTGGAATTTTCAATAACTTTTATTATATTGTGGAATTAACTAGAAACCGTGAGTTTCATTTAAAACACTAATATTATTCTTGATGTTACCAGGTTTCTCGTTGTCGTTTTCGGGCTTGTTGTTGCGTTCCTTGGTTATGTATGGAATGGCTGCTATGGATTGAACCTGCAGTGGTATTGTTGAATATTTTATCACACTTACTATATTGAAATAGCAGTCCCTATGAAGCTTCTGATATTCTAATTTCTAGAAGTTTATTTTTTGGAAATATAATGATAAATTAAAATATGACACATTTTCCAAGAAAGGGGAGAAGAAGCAGTGCAATTTTTAACCTTCCAGTGGTGGCGCCAAAGCTTGTTGCACCAGTGGTTGCGCTGGTCTCATAGACCGAATGGGGAGGGGATGGGATTTTCTTTCAAAAAATTAAATGACTTTTAACAAAAGGTTCATTCAAGAAAGTGTACTACAATTAGAAATTATTTTTTTCAAATTTACACGTCAAAACACTTTTTTTTGTTTTTTTAATTATTTTTATTTATAATTTTTTATAAATAAACACCAACTTGGAAACTTAAACAATGATACGAATTATTGAGAACAAAGAGTATGAAATCCAAAACATACAAAAAAAATAAATATATTGTCACTTCCATAAAAGTTTGTGAGTCAAATTATTCCAGTGGATTTCTATTGCATGTTGAACATATACCAATGAGGTGCTCCCGGCACATGCATTTTCCACATTTGCAGCAGGAAAATCTTGTTTTCCGATTCTTCTTCGTTCCACAAAAATTGCACCTTCCAGTTTTTTTGTTGAAAGTTGTCATTTTCATCGAAAGGAATTCCACATATTTCTACTAATCTAGATTTTTAATTGCTGGGAAGTCCATGAACATGAGCTCGTTCGTGTAAATGAGACATAATCAGTTTATTGGCTATATCTTTGAGGAAATATCTTCTTAAAATATTTTCATTGGGATTATTTGCATGATAGATCACCCGAGAGTTTATACCTGCTATATTTAGGGCCAGTGAAAATATTGCAGTATGCCATCTACGTGTGTTTCTGGAGCAATCATAACTGGCACATAATTTATCCACCACATCTATTCCTCCTTTCGTCCTATTATAGTCTGTAATGACTTTATTGGCATCACTTGTTTCTTTATCAATCTTATCATCACGGTGAAACGAGGACAACGGAAGAACGTTTTTTTTTATTCTTTCTTAAAATGTGAGAAACGAGGGTGCACAGTTTTCTAAATCCAAACATGCTAGTACTTACTGGTCGATAAACAGGTTTTGTAAACTCCGAAGGTAGTACTTTCCTATTTTTTTAATTGTACCTAAGGTTGTGATATTATGATCTACAGCCAATGTCTCAACAAGCGATAGCGATGTAAACCAATTATCTATTGTAAGATTGCGCCCACTTCCCAAAATGTGATGCAAGAGTCTAAGAACAACAGCGCTACTAGAATTAAAATCCTTGTCGATAGCATTTTTACCAAGATGTTCCTTCAAATTACTTGTGTAAAATATTCTAGCATCACATAAGGCAAATACTTTTATGTCGTACTTATTGGGTTTGGAAGGTAATGTTCTGCCGAAAGCTGCACCTTCCTCTAAAAGCTGGAAGCATTTCGTCCACTGTTACAAATTCAGACATATGGTAACCATTCTTGCAGTTTGACATAAAGGCATCGAAGAAACTACGAATAGGAGCTAGTTTATCTAAGGCCTTTCGCTCCGCACGTGTTTCTTTGAGATCAAATCTCATGCAACGGAGTAAGAATCTGAACCTCTGTAAGGACATTGTCAAACGGAAAATTTCAATTCCAGATCCATCTGTTTTCCACAAATCTTCAGTATTCAGACGATTTGTATGGTAAATTCCAGCCATATATAGAAGACCTATCAGAGCACGAATTTCTACTGAATTAGTCAAATTAGCATTTCTTTTGCGAGAGAAATTATCGGCAATTGACTCGATATGATTATTTGTACCTAGCACTATCATATTTATCATTTAATAATTTATTAAATACTTCCATATTTGTAATGGGTCAGTTGAAGCCTTGTTAACGAGTGTGGGACCAGGAAGTCGTTTTATTATGTTTCTCTGCCTAGCTCTATCTCTACCCCAACGAGTAACTTTATCTTTGGAGATGTATGAATATTTGGTGAAATTATAATTTGGTATATCTTCCGCATCAGACATATCTTGTTCTGTATCACTGCTCTCCAAATCTTGTTCTTCGTGATCCGATTCATCATCATCAGATTGGTCGAATACAAGATCTTGCCTGTCGCCTCAGAAAACTAAAATACGCGAAGCGATAGCCAGCAGCCCCCTCGCTATTCGTAACCATAGCAATATTTCTGTTCTTCGGTCTCCTAGACAAGTGCGCCACAACTGGAAGGTTAAATTGTTCCTTAATTCTTAAATTTATTTCAAGTTAAGTTTTCAAGCAGAAAAACTGAAAGTAGAAATCATGTATAAGATGAGAGAGGAAAAGAAACAAAAATTGTATTGCACATCATGTTTTTCAGTCAGGAGAGTTTCGTCTCTGAATATGCAAGAATATATTTCTTTTGAATATTTCCAAAATTTTGTTTCTCCTTTTTTTCTGAAATTAACTCGCAACAATAATGAAAAATGAATACTTGAGTTTATATTTTTGTTTCAGCGTTCAACGAGTGATTCGAGAATGCGGTATGGCCAAAACAAATGTACCACAATTCATAGATGAGAAATTGCAGATGGAGATTTTTCAAATTTTGATTGGTGTGTTTTATTGTTTCTTATCTATTTGGGTGTGCTTTGATTTTTCATGATAAAATTTTGATGGTTTCAATGTCTTCAGAATATTTGTTATGCATTTTTCTTTCAGGAATAACGGCGAAAACAATTAAAATATTAATTATCTAAAACAACAAAACATAATTGGTTATTACTTATAAAAAATTAGGAGTCCAGGACAACTGACAAAGAGTTAAATTGAAGAAAAATATTTGCTTACTGTCAAGTTACGGTTTTCAAACTTATTATTGTATATATTATATTCACTTGTGGTAACACAAGATTTTAATCAAAAGGTACAATTCAAGTTACTGGTTTAGCATATATTAATTTTATTCCGAATTCTCCCGCTACATTTTATAAAAATTGGAACATATGGTACAAGTTGAAGAGTCATATGAGTTGGCAAGTTCGACAAACAAATGAGGTGTTTCTCTGGTACTCCTTCTTTTTCTCTAATTGATCCTTTTATTGTGTAGGTGATATCTATACATAAGCGCCCCGCTCTATGAAGCCATTTTATTGTTAGGCTTCACAACTTTGATATTCTTCATCTATTCGATCCTCCATTATGCGTCCATAAAGCCTACTAAACGTGCTGGACAGAATGCTGATAAATGTGATAAATTTTCGTTAATTTTAGGTAATTAAGCAACAATGTAGATAAGAATGAAAATATTGAATCAATTTTGGTACAAAATGACGACCGAGCCTCATCCCCTGATACCTCATATCTGGGATAGGTGAATTTCCAGCAATCTGCTGAGAAATGTAGAATTCCATTTTATAATAATAACAATAATATCTATTTTAAAGAAATACCATTTACAAAAAAATTATAATTGTTAACACACATTGAAATTGCGTCATAATATTTAACGGGAAGTTAGTTTATATTGGCATGTAAATAATCAATAATGCTATATGACCAACGCCCACAAGAAGCTTTTTAATTCCTTTCTTTAATTTTAATTTAGGGGTAATTCATTATAAATTTGATTACCGTATATAAAGGAGATTTTTCAGTGAAGGTTTATAGGTGATGATACATTAAATATTCTAATATGTATAAGCTATACGAGGTAAATATTTCATTTGCTTTAAATATGGATCTGCAATAATCCTCAAATTTCACGCTAGTTATCATGCGAATTACCCATTTCCGTACTAGAACTAGCCCTGAACATAATGCCGTATAAAAAGATGGATCAAAATTGAAAAAATAGAGGATATTTGATGCTAATTTATTTAAATATATGATAACAACTCGTAACCTATAAGTAATACAGCTTAGTTTTCTCGAAGCCTCATCAATTTGATGTGTTTTTGATTAATTTATTCAGTTTATTTTTTGTGAACGCTTCCTCTGTTTTTTCAAACAAATCGTCACAGTTTTTATTACTTCTGGATATGCTTCTTCCCTTACCTAGTGATTACGGTGGATTTACACCTTTGAGATCCGTTGCTATTACACACTCTTTGTTGTCTATTGCCCAAGTTGGATTGGATCCCTTTCAAGGAATTACCTCTTACTCTTTATTGGTCTAATTTAATTAATTAATATCTGTTATTAAGACAATAATATGCCTTCGATAAATTAAGATACATGCCCATCGTCAAGTTTTGTTCCATTCAATGTCAAATTCAATCACACGGAATCCTATTAACAGGTGGAATTTCCAGAAAATTGTAGAGAACTAGTTACTATAACCACACATGAGTGACTTAATTCTTATACCCGTTTACCTTACGGGATAACTAGTGCCTCGCCGAAATTTCAAAATATAATGAAACACATGTTTTTAAGTGAATGAGGAGTAAGTGTGTATTAATCATTAAAATTCAGCTAAGCGCTTTCGGCCATTAGGCCATTCTCGAAGCTGTCCTATAAAATTATGGAATAATTATAATTCTATAGGACAGCTTCGAGAATGGCCGAAAGCGCTTAGCTGAATTTTTGTAATAAATACACACTGAGTACTCGTCGTTACATTCACTCAATTTATATCTAGTGTGTACACCATACCCAGACAGTTCTTACAAATGTTTTTTTCCTGTTGAAATAAAATATTCTCAAATTAAAAAAGAGACCTAGTCCTTATATGTGGCGTAAAGATTGGAAAAGATCTTTGACAGAAGGACTTTATCTTTCTCGGAGAAATACAGTTAGATATCTATGTGCAAGTAAGTCTGCCACATCACGTATGGTGTGGTATTTTGTAAATTCACATTGAAAGTATGTTTCAGATCAAATGAGTTGCTTTTTCTTTGAAATCGATTTGACGAAATGGTATTGGGTTTACACGTCATGATCTTCAGAAATTTTTTCAAGGCACTTCCTCGAGCCAGTATACCATAAGGGAGGTGAATTTCCACTTCTGCGAAATACAGCCTTCAAAGGTATGCATTTTTTGAGGTATTTAAATTAATAATGAGTTAATTGTAGTTTTTTATAATATATTCAATATGACAATATCACTTTAAATGTGTATCTATGATAATACATAGATATTTTACATTTGTTACAGGTTTTATGCTGAAATTTCATCCGTTCATTCGTTATGGGATACTGCGAGAGGTTTGAATAGATCGATACATTAATTGGAGATAAATAGTGGTAAGTAAAATGTTTTTTTCCTTTATGGTTTATATTTTATTATCAAACGGGTATACAACTCCCATTATTTTTTATCCTGACAGTCGTTTTTCGATAGGTTCCTCAAACTAATGACCTTATTGATCTTTTTTCTATAGTAAGGATTTTATTATCAAACTAGGACCCACCTCCATTCTTTTCTATCTCGACAGTCGTTTTCCGATAGGTTTCACTCATGGCCTTTTTGATGTCTTGCGACCAATTCTTTTCTGGTCTTCCTCTTCGTCTTAGTCCATGGGCTTTCCAATCCAGTATCTGTCGTAGTAGTCTAGGTTCAATCATTCCGCGAACATGTCCATACCATAGAAGCTATTTGTGTATTTTCTATTATTTTATTTTCTTTCATAATAATGTCTATCAGGTGTTCGTTTGTCCTCCGTCCCAATCTTTATATTCTTGCCGATCTCCTCAATGCACCCATTCCCGTGCCACTATTTTCTTTTTGTCTCTCTCAGTCACTGTCGATATTTCAGAGTTATATGTTAATATGCTTTGGTTCATTGTGATATACATGTTTTTTTCTTCCCTTCGATAAGCCGACCATAGAATTCCATTCAGCGCACCTATAATTTTCCTACTTTGAGTTATCCTGTTTTGTATTTCTGTTGCATCTTTTCCGTCGAAACTGAACGTGAACCCTGAATATTTGAAATTATCTCATTTTTCTATTCTTGCTTTATTTTCAAGCACTAGATTTTCACCAATCACATCCTTTCCACTACACATAAGTATATGTGTTATCTGTACATAAACGTCCCGCTCTAAATTCATTTTGTTCTTCTTTTTCACAACTTCAATATTCCCCTTCTATTCGATCCTTTGTTATGCATCCATAAAGTGTTTTTCTATTCTTCCGGAACTGGACTATACACATAGTGATTAGTTGTGCTATCAATTATAATAATTTTGTTGTGCCATACTCGATGAGTTCGTTGCAAATTCCTACCGGGCATGGTGATTTTCCATTTTTGAGCAATTTTACTTTTTTGTGAACTTCTTCTGTGCTTTTCGTTATATGTTCTCTTTCAAAGGAATAATTTAAAATATAGAAAATCATTTTAAACTGTTTTTGCCTTTTTAACTAATAGAATTGTACTTAAGTATGTAGTTTGCACACATTATGAGGCTGCCATTATTCGATTAGTATTGTTGGATTTTGAATATTCTGTCACAATAAAAAAATAGCAGCCCCTAAAAAACGTCTGACTTTATAATTTCTTGATGTTTGCTTCTGGGGAACCTAAGAAGTAATTGAAATATTAGATATTTCACAAGAAAGGGAAGAAAAAATTTCATAACTTTTCACGTTTTCCTAAATTTTCCGAATTACAATTTAAGTTTTCAACGAGAAAGACTCCAAGTAGAGATGATTTATAAGATGAGAGTAACGAAAGAAAGGAAAATTTTGTATTCTACATCATATTTTCCTGTTTCCTTCCCTTCCTTTAATAATTCGTAAAAATATACAAAAATAGCTACTTGAATTCATGTTTTTGTTTCAGCGTTTAACGAGTGATTCGACTCGCGAATTTAAACCGTAACGAAACGAAAACTATATAACGCGCGCGATTCGATAATGCGGTATGCCAAAAACGTAGGTGATTGTTGCATAAATACCAAAAATAAAAATGTTTTGTATGAAATAATTAATATGTTTATTGCTTCTTCGATTCCGCAGCTTGTTATTAGTATTTCCTTTCTCGTTTTTTATGAAAATTTCAAACTAAGTATTTCAATTTTTAGATGAGAAATTGTAAATAGAAATGGAGATTTTTTATTTTCCAAATTTTGATTGATGCGTTTTTCTTTTTGTTATTTATTGAGTGTGCTTTGAATTTGCATGATAAAATTTTGATGGTTGCATTTTTTTCAGGATATTTAGGAATTTGTTACCACATGCATTTTTCTTTCAGGAATGACGGCAAAAACATTTGAAATATTAATTATCTGAAAAAACAATTGATAATAGGTTACTATTGATAACAAATTATGATTTAACGACAAATGACGATGAGTTCAAGAAGAAACATTTTTTACAGCCAAGTTACTTTTTTCATAATTATTATTGTTCACATATTCACTTGTGGTCACACAAGATTTTCAACGGAACGTACAGTTTAAGTTACTAATTGAACAGATAATGATTTTATTTCCGATTTTCGGGCAACATTGTATACTAAAACCTACAATGGGGACAAGTTGAATAAGGTATATTTTTAAGGTCGTTCAAGAGTCATTTCTTTGTTTAAATTATTCAATAATATTCCTAAATAATGTGGAAAATGCATTTAAATTTAAGTTCTCTATTAATTTCTTTTTTCAAAAATAATGATTTCGAATGACCCTAATTAGATTCCGATTAAATATTGCTCACGATTATTGTTTACTCTAGATACAAAAAAGACATGCAAATTTAGAAAATGTCAAAAAAATTCAAAAATTGTTGAAATTAGTTATCTTCATACATTTCTTGTGGTTACACAAGCATTCAAACGAACACATCTAAATATGAAATGATACGACAGATTGTGTATTTATTCCTAGGTACAATGGAGAAGTGGCAGTTAACAGGAGCTTCATCATTTTGCGGATGATTTTTTAAATATTTCATTAATAAATTTATTATTTCCTTGTGTTTTCACAAGCTTTCTAATATGTGTTCGATTGATACGATGAAATAATTATCCTTAAGTACATGCGAATATACTTGAATGTTGAAATCCTCTTGAATTACAAGTACAAGATTCTTGGGTTAAGGTATTTTTTTCTTATAATAATATACAGCTAGAAATTACTCTAACGTCGTCAATTAATGAGTCTGTACATGGGGATACTTATGTGATGTATGCATTTGGAAATTGATCCTGAATGTGGTAGGCAACCGCCGCGATGTGGAAAGTGATTCGTAAATTTCGGTACCGATTTCGGTGTGATTCGTGAATCGGTTTTAAAAGTGATGGGGATTATGGAAAATGGAATATGGAAGATTCTACACTGCAGATGCCATGTGTGAGTACAAATTATTTGATTTATTGGTATAAGATACTAATAGGTACTAAACGTGCTGACAGTGCCTTGTAATTGTCACAATTGTTTCTGTCGCCTTTCTTATATAAAGTTGTTGTGAAAGCGGTTTTCCATTCTTCCAGAAAAGAAGGACCATTTCATGTACATTGTGCTATCAATTGAATAATTTTTTGAATCATATTCAATGAATTCATTGTTTATTCCTACCAGATATGATGATTTTCCATTTATTGGTGGAAGATATTAATAGGTACTAAACGTGCTGGTAACTGTGACAGTGCCTTGTAATTGTCACAAGTGTTTCTGTCTCCTTTCTTATATGAAGGTGGTATGAAAGTGGCTTTCCATTCTTCCGGGAAGAAAGGACCATCTCATATACATTGTGAATATTTGTTATATAAATTGGAATAATTTTGTTGTACCATATTTAATGAATTCATTGTTTATTCCTACTGGGCATGATAATTTTCCACGTTTGAGCAGTTTCACTTTTACGTTAATTCCTGTGATCATCTTTATCAGCTCTCCTCCAAAGGAATAAATTAAAAATAATTTAAATCTGTTAATGTTTTTTTAAATAACAGAAAAGTACTACAGCATTTATTTTGCACAAATTATGTAGTTGACTTTATCAATTTCTTTTTCTGAGTTGTTTAAATGTCTTCATTCACAATAGTTTATAGTTCCCTGTTTACAGTAGATCTAATGATTATATATACCAAATATAAATGCTGATGGACTGACGATCCTTGGACTTCCTGTGCCTAATCTCTGAGTGTAGATGGCCCCTTGCGTCTACCGTATTATCCCTAGTTTTTGAGTGGTCTAGCTTCTCTAGTATTCACTATAAGTAGCAGTATGTAAAACATAAAATCCATACTACACCATATATTAATAAAAGATGAAGGTAGCAACTAGTTTTGGCTCACTGAGCCATCAACTTCAATTACGTTCTTTCTCTCTTCATTACTATTACTGTCATTCTACTGATAATTCTTTTCTTTATTGATAATTACCTACTTCATATTTCAGACAATAATTTGTACTTATGATGTATTTTTGTTATTGATTTTTATACTGCTATGCTTGAATTGTTATTTTCTTTCAAAGCTTTTATTCCATAAATTTTAACTTTGGTATGTCACGACTTATTAGAATACTTTGGCCTTCCATGTTTATGTTTATTTCTGTTAATTGTTATGGCTTAATTTCTAGTTTAGACGATTACTTATTGGATATTGTTAAAAGACTTTGCGCCCTTATATTATACTGTGTTTTAGATTATTCCTTTACACGAATGTTAACATGTCTTATTCATCTCTGTTTTAAAATATTTTCATCTTGTTATTTAAGGCTGTCATTGGCCCTTGTCATTCGTCAGTTCTCCGACAATCTTGTCTTCTTTGGTATTTACCGAGTCACTAGGCACAAACTACAATAATAGACTTACTCCTTTGGATATATTTTGTCGTACGACGATGTCCAGTTTTATTTTCTTTTCTTTCATTCTTCCTCTTTTATACATTGACCTTATTTTGTGACTTTCCTGAATGTTGTCCTGTTTTGCTCAATTTTATATTGCTTGCCGTTTTACATAGTTATGAAAATTTTTTCATTACTACTTTTATTAATGATTTTCCTTACAGTATATCCCCCCATTGCCTACTCACATATGCTGGATTCTGCTGGATGGCACACCATTCACAGGCCTGATGATGGTTCAGTGAGCCGAAACTAGTTGCCCCCGTCGTATTTCATAATTATATGCTATTGTACAGATTTTGGGTTTTACTTACTGCTATTTACCTGCAGACTACATCCGAGATGGACAGTATTTTTCATTTATTATAAGAATATTCTTGAAGTTACCAGGTTTGCAATTGTCGTTTTTGGATGGGCTGCTATGGATTGAACCTGCTGTGATGTTTGAATTTTGGATACGTTAACACACATAGTATATTGAAATAGCAGACCCTATGGAGTATTAATGGAACATTCGTGGAGCGGTTATTATTTGGAAATATAATGATAAATTAAATTATGAAACATTTTTCCAGAAAGCAGAGAAAAAACAGTGCAGAGTAGAAATTATGTATAAGATGAGAAAGGAAAAGGAAAATAACATTTTGAAACGCACGTCAAATTTTTCCAAGAGGAGAGTTTCGTCTCTGAAGATGCAAGAATAGAATGTTACTCTAGAATGTTTCCAAAATTTAGTTTCTCCTTTCTTTCTGAAAATAACTTGCAACAATATTAAAAAATGAATACTTGAGTTTATATTTTTGTTTCAGCGTTCATCGAGTGATTCGACAATGCGGTATGGCCAAAGGTAGGTGATTATTGAATATATGACAAAGATTTAAAAGTGTTTGTATGAATTGTTAAAAAACATTTATTTATAATTTGATTTGGCAACTTGTTATTGGTAATTTCTTTCTCTTTCAAAGATTCAAACACAAAAACAATTATTGCATACATTTTTGAAAATTTTTATGAAAATTTCAAACTGAGTATAAGTATTTCAATTCATAGATGAGGAATTGCAGATGGAGATTTTTAATTTCCTAAATTATGATATGTGTGCTCTTATTTATGTTAGTTATTGAGTTTGTTTTGATATTTCATTATAACATTTTAGTGGTTTCAATGTTTTCGTGATATTTAGAAATTTGCTACAACGACATGCATTTTCCTTACACAAATAACTGCAAAAATATTAAAAATATTATTTATTTAAACAATAATAGATAATAGGTTATTTAAATGGGAGGGTAGTTCACATTGGCTTGTAAATAATTGATAATGCTATATGGCCAATGCCCACAAGAAGTTTTTAATTTATTTTTTGAATTTATTGCAGGATGTTATGGTTTTTATTCGTTGCGGTAATTTATTGTAAAATTTTGTTTCCGTATTTAAAGGTGATTTTTTAGTGACGGTTAATCGGCAGTGTGTTACAAATCATGCTTCAAATACTTTTTAATATTTAAAAAGGTACATTAAACATTTTTATATGTATAAGCCATATGAGGATAATATTCCATTTGCTTTAAATATGGTTCTGCAGGAATCCCTAAATTTTTTGCAATTTATTATGCGAATTGCCCTTTTTTGTACTACAAATACTTTGTCATAGTAACTACAACTACCCCAGAATATAATGCCGTATAATAAGATGGACAAAAACTGGATAAATAAAGGATCTTTGATGTTTCCTTATTTTAATATAAGGTAACAACTCGTAGGCAGTGAGCAATTAATACTGCTCAGTTTCATCAATGTGCTGTGTTTTAAATTAATTTAATATCGTTTTATTTTTTGTGAACCACTCCCTTGTCTTTTTAAATACAAGGACCCAGCTTCTAGGTTCTTTTCTCCAATAGCTTTATTGATGTCTTGCAACCAATTTTATTTTCGTCTTCCCCTTCGTGTTCGTCCCTGGGCATACCAATCCAGTATCTGTCGTGGTAGCCTATTTTCATTCATACTGCAAACATGTCCATACCACTCCTATTATAGTGCTCTTTTTCCTTATTATGTCTCTCACGTGTTCATTTGTGCTCCGTAACAATTTTGATATTCTTGCCTATCTTCGCAATGCATCGATTTCCGTAGCCACTATTTTCTTTTGTTTCTTTCAGTCATTGTCCATATTTCAGAGTTATATGTTAATATGTTTTAATTCGTTATGATATTCATGTTTCATTTTTTCCCTTCGATATACTTGCCGACCATAAATCTCCATTCAGCGCACCTACAATTTTCCTGTTTTAAATTTCTGCGGTATATACACATCAATTGGCGACGAAGGATTTTCTGAAACTAACTGTCTCGACCCTTACTTCGTGGAATATGCTGATATTAGTGTTTTTAAATGAAACTCTTGGTCTCTAGTTAATTCCACAATATAATAAGAGTTATTGAAAATTCTAAAAAATTAACAATTGTTTCGATAAATCAATATCATCGTCAGAATGACAGAAGTTACATTTCATTTTATGCCTACCTGATGTTTAGTAGTTATTTTTGGCTAGACCAAGAAGTAACCTAACTTGTGATTGGCTTAATATATGTTTATAGAAAAAATAAGATGTGATATTACAAATATTGAAGCTTAGATATTATTAGCCCTATGGTGATATCCTGAATATCATTTTTCCAATTAAGATCAGTATAACTGTGCAATACGATACAGTGAGCACAGATTAAAACAACCAGATAAATCCCACTACGCAAAACATTTACTTGACACCAATCATTCATTGACACCTAAAACAGAACTAGAAGTGCTGCATATTTGTGAAAAGAAACAAGAACTGGATTTCCTTGAAGAACTGGAAATTAGAAGACATTTAAGAAACCCACAATATGAAGTTGTCAATGAACAGTTAAATCTAGGGAGTTTTCCACTAATAAACTGTCTTCTTAAGTGATATTTGTAAAGATCAGCAGATATAGTTTTCCTGGTTTTCTATATCATTGCATAGTTATACTGATCTTAATTGGAAAAATGATATCCAGGATATCACCATAGGGCTAATAATATCTAAGCTTCAATATTTGTAATATCACATCTTCTTCTTTTTTCTATAAACATATATTAAGCCAATCACAAGTTAGGTTACTTCTTGGTCTAGCCAAAAATAACTACTAAACATCAGGTAGGCATAAAATGAAATGTAACTTCTGTCATTCTGACGATGATATTGATTTATCGAAACAATTGTCATTTTTTTAGAATTTTCAATAACTTTTATTATATTGTGGAATTAACTAAAGACCAAGAGTTTCATTTAAAAACACTAATGAAGGATTTTCTTCTTATATTTACCAGTGCATCATCGGATAGTATAGCTCATCAGTTAATGCCGGAACTTTTGGTTTTAAGTGTGTGCCAGTGATGAAAGAAGCCTCAGTTTTAATGAATTCATCTGAGAATATTGTGGTGGTCTACATGGAAGTCAACTAAGTTCTTCTTCAGGATATATTAGTACCAAATAACAACAACGTTGTAGAAAATTACCAAGAAAAGATGGTTAAGTATGCAAACCGTGCACTGTAAATCAAACAGATGTGGCATGCTTAGAAAATTGAAGTTGTGCCTTTAATTCTATCAACCAAGGGCCTAATTCCTGGAATTTAAGCAAAGGACCTCGCCAAAATATTAACTGAAACACCTACGTGGAACTTCATTGAGCCGTAATCCTTAACACGTGTCATAGGGTACGTAAGTTTTTGAATAAATCACAACCAAGCCTCATCCCTTGATACCTCATATCTGGGATATGTGAATTTCCAGCACTCTGCTGAGAAATGTAGAATTCCATTTTATGATAAAAATAATATCTATTTGAAAAAATAGCATTTACCAAAAAATGATTATCGTCAACACAGATTAAAATTACGTCATTACGAAGAGTTAATTTATATTGGCATATACGTAATCAATAATGCTATATGGCCAATGCATAGAAGAAGCTTTTTAATTCCTTTTTTAAATCTATTGCTGGATATTAGGATTTTCATTCGTAGAGTCAATTTATCATAAATTTGATTGCCGTATATAAAGAAGATTTTTCAGTGACGGTTTATAAGTAATGATACATTAAATATTTTAATATGTATAAGCGATACGAGGTAAATATTCCATTTGCTTTAAATATGGATCTGCGAGAATCCTCAAATTTCATGCTATTTATTATGCGAATTGCCCATTTCTGTATCAGAACTCCCCCAGCACATAGTGCCGTATAAAAAGATAGATCAAAATTGGAAAAATAAAGGATCTTTGATGCTACTTTATTTAAATATATGATAACAACTCTTAATCCATAAGTAATACATCTCAGTTTTCTCGAAGTTCCGTCAATGTGTTTTGTTTTGATTAATTTATTATTAGTTCATTTTTTGTGAACCTCTTCTTTGTTTTCTCAAACAAATCGTGACAGTTTTTATTATTTCTGGATATGCTTCACCCCTCACCAAAAGATAAGTATCATCAGCATTTATCGTCTCAAATTGATTAATATTGAAATTCATTAGATATAAGTAATTTATATAAACAGCAAAGAGCAAAGAACCAATAATGTTCCTCTGCGATATTCCAATATTTCTAGCGTTTACGGTGGATTTTCACCTTTGAGGTCCGTTGCGAATACACATTCTTTGTCGTCTATTGCCCAAGTAGGATTGGATCCAGTTCAAGGGATCACCCCTTACTCTGTATTGGTCTAATTTAATTGATAAAAGCCTGTTGTTAAGACACTTGGATAAATTAAGAAACATACTTATCACATGCAATCTCTCGCAAGCCTATTAACAGGTGGAATTTACTGAAGATTGTAGAGAACTTGTTAACTTGCGTCCACTATGATAAAATCCAGTGAAATAAAATATTCTCAAAATTGAGGAAGAGATTCTAGACCTTTTATTAGGCGTTAAAAATGGAAAAGATCTTTGACAGAAGGACTTAATCATTCTCAGAACAATATAAATAGTGGTGCTTAATTCCAGTTACATATCTATATGCAAGTAAGTATCTCACATATTTTATGGTTGTGGTATTTTGTAAATAAATATTGAATGTATAACTATTTCAGATCAAATAAGTTGCTTTCTCTATATAATCGGTTTGACGAATTGGAATTGGGTTTACACATCATGATCTTCAGAAAAGTTTTCAAGGCACTTCCTCAAGCCAGTATACCATAAGAGAGGTGACTTTCCACTACTGCGAAATACAGCCTTCAAAAATATCTAGCAGGTATGTCTCTTTCTGAGGTATTTAAATTAATAATGGATTAATTGCAGCTTTTCATATTATATTTAATACGACAATCTCATTTTTAATGTGTATCTAGATATTTTAAATTTGTTACAGGTTTTATGCTGAAATTTCATCCGTCACGGTATACTGCGAGAGGTTTGAATAGATAGATACTATAGTTGGAGATAAATAGTGGTGAGTAAAATGTATTTTTTTATTTATGGTACATATTTTATTATCAAACAGGGACCCAACTTCCATTCTTTTTTATCTCGACAGTCGTTTTCCGGTAGGTTCCTCTCACTCATGACCTTATTGATGTCTTGCGACCAATTCATTTCTGGTCTTTCTCTCCGCCTTAGTTTATGGGCTGACCAATCGATTATCTGTCGTGGTAGTCTAGGTTCATTCATTCCGCGGACATGTCCAAACCATATAAGTTTTTCCTGTTCAATTTTTTATATTTTTGTATTTTCTTTCTGCATAACGTCTCTCAGGGGTTCGTTTGTTCTGTGTTCCAATCACTATATTCCTGTCGATCTCCGCAATGCATCCATTCCCATGCCACTATTTTCTTTTTGTCTCTTTCAGTTATTGTCCATATTTCACAGTTATATGTTAATACGCTTTGGTTCTTTGTGATATACATGTTTTATTTTCTTCCTTTCGATATATCACCCCACCATAAAACTCCATTCAACGCACCTATAATTTTCCTGCTTCGAGTTATCCTGTTTTTTATTCCTGTGCTATATATTCCGACGAAACTGAACGTGAATCTTGAATATTTGAAATCATCTCATTTTTCTACTTAAGTATATTTTTTGCACATATTATGCGATTTCTGTCCAGCTTTTTTAGTATTTATTATAGGACTATTAATTTTCTTAAAGTTGCCAGGTTTTTCGTTGTCGTTTTTGGGATTGATTTTGTGTTTCTTGGTTATGTATGGAATTGCAGCTATGGGTTGACCCTGCTGTAGTACTGTTGAAATTTGGATATTTTATCACAATAGGTATAACAGAAAAATAGCAGTCCCTAACAAACATCTGAATTTATATTTTTTTGAAATTTATTTTATGTAAACCTAAGATGAAATTAAAATATGAGATATTTTACAAAAAAGGGAAGAAAAATCCCGCAGTTTCTAATGTTTTCGTTAATTTTCCGAATTTCAAGTTAAACTTTCAACGAGAAAAACTCAAAGTACTCGTAGAAATTATGTATGAAATGAGAACGACGAAGGGATGAAACTTTTTTTATTCCACATCATATTTTTCAGACGGGAGAGTTTCATTATATATTGCTCTTGTATGCTTACAAAATTTCATGTTTCCTACTTTTCTTTAAATAATTCGTACCAATAAAAGAAATAGCTACTTGAATTCATGTTTTTGTTTCAGCGTTTTTACGAGTGATTCGACTAGCGAATTTAAACCGTAACGAAACGAAAATTGTATAACGCATGCGATTCGATATTGCGGTATGCCAAAAAGGTAGGTGATTGTTGGATCAATAACAAAAATAAAAATGTTTTGTATGAATTATTAAAAATGTTTATTGCTTTCGATTTTGCAGCTTGTTATTAGTAATTCCTTTGTCGTTTTTTATGAAAATTTCAAACTCATTATTTCAATTTATAGATGAGAAATTGTAAATGGAAATGGAGATTTTTTACTTTCCAAATTTTGATTAATGCGTTTTTATTTTTGTTATTTATTGGGTGTGCTTTGAATTTGCATGATACAATTTTGATGATTTCATTGTTTTCAGGATATTCAGGAATTTGTTACAACGATACGCATTTTGCTTTCAGGAGTGACGGCAAAAACATTTAAAATATTAATTATCTGAAAAAACAATAGATAATAGATTATTTTTGATAACAAATTAGTATTTTAGGATAATTGACAAACAGTTAAATTGAAGAAAAAACCAATTTTTACGATCAAGTTACTTTTTCTAAATTATTATTTTATACATATTCACATGTGCTCACACAACATTTTCAACGGATGGTACAATTTAAGTAACTGGTTGAACAGATAATAATTTTATTGCGGATTTTCGGGCAACATTGTATAACCAAAATCTAGGAGAGCAAGTTAAAGAAGGTATCTTTTTAAAACCGTTCTAAAATCAATTCTTTGTTTAAATTATTCAAAAATATCCAAAAATATAGTGGAAAAAGCATTTAAATTTAAGTTCTCTATTACCATTTTTTTCTAAAAATAAAGAACTCGAATGACCTCAATTGGATTCCAATTAAATATTACTCACAGTTATGGCTTAGTCTAGATACAGAAAAGACTTGCAACTTTGGAAAAAGTCTTTAAAATATGAAAATTGTTGAAATCATTTATCTTCATATAGTTCTTGTGGTCACAAAAGCTTTCAAACGAAAGTATCTAAATATGAAATGATAGGACGGATTTTGTATTTTTTCCTAGATACAATGCAGAAATGGCAGTTAATAGGAGCTTCATCATTTTGTGGATGATTTTTTATATATTTTATTCATAAATTTACTATTTTCATGTGCTTTCACAAGCTTTTTAATACGATACGAAATGAGATAACATAATTATCCCTAAGTACACACGTATAGACTTTAATGTTGAAATTTTCTTGAATTACAAGGACAAGATTCATGAGTTAAGCTAATTTTTTCTTATAATAAACGATTTGTTATACAAAATTTGTACCATAGAGCTAGAAATTGCTCTAAAGTCCTGAATTAATAAGTCTATACATGGGGATAATTATGTGATGTATGCATTGGGAAATTGATCATGAATGTGGTAGGCAACCGCCACGATGTGTAAAATGATTCGTAAATTTCGGTCTCGATTTCGGTGTGATTCATGGATCGGTTTTAACAAGTATGGAGATTATGGAAAATGGATATGGAGATTCTACACTGCAGATGCCATATGTGAGTACAAATTATTTTATTTATTGGTGTAAGATACTGATAGGTACTAAACGTGCTGGTAACTGACAATGCCTTGTAATTGTCACAATTGTATCTGCCTCCTTTCTTATATAATGGTGTTATGAAAGCGGTTTTCCATTCTTCCGGAAAAGGAATAGTTGTGCTATGAGATGGAATAATTTTGTTGTACCATATTTAATGTTTCATTTTTTATTCCTACCGGGCATGATAGTTTTAATTTTTGTTCACTCCTGTAATTATCTTTATCAGTTCTTCTTCAAAGGAATAACTTAAATATAAAAAATTAATCAAAACTGTTATTGTTTTTTCAACTAACATAATAGTACTAAAGCATTTATTTTGCACACATTACGGAGTTGATTTTATTGGATTTCTGTTTCTTCATTTACTATAGTTCATAGTTCCCTGTTTACAGTAGATCTAAGGATTATATATATAAAAAATAATGCTGAAGGACTGGCGATCCTTGTTTTGCCTGTGCCTAATGTCTGAGTGGAGTTGGCTCCTAGCGTCTACCGAATTATCCATTGTTTCTGAGTAGTCTAGTTTCTCTAGTATTTATTATAAGAATATTAACATTCTTGAAGTAACCAGGTTTTTCGTTGTCGTTCTTGGGCTTGTTGTGTTCCTTGGTTTGGTATGGAATGGCTGCTACGGAGTTTAGTTTTCAAGCAGGAAAACTCAAAGTAGAATTCATGAATAAGATGAGACAGGAAAAGGAAGAGAAAATTTTGAAATGAACAACATGTTTTTCAGAGAGGAGAGTTTCGTCTTTGAAGATGCAAGAATGTAATATTAATCTTGAATCTTTCCAAAATTTAGTTTCTCCCTTCTTTCTGAAAATCACATCCGAGCCTCATCCCCTGATACCTCATATCTGGGATAGGTGAATTTCCACTCTGCTGAGAAATGTAGAATTCCATTTTATGATAAATATAATATCTATTTTAAAAAATAGCCTTTAAAAATAATTATAATTTTCAACACAGATTAAAATTACGTCATATTATTTAGCGGGAAGATTGTTTATATTAGCAAGTAAATTATCAATAATGCTATACGGCCAATGTCCACAAGAAATTTTTAATTAATTTTTAAATTTATTGCTGATTCAAAATGTTTTTATTCATAGCGGTAATTTATTATAAAATTTAATTGACGTATATAATGGATATTTTTATGATATGATACATTTTACATATGCTACAGGTTCTATACTGAAATTTTGTCCGTTATGGGATATTTGGATAGGTTTGAATAAATCGATACTTTTGATGGAAATGAATAGTGGTAAGTGAAATGGTGATTATTATATTATCAAACAAGAATCCAACTTCTATTTTTTAATATCAACAGTCGTTTTCCAATTGGATCCTTTCTCATGGCCTCCCTTATGTTTTGTAACCAATTCTTATTTAGTCTTCCTCTTCGCCTTAGTTCATGGGCTGACCAATCCAATATCTGTCGTGGTAGTCTATGTTCATTAAATTTTCAAACATGTCCATACAATGAAAGTTGTTTCTATTCTATTTACTCTAATATGGTATTTTCTCTCTTTATAATGTCTCTCACGTGTTCGTTTGTTCTCCATTCCAAACTTGATCTTCCTGCCGATCTTTGCAATAAAACCATTATCGTAGCCACTATTTTCTTCTTGATTCTTTCAGTCATTGTTCATATTTCAGAGTTATATGTTAATGTGCTTTAGTTCATTATGATATAAATCTTTTTTTTTCTTCCCTCCGATATATTTCCCGACTATAAACTCCATTCGGCGCACCTATAAATTTCCTGCTTTGAGTTATCCTGTTTTTTATTTCTGTAGTATCTTTTCCCTCGGAACTGAATGTGAATCCTGAATATTTGAAATTTCATCACTTTTTCCTATAGTTCCATTTTTAGGCACTAAATTTTCACCAACCACATCAATTCCAGTACTCATGAGAATATTTAGTTTTGTCCACATTGACAGTTAATGCTCATTGTTGATATTGTTCCACTTATTTCCGTGTCATGTATTCTAGATCCTCTTTCGTCTTCGCAATACCTACATCATCATCAACAAACTGGAGTGTGTATAATGTTAGATTTTTATTTCGATATCCATTTAACTACATTTTTCTTCCGATGTTTTAAAGCTTGTTCAACATACGAGTATATTTATCATGTGTCCTACAAGCCTTATTACGCTGGAATCAAGTTTTCAATATTGCAAGTTTGTCTCCTAGCTTTCCATAGTTTCATAATACGATCATTGTCATATGCTTTAGCAGAGTTGACAAATAAATGAGGTGTTTCTCTGGTACTTTTTCTTTTTCTCTAATTAATCGTTTGATTGTGAAGGTGTTATCTGTACATGAGCGTCCTGTTCCGAAGCCATTTTGTTCTTCGGCTTCACAACTCTGATACTCTTCTTCTATTCGAACCTTCAATATGCTCCCATAATGCCTACTAACTAATCGTTCTGACGAAGTTGGAGTTGGGCCAGTAATTCTCCCAACCATGGGCGTTATTCATGGAAGTCTAGCAGAGAGCCTCGCCAAAATGGGAATTCACGGAAACACCCACGTGGAACTTCAATTGGCGGTAATTCTTAACACGTGTCATATTGTACGTAAGTTTTCAAATAAATGGCGACAGAGCCTCATCCCCTGATACCCCATATCTGGAATAGGTGAATTTCCAGCACTCTGCGGAGAAATGTAGAATTCCATTTTATAATAATATTAATATCTATTTTAGAATAAAAATAGGTAAAAAAACTTTTTAAGTTAAACGGTTTTATGTTAAACATACATTGCAATGTTTAAGATAAATGTACTAAAAACCAAAAAATAATAAAATAAATACAGTCGTGGGAATTATAAACATATGCATAGACTAGACTAAAATAAAACCGTGGGGCACGTCAATTGTCTACAAGCGTTGATAAAATTTTTTTTGTAATGTTACACTATAATTAGGCAGTTGTTTAACCGACAACGATGGACGTGTGATAAGTAGGGCTAGAATGTGGAAACAAGCTAGCAAGCTCGATTATAAGCGAGTTTTAGGGTTTCATAGTGGTGAGCGAGTAGTACTTTTATCATATGTTTTGTCGATTAAAGACAAACTACAAGCAGTGAAACGATTCCTCGCCAGCCAGCAGTGTGAATGTCCAACGATGAACTAGTTGAAACATCTCTTTTATTTACATGGAGTGTATAACTATTGGAATTTCCATGAGCAAGAAAATAGTAAGTAATTTCCTCACCGTCTGCGGGCCAACTGCCTAACGACGAATTAAACGATTCTTCTATCGCACATTAAGTCGATAATTTGTAGACAATTGACGTGCCCCACGGTTTTATTTTAGTCTAGTCTATGCATATGTTTATAATTCCCACGACTGTATCTATTTTATTATATTGTGGTTTTAAGTGCATTTATCTTAAACATTGCAATGTATGTTTAACATAAAACCGTTTAACTTAAAAAGTTTTTTTACCTATTTTTATTTTTTGGTTTTTAGTTTTTATTTCGCATTCTGTTTAATTCATTTAGTGCTTCATTATTGCAAGGTTTCTTGCCCGTTAGTTTATTGCAGTCCAACTCCTCTATACGTAGTCCCTGCAAAGATCTTACTCTACTAAGAGCCACGTAGGCTTGACCTTCTTCAAACAGTTTCGCACCTAAGTATACGACTGCGTGATCCACAGTGCTGCCCTGCATTTTATGTATTGTAGAAGCCCATGATAGTATTAAAGGCAACATTCTTCTTTCAGCCGTCCCGTAATTGTACTTAGCTGGAAACTGTATGGCTTTCGGGTGTATAAGATGTACTCCGTCTCTTGCGAAATCAATTCGGACGGAAGGTACATCTGTTGCATACATCTGAGTTCGACGAAATTGAGGCCAATGTTTTATTTGTGTTTGTATTTTTTATATTTTTTTTACCATTTTGTTCCCACGAGTAATGGACATTTAACCGGTCGACCCCCCTAGAGGTCCAATAAAGGGGCAAGGCTATGTACAACAAGATGCGCCTGAGTCTTGAGGGGAAAACGCTAACGACATATCATTTTTATCCACCCTAATACCATACAGTTCTCGGCGCGTTTTAACCTTTCACCTTAACTTGGGTGGAGTACCGCTAACGACGTATCATTTTTAGCCACCCTAACGCCACACAGTCCTCAACACGATACAAAATCTTGACTTGGGTGGTGGATTCAGGCTGGATTAATCAGATACCTAAATTACAGATTCAATTTCTAAATTTAAATCTTATTATTATACACCATTTAGTGGCTGCGCCTATCTTAAATATTGAGGTTGTATAGTGCACTGTATTCTTCTTGTCAAGCCCTTTTATTTGTTGATACCCATATTGGTGGGATTAATAAAAAATTGTTTCAGCCATTTGGTAGCGGCGGCCATCTTAGATTTCAATTTTGCATAGTAAATTGTATTCTGCTTGTTGAGCCCTTTCATTTGATACCCATATTGATGGGATTAATAAAACATAAATTATCCGCCATTTTGTAGCGGCGGCCATCTTGAATTTATAATGATAATGAATAATCATAATTGTATTGTCACCAAAATACAAAGTGTTTACAAAATTTCAGATTAATCGGTTGACAGGAAGAGGGTGAAATTTGAATTACTAAATTCGACCCAAGAATAAATAATAAATAAAACAAACGGGGTGAGCTAAATCTTACCGATTAAAAGTGCTGGCATTTATAAAAAAATTATAATTGTTAACACAGAATGAAATTACGTCATAACATTTAACGGAAAAATAGTTCAGATTGGCAAATAAATAATCATTAATGCTATATGGCCAAAGTCCATAAGAAGTTTTCCATTTATTTTTTAAATTTATTAGAGGATATTAGGGTTTTCATTCATAGCGGTAATTTATTGCAAAATTTCATTGTCGTATATAAAGGAGATTTTTCAGTGATGGTTAATCGATGATGTGTTACCAATCATTTTTCAAATATATTATAAAGGATGAATAGTAGCTTTTCATAATACATTTAGTATGACAATCTCACTATAAATTCTTATTAATAACAATGCCCAGATAATTCACGTTTGTTACTGGTTTTATGCTGAAATTTCCTCCGTTATGGTGCAAATGGTAGGAGATAAATAGTGGTAAGTGGTGAGTAAAATGATTTTGTTATAGTATGGATTTTGTTATCAAACAAGGACCTACCTCCATTCTTTTCTATCTCGATAGTCGTTATCCGATGGTTTCCTTCCACTCATTACCTAATGGATGTTTTGTAAACAATTTTTTTATGACCTTCCTCTTCGCCTCTGTCTCTAGGCTGACCAATTCAGTGTTAGTCATATTAGTCTATTTTTATTCATTTTGCAAATATTCTTGCCGATATTCGCAATGCATCTATTTCCGTAGCCTCTATTTTCTTTTTGTCTCTTTCAGTCATTGCCCATATTTCAGAGTTATATGTTAATACACGTTGGTTTATTCTGATATATGTTTTTTTCCTTTCTTTAGTTTTATATGCCGATCATAAAACTCCAATAAGCGCACCTATAATTTTCCTGCTTTGAGTTATCCTGTTTCGTATTTCTGTGGCATATTTTCCGTCGAAACTGAACGTGAACCCTAAATATCTGAAATTCTCTTATTTTTTTATTCTTTCAAGCAGTAGATTTTCTCCAACCACATCCTTTCCACTACATATAAGTATATGTGTTATTTGTACATGAACGTTCGTCTGAATCCATTTTGTTCTTCCCTTTGACAACTTTAATATTCTCCTTATATTCGATCCTTTGTTATGCGTCCATAAAGCGGTTTTCCATTTTTCTGGAATTGTATCAATTATAATAATTTTGTTGTGCCATATTTGATGAGTTCATTGCAAATTCCTACCGGGCATGGTGATTTTCCATTTTTGAGCAATTTTACTTATTCTTAACTTCTGTGCTTTTCTAAATGTAAACAATAATTTTAAACTGTTCATGCTTTTTTAAGTAACAGAATTGTATGTATAAATTTGGCACACAATATGAAGTTGACTTTATTCGATTTCTGTTTCTGAGTGGTCCAGCTTTTTTAGTATTTATTATAGGAGTGTTAATTTTCTTGAAATTACCAGGTTTTTCGTTGTCGTTTTTGGGTTCGATTTTGTGTTTCTTGATTATGTATGGAGTGGCTGCTATGGGTTGAACCTGCTGTAGTACTGTTGGATTTTGAACATTTTATCACAATAAAAACATAACAGTCCCTAAAAAACATCTGATAATTTATTGAAATTCATTTTTGGGAATCCTAAGAAGAAATTAAAATATGAGATATTTTCTGAATTTTATACGAGAAAGACTCAGAGTAGAAATGATGTATAAGATGAGAGCGACGAAGGAAAGGAAAATTTTGTATTCCACATCATGATTTTTAGACGGGAGAAATTCGTTTCTGAAGAAGCAAAATTAGATTGATCTTGATGTTTCCAAAATTTCCTTCATTTCTTTAAATGATTGGTAACAATATAAAAAAATAGCTACTTGAATTCATGTTTTTGCTTCAGCATTTAACGAGTGATCGGTTACTATTAAAGTTTCAAATAATTGTATGAATGCATTCCAATAGTAATATCTCCTGAAAATTCTGGAATGTTTAATTGAGGTTTGTTTACATGTGATCTCTAAAATTCTGGATTTATACTACCAGAACTATTATTGGCAGAAAGTGAATTGACCTGTTTTGCAATAAGGATAAAACTAAACTAGTGTTTTTAATGAAACTCAAGGTCTCTAGTTAATTCCACAATATAATACAAGTTATTGAAAATTCTAAAAAATTGACAATTGTTTCGATAAATCAATATCATCGTCAGAATGACAGAAGTTACATTTCATTTTATGCCTACCTGATGTTTAGTAGTTAATTTTGGCTAGACCAAGAAGTAACCTAACTTGTGATTGGCTTAATATATGTTTATAGAAAAAAGAAGAAGATGTGATATTACAAATATTGAAGCTTAGATATTATTGGCCCTATGGTGATATCCTGGATATCATTTTTCCAATTAAGATCAGTATTTGAATAGATGAGGCTTTTACTTGATGAAGATCCATACTGAACGATGAAATAAAACAATATAGTTTGTTTGAATCTTCATATATTTGAACTAATGTTCAATTTAAACTTGTTGACGCGTTTCACTAACACAGTAGCTTTGACAAAGCTACTGTGTTAGTGAAACGCGTCAACAAGTTTAAATTGAACATTAGTTCAAATATATGAAGATTTAAACAAACTATATTGTTTTATTTCATCGTTAAGATCAGTATAACTGTGCAATGATATAGAAAACCAGGAAAACTATATCTGCTGATCTTTACAATTATCACTTAAGAAGACAGTTTATTAGTGGAGAATTCCCTAGATTTAACTGTTCATTGACAACTTCATATTGTGGGTTTCTTAAATGTCTTCTAATTTCCAGTTCTTCAAGGAAATCCAGTTCTTGTTTCTTTTCACAAATATGCAGTACTTCTAGTACTGTGTTAGGTGTCAACAAATAGTGAAATAGAATTTTCAAATAAAGGTTTAATGTACAGCATACCACCTAAATTTACGAATAATATTAAACAAATTATAGCTACAGAGTCAGAAATAGCTTTAAAATCTAATTCAAATAATTTTCTTTATAAGAAATTGAAAATTGCCAATTTAATCAAAAATATTGAACCTTCAAAAGTTAATCGTCAAAGAAAAAATGACATTTCAGTTTTAAACGCAATAAAAAAGAAGGTAGAGAATAATAACCTAACAGTCACAAAATCTGATAAGGGGAATGCTACTGTCATTTTGACGACTGAAAATTACAATTCCAAAGTATATAACTTTATAAAATCCAGCGATGTAAAAGTTCTTAAAGCAGACCCAACAAAGAAGTTTTCTAATAATGTAAGGGATATTGTTAATAATTCAAATTATCTTTTAAATGATTACGAAAAGAGGTCTATCATACATAAGAATCCTCATTGTCCACAATTATATGGAACAGTTAAATTACATAAAATAACGAAACCAATTATACCTGTAGTCTCTTATGTTAATGCTCCTAATAATATATTGGCGAAGAAGCTCAACAATATACTCAATACTTACGGATATGAATCTCAGTACTCAATTAGAAATTCAATAGAACTAATCAAAAAGTTGAAATCAATCCACTTGCAAGATAACTATAAACTCATATCGTTCGATGTAACTAATATGTTTACTAAAATTCCTCCTAAAGAATGTCTAATACTTGTAAGAAAATTACTAGAAGATAAAAATATTAATCCAGGAATAATATCAGATATACTTAATTCATTTGATTTATGCATTAATCAGAATTATTTCACTTTTGACAATAAGATATATATTCAAAATGAAGGTTTACCAATGGGAAGCCCCATATCACCTATTTTAGCAAACATTTTTATGGACAATTTAGAAAGAAAGATCTTTGAAAGTAATATTTCGAAAAATATTTTATTTTGGTATAGATATGTAGATGACATATTAGCTTGTTTTATGGGTAGTGAACGACAATTAGATGTATTTTTCAACCACATCAATAATTTACACCCGAAAATTAAATTTACATTAGAAATTGAAGAAAATAGCTCAATCAATTTTCTTGATTTAAAAATTCAAAGAGTTAATAATGTACTTGATTATTCAATTTACCGAAAACCAACACAGACTGATGTGACAATTCCATACAATTCTAATCACCCTGTCTCACACAGACTAGCGGCATATAATTCAATGATACATAGAGCTTTTTCAGTTCCTATGAACAAATGTAATTTTGATAGAGAGATTAATACAATTAGACAAATAGCAACATCTAACGGTTATCCATTAGATATGATAAATAGGCTAATTAGTAAAAAAGAGAAAAAAGTGGCATTACAACTAATATATCCTAAGCAAGCTGATGAAATTAAAACCAATAAAACCATCACATATGCAGGAAATATTTCTAATAATATTTCAAAGATAATATCTTCAGCAACGAATACAACAATTTCTTTTAAAACAGAAAGTAACGTTAGTACAAAATTGTTAAATGTAAAAACAAAAATACCACTATTAAAGAAGTCAGGTATATATAAACTCAAATGTCCAGAATGTAATGCTGTCTATTTGGGTCAGACCCTTAGGAATTTTGAAGTACAATACAGTGAGCACTTACGAGCATACAGATTAAAACAACCAGATAAATCCCACTACGCAAAACATCTACTTGACACCAATCATTCATTGACACCTAACACAGAACTAGAAGTACTGCATATTTGTGAAAAGAAACAAGAACTGGATTTCCTTGAAGAACTGGAAATTAGAAGACATTTAAGAAACCCACAATATGAAGTTGTCAATGAACAGTTGAATCTAGGGAATTCTCCACTAATAAACTGTCTTCTTAAGTGATAATTGTAAAGATCAGCAGATATAGTTTTCCTGGTTTTCTATATCATTGCACAGTTATACTGATCTTAATTGGAAAAATGATATCCAGGATATCACCATAGGGCTAATAATATCTAAGCTTCAATATTTGTAATATCACATCTTCTTCTTTTTTCTATAAACATATATTAAGCCAATCACAAGTTAGGTTGCTTCTTGGTCTAGCCAAAATTAACTACTAAACATCAGGTAGGCATAAAATGAAATGTAACTTCTGTCATTCTGACGATGATATTGATTTATCGAAACAATTGTCAATTTTTTAGAATTTTCAATAACTTGTATTATATTGTGGAATTAACTAGAGACCTTGAGTTTCATTTAAAAACACTAATATGAGCATATTCCACGAAGTAAGGGTCGAGACAGTCAATTTCAATAAAACTAAACAATAATTATCTTCGACTAACTCTCTATCTGAACTTTGATCTTAATCTAAACATTCAGTTTGATCTTGTATTGAGTTGTAACTATCGAATGCTTTAGTTAAAAGATCTAATCTGGTTTTAAAAAATGTTAATTCACTTTCTGCCATAGAATTATTATTAAATCAAGTCTCGGTTTTAGTAATTTTACCTCTCTCAATGTCTCTGGTAATTAGAGCATCCATAGTTGTATCTATTAGAAATATTCAATCTAATCAGTAGGAATCCAAATTATTAACTATTTAGTAGCATACACTAAAAGAAATATTTAATCTCCCTTTGTATACGATTTGGAACCTCAAGAATTCATCTACATATATTAATTTTAATTTGGAAACAAACAAAAGTTCATTTAAACTGGAAACTGCCTTCCAATTATTTATATGAAGTTATAATTCATTTACCAAAATTAAATAGTTATCTGACCTCATTTTCCTGAGAATGAATAGGATGTTTTATGAATTTATTGACCAATTTTCACTTTACTTCCCTTTTTTAACACATACCATTCTTGTGAAACTAGACTGGAACTCTTCTTTTACAACGAAATTGCTGATCTATCCTTTGGAACTGTACTCTCCTCGAAATATACAACAAACACTATTTCTACTTTATCAGACGGAAACTTCAATTTTGACAGATGTTATTTAGGAACAACAACATAACGATTGGAACGGAACTGGAGAAACTAATCTTTCAATCGCTAACATTTTTTATAGAAACATACTGGTCAACGCAAGTGAAATTCTTCCAAGATTTAAATCATAATTTCATTACTTTCCTTTTCTGGTTTCTTCTCAGATCAGGCGTGAATTAGGATCAATTGATTTGATTTTCAACAGACAGAGAGGTACATTTATTTATCTATACCTTAGAAATTATTTCCATAGGTCTTGAAATAAAATCAAATGTAATTTTTGAAGACAACTATATTATAAACTCTTTTTCGAATGACCAGTGGGTTTTCAATCCACAAATAACAAATTATTACATTAGTTGGAATAATAATCTTCTCAATTGACATATAAGATACACAATGGATGATGACATATTTCAACAAACTCACATAAACAAAACTTTACTTTTATTTACTGCTTCATTAATTTAAATAAAATTGAAAGGAATAAGAGTCAAAATATTGAAAAATGTTTGAAATAATTTCAAACACATTTTCTAAATTCTTGCTGAGTTTCATAATTAGGCATTAAATGACCTAGCAGTTGATCCTCTCTAGCCTTCTCACATCCGTCTCTCTTTCTCTTAGTTGCCTAATATGTCACAAGAGACTGTATATAGCAATAGTTCCTAGTCGTGCGTAAAAGAAACCCAAATAACTGATTCTTATATTAGAATTCACCCTGTTAACTTTTTCGTCGTCTATTATTCGAAGTTCAAGTAAAGTCTTTGTTTTAAGTAAGTGTATATTTCAATTTTAAAATATGATTTCATGAATGAAAAAATATTGCTGTACCTACATTTGAATAATCTTCAGATTTCAATTTAGCTCTACTTCAGATTTCAATACAATTATTGAGGATTGAGAATTTAATTTGAATTTTGATCTGACTGTGATTTATTTCGAGTATTATTGCTACTCTGGAGTCGAAATTATGTCTTACCATCTATACAAACTCATCTTATAAGATACTTACAAGTAGTTACAGATGAAAATTCATAGAATGCGTGTCAGAAATAAATCGTTATTTGTAGAATTGAACTGAATTTTGAATATTTCGACATAAATATAGACAGGAAGTTGATCTACGAGTGAATGAATAAAAAACGAAGTAAATGTTGGTAACCAGGGATTCAAGAACTCGAGCTGGGAAAATATATCAGTTAATGAGTTCAACTTCAAAGTGGTTACGGAATCTAAGTACCTAGGAGCTGTTATCAAGCAAAACAAAAGTAATGATTATAGATCGGAATCCAAAGAGGTAAGGAGAATAGGAGACTTCCAAGTAGTGCATGATTGTAACTATTTGGGTTCGCTTATTACCAATAAAGGTGTTTCACATGCAGAAATTAAGCGCAGGCTGGTAATTTCCAGGAATGCCACTACTGAATTGGCAAAGATATAGGAAGACACTGCACTCTGTAGAAACAACAAGCTGAAACTTGCAAACTCCCTTATATTCCCAATTGCCACGTTTGTATTAGAGACAGGGAGATTAAAAATTTCATTCCAAAAGAAAATCGTACGATTGTATCGATACTGAAAGAGCTCAATGCAACGAATCGATTGTCGACCAGAATCAGTCAATCATATCTCAGATTTTTTGGGCGGATTACATCACTTGTAAATTGATAACTTGATATACAGTTTCTAAAAACGTTTTTTTACAAAAATGATAATCACAGGCAACTGTAGTTGCCAAGTGACGCAATTACACCGCTACAAAAACCTCCACATCCAAAAAGCCCAATACAATCTGTCTCTAAATCAAACCGTGAAAAGTCACTCTATATATACAGTAATTTATTTTTTAAATAAAATATTGATTTCCAAATGGCCTTTATCGATCATGGTGGAATTCTGTTAGTTAACTTGGGGGCTAAGGTGATGCTACAGTAAAATTTTCAGCCTCCTAGCTGAGATACAGGTACTTTGTTTTAGGTAGTTTGTTGGTATATATATATATATATATATATATAATAAAGTAGAAGGGTAGTCACGGCTGAATAGTTGAAAAACTCACTTTTAAATATTATGGGGTACAGCCAAAATGTATGGGTGGTTAAGAAAATTCGATTTTCACTATACCAAGCTTTCGATAATTTTATTATTATCTTTTTCAAGGCTAAAATACAATTTTGTTAAACTAAAAAACAACGTTTATGTTTTATATAAGTAAAACTTACTAGTAAATTGAATAAATTCTTGAAGGATATCAAAATTGATAACATTATTATGATTTCAGTTTCATATAATTAGAAAAATCACTGATATCAATTGCTGAGAACGTTGTCTGTAGTATCAAGGAATAAAAATTTTTTGAAATGATTGATCAGTCATAGTTTTTTTGACTTTTTTTGATAATAGTGACAACTGACAACGTTAAGGTTTAAGGTTAAATACCTTAACTTACACTAACTTTTTTATCTAGTGTGAAATTACATCTTGTCATTCATATATTAATGACAAATGTAAATATAAAGGTTAAAGGTTAAAGGTTAAAGGTTGAATATCCTGATTAACACTAACATGTAGATTTAGTATACATTTTCATTATATGATTTGAAAATCATTTAATTTCATTTAAATTTGAAAATTACCAATAAAAACTTTTGTAATGACAAGTTAAATTTATTTAGAAAAAAAGAAATGGATATGAAAGAAATTGAAACTTTATAATAACTATGTTAGTTATCATAAAATCATGCATTTTATTTAATATTCATCATCTGATGTTATGTGTAGGAAATCCGTGTCATTGTTAAAGGTTGTTGGTTTATTTTGTAGGTAAATAAGTTGAGTATATATTGCACTGACATTGTTGATATCTGACCTCTTATTCATCGATGGTTGATTTAATTTTATGTTTACTAATTCTATGAATTCTCTTTTAGTTTTATTAGATTCTATACTCAAAATTTTAGTTTCTTTATAATTCATTCTATGTTTAGTTTCTAAAACATGTTCTGTGAGTGCACAATAAAAAAACTTGTGCACTCACAGAACATGTTTTAGAAACTAAACATAGAATGAATTATAAAGAAACTAAAATTTTGAGTATAGAATCTAATAAAACTAAAAGAGAATTCATAGAATTAGTAAACATAAAATTAAATCAACCATCGATGAATAAGAGGTCAGATATCAACAATGTCAGTGCAATATATACTCAACTTATTTACCTACAAAATAAACCAACAACCTTTAACAATGACACGGATTTCCTACACATAACATCAGATGATGAATATTAAATAAAATGCATGATTTTATGATAACTAACATAGTTATTATAAAGTTTCAATTTCTTTCATATCCATTTCTTTTTTTTAAATAAATTTAACTTGTCATTACAAAAGTTTTTATTGGTAATTTTCAAATTTAAATGAAATTAAATGAATTTCAAATTATATAATGAAAATTTATACTAAATCTACATGTTAGTGTTAATCAGGATATTCAACCTTTAACCTTTAACCTTTATATTTACATTTGTCATTAATATATGAATGACAAGATGTAATTTCACACTAGATAAAAAAGTTAGTGTAAGTTAAGGTATTTAACCTTAAACCTTAACGTTGTCAGTTGTCACTGTTATCAAAAAAAGTCAAAAAAACTATGACTGATCAATCATTTCAAAAAATTTTTATTCCTTGATACTACAGACAACGTTCTCAGCAATTGATATCAGTGATTTTTCTAATTATATGAAACTGAAATCATAATAATGTTATCAATTTTGATATCCTTCAAGAATTTATTCAATTTACTAGTAAGTTTTACTTATATAAAACATAAACCTTGTTTTTTAGTTTAACAAAATTGTATTTTAGCCTTGAAAAAGATAATAATAAAATTATCGAAAGCTTGGTATAGTGAGAATCGAATTTTCTTAACCACCCATACATTTTGGCTGTACCCCATAATATTTAAAAGTTATATATATATATATATATATATATATATATATATATATATATATTTGTGGCAAATTTGTAATGGCTTTAACGATTTCGATTAAACTTTGCAGGATGATGAAGCTCGAAAAGTTATTACGATCGCATCATACCACGATTCCTGAAAAATTCCTTAAGGGATCCTAATGGCAATCTAAAATTTTCAAATATGGGTATTTTAAGTTTTTCCAATTTATACGTTTTTGACCTCAGATAGAGAAGAACCGCCTCAAATGTTTTTGGTGGCTCTATTCAAGACATTTCTGACAGTATGTAATATTTGAGATACTTTGTGTGGTCACAGCATACGAATCAAACAGCATGGACACTGGATGATGCCGCCTTTGATGTGGGAAAATATCGCGACACCATTTTGGGAGGTGCCGATAAGAGAGCAGGACTGGTGGAATGGTTTTGGACAGATTCGAACTGAAAATTTTGTATATCCAAATTGAACAATTGTTCATATAATTTCGATAAACGTACTGAATATAAAATTGATTAGTTTCAGAACCACTTGTTAATAATTCTACCTGAAAAAAGGATTTTCTTATAAAATATTGAAATAGATTTTGTTAATTGACGTTTTCCTTCTCTTGCATTTTAGAAGTTCACAACTTGTCTATATAAATATCTTGTTTTTGTTTAGAAACATCAACTAAGTTCTAACCAAACATTTACTTTGAGGCAATTTTATGAAACATTAGGGTTGAAAATTGCCCTTACTTAGAATATAAAACTGAACAGGAAATCTTTTGGTCTTGTGTGAAATACTATGAATACAAATAATCTGTTTTCAAATATTTGTTCCATGTCTCCAAATTGTAAGTTTGTTTTTTCTTCTTTTTTCCTCGATATTTTTCTGAGATATGAAATTTCTATTGATATATTTTACTCACTCACTCTACCATATAATTTCAAAAGATGTGATATTAGAAAATTTTTGCATGCGTGTATAAACAAATGAACAATAAAATCCACGATACAATTCAGCAAATATAAATACACACAGATCACAGGTATTTTCCATATATGTATAAAGGTTATCTATGACACAGTAAAGACGATAGCACAATGTCCGGATATAAAGGTTATCTATGGCATAATGAGAAAGTTTGGCACGTCACAAAATGGCGGACTGTCGTGAAAGATATGCGCGAGCTTTACATGACAAGGAGAGTATCCATGCTGATGGTTGGTTATGCTGTGGTGTGGTGTTACAGCCGAAATAATTGGTCCACCTTTTGATTTTTTCTATTTTTATCCAATTTATATGGTTTTTGTCCCCAGATGGAGCAAAAACAACCTTAATGATTTTTGCAGGGCTATTCAAGACATTTCTAATGGTGCATAATATTTGGGATATTAGACATGCAACCAAATAGTAAAAAGACTTTTCTTAGAAATGGCTCATATATTTCAAGAACCTCATACTATTAAAACAAAATTTGACCATAATAATCTAAGCGATATTAGTGTTTTAAATGTACCTTACTGTTTCTAGATAATTCCACAATATAATTAAAAAGTTTTGAGAAATTGACAATTGTTTCGATATTAAATATCATCGTCAGAATGACAGAAGTTACATTCCATTTAATGCCTACCTGATGTTTAAGAATTATTTTTGGCTAGACCAAGAAGTGACCATTTATCTCTTGTGATTACGAAACATATGATAATCTTTTAGTGTTTCGATGTTTTCTGATAATTTTGCAATTAAAACGCGTAATAAGTGCATATTCATTTATTTTGCAAATAATAAAATACATTCAAATACTGAGTTATAAAACAATATGAATATTAGAAAAAACATATTTAATTTTCCCTCATACTAATGCTTCGGCATATCTACCCTCTTGTTCAATACACTTAATCGTTCAATTTGAAAATTCACGTCATACATTTCTTATCATTTGTGCAGAAATTTCTTGACATGTTTCTAAAATTATCCTCTCCACGTGGTCAATATCTTGAAAGGCGTTTTCTGGTAAACTTTTTGTTTCAGGTAACCCTATAAAAAGTAATCGAGGGGTGTTAGATCAGGGGATCTAGCAGGCCAAAAGAGATCAGAATATCTGTGAATAACTTTTTCATGATGGTTCCTAACATTTATTGTACTGTGACATGCGGCACCATCTTGTTGGTATCAAATACATTGACGTTCTATTAAGGGTAGACGGTCCAAACATTCATTGATATGAGTTTGTAAAAACTGTAAATAACGTTCGGCATTCATCGATTCGTGAAAAAAATGTCTTAATAATTTGTTATTATAGATGCTACACCGCACGTTCGTCTTAAGCGAATATGCATGAGACTTTAATATGAAATTGGGATTTTCCTCAGACCACCAGCGACATGTGACGAAAATGTCGCCTCATGGGAAAAAATTATATGCCTCTTAAAAAAGGATCCTCCTCTAACACTCCTTGGATGAGAGAGCAAAAATCAAAGCGCCTATAATAATCCCTTTCTTTTAATGTGTGTACGATTTTTGGTTTGTATTAATTTAGTTTCAAAATTCTTGCTACTGTATTTTTACTTATATTTTGTATTGTAACATCGACTTTCTTTTGAGCAATGACAATTTTGGATTTGCTACAACAGACAGCATTTCATCAAACTGCGTATTCTCATCAGCAACCAGTTTTCGACGTTTTCCATTGAAACTATTTTCAATACTTCCAGTTCTTCTACGTTTATTTACTATCTTCTTTTTTTTTGTGAAGATGTGCTTCGACCGATAAGGTTCATTAGCACTTACAATATCATTTAACTACATAGTAAATTACAGCATTACATTCACTAAATATTCACTAAAACATTCACTAAGTATTCACTAGATATAATTATAGAGTTTTATATCTTTTAGGTACTGTATTGTTTTTTGTATTTGTTCCAGAGTTTTTAGATTTTCACTAACATCTGTGGAGATTTTGTTCTCTTGTCTTTTCTCTTCGAATTCTGTACAATCAACAAGGATGTGTTTAATAGACAGTCTTACGTTGCACTTGTTACATTTTGGGGGTTCTTCTTTAGATATTCTATAGCCGTGCGTTAAACGAGTGTGGCCAAGTCTTAGTCTTGATATTTTAATTTGTTCTAACCGGCTGGGTGTTAATGTTAGTCTGTCTGCAAATTGCGATTTAATGCTCTTGAGGCTATTTTGATCATTATGCCATTCTGTTTGCATCTTTTTCTTAATTAACTTCTTGAGGTAGTTGTCGATATCACTGTGAGTATAAATTGGAGACATTGCGGTTTCTAACGATGTTGCTTCTTGGGCAGCTGTATCAGCTGACTCGTTGCCGTCGATTCCTACGTGTGAGGGGACGTAGATAAGTGTGGAGGAGTTGTTGGATTTGTTGCACTAAAGGGTTGCTTGCCCACATTTGTCGAATCGCTTCTATGGCACTTAGTGAGTCAGAGCAGATTGCATATTTTGGTTTTGGGTTACTCATTACGTAAACTAAAGCTTGATAGATAGCGAAGACTTCTCCTGTATAGACACTACACTCCTCTGGTAGCCTGAATTTTTGTGTATTAGTTGCTGTAACTACTGATGAGCCTACTGATCGATTTGATTCATTTTTTGAAGCATCAGTGAATAAAACTTCTGACGGTTTGTAAATTCCACATATTCTATTGAATTCATTTTTCAGTAGAGAAGGATGTGTTTCTTTTTCATTGAATTTGGAAAGTTCTGTGTTTACGGAGATAGGTGAGAGAAACCAGGGGGCAAAATTATAGCTGTTTATAGGAATTATTTCAGGAAAACTGTAGTTGATTTCTGCCATATACGTTTTAACTGTGTTGTAAAAAGGTGGTGTAATATTGATATTTGCGGGAAAAGCTGTTTGCACTGATCCAGTGTAAATTTTTGTGTGGTAAGGGTGGTTAGGAAGAGCCAACATTTTTGTCGAGTAGGATAAAGATAAATGTTGAACTCTATATGTAAATGGCATCTCTCCAAGAAGTTTATAGAGAGTGTCTGTGGGGGTTGTTGGGAACGCACCAATTATTATTCTAAGTGCTTTATTTGAAATTATTTCCACAGTTTTTATATAACTTTTTTTAGCGGTTTGGAAAGCCATGGCTCCATATTCTATTTTAGATCTAATGGTACTTTTGTAAATGTTAAGTAAACTGTTTGTATCTGCTCCCCATTTTTGATGTGATAGGATTTTTAATATGTTTAAGCTTTGCGTACTGTTTCGTTTAAGATAGTCAAAGTGTTTTTTCCAGTTAAGTTTATCATCAAAAATTATTCCCAAAAATTTGATATCTTTCGTGAAACTGAGTTTGGTGCTTCCTATGGTCAGTTCCGGGTATTCTTTCTGGGCTCTTCGTGCAAATAAGACACATTTCGTTTTCTCGTGAGATATTTTGAAGCCAGACTTGTTTTTCCATTCATAAATTTTGTTTAATCCCTTTTGAATTAGGGGCTGCAATGTTTTAATATTTTTACCTTTTCCGTATATTACAATATCGTCAGCATATAACCTTATACGTAGTGGAAATGTGATACAAGAGGTGAAGTCATTTATGGCGACAAGAAATAATGTTGTGCTTAAGGAAGATCCTTGGGGGAATTCCATTCTCTATTTTTCTTTTGGTAGATAATTCTCCATTTGATTTGACTACAAAATTACGTTGTGTCAAGAATTTTTCGATAAATGCTGTTATATTTCCATTAATGTTCCAATCTACCAGTGTTTGAAGAATTTTATGTTGCCATGTTAAGTTTTAAGCTTTTTCAAGATCCATAAATACCGCTAGCAGTTTCTGACCGTTAGCAAATGCATTGTGTATCTCGGATTCCAGGTTTATAATGCTATCGTTTGCTGACCTGTTTTTTCGAAATCCGTTTTGGTGTATCGATATAAAGTTATGTTTTTCCAGATGCCACATTAACCTGCGGTTTAATATCTTCTCTAAGACTTTGCACATTGTACATGTTAGGGATATTGGTCTGTAAGACGTTACCAAATTCTTTGGTTTGTGTGGCTTGGGTATTGGCACTATGATAGCTTCTGAACATGATTTTGGAAATTTGTGTTCTAAATAAATTTTATTGTATGTCTGTAGCAAATACCTTTTTCCAGTTATTGGGAGGTTTTTTCAAAAAGTGTAGTGGATTTTGTCAGGTCCCGGGCTGGATTTATCGCTGCATTGTTTCAGCACCTCTTCTAATTCTTCACTGTCGATTTGTACATTTAATGGGTGGTTTTGACCTGTAGCATGATTTAATTTCATTATTTGTCTTTTAAGCTCAACTAAGTTAGTTTGGTTTTTGATCTTTTTTAACTTATATAACGCTCTTTTGCTTGCTTTAATAGCTTCTTCGCATTGTGGTGTCCACCAAGGTACTGGAATTTTTGTTTTTAGTGGTTTTACATACCCAATATGTATTTCTGCAGCTTGTATAATGGTATCGGTAAGTACATTCGTTATTTCGTCAATGTTATCTTCAATCTGATCAAATTCTGGAATATTTCTTTCTATGTACTCAATAAACTTAAACCAATTTGCTCGTCTCAAATTCCATTTTTCCATTGAGTTAAGATGATCGTTCTTGTCTTTTCTGGAATGAAATTCTATGCTTATAGGTAGGTGGTCGCTTCCATATAAGTATGAGTTTGGCTGCCAACTCAGGTTTGGTGCAATTTGTGCGTCACAAATAGTTAGGTCAATAGGAGATAATTCTCCTGTTAGTGGATTTAATCTTGTACCCGCTCCAGAGTTTATTATTATAAGACTGTTTGTGTTTATAAATTTTTCTATTTCTCTCCCTCTTTTGTCCATAGTCTTGGATCCCCACGCTGTATTGTGTGAATTGAAATCCCCTACTATTATTTTTGTGCCATTTAATTGGTTGGTTATTTCTTGTAAGCTTTGTGAAGTGAATTTTTTGTTGCATGGAATATAAATATTAATAATGTTCAAATTCTTCTCATAGTATTGTATGTTAATTGCAACTACCTCTAGTTCTGATGTAATTTGTATATTTTTCCATGTAAAAATATTTTTTATATAAATAGCCACTCCTCCACTAGCTCTGTCAGACTCTTTATTTTTGTGGACGCATTCGTAACCTCTTAGTGAGTAGTATTTGTTATCTTTGAAGTTAGTTTCTTGTATGCAGATCACATCTTCTGTAGTTTTTGATATTAAGAGTTTTAATTTTTCCAGATGGGCTATTAGCCCGTTTATATTCCATTGGAGTAAGAAAGTATTAGTGTTGACTTAGTTGAGAAGTGGATGAATCGTAACTATCTTCATCTTCTTCATTTGTTGATATCGAGACTAAATTCAGTTACTTACGTATCTTGGATTGGATTCTTGTGCATCGGGATTTCATCGCCCTGTGTTGTATAAATGGGTAAATGTTGTGGAGAAGGGCGAGTAGTTCAGGAATATTATCTGTGTATTATTGGGCTATACTTAAGGGGTCAGTTGTGCCAAATGCGTTATCCATAAAGTCGGAGAGTTCTTCAAATGTAAGGAGTTGTTGAGGTGATTCATTGTAGAATTTTTTTACAGGTTCCAGATCTTCGGCATTTGGATTTTGTTTGGTTGCGGAGGGGCATTGTTTGGATTTTTTTCTTTTGGTCTTTTGATCTATTATATTACTTGCCACTTCCACAGGATCTTTTTCGGATGTAAGGTCGCTGGAACTAGCTGTTAGATATTGCCGTGGTCGTTTAAAGGTATTTGATGGAGGAGTATCATTCGTCTCGTCAATTCGGCTGAGATCTTCTACGGAGCTTTCTACTGATATTGGTTCAACTGGCATTGTAATATTTTCTTGGTAGTTGGATGAGTTTGGTGCTTGATTTGGACAAAGCTAGGCAACATGTCCTGGGGTTTTGCAAAGGAAACATGTTATTCCGTCGAATGATAGAAACACTCTATATGTTGTATCTTCAAATGTAATGACCAATGAGGGAGGTAGACTTATGTCATCGTTTGGTACTACATAGATTTGACGTCGAAAACTTAGGATGTGTACGTATTCGTTTCCTGACAGACTTGCCCGGAGGAATGCCATTGGTGATACTTTTAAAAAACCTATTTCTAGGATTTCTGCTTCTAGTATGTCATGTGGTATTGATGGACAGACGTTTGATAGGATGATTCGCTTTGCTGGAGTAATGAGTCGTCGAACTCCTACTTGGTGCTGTTTTATATTTAAAGTTTGATACTTTTCAGTTATATCTTGGGCAGCTTCGACAGTCGACAAGTACATACATATTCTATTATTTGACATTCTAGAGGCAAACAGTATATTTTTGGAGCCAACAATACTTGCTACGGCTTCCACATAGTCTCCGAGAGTGAGATTGTCATTAACATTTAATACGATCGCTTGTTCTTTTTTTGGAAACATATCAGAGTTAACAACTTGAGAATATTGACGTTGACTAGTTGTTGTAGAATTTGATGCGCCCCCGTAGTCGGAAGCCATCACTGTGTGGGTTTTTTCAGAAATTTTTAATTTGGGTATGGCAACGGTACTTTTATGTGGGAAGAATATATCGATATTCTATCATATTATTTTAATAAATTCCCAGATACTTTAATATTGGAATCGATTCTCTCACCTGTTTTTACACTAATTACTTTGATTAGATTTTAAGTATACACACTATTGCTGAACTCGTTTTCGGAACGACCACTCGTCTCGATGATTCGAGTTTAACTGATTTACTATCTTCGTTACAGTTAATTGGGTTATATTTTTATTGTGATGTTGATTATTGAAAATATTTTATGCTTCTCTATGCGTTTTATAGTAATCTCCCACAATCAAAACAATTTCTATTTTCTCTTCATCAGTTAATAACGGTACCATTTTTATGTGTCTTATAAATTCTAACGCGGTTTGAAATTTACTGTCAACATTTCTTTCTATCAATAAATTATTTGTTTATCAGTGCATCAAAGATTACATTTAACTACAGTTAAATTTGCAATATTGTAGACATACGTTTTAAAAATAATTTTATTAATATAAATGAAGCACATATTTAAACGTAATTTGAAATTCTGATCAACGTTTTTAAGTAACATTTTTCGATATTGTAATATTTAAAGGTACTTTACTCTTGAGTAAAGCTCATATTTTTTTGACAAACCTCGTATACGATTAAAAAGTTTGATATTTGATGACTGTATTTTAGGTACGTCCACCTTCCTTTTTTGAAAAATCCTACAGCATCTGCCATCGCCGTATACTACTCCGCCGTTCTATTATTCTTCGTGCATCAGCGCTCAGCGTAGTTCATACTTTTTGCCGGTAAAGAGCACTTCTTTCTTCTGCGAGTACTTCGATTGGCAGCACCCCAGCAATAACGTATACTTCATCCTCAGACACTGTGCGAAATGCGCTGACTGTTCTTAAGGCTCTCAGTCGGTAAACTGGCGCGATTTTCCTCCGGGATTCTTGTATATAAAGTGTATCCGCCCAGATAGGTAATCCATATGGTAGCACAGATATAACTACTGACGACAGTAACGCTCTCCTTTTCTGGTTTGGTCCTCGTATGCTGGGCATCAGTCGTGACAGGCTCGCTCTGACTACTGAAGCTTTGGCACCGTCGTGTTCTGCCTGCTTTTTAAAGTTGAGCCTGGCATCGATAATTATCCCCAGATACCGAATGAACGGTTGCAATATAATATTGTGTTCTCCGACGCCTGATAGTTTCCACCTGTTTTCTACTAGTGATGAGCACTACCTCGGTCTTGTGTTCTACTAAATTTAGGCCAACTGTCTCCATCCATTGTCTGATTTCCTCGAAAGTGGTGTCAAAGACAAAATTTATCTCCTACAGATGCTTCGCGACCATCACTATGGCAACATCGTCAAGGTATGCCACGAGTTTGGCTTCTCTTGGCAATACTAGTTTCAATAGCCCGTCGTACATAATATTCCACAACAGTGGGCCTAGTACCGAGCCTTGAGGTACTCCTCCAGTGTTCCTTCGGGCTGTTTTCCGTATCGTATTTTAGAATTCTATTAGTGAAGTGACATTCTACGATCCTTCCTAGATATCGTGGAACGTTCATTTCAATGAGAGCTTTCATAATATAATCCCATCTAACAGTATTGAAAGAGTTCTGGATATCCGATGTTGCTACCAGGCAGTACTTCTTTGTGCCTCTATACCTTCTCATGCCTGCGATTGCGTCCTTGGCTAAGTTAACGACGATGTCAATTACATCGGGAGTGGAGCGACCTTTTCGGAAGCCATATTGACTGTCAGAAAGTAACGGTTCGACTGCTGCTTCGATTCTCCTGTTAATTATGCTTTCCAGAATCTTGCCGGTTGTATCCAGCATGCAGAGTTGGCGGTATGATGCTGGTTCGTTCGGCGGCTTCTTCCTTTTTGGGAAGAGTACTAGTCTCTGCTGTTGCCATTTTTGTGGAAAACTACCTTCTTCAAGACACGTATTATAGACTTCCAGAAACAGCGGAGGGGTCATTTTGATAGCCAATTTCAATTAGTTGTTTTGGATCCCATCTATGCCAGGAGTTTTAGTGTTCTCTACTCTGTTACACACTTCCATTAGCTGGTTCTCTGTGATACGTGGGATATCTTCTATCTGATGCTGCTTTGTAATGTGGTGCCTCTTCATTTGTTGGGGAAACAGCGTGGTCACGATTGTCCCCAGAAGTTTCGGACATGTAGGTGATTGCATTGCTTGCCTTTTAAGGTGAGTCATGACTAGGGGCTAAGGTTTTCCCCACGGGTCGTTTTCTACTTCCTCAATTAGTGCACGCCAGCATAGTTGTTTACTATCTCCAATAGCCTTACACATACTTCTACGTGCGTTTTTATACTCTGCTACCAGCTCTTCGTAATTCGTTATTTTGCGACCGCACTGTGATGTTCTTCTCTTCGTAAGACACTCTTCACGGATAGTAGCAATGTGGTCGTTCCACCAGTGCATCGATGGTAAGTGACTTATTCCGCGTTTTCGAGGTATACTGGCGTCACAGGCTTCCGTTATCCTCATCATCAGCTCGTCTGACTTACTTCCAGCATTTCCTTTCTTGATTGGCTTGATATCCGGGGCAACGGTGAATGCAGCAGTATCAAAGGCGGTTACTTTCCATTCAAGTGTATTAAGCTTCCGGTGCACTTCTCCAGTAGTTTTCCAGTAGTAACTTCCCACAGTATCGCGCAGTGGTCACTAGCCGTGTAAGTGTTCAAAACCCTCCACGAGTAGTCTTCCTTAGCGAGGGTGCTGCTGACGAAGGTAAGATCCAATATGGAGCTCCTCGCGTCACCTCTTGTGAATGTTGGTTTATCACCATTATTGAGCAAGATTACATCGACATGGCCTCCAGTAGCACTTCACCTCGTGAATTCGACTCTTTGCTGCCCCAGTCCACTGCCCAGGAGTTAAAGTCCCCTGCGATTGCCACGGGAGAGTCCTACTTCGCATCTTCGTTCAATCGGTCTAGGCAGTCGATGAATTCGGCTAATGTAAGGCTGGGAGGAGCATAACAGCTGTAGAAATAGATTCCGTTCATCTTCACCCCCACAAAACCTGCTTCTGTGCCATTAGCAATACTCTGAAATGGATATTTACCACAGGACCATATGATCGATTTAGCAGTACTATCTGTTTCCCACGGTTGAGCGGCTAGGTGTCTGTATGGTTCCGATATCAATGTAAGATCTGCCTTCAGTTCGCGCACGGTCTGCATGAGCAGATCGTGTGCAGCCTCACAATGGTTGAGGTTAAGCTGTACTAATTTCATCACCGTTTTTTCTTAGCCTTCAGAAATGCCTCTTTATAAACTGGGAATTTGTTGCTACCAGAGATGTGGTCTCGATTCTCCATGTCGTCCTATTCGCACAAAACGCATTGAGCTTCCATTCGGCAAGTGGCTGCTTTGTGGCCTTCTTGTCCACATTTGGAACAGAGTCTGGACCGATTAAATTCATTCTTGCACTTAGCAAAGGTATGTCCATAGTGTCAGCATTTGTAACACTTAGTTACTCTCTGCACTCTCCTTATACGGCAGTTGACCAAGCCAATGCGGATCTTGCCGTGTTCGCCTATTGCGTTTTCCACCATTGATGCTGCCAGCGTCACTGAAGCTATCGGGTCCCTCCATAAGCTTTAGGAAGTGACCGTACGGTGTCCAACGTCATTAGCCGTTCTTCCTCAGCCACTTTATGCAGGGCTGCGATGATATCCGCTCTCGTCGTTGTCTCATCGAGATCACGGATTTTGATATCTTCTTGGGGACCCTTACTGATGACTTGGTCGTCATCGCTAAGAATTTCAGCTATCGCCTGTCACAGAGAGTGACTTCCATATGTGTTTTTTTTGTCAGTACGATCAGCATGTTGCCACTGGCTGTTTTACGGATCTTATGGACTGAGACAATCTGGTGTTCAGGAACGTCCGTTTTGACTCTTTTACGTATTTCGGCATATTTGTTCTTTTCCTTTAGGCAAACAATCAAGGTCTGTTTTTCGGTTTGTGTAGCTTCCTATGCCGAGATACTTTAACAGGCAGCTCCGTTTCTTGCTTCTTCTTCTTATACTTAACCTCCTGTCAGTCCATCGTATTCTTTTCAGGCGGCTGTGCCGCATTCATGATGATAGGAGTTGCACCTGTCGCCTTCCTCTTTTTGGTTTCCTTGTTCTCCGAACCGGGTGACTTGGGTAGTTTCCGTTTGACATTGCGAATGTCACGGTTGCCTTCAGAAACCGATTCGGCATCGGCATCGGATTCTATGTCTATGGCCGACGTCGTGTCCGTGATAGACTGAATGCGTGGTGTTGTCTGTGTGTACACAGCTTTAGGGACTCGATTAGTTGGGACTTTTACGTCCTTCACTAGTAATTTAAGCCTATCGCAGGCACTAAAAACACTAGTTATCTTGGTCCTAATCTCTGTGTGGATGTTTTTCTTCGGTTGTACAAAGTCTTGGAGCTCACTAATGAGCAGCTCCAGCTGGTCCCACGCTTGATTCCTCTTCAATTCAGCATACAAGACTGCTTGGTGAGCATAATGCTTTTCACCATTTTCTTTATTGTTGGGTTTAATACATTTTTCCATGTTGTTCCTACGAGAACCTAGGGAAAATAAGTCCACTCTAGTAGAGCCACGGTTGAAGAGGTGAAACCCGGTGCCCCAGGGTGTATGTATGTATGTATGTATGTTTGTATGTATATGTATTAAACAGTATCGTAGGGAACAATCTAGAAAAAATTATGCATTAACACATTATTAATATTTCTATAAATTTTATGGCAATTTTCAAATAAAAATGTCACGGACAGTAATTGTTACTATGTATAAAATTTATAATAGCCCTATATTGTTTCAACAGAGGAACTATATCCATATATCACCGCACATTTGTAATAGAAAATCATTTTCACGTTTTTCGGTCGACCATACAACAATCTGCATAATCAATTTAATGACGGTTTGGCGCAATGGCATGAAATTATAGATTATCAAACAGGGTTCATTATTTAGGTAATAGTTGATTTCATTTATTCATCTACGATAGTATAAAAAGTAAGCGGTTTTTGCATGAATTTTCGTTGCTATAGTGACTTTTTAGAACACCAGAGTTTTTTCATGTTTTTATGGCACGGAAATGTCAAATTTCAGAAAGGAAAATATTTTAGCACAAAAATTAAAAAAACTTTGATAACATTAATAAGAATGATTATTAAACGGAAGTACAGATTGTAACGTTAATTTTTCAACTTTAAAGTTACTTCCTAATCACGTTACAATATCTTAATTAGTACTTACTCAGTTAATTGCAAATCAAGCCCGCAGGTATTTTTCTTAATATATTTTACTTATAATCATAATTTCACGATTTAACAACATAACACATCTTGTTTTATTTTTCCTCACGCCATGTACCCACTATTGGTCCTAATGGCTTCTTAAAAAGATAGTCTTTCTATTATTATGTATAGTTGGTTATAGTATGATACCGACCTTTGCTTGTATTGTCCTCACACTATTTGAGTTTCTGAACATAAAACCTTCATCATAGTATCCTTGTGTCCCTGATTGACAGACACTGTGCCCATATTGTGTTGCAGGGGGCATTTTTAATGTCTTTTGTGGTGGCACTTTCATATCTGTTTACAATTAGGCTATGGTCCGAAAGTAACTGGTTTGCGGTTTATCGTCCTGAAAGTAACCAAAAATTAGTGGTTGCTGAAAATTTGGTTAGTTTTGGAACACGGTTTCCTGAAATATGGTTAATGAACTGTCAAACTAGTAACCATCCTTAGGAGCACGGTTACTTCTGGTTTCGACAGTAATCTGTCATGCAATTTTTTTGCAAAAACAGGATTTCTTTCCATGTTATTATCAGGAACCTAACTATAGACAGAATATGGTCAAAAGTTAGTCTAGACATTCGAAAATTCTCTCAAAATTTTCAATTAGTATACAATTCCACTACGCTGGTGACAAAATTTTGAATTCTTGGCCTTAAAACTGAAGAAAAAGTAATTATTGAAATAATAAATTATGTTAGATAGCTAGCTGCTTACCTTGTTTAACCCTTGCAACCCTGTAGTCATCATCAAAAGACTCTTCATCAGAACTTGACAAAAGAAAATGGTGAAACAGAAAAGCAGCCCAGCCCGATTGTTCATGCTTAAAAACAGCTGAAAATTTCCAAAATCTGTTTTTTGGAGTAACAAACAACAAAATCCGCAGCAGTTTTGAGAATATATCTAAGGTTATATTTTCGTTTCGTACTTTTACTGGTTTTATGTCCCGAATACCACTAGATTTTTCAGTTTCATGCTGTCAACCGAAGCTGTTAACCGTGGTTATCGTTAGTTACTTTCGGACCATAGCCTTAGATTTGTTATTGTAATTCATAGGCTGTCATGTGCTTAATGTCAAACCAGTCTTCTTATATTTTAGGGCCTCGGTTTCGATATTTCGCCAACTATGTTGCTACTTTTCAACAGATACTGAATTGGATATCTTTTGTTGTTACTGTCTGATGAGATATTCAGCAATGTCTTTTAAGAATTCGCAATATCGGGTTGGTGGATCGATCAACAAAGTTATCCTTGATGGTTATTATTTAAATTTTATTTTTAACTCTAAGCTCGAAGGTAGGCAGCCCACAACGAAGCGTTTATAGGATAGTTCTGTCTATCTTTGTCTTGCTCGGCTCGGCTGGGTTTCAAAATGAGATAGATGTACTTTCTGTATGTCTTGGCTAATGGATGTATTTGAAAAACCGTATGTCTTGGATAATAGAATTATTCGAGGACTTTGCTTTTCATATGTTGGTTTTTTTGGTATTCTATAAGAAGTCGCCGAAAATGTTGTTCGTGAGGTTCTTATTCTTTTTCGCACCAGGTATTGATTTGTTCACGATGCGGGTAATAATTAATGTTGGTATTGGTTCATTGAGAATCGTGGGGCTCCATCTCGGCGTGGTGCGTATAGGACTTTCCTACTTGAAGATTGCTTTTCTTCACCCATTTTGGGGATTTGAGAAGTTCTCATGCGGTTTTTCTGGTACTGGGTTTTTGTAATTGGCCTGCTGGAATTGTAGGAGTAGATTTTGTGACCGGTACCGCTTCCTTTATAGGGATCAATGACCCCAGAGAGACTGGTAGCCCTATTTGTGGATTTTATTCAGGTATGATATTACATTTATTAGTTTATCTTAGCATTTTCTTACGTTTTGCTATTCTTTATAGACCCTACATTGACTAACCTCACCAATTTATATTTTCCTGCTGAGTTATATTTGCCTGGATGTGTTTTTCATGAGCAGACGTCTAAGAACACTACAGAGAAACCCTCTAGAGTGGAAGAGGTAAGATGTTTTTGTCTACACCTTTTGGTTACATTTTTGCTGTATAAGTTGTATGAGCATAGTTTTTTGCGTAATACTAAATTAATTCATTTAATTTAAAGTTCTGGTGACTGGTTCAGATATTCGAGAGGCTCCCTATTCACTTAAGCTAAGAGTACCTTGAAGACAGAGTGATTAACATCCTGGATAAGAAGCTGTGACTATTATACCGTCCCAGTGCAGCTAAGTCTTAACTTAATCTCATTATCATTATGAATTTTTGTATATCTATTTATGTTTGAGAGGTGTGTGCTCCTATTTTCTTATTTTTTGATAATACTTGTCCAGCATACAAGCTTATTTAACCATACCCAAAAACAAAAACCTAATCAAAGATATTTTTAAAAAATTGTATCAAATGGTTTTAATGTAGTTAGGAAATAACATAAAAAACTGCAAACAAAAATATTTTGATTCTTCTCAAAAAAATTAAACCAAGATTCACATAAACAATATTTTTTGGTATGGTTGCACTGAACACCCTGTAGAAATGTTATTTCGTGAATGTCATTGCACAAACTTGACACACACATACAGTATGTGCTAAACAAATGAATTTTTGAAAAATACGGTACTTGTATCGCGTTTTGCGATCTTTGCAGAATGCGCATCTGCCATGTTTATTTTCCACTACTGACACTGGCACCACCATTTCAGTTCCAGTAAATGTCGCTGCAGCTTGTCTAATTTCTCTTGGTAGGTAATTACAATTCACTCGTTCTTTCATGTAGTCCAATGATAATGATTTGGCAAGATTTTTTAAAAATATTCGTCTTTCAACCATTGTATTTTCTTCACAAAAGCATTTATTCCATAATGTTGAGAAGTCCATAGAAAAGCACCATTGGCCATGGACGCGTACTCCTAGCAACGTTTCAATTGGCACACAGTTGGTCCACAGTATCAACTCCACATTCTGTGGAATTATGAAATGTAATTATCTCTGGTTTGGCACACTCACCAGATTGTGGGTCTATACAATCATCATAATGTAGAGTGGACAACAGAATTACATTTTTATTTGGCTTTGGAATGTAGGATACAATAGTTTTATTTTCTGTAAAACCAAACATATCAGATTTTGGAGGCCTTTTGGTAAAAAAATCAAATGGTTTTTGCTTTTTATCTTTACGTAGTGTCCCGACTATGGTTAAGTCATGCTTCTTCAATAAATCATTGGCAGCTGGAACAGAAGTAAACCAATTGTCCATTGTAATATTTCTCCTAGATTTTGAAAGGAGAGAACATATTCTATTTATAACATCAGTAGTGGCACTGCAAATGGGCCTTCTGGTTGTGTGCCGCAGTAGAATTCCATATTATATGTACAAAATGTGCGCGAAACGACTAATGAAAAAACTTTTATTCCATATCTTGCCGGTTTTTTCGGGATATACATCCTAAACCTACAGCGACCCCTTAACGCCCATAACATTTCATCAAGAGTAGCATATCTACCCACTGTGTAGTGATTCTGACATTTTTCGTTTATATTTTGAAATACTTGTCTGACTGGTGCTAGATTATCCTCCGTTTTCCGAATTTCTCTCCTTCGAATATCATCCATTCGTAAACACCTCATTAAAAAACGAAATCTTTTAAGTCCCATAGTGGCGGGAAACATCTGGATACCTGTACCGTCAGTGGACCAAAATTCAAAAATCGACGTTCTTCCAGCAAGATATATACCAGCGAGGTAGAGTAAGCCAAGCAGAGCTTTAACTTCTAATAGACTTGTCGATCTTACATCGGATTTTTTTGCATATCGTTCTTGAATGCTTTCGATATATATATTGATGTTTAGTACAATATCATTTAGTGTAGTATCATCAAAAAAAAGTTGCCAGCAGTCTATCGGAGACGAAGCATCTTTAGCAGGTCCTATAACTGCAGGTAATCTAACAATTAGGTTATTCTGTCGAGTTTGAACATTTGTTGGAAAACAATATTTGTTCCACTTTGTACCATCTTTTGAATTAAAATATAAATGACTGCGGCTCCCAGCATTTGGATGAACAGGCAATTCTTGCATTACTGTATCATCGTCAGGTTCAATCTCACAGTCAGATATGTGGTCACTGAGGTATATCTCAGCATCAGCTACGGAATCGTCTGAATCCGAAAAAGCTTCGTCACTTTCTACTGCTTCAAACTATTTTCTCAACCTCTCTTACGTAAGGATCCATTATTCTAAAGAAAAAAATACTTATAGTACCTGTGTGTAGCTATTTTATAATATGAATAACTTTGGTGCACAAAAATAAAACTTACACAAACAGGCGCGTTGGGTCCAATAGACCGAAATCAGGCCTAGAATCGGTGCTATTCACTTCACAGCGCTGAAACTATTAATTAGCGTACATTTTAATCTAACTTGAAGGTACTGAGGCGCACAGACCTCAACGCCCTCTCTGGCAAAAGCGTTAACAATATTAAAATCTCCGTGGGCTTATTTTATTGATAATACTTGTTCAGCATACAAGCTTATTTAAGGAGTTATTACAATTAAGAGGTGAGCTACAGCTACCTGTAAACTCGTGCGCACATCGGGGGAACTGGGTAGACGCCACTTGCTGGTTTAAATTTAAAATATTTTTATATTACATTAAATGGTTATCTAATATTCAGGACTGAAAGAATAGTTCACTATCATATTGACTTTACGTTATGGAGTAAATTCAGGTCATATTTTTTTATTTATCGTGTAGAGTAAACTCAGTACATTCATATTGTAATACTTAATATTCAGGATTGAGAAAATAGTTCTCTATCAGTCTGACTTAGACCATCATTTTAAATTTGCGTAGAGTAAATTCAGGTCATATTTTTTTTATTTATCGTGTAGAGTAAACTCAGTACATTCATATTGTAATACTTAATTTTCAGGATTGAGAAAATAGTTCTCTGTCACTCTGAAGTAGACAATCATTTTAATTTTGCGTAGAGTAAGTTCAGGTCATATTTTTTATTTATCGTGTAGAGTGAACTCAATACATTCATACTGTAATACTTAATGTACCTTTTATTTATTTACCCTCCCGATGTTTGGTTGTGGTAAATAGGTACCAGGGAACCAGGTACAGTATCGATTTACTATCCTGTTGATCAAAACCAATTTAGTTGGCTCTTCAAGATTCTAGTCAAACATCTGTGCCTAACAGTGAGAATCTTGTGGCGCGATATAAATTCTTTGATTATAGGTATTGGTGTACCCCTCCCTTCTCCACTGTCTAAAAGCTAGTGACGGGCCACCGCCGGCACATCTTATAAGATCAAACAGTAGTCTATATCTGGCAAAGTATGCATGCCAGATTATATTTTGTGTCTCTTAATTTACTTTTACCTACGTAACTTAGCTACAAAAAATTAGCGCCACAAGATTTAAGACTCTGGAAATATAAAATAATTGAACGGAACTAATTCAAATTGCTTCCGAGATATTGCTGGAAGCAACGTTTTCATTGCCAATACCGCGGGCCTATTCGACATCGGAAGGAATGTTTTAAATATAATTATCATTATCACACCTTTCTTCTGCAATTTGTAACAGTATAACACTCACAGATAACTTTTTTCCACAATAATAATGGAGACTGACATTGCTGTAATTTATTTACTGTTTGCTAAGTAGGGGAAGGTGGGGGAATTCTACGCACATAAACAAAACAATCTGTATTGTCGTTAACAAAGTGATTGAAACTGTTCAAATTGATACAGTTAACAGTTGAAGGGGCATTCTAAACCTGTATACCACATTATAGTCAAAACGTAAATAAACATTCTGAAATAACCAATTTTAGCTTTTGGGTCGGTGCGTAAAATTACCCATCCATGTGGGTAATTTTGCGCGGGTGCCGGGAAATTTTGCGCAAATTGAATAACTTGACAGCTCTGATTTTTTATTGAGAAAAGAGAACATTATGATTCAAACTATTTATTTCTTGCATATGTCACATTCATATTGCTTATAATCTTCTCTCGCAGGGCAATCGGCATGCGCCCAATCCAAACAAGACACACATTGATACCACAGTTCTCTATCTTTCCCGAATTGGCCACAAACTAGGCAGATATTATCTATGCTAGTGGGATCAACATCGTCCAGTTCATCATCATCACATATATCTTGAAATTTAATCTTTTTAACATGAAGTATTTCTTTTCTGCGAACATTCTCTTTTCCTTTTGGTTTCCTTATCTTTTTGTCGACAGCAGCTCCTTATTTCTTGTTTCTCTCTTCTCTCTTCAAGTCAGATTCTTCAAGAATTTCCTTGATCGGTGTGGATGTAAGGGTTTAATATCGTTTTTTTGTACACTTCCTAGTTTTTTTTGAGATCATGTGGGCCTTTGGTATTGGCAATAAATCAATAAAAGAAACATTGGCTTTTGATGTTCTTGGTATAGGATCTATTTCAGAATTTACCTATGGGGTTGCCTCTGGAGTTATGTTGCCCTTCTCATTAGTAACCTGATCTTTTAGTAGCTCGGTGTCAGTAAAGTTCTGATCTTCTACTTCTTGTTCTATGGCAACTGGACGAAATTCTTGAGCTGGTGAAAAATCTTAATCTGTGAATTTATCTGGGTCGAAGGAAAAAACTCCAGCAGATCTAAAGCCAGCAATCCCTTTTTCCATTGTAGCAACTTTCAAATAGGCTTTGTTGAAAATCTCAGCTAACTGGAAGTTAGTTATTCTCTGATGCGGATGTGTTCTGAGATATAATTCACACTCTCTATTATAGGCTCCCTTGAGAGAGCTGTGAAATGTCAGATCGAGAGGCTGTAGCCTATGGGATGTGTGCGGAGGTATGGATACGAGATTAATTGAATGAACTTCACAGAATAAATATATCTCCATTGAAATATGACTGGTACGGTTGTCAAGTATTGATAAAACAGGTGACTCTTTTTTGGGATAGACATGGTATTTAAAGTGTTGCAACCACTCATAAAACAGCTCATTATTTATCCATCATTGGTGGAAGGTATCCTCCAGCCTCACTCGTCGCACAAACAATTGTCACGGTCTTTCTTATTTCCAAAGAAATCGCAGAACCTACTTGTTTCTGTCCCTTCGGACCCAAAATTCTTTAGGGTCTCTGTACCGTTGTCATACCAGTCTCATCAACGTTGTACATCCGATCTGGCTGAAATTGAAATTTATCTAACACAGAAGCAACTTTGGAATAAAATCGCTTGACCTCGGTTTTATTGAATCCGATTATTCGATTGATACTTGTGCCCTCCGGTTTTCTCAAACTTACTTCTTAGTTTCTTTTCAAGAACAGACTTACCCAGTCTCTTCCAGCAAGTTCAGTCTCTCTACAAAAATTGTGTCTGATTCCATTCGTCTCAGCATATTTTTATACCAATTGTCTAAGCTCTCCAATAGTGATACCATAAAACATATTCGCCAGTTGGATGATATGTTCAGTTAACTATTTCTCCTGTTTTTTGGTAAAGATAGGCTTTCGACCCAGTCTGAAAATTGTTTTCTGTTTCATCCTTATTTGGTTCCGAAGAGTCGCCTCAGGGATGTTGAAACTTCGCCCAACTTCTCGAATTTTTCTGCCTGAGGCAATAGCAGTTGTTTGGGTCTTTGTTGTTTGAAGGGCCTCATCTGCGATATTGCCACGAGTCGGCACTTTTCGAACGTATGTTCTAGGCATCTGAAATTGAATAATCAACATTAGGTACATCTAGAGTTGTTTTTCTTGTGGTAAACAAGACAGTGATTAACTATCGGGTAATTTTACGCAGCGTAAAATTACCCCCATTTTGTGCGCAATATTACCCCATACCATAGCAACTACTTAAATCATAGAAAAACGATCGTGATCAACATGAAATTAACATACAAATTACCAGTAAGAATTACGTTTTAATTTGATAATATAAAAAAAGTCGTGTATGAAAGATTAACGCTTACCTTGTTACACTTTGCACGGCTATTTTTTATAAGAATGTACGTGTCCTCTCAATGATGTCTTGAAAAGAACTAAAAATGTTAGGCACGTGCAAGAATTTCTCCACCCGTAAGCCGGTATGCTATATTAGGCATTTTGACTTGCGCACATCACATCAGCAAGAGCGGTTACATTTGAATCGACTCTGCGTACAATTACCCACCGCGTGAAATTCCCCCGTACTCCCCTAACATTGTTGTCAATGCACTCTAAACAAACTATTTTCAATTCCATTCATTGAATAATTAGTAGGAGTTCAAACGACGTTTGCCGTATATAACTCAAATAAACAGCTTCTTTGAAAATTACTGCAAGTTTGAAAATACGTATAAAAAGTTTTTTTATTGTACGCCCAATTGTGTAATCAACAATCACTCACATTTGTATTTTAAATAACAATTTTCTCAACTTATATATATATATATATATATATATATATATATATATATATATATTATTATAAATGTGTGTGTGTGTGCTATTTTATTATTATATATAATGCTCACGCTGGGGAGCAAGTTAAATATGATTAACTATGATTATTTTATGTTATTTATGTGTGAATGTTTAATATATTTATAATATGATGTATTGAATATGAATTTATAAGGTATATTATATTTTGTTACAATTAAAATAAAAAAACTTACACTCTTGGCCTTGCTAACTTATATATTTTTTTTACCTGTAATTCCTCCTATTTATTATGCTATTTAGTAACATGTAAGTTATTTGATTCCTAAAACTTTTATTACCTCGGCTGCTCTTATTCATTCACTACTCTTTAACTCAGTAGGGTTCTGGACATATTATAATAAAATCAACCTTACTTATCAACATTGAAAACATTACTCACATGTAAAATACTATTGACGCTTTGTTTTCTGTTTCATCCAAATTTCCACATTAAACAGACTTTTTGTATATTATAAAAAAAATTCATTCTCTTTGAAAGACGACTTTTGCAGACTTATTTGCATAACTTGGGTGAACCGTAGGTAAACGTTAGATTTCTTAGAAAATTATACGACCACCTGCGTTTCAAAGTTTGTTCAACTATTGTAAACTCTTTTCTGCTTGTTTTCTAAATAGGATTATTTGAAATATTTTAAAATACTATTTTAGTTTTATTCGGTACGTGAAATTGGAAGCATATCTGAAATATTTATCTACTCAAATTTGATCTCTTTAAAACATTCTTTAACGTATCATAACAATTGTGTAAGTAATAAAAAAGAAACTGAATTTAGTTGTGATTTGTTTAGTGGAAATTTTTATATATATGATTGGAGAAAATTCAACATGACAGAAATTATACATCTATCTACAAATTTTATAATGGTAAGTTTTTATTATTACGTTTCCTGATATATTATGATCATTTTAGAGAAAAAACTTTTACTACCAGGTATTTATGATTTTGAATTTCACTTTATTATTTGGTACCAAATATTTAATTAAACACACCACAGACCTTGTTTCTTTGATGAAATGATGCCTTCATTCTGGATTCATCCATGACGTTTTTCCCGCCTTAGGTGGTAATTTTCCTCCGTGTAATTATCTGATGATAATTATTATTCTGCTTTATGTAGTTTCACAGAACTTCGTCCTTGCACTTGTTTTTAATTATTAGTTAATTCTTATAGTTTAATTTATACCTTTTTACACTTATTACTTAAATTTTATAAAAATGAAACTGGATAACTTTACACTGCTTCTCGCTTCTTCAACAACTGACGCCTAACTAACTTATTCCGCGGTTTTTTTATCTGCCAACCCTTTCTTTTGTTTATAGTCGGAAGCTGTCAATGTTGTAGAAAATTCTTTCAATATAGTTCACCTGTCACTTTGTTTATTATTGTTTTTATTGTTTTTCTGACTTAAACTTATTGTAAACTATTGTTTTTTATTCATTATACACTTATTGTCCTTGATTAATTCACTAACATCTCATTATTATTGTCTTTTTTCATGTTATTGTTTATTTGAGATGTTCCGATTGGTCAATGCAATTATTTTATTTCCTACAACCTAAATATTTACACAATATACATGGATACAATTCATATCTTATTATGTTTGATATTATTACATTTATACATATAAATTAGGTCGGTAATCATTTATTTTTATTCTTGTATTTCATATTCAAATACATTTTATATTGGTATACTTGTCTCAACTGTTATATTTTGTGTAGGTCTTTGACATTTCCTGTAATTACAGTTTCCTACTTATTATTATATTTTCTATATACTTTTATGATTAAATATTAACTAACAAATCTTATTTATATATTTTTCTAGTTCTAAAAGTCATTTTATTGTTCACTCATTATAGCATTGTTGATTTTATTATTCCATCCTATTTATTCTTTGAATATAAACAGATGCTCTGGGTGTCTAAGATTCCGTGCAGCGTTACGTTAATTTATTGATCTGCGTTTAATTGTTAGGTTCTGTCTAAGGTTGTTTTTTTAAATTACAGAATTATATTAAAACTGTTTTACTAATAATTGTTTATGACTTCTTTTTATATTTATTTACTTTCTTTATGATTATGCCCATTGATTGTACTTGATTATATTGTTATATGGATATTTTATTAATTTTGATACTTTATTTTAGGAATTATTTTTTTATTGATAAATATTATTTCTTTATGCTTTATCGGCATTCTATAAATGTTATGTGCTCGTTCTATCTACAACAATATATATATATATATATATATATATTGGCCGGTTTAGAACGTCTTTCGACATTGTCCGACGCCTTGCATCCATCTTTTTCTGTCGTCCCAGTCCACTTCTTGCAGGTTTCTAGCACTCATGGCTTTAACCACGCCCTGTTTTCAAGTGGTTTTCGGTCTTCCTCTTTTACGACGTTCCATCGGTTGCCAGTTCATTACTTGTTCACGGACTCTTGTTTCTGGCATACGTTGTATGTGCATGTAAGTTGTTTTTTCTCTATGTCATCGATAATGGTACCTTCAATCCCCATTATTTCTTTAATGGTGTCATTCCTGATTCTATCTCTTCTTGAAATCCTGAGTGATCTTCTCATCGCATCCATTTCAACAGCCTCTAATCTTTTTTTTACATTTCTCTGTTAGTCTCCAGTTTTCAGATCCATACAATAGGCTGCTTTTCACTAAAGTTTCATATATATTGAATTTTCTGTTCTTTGTAATATTTTTATTCCACAGAATGCCATTGAGACAAGATATCGCTTTTTTCGCTGTTGTTATTTCACTTTCTATTTCTTTGTTATTTGTCCCAGTTGAGTCAAATGTCACTCCCAGATAGGTATAGGCTTGACAGTGTGTTATTGTTCGAACATTATTTAATGTTAGATCACTAGGTTCTCCACTGATACAAAGATATTTGGTCTTTTGAATGTTGGCCCTTAGACCCCAGATTTCGTACTCTTCAATCAACTTGCGCATCATGTCTTCCTTATCATTTGATATAATTGCTTGATCATCGGCAAACTGCAAAGTATAAAGTGTTGTGTTATCGAGTCCTATTCCCATTCCATGAATTTTCCTTTTCCATTGTTTTAAAGCTGCTACCACATAGATTTTGAACAATGTTGGCGATATACAACATCCCTGTCTCAAACCTTTGTTCACTGTAAATTCATCAGTGATATATTTTCCTATTTTTACTTTTGAGTTTGCACCATTATAAAGATTTTGTAGAGCTGTAATAAAGTGTGATTGATGTTGGTGTCTTTTAGAACTTTCCAGAGTTTCACCGTTAAAATTTATAAATGCCATTCATAAAATAAACCAATCTTATATATCAGCCTTGTATGGAACATTGTTCTTAACAAGACCGTGTTTTGTTTTATATGTTACTTACTAATTTGTTGGTTCCATTTATCCAGTAAATGAACTAATAATAATTGTTTATTTCTTAAAGTGGCTTTCACACGGTCCACCCACCTTATATGTTGTATAAGAGAATTATGTGATAAATATAGAATTATAATCAAAATCGAACAAAATTTTTGTAATCTTGAAAGTCTTTGTCAATCACTTTTTTCGGGAGTAACGCAATCAGTTAGGCGAAGACAAGAATGAAACAAAAGTGAATTCGGTGTAGCGCAAGTCAAACTGTTTTTTTGTGAATCAAGGGAGCTTTAAAAATCGCTTTTCCAGGGATCCGTGTCTCAAAATTAATAGTAGTTACGGTGTCAATAAAAGGAAAAAGCGTCTGGAATTCACAAACAATTCCCAAATGAACCCTCTTAATTGTTCGCTTTCTGTTTGTTCCTCAAACAGTTCCATTTCTGAAAAAGCTATTTTAAAATACCAACCAAAGGCGCTGCTAAAACTTGAAGGATATTCGCTGACGTAATCGGTTTGAACAACGCGACCAAACTACTTTCTGATTGAATTTTCCTTTAGTTATCAAAGAAAAGTAATTGGTTTTATGTTTAGCGACACTAAATTCACATTAAATATAAAATCTGCTTCAATCAGCGAAATTCTTCCTCGAGATGGATTACAGGCAATATTGTTCTCCAAGTAAACCACTGTCTGTATGCATCCAATATTTGATTTTTTGTTCAAGTGAGTGTATAAAATACTCTACTCTACTTCTGATATTTAAAAATTATAAAATTATGTGTGACTCTAGCCTCTTTCTCCCTGGCCATTGACTCGTTACGTCTGGAATTGTCTATATCTATTAAGGAGTTTTATTTACTTCGGGAAATCTAAATGAAAATACCGTCATTTCAAATTAATGAGGCAACCTCTCTTTCTCGCTCTGACAAAGAAGTACAGCTTTGAAATTGCAATTGTGGAATGAAAGTTTAATGAAGTGTACAATTTTCCGTGAAATCGCAATAGAGAATTTGCCTGCTATTATTCGAAGAAAGAATTTTAATTTGATGATTTTTCAGTCGATTACCGTGAAGTGGAGGACTTTTTTTATAAATGGTCTTTTCTCCGAAGTATTTTGTATTGTCATTGAGATACAATAAGACACATTTATATTTTGTTTCGTTTAGTTAGGGATAAAGACAAAATATCTTCCAAAAAGCGTCCGGAATGGAGGTTCCAACTTCCGTACATATCACTAGTTATGAAACAATACAGCCACATTTATTATACCTTATACGTGATTGTAACATCGAACCATCATCGAATGGTTCTAATACGTAAATAAATTTTTTTTTGAAAATCAAAGTATTCAATTCTTAAAGGTAGATGCTGTTCCGAAGAAACGGTACGCCTTTTATTTCCAGAACGATATCGATGAAATTCTTTTTAAAACCATGTGTAGATTAGTTCCTCAATATTTTAAAAGCTCTGCCTTTATCTTAATCAAATCAAATATGCTACAGAACGTTAATACCGAATCCCATCAACAAAAACTTCTAAAACAACATCACGAAGGCATCACCAATCACGGAGGAATTCACGGGACTGCTAACTAACTGAAAACTAAATTCTTTATCAATAACTGTTCCATTTGTTAACAAGTAAAATATGCAAGACAAACGCCATTAATAAAATTTCAGCTAACCCCAACTCCAAGAAAACCACTCGAAACTATACATATAGACACTTTTGAATTTGACAATACAATTACCATGACAGTATGTGACAGTTTTAGTAGATTTGGACAAGCTCACATTATTCCAAACTTATCTGCGATTTATTTATTAAAAAGATATTCAGTTCTAAAAAATAAAAGTTGTAACTTTTGTAAAAATATTTCTAAAGTTGAACGATTGTCTTGTGTGGTTTCGATATTCCGGTAACAAAATCACTGTCACCACCGGTGATTTATTTCTTGCAAATGAGGTGGTCGATAATTACGTTTACTTCGCCCTGAATCTCGAACTGGGGCGCTATGCTTGACATCGTTCCCAACGTTATGTATACACAAGCCTGTGAATGCGAATATGATATTCTCGAGCACCGTTCCTAATATCATCGAATTGTATCGTCCTCACGTTTAAATATACTCGACAACAGCATCAGTTGACGTTACAATGCAAATATCATTTGTTATTTTGTTATGTCAAATGTAAAGAAGCTATACAAATATGTTACCAATTTCTTTTATGAAAATGATTTCTACAATCGGATTAAGCCCAAAATCAATTTTCCGTTCCAATATGTCCCATTTTATTGTAAAGTTCCTCCACATCAAGCAAAATTCTTGTCTCTATTGTCTCTATGGTACCTACTTCTTAATTCTAACTTGGACCATCTAATTTCCTCCAAAATTTTTTGAAAAGTGGTTTCAGTCATTTTACTTATTAGAAATTGTTTATAATTGTTTAGTATAATATCCGCTTTACACTAAGTTAAGTTCTTATCTTTAAGTAATTAGTCACAAAAAACTGTATTGATTGTTTGGTTGAAGTAATAATAATTATTGAGAGTTTGCAATAATTAAAAAGTAGTAAAATGTGGATAATTTATAGACTCACTTTTTCATAGAATACTGTATTCTGCCTTTGTTCTCTTCTTATGGTATTTTCACAATAATCAATCATATATTTATCGCCATATTCAACAATTCTCGAGGACTACGACATTCATACCACAAGCTCACCATACACCATATGTACGAAATGCTTCCATGGAACAAAAAAGGTTAATAACTATTAGGCCAGGAGCACTACAGTTTGACATGGCTGTGTCGTGACGTACATTAGATATTGGTTGGAATTGCTCAGAAATCACGTAAGAAAAGAAAACATGAAGGTCCGCCAGCTGAAAAAGTTGTACTATTTGCAGGAAAAATCATAAACTGCAAAAAAACGCAAAAATCGCTCATTTTTTCCGATATTTCTTAATATAACTCTTTAAATTTGCAAGATAGAGAAAAAAAGTATACTTCTGAATTTGTTCTTTATGAAATTCTCTACAAGATAGAATAGGTTTAAAATCGATATATTCAATTTTTCCGTTGAGAAATGGCGATAAATGCAAAAAAAAGTAGCTAAAAAACGAGGTTATTTTAAAGCATTTGTTTCGCAGATAAGAAATCATCCAATCACGCTATAAATTGGGATTTAAAAACCTTATTATAGTATAAAACAATATGCCAAAGGCCTATTAAATTGACCTGATCGTTTTTACATGAATTAATTGTTAATTTATTTTCGCGAAAAAATTAACGTCATTTTTGCGTTCAATTAAGGCTTACATTTTTGAGTTGTAATAGGTGCCGATTTTTTTTACAACTACTTAGACCTCTAAACTATAATACACAATAGTTATAATAAACAATTTTTAAGTTTTTATCATTTTTTTACGCGATTTTGAAAAGTTGAAAAATTTCGTCTTATAAATAATTAATTTTTGAAGCGAATTTGGATACCGAAGAAAAATACTCAAAGTACCTAAAAAAAGTTCTCGGAAAGACGCTCCTTTTAAAAAAAATGCGTTTAATTTGGCCGAATAGGTGCTGAGATAATAAACGTTAAAGATCGAGAGTGTTTGCGGTATAACTATTAATGTTGTAACAATAAAAAATGCCAGCAGATATATTTTTCAGAAAAGTTTTTGTATGTGCTTTGAGATATAATATCGCCCTTGTGGATGAGGTGAGAGGAGGGGAGAGCTGTCGTAAAATTTACCCAGGAAATTTCCCGAAAGAGCAACAAACCTCAGGTCAGAGAAATGAGGATATAAGCAATATAAATATATTTGCACTTATGCTTCTTCGAATAGTAATAATCCTACTAATAATGAAACTTAGGAACTAAGTTTTGAATTGAAAAAAATTGAAATTTGCAATGAACAACACAATCCTAGCATGGACATAACTATAATCATTGATTATTATCAACATTAAAAAAATCATCAAAATCGGCCCAATAGAAGCCGAGATACAGCAACTTTTTGCGCCGCGCTCGATTTGAAGCGCCGATTTCAAGTATCGCACTCTATCCCACTCCCCTCAGATTTGACTCGCCGAACGCTACCGCTATCACTTTCTTTGATTTTTCCTACTTCATGCACAAAGGCGATGTTATATCTCAAAGCGGATACAAAAACTTCTAGGAAAAATCTATCTGCTGGCATTTTTTGTATTATTACAACATTAATAGTTATACCGCAAACACTCTCGATCTTTGACGTTTATTATCTCAGCACCTATTCGGCCAAATTAAACGCATCTTTTTTAAAAGGATCGTCTTTCCGAGAACTTTTTTTAGGTACTTTGTTATTTTTCTTCGGTATCCAAATTCGCTTCAAAAATTAATTATTCATAAGGCGAAATTTTTCAACTTTTCAAAATAGCGTAAAAAAATGATAAAAACTTAAAAATTGTTCATTATAACTATAGTTTAGAGGTCTAAGTAGTTGTAAAAAAATCGGAGCCTATTACAACTCAAAAATGTAAGCCTGGCAGGAACGCAAAAATGACGTTAATTTTTTCGCGGAAATTAATTAACAATTGATTCATGTAAAAACTATCAGGCCAATTTAATCGGCCTTTGGCAATTTGTTTTATACTATAATAAGGTTCCTAAATCCCAATTTATAGCGTGATTGGATGATTTCTTATCTGCGAAACAAATGCTTCAAAATAACCTCGTTTTTTAGCTACTTTTTTTGCATTTATCTCCATTTCTCAACGAAAAAATTGAATATATCGATTTTAAACCAGTTCGATCTTGTAGAGAATTTCATAAAGAACAAATTCGTAAGTATACTTTTTTTCTCTATCTTGCATATTTAAAGAGTTATATTAATAAATATCGGAAAAAATGAGCGATTTTTGCGTTTTTTTGCAGTTTATGATTTTTCCTGCAAATAGCACAACTTTTTTAGCTGGCGGACCTTCATATTCTCATTTCTCACATCATTTCCGAGCAATTTCAACCAATATCTAATCCACGTCACGACACAGCCATACTTCAAAGGTTTGGGGTCTAATTCTCCTGGACTATATGTATATATAAAAATTTTATCTGAATAAATTTCAGTCAATAAATTGAGAATTATTTGGAAGATTGTTTCTTTGTAAGTATCAATTGAAAATGGAAAAAGTTGGATACGTTTAATAAACGGCATGGTATTTTACGTGATTTCAAAAATTTTTGTGATTTAAATTTAGTTAGGTATTCTAATTGTTTATTAAATAGAAATTGTATTTTTTCTAGAGTCACTTGAGACATGTATATGGTGCAGTTTCACTGACATCCGTAAATGGCAGTTTTGGTAGTATTGTTAATACTAAAGTTCATAATGTTAAAGATAAAATAATATTTTCACTGGAATTTCCACTGGTCCGTCCAGATATTTTTACCTATTACCACTTATATTCCATACCTAATATAAATAAATCTGTCCTTTTTCCTCCTTCCACTTAATTTCGAGCAATATACAGTATCATGAAGAAGATTGCATTGATCTCCAACCCATCTACTACTGTAAAAACAACAAGCTACCACTAACCAGAGAAACAAAAGACTGCATCACACCTCTTATCTCAGTCACATCATCGTCGAAAAATTGTCAAAGAATCGCTGTTAAAGTTTCCGAACCAATCATAGAAAAAATTAATGAAGGCCAATACATTGTAATATTCCCAGACTCGCAGAAAATACGAACAGATTGTGAAAAATCATGAGTCATGAGTTTCAGTCTAATTATTAACAGTCCCACCAAGATACTGTACAGCTACTACAAAATACACATATAAGAATGAGAAAGACATCATCGAAGGACATGCTGTAGCTCTTGAAGTAATCCAAGAAGTATCACTTCCAATTTTCATATCCAAGAAATGCACCTAAAGAAAATCAATTTAGACAAACTTCATAAACTGCAGCTTGCTACCAAGAATGATTAATTCAAGATGTCTGTTACATTTTCTGGAATCGCTCTATTACCATAATCTGCATACTTATAATCTGCTACTGCCTATTTAAATATATAATCATCATGAGAAAGGTGTTCCAACCTAAAAAGAAGCCTACCAACATCGACAAACTCAAATGGTTCCACCCTCGCTTCAACCTTGAGTTTCTTTTGGGGATGGATGAGTAATGAAACAATACATGTCCAGTCAGCCAAGTACATTACTTTATATGGTATTATAACATCAAGACACCATCGGACGATCGACTACGTTATAGTGTGGAATTGCATTATAGGACGTCGCATAGTTTCATATACATATACGTACACATTCTTTCAATCAGAATGATTATAGACTTCATATTGGTAACCTTAATAAATAGTAGTAACTTGTATCTATTGAAATTAAATAAATTTTAAAAAAAGTTAACTTTTAAATTAAAAACATAAAGCCCTCCAATACAGTGTATCTCAACATTGACGTCCTTACCGAATATGAATCGGGAATCTAGAACAAATTATATAAGCATTTTGCATTTATTTGTTGGTTGCCGAGTTATTGATAAGAAACAAAGATCTAAAATACAATAATTAAACTTAAAGAAAAGCGAATAATTGTTATAAAACAAGAAATTAATTAAATTGACTGTCTCGACCCTTACTTCGTGGAATATGCTCATATTAGTGTTTTTAATTGAAACTCAAGGTCTCTAGTTAATTCCACAATATAATTGTGGAATTAACTAGAGACCTTGAGTTTCATTTAAAAACACTAAGGAATTAATTGTTTGGTGTTCAAATAACTCCGACTTCAATCCAAACATTTGGACAATTTAACATTGAATTACTAATCCTGTAGTCTTCTCGACCATCAATCTACCATCAGTCAATACGAGCTACTACATCTTCCTGTTTTCCAACAGGTTCAAAGTAAATCTTTTCCTCCAAGAATTCGCAGAAGAAGAAATCAATGGGATCTAAATCTGGTAATCTAGGACGCCATAGTAACGATCCACCTCTTCTATAACGACGTTACTTATTTTGTTATAAAGATATCCCCAGAAATAGTACTGTAATTACTAAATTTATTATTAATTCTCATTTTTATTATTATTTTGGGGTTATCTAGGATTGTCATGTCATTCATTATATTTTAATTAAGTTTGAAGTCCATTTTTAACGCGGTAATTCATCAGCATTTCAGCATTCCCTTTGTACGGTGTTATCAGGTAGCAATGCGCGAGCATAGTTCCCCCATCAAGTCAGTAGTGGGAGTAGTGGAGTTCACTTAGAAATTGAAGGATTTTTGAAAAATCAGTAGTGTAGTTGTAACCCGATATACGTGACTGGAATTACCGAACAATACAACTCACCGTTTGAAATTATTTATTCAAAAAGTTATTAAAAAGTAATTAGTTATACTATTTTGCAAATATAAAAAGTGTACAGACAGTAATTTGTTTAATTTTGTTGCCGAAAATTTATTTATAGGAACGAGAAGGTGCCCGAAGAGTCTATTTCTAGATCCTGAGTTCTAAATAGATTCTCATCGATCTCTTCCGCGAAAAATTTTGTTTTAAAGAAGTAGGGAATAAGATTTTCAAAGTTTATTTTCAGAGCCTGAGTACTAGATAGATTTTGGCATCTTCCGGATTATCGGAAATAGGGAACTGTGTTCAGAAATCTGTTTTTAGAGCCAGAGTTCTAGGCATGATTTCTGGAGTTCAGAAATGAGTCGTGAAAGCTATTTTTATATGCCCGAGCGCTAAATATCTTTTCCAGTTCCGTCCATTGCTTAATTTTATGTTTTATATCAATTATTAGTATAGTTTCAGTCAAATTAGACTCACCGACTGTCTCAAGATTTAACTTTTTTCGCTCTCCCGGAAAGGTCGGGCGTCAATTTGGGGACACTCTATATATCCAAGTTTCTCAACCGTTTTTCATTTCAATTTAGGACACTTTTCAAATAATGTTTAATAAAATTAATTTAAATAGACGAAATATGTTAATAAATGCACTATTAGTAATATAAAAAGCATATGAGTAAAGACGAACAACTATTCATGACCCCAATAAAGCGAAAAATTCTCCAACTGTAGATCAACTTCTATTTTCAGCATATAATTTCTGCCAGATATTCAGTAGTGTTTTCACAGATTTGCAACTTTATTTACATGTCTGATGTAAAGTGGAAATTTCACATTTCCTCACTAAAATATTTTTGCGGGAAGTAATCTAGGAGTTGAGTTGATTTATTTTGAATGTTTTAGCTGGCGCATTAAAAATTCTAATATTCTCTCTGTGCTTTCGAAGATTTATAAGCCCACGTTTGATACTTGAACTGCTAATTCTGACTACAAAATATTTTCACACGATAGTTTGTTTCTCTCTAGCACGTTTATTAGAAGTTTTGCAGAGCTCGGTTTGCAAATTTACAAATTATAAATGGGGTTATTGCCTGCATAAATATGTCATTACTTCTCAAGCATTATTAATGGAACGAAATGATGTTTTTTTTATTTTTTCTACTTCCGCTACTAAAACCACACTTTGGACATGGGTTTCACATGCATAAAACGACTCTTTAAACACTAGTGTTTAAAATGCGAAAACTCACATCTCGTTTATCTTTTGTTTTTTAAACGTCAAATCAAGTGTATCTTTTGTATGTCAGCCATCGTCCGTCATGTAATAAATATAATTTAAATATAATATAATTTTTTCTTTCCCGCGGTCGAAGAAAAAGTATAGTAAGCACCTCGTGTCAAAAAGGTCTTTAGTCACTCGTTTCGCAAGGAACTCGTTCCGCTTCGCTCCACTCGTGCCTGGTAAAACTCGTGACCAAAGTAACCTTTTTGACACTTGTTACTTAATATACTATTTTTTTGCTACCGTGCGTAAAGTACGTACTTTACGCACCCTTCGAAGTGTGTAAAGTTTTACTGTTTTGCAGTAGTGCGTAAACTGAACTTCCTACACGTATAACATGTTGCTCTTGATATTTTTGTGGATTAAAATGGTGTATGACTGTTAAAAAATTTTAGCAGTGGTGACTCATTTGTGTACCTACATATTGGATTATTACTTGATATTAGTTTTTAATCAGTTTGTAATGTAAACGATGCTCAATAACAATTGTGAGACCTGTTTTGGTACGATAAGTGGAAGTAGGCCGACCACTTTTTGCTAATTCTGCAAAAAGCAGTTTCATGTTGCATGCGTCTCCAAAACTGTAGATATATTGGACGTCTTGAATTCTGTTCCTGGACGCTTGTGGAGATGCGACGAATGTGCGAAAAGTTGTATTTCAATAAACAATAATGAAGTAACTAACTTGTTAGAATAAAAAATTAGCGACGCGTTTCGTTCAATTGAAGCTGAATTATCCTCACTGAAATCTGATGTTACTAAAATTGCTAAAGAACCTGTGACTATTCCACCACGACTCGATATGCTGTTATTGTTAACAACAAAACTTCTCCTGCAGTGATAGTATAACCCAAGAACAATGCCCAGGAGGTAAAATAAACGAAATCTGAGCTAATGCATAATATTAATCCTAATGGTTTTTAAATGATAGAACAGCCTAATTTTACTAATAAAATACTATTCGGAAACGTAAACTGCAAAATAAATTTTTATTGTCAAAACTTGACAGATACAACAACAACTTAAAAACAAAAATATCACACAGATAGATCACATCTACAAATCTGGCGATCTTGAATATTTCTTTCTAACAAAATCCACATTCCAAAAGTTTTCCGCTTATAGTATCATTCTATGCCTTGTGGAGTTTATATACAAGGTGGGAATAATTTTCATTTATATAACCTTCTCGTTGAGACATATAAATCTCTTCATTCAAGAGACCATTAAAATATGCGGTTTTTATATCATAATGCCTGATTTTTAATTTACGAACAGCTGCTTCGAAAAGTCGTTTGTCTCATCACCGGAGCGAAAATACTATCATAGTCCTCCCCATATTTTTGTGTGTAACCTTTTGCGACTAATCGAGCCTTGTATTTCATTATTCCACCATTTGAATTGATTTTTGTCTTGAAAATCCACTTACATTTTATAACTCTTGTTCGGAGGTAGCTTGGTCACCGTCCATACGCCTTTCTTCCTGAATGATTCCATTTAATCTTCTATAGCATCTATCCATTTCAATTTTTAATTTTCTGGTAATTTCATTATTTCGTACCTCGTCTCAGGATCATCATTTGTTTCACTTGAAGTAAAGTAGGACAGTTTCTCAGGAGGTTTCCCCTTATTATTTCTTGAAGATCGTCTTAAATACACCAACCCTCCATCATCTAAACGTGTCTCTTCACTTTCAATATTGGTACTATTTACGACAATAACCTTTCCCTCGATACTTTCTTCCTCTTCGTTTTCAAAAACTATTTAACTGTTTCCATCCAAGATTTTGATAGATTCAGATTTCATATCAGTGTAGGTTTTATCTTAGAAGAATTTTATAGTTCTGCTTATTATTATTTTATTAGTTTCTGGATTCAAAACTCTGCAACCATTGGAAGTTTCATTATATCCTACCAAAATCCCTGCTTGTGCTCGAGCATCCCATTTTGTTCTTGTTTCTTTAGGAACATAGGTATAGGCCACACTGCCGAAAGCTCTGAGATGATCCAATCTTGGTTTTTCTGAATTCCACAGATGGAGTACATTCGATAGCTTTTGTAGGAAGGAGATTTTGAAGATAATTCGCTGTGGTAATTGCTTCACCCCAATATTTATTCGGCAACCTGCATCAAACAACATACACCTTGTTGCTTCGCATAAGGTTCGATTTCTCCGTTCTGCTATGCCATTTTGTTCGGGCTAATACGGAACTGTAGTTCGAAAGGAAATACATTTCTTCTTCAGAAGACCTTGAACTCCTGATCTACAATACTCTCCTCCATTATCAAATCTGAACATTCTGGGTAACACTCCGAATTTATTTTGATCAAGAGCGACGAATTCTTTAAATTTCTGAAATACTTCATCTTTGGAATGTTGGAGGTATAATATGGTATAACTGGAGTGGTCATCAATAAATGTCAAAAAATAGTGTTTCTTTCCTGAGGTTTCTGTTTTCATCGGACCACAAACATCAGAATGTGTAAAATCTAGACATTGATTTGATCGTTTGTGACAATTCTTCAAAAATTGTTTCTCTGTTAGTTTTCCTTTTATGCAACTCACACAATTCATAATCTCATTGAAATTTTCGATTTTTATTCCTGAGGCTAAATTATGTGACACAAGTCTTTTGATATCGAACGGATTTTTATGACCTAATCGTTTATGCCATGCGTGAGTACAATTTTCATGCAGACTTTGTGTTGTTATATTTGCTCGCTCATCTGACGTCAAATATAATCTGTAAATACCATTCACAATTATTCCCATAGCAATATTTTCCTCGCCCATTTTTACTGAACATGTTGTTGATCAAAAACAACGTTGAATCTTTTTTCTGTTAGTCTCTTCAGTGATAATAGATTACTCCGTACTTGAGGTACATATAAAACGTCAGTGATATGAACATTTTGACATTTTTCATCGACTTGACATTTAAGGTATCCACCTTCAATTCCTGAACATACCATTTCTTGACCATTTGCAACAAAAATTTTATTCCCATCGGCACATCGGAGGTTGATGAAGAAATTTTTGTTGCTTGACATATGATTAGAAGCTCCAGAATCGATATACAATTCGTTCGAATTCCGGTTACCTTCACAAAAACAGAATTCTTCTACTGCACTCTTTGCAATTTCATTATTTTTCTGAGTCCTTTCATTGCTTCTTTGAATATTCTTTTTACGGAAATAACAGTCTTTCTGAATATGACCCTTCTTTTTACAGATAAAACATTCTTTATCGAATCTACTTGCTGTCTCTTTCTTCTGCTTGTTAAATTTCTTCAATGCAGTTTCTCTACCTTTTTCACTGTCGTTTCCTTTCTTTCTATCGAACTCATCCATTAATTTTCCTTTCACATATTCCAGAGTGAGTTCATAGTCGTGTCCAGCATCTAGTGCTGTAACTAAAGTTTCGAATTTTTTTGGTAGACCACCCAATAAAAGTGCTGCTACGTGAAAGTCTTTTATCTCTTCACCGATACCTCTTAACATTTCGACCATTTCAGTGTTGTTCTTATGTATTCCGACATATTTTGTTCAGGTTCAAGTTTGGCTTGGTATCATTTTGTCAGTAAATAAAGCTTATTGGATAAATTCGCTCTTTCGTGAACCTTTTGTAGAATATCCCACATATCCTTAGTGGATGTACAATTACAGATGTGAATTATTTGATTATTTTCTACTGATAAGGATATAGAACTCTGTGCTTTCTCATCCAAACTTGACCAATTTTTATCTGAAGTCTCTGGTTTTGGTTTATCGACAACCTTCCATGTTCCCTCTCTAATCAACATCATCTTCATTTTGAATTTCCATGGTTGATAATTACTGTTATTCAATTTGGTAATTCGAAATATTGAATTGTCAGAGGACGATTCCATTACTGTATGGTTTTACTGCAGCCTTATGTGTCCGCTTCAATTTTTACACAGTCTGTATTAAGCAACTCCTGGGTCCATAACCTAATGGTTTTTAAATGGAAGAACAGCCTACTTTTACTAATGAAATACTATTTGGAAACGTAAACTGCAAAATTAATTTTTATTATCAAAACTTGACAGACAAAAACAACTTAAAAACAAAAATATCACACAGAGAGATCACATCTACACATCTGGCGATCTTGAATATTCATTTCTAACAAATCCAACTAATAATAGCATATATTTGACTAACGTTAAACATATTAGAGATGGTGGTATTCCTATTGCATGCAAATCTAAAGAGAAAAATGAGAAGATAGTGAAACTGGTTCAAGAAACAATGTCTAACTCTTAGGCTATAAAGGAGGTTACTGGTGTTAATCCCAGATTGTGTATTGTGAGTTTGTCAGAAAAATATACTGAAGAAATGCTTCAATATCAAATTAGGAATTGTAATCCAGAGATCTTTTCTAAATATAGTGATTGTAAAATTGTGAAAAATCTTTCCAACTAAAAAAAATGCTGCAATCTTTCAGGCTGTCATTTAGGTAGACAGGAATGTGTCTGATGTAATAATAAAAGCTGGTAACTTATTTGTAGGATATGATAGCTGTAGAGTATAATGATGCCTTGGAAGTGTCGCGTTGTTACAACTGTAACGAATTTAATCATTCATCCAAATCGTACAACAATTCTTTAAGCTGTCATTTATGCGGTGGAAATCACATGTAAAGTCCTGTAGAATCCAACTTCGCAAGTGCACTAATTGCGTTAAACTGTCAGGTGAGCAAGGATCTACTACTTCTTGTGATAATGCGGTGAGGATAGAAGTGTTTGTACTGCATATAAAATTGCTTTAGTAAACTCGAGAAGGATTTGCTTGGCTTCAAGTGGATCTATCATATCGTCAACCACTTGCATTGCTGGTAAAAATGTTAACATAAATTCCACAAATTTTTTAAATACAATACCAGAGGTTTGCGATCTAAAACTGTAGATTTTTTGATGCAATCTCTATGACAAACTTTAAGGTGATAGCACTAACTGAAACATGGCTTAACGTTTCAATCATTAACGGTGAACTGTTTCCGGAAAACTACTCAGTTCACCGGGCTGATAGAAATCTGGAGGCGTGTTCTTATAGCTGTATACAATGAATTCCCGTCATGTGAAATAAATATAGACAGTTTCATTATCCCCACCCTAGTTTCGGTGGATATGGTCTTGGTCAAAATAACTGCTGACTCAGGTCATGTCTATGTACTAAATGTTTATGTTCCTCCATCTGCTAGTAGCGAAATATACCTTAATCTTTTTGAATCAATTAGTAATATTGAAAGTTTGCATAATAAAAATTTACTCATTATTGGCGACTTTAACTTATCTTCTTACACTGAATATTTCCATAATAATTTAGGGAATGACATTATTTCTGCTCCTACCAATTATCCCCCAATATTTAATTCAACTCAATACAATACTATTGCGAACGATTTGGAACGTATTCTCGATATTGTATTCTATAATAATAATAATGACCGTTTCGTGGAAAGATATATTGAAAATTTAGTTGCTCAAGATCGGAATCATCCTGTAAACTAAATTTTAATCAACCTTAAAACCAAATTTTCCAACAATATCTTGCAATGAATATGACTTACGAAAAACAAATTTCTCGCAATTGTATCAACGGCTTTCTAATATAGATTGGATTTTCCTTAAAACATTTGATAGATCCGCTGATGCCTGTATCTACTTTTACGGTAATTTGCATAATGCATTTGATGAGTGTGTGCCAAGACAAACGAAACAATATAAAAGAAAATATCCACCGTGGTTTACCCGGGATATTAGTAAAGACATTCAGCTGAAATCGAAATTACATAACGAATGTAAAATCAACAATGATGTAAATACTCTTAACCAGTTTAAATATTTACGAGAAAAGGTGAAATATGACATAGACAAGTAGTACAAAGATTATGCTAATTCAGCTGAGTTGAGTATGATAGCAGATTCCAAAAAATTCTGGACTTTTGTCAATAGCAAAAATGGGTCAACTAATATCTCTGACTGAATTACTTTCAACGGCCAAACGCTTGATAAACCTACCGGTATACTTAATGGTTTTTCTGAATATTTTGGAAAATCTTTTCCAGTTAGTACAATGTGCGTCTCCTAAGCTGATCACTGAGGATGAAGTACTTATAGCTTTAAAACAAGTTAACAATAAAATGACAACCGGACCAGACTCTGTCTCTGCTTTCACTTTGAAGGATTGTGCGTGTGTACTTGCTCCGCCGTTGACAACACTGCTCAACACGTCAGTGTAGACTTGCACTATGCCTAAAATGTGGAAATCATCGAAGGTTAGACCTATCTACGAACATGGCGATAGAGCTGATATTAGCAACTATCGGCCAATCTCAATTATTTGTAATTTCTGTAATATAATCTATAGCCATTTATGCAATATTATAAACATAAAGCAACATAGTTTTGTGAATGTTCGCTCAACTGTCACCAATATAACCCAATTTATTGCTGAAAGCATCGATGAGCGATCGCATACTGACGTTGTATACACCGATTTCTCTAAAGCGTTCTATAGACTAGACCACGGAATTCTTGTGAGGAAACTTTATCGAGATGGATTATCACCGTCTCTCCTCCTTCTTAAACAACAGATGCCAGTATGTCGTGTTTAATGGTAATAAATCAGTTGAATACTTAGCAACATCTGGAATTCCATTTAATGTCTTCATCAATGATATGGTCGACGATCATGCAGTCAACTACTTACTATATGCTGATGACGTGAAAATATTTTGCCTCTTTGATGATAGAAGCGATTGTGTCTCACTTTCAACTAATCTTCGAAGTATTGAGAAATGGTGTATAAGTGATACATTGTCGTTGAATGCCTGTAAATGTGAAGTAATGACGTTTTTCTTAAGAACTGAGAGAATCATACGGAGTGGAAAGTCTAACTCATTGGTTTCCAACGGGGGCGATACCGTCCCCCTGTAGGCGCTGCAGTCTTTTAGGGGGGCGGTAGCGGATTCAGAAGCAAATAATAAGCAGTCAAGAGGAATGGTGAATTAAAAATGATTCAATAAGGGTTAATAAGCAGTTTAAAATTAGCATTAATAATTATAATAATTTATTTTAGTTCAGAATAGAAGTATATGACTTGTACTCGCACGTTGATAAGCGAACGCGCGATGTTCATACTAAATAACATGTTTCGACATGTTCGCACACAGACAAGTTGAATCATGCGCGGAATGAAACGTATAAAAGCAACAGCTCTACGAATTTTTTGTTAGTTAGTTGTATGTGCTTGGCCACGATATATAGTCGTGAATCATAAGCTCTGCCGTAGTAAATAATCGTGAGTGGTGTGTCATTTTATAAACATTACTATCTATAAATCTATTGCGAATTTAATTTTTGTATGAAAATGGCTGAATCTACTTCTAAATTAAAGAAGAAATGCCAGCAATACAATATTGAATATTTAAAATATGGATTTGCGGAATCTTCTACAAACAAATCATTACCTATGTGTTTAATTTTCCGAAATGAAGCTATGATACCTTCTAGGCTACAAGAGTATTTACATGAAATGTATCCTGATGAGAAGAACAAAGATATATTCTATTTTGAAGAACTCTAAAAACAATATTTAAAACAGCCAACTATATCAAACCTTTTTGCATCGTCTTCTAAACAAGACGATGATGGGCTACGAGCCTCATATAACGTTTCATTGTTAATCGCAAAGTCAGGAAAACCACACACCATTGGCGAGGAATTAATTTTTCCGGCAGTCGAAGAAATATTAAAAACTGTTCTCCATCATAAGACACCATTTGATATCATTAAAAAAATTCCTCGCAGTAATAATTCAGTGCAAAGAAGAATAGATGAAATGGCAAATGACGTTGAAATATCATTATGCGATTACCTAGAGACTTGCAAATTTTCCATTCAACTCGATGAATCAACTCTACCAAGTAACGAAGCTCTACTCTTATCATACGTACGATTTATAAAAGAAGAAAAAATTCATCAAGAGTTATTATTTGCTAAGAGTTTGGAATCTGATACAAAGGGACATTCTATATTTAATTTCATGCAAGAAATTTTTTCAAGAGAAAGAAGTTCCTATTAGCAATATTTTGTCTGCTGCTACTGATGGTGCTCCAGCAATGACCAGGCGTCATAAGGGTTTTATAGCACATTTGAGAAAAGCAGTGCCAAATGTACTCGCTGTACATTGTATTATTCACCGTCTGCATTTTGTAGCAAAAAAATTAAATGAACGTCTGCATGCGTCCCTCAATAATGTTATTAAAGCAATCAATATCATTAGATGCAATTCATTGAATGACCGTTTGTTTCATAAGCTTTGCAATGAAAATGATGAAGACTACAATCGCTTGCCGCTGCACACAGAAGTACGTTGGCTCTCTAAAGGTGTTTGTCTGAATCGTTTTTTCAATCTATTTGACTCAGTGTTGGAATTTCTTGAAGAAAACGAACAATTGCGCGAAAACCTGATTACGTCAAAAAATGACATCGCTTATTTGACGGACCTGTTTAAAGTATTTAATCAAGTTAAACTACAATTGCAAGGTGATGATTTAAATTTAATTGAAACTAAAAACGTCATAGCTGCTTTTACAGGAAAACTTCTTATATTTAGAAGAAATCTTGGTAGTGGTGAGTACAACCATTGTCCCACATTATCAACAGTGTCTGCAAAACCGGAAGATTTACTTACTTACTGCCACCACTTGGAAGTTCTTCATGTTGATTTTACAGAGCGTTTCCAAAATATTTTAAACATGGAAATACCAAGTTGGGTTATAGATCCTTTCGCAAATACAGATACTGAAAGCTCATCAAATTTGGAAGAGGAGCTATTAGAACTCGCAACTAACGAAGAACTGAAAGTAAAATTAAAACGTGGATATCAAGAGTTCTGGCTTCAAAAACCAATACCAGTTCTCTATCCTGGATTGTGGACAATAGTGTCGAAGTTGTTAATTGCATTTCCCTCGTCCTATATGGCTGAGCGTGCATTCAGTGCAGTAACTGATTTGCTGTCAAAGAAGAGGAAGAGAGTACACGTCACTGAACGGGGCGATCTGCGATTGATGTTAACGAAATTGGAACCCGATATTAACAAACTGGTAACACTCCACCAGCCTCAACCGTCTCATCGATTTTTTCTTTATTATTAATTTTGTATTTCTTATTGTATTGCATTTCTTCTTTCTATTGTGATTGTATTTCTTATTGATTCTGTGTTTATATTTAAAAGTTTAATAATAGTATATTGTTTTATTAGGAGTAAAAGTATAACTTTTTCTGGCGAGTCTGATTGTTTGATGGCCGAACGTTAGTGAGGCCGACAATTTCAGACGAGCCACAAAAAGTGCTATTGCTCCGAATGAAACATGCTATTTTTTCCGCAAACGGCATCCAGACTATAAAACTAATTATTATTTAAATGAAAATTCAAAACGATTGCAACGAAGTTGATAAATTCAGAGAATAATAATTATAAAACTACGCACTACATTTCCGTGGTTACTGGTTTTGTGATTGCCAAGTCAAAAACAAATTTGACAGTTCAATGATATTTTATAATGTCAGAAATATTGTAAGTGATTTAAAGCAACAATTGGACTGTGCATTTTTGGTAAGTACTTGAGTATCAAAATTTCGTTTGTTGTAGTAAAGTGTACTGAAATTTTCTTTTAGATTATATTATGTCGGATTCAGAACCCAACTGTACACCGCCCGATGTTGTTGACATTGCTAAGGCAGCTACGAATGATTCAATTCCAACTAAGTCAAGTAGAGTTTATATTCATGCTCACGAAAGATTTCTCACATGGTGCAATGATAAAAACATTTCAAACTATTCGGAAAATGTGCTACTAGCTTATTTTTTTGAAATGACAACTAAATTAAAAATTAAGAGTTCAACAATGTGGTCTCAGTATTCCATGATAAAATCATTACTGAATATTAAACATTGATTAGATATTAGCAAATATATGAAACTACGTGCTTATCTGAAGAAGCAAAATGAAGGGTATACTCCCAAAAAGTCAAAGGTATTCACAAAAGACCAGTTTGAAGATTTTTTAAATAATGCACCTAATGAGCAATATCTAGGAATTAAGGTTAGTTATAATATTCTAACCTGCATAAATACAATCAAGTTTTTAAATACATACTACTTTTAGGTTGTTCTAATAATGGGCGTATCTGGAGCATGAGATGCGATGAAATGGTGAACATGACAATAGACGATATAAAAGATTTAGGATCTGTTATTCATATAAAGATTCCTGATAGTAAATCTAAAAAGCCACGATCGTTCACAATTAGTGGAGAAAAATATATAAATCTTTACAGAAAATATACTTCTTTACGTCCACAAGCTATGGAAAGCCGACGCTTTTTTTTGAAATTTCAAAAGGGAAAATGTTATCGCATGGTCATGGGAATTCATACAATTAGTAACGTACCCAAAACAGTAGCAACTTATTTAAAACTACCGAATTCAAAAGATTACACCGGCCATGCGTTAAGAAGAACTTCAGCTACTTTGCTTGTGGATGGAGGAGCTGATATTACTTGTTTGAAACGGCATGGAGGTTGGAGGTCGAGCACTGTCGCTGAAGGATACATTGAAGACTCTTTGTCTAATAAAAAACTAACTGCAGAAAAAATCTTGATGTCGAATTCTTCTTCACTGTACCTGAATGCAGCTTCTCATGAGCGAAATTATGTCGACGTTGATGTAATAGAAGCAACAACAAGTAAGGAGTCACGGGAAATTTTGTCGATGAACTCTTTCAACTCTGCACAAAATTCGCTTGAATTGGAAGTGAATAAATCAGGTAGTGCATTAAATATGTGCGGTGCAACCTTAAATAACTGTAATTTTACTATTAATAATTATTATCGTTAATAAAGTTTAAAAGTTCAACTAATAATTATTTTCCCTGTTAAAAATTCTACTTTTTTGTACGGCCGTCAGCGTACAAAAAAGTACTTTTTTGTCCGCTCACGGCCGTACAAAAAAGTGGCGTCTGTGAAATCATACTTCAACATCATGAATTGACGTTAATAATGTCTACTTTTTTTGACGTTTGCGGAAAAACAATTATATTGTACATTTGGTAGTCGTTTAATAAATTTCTACTTCATCATTCCTCTAAAATAAAATGTAGACATTAACTGAAACTAAAGCTAAATATAAATCAACTGGAACGGTACAGATGATATTCAAATAAAATTAACTACTTTGGACTAACCAGCGACTGGGGGGGGGGGGGGGCGGTGATATTTTTGTTCTCTTCTATAGGGGGCGGTGGTCAAGAAAAGGTTGGGAACCACTGGCTCTAACTGGAACAAATTCTGTAACTTGATAAATAAAGGTTTATCGCAAAATTCCTGAAACACGTAAATTTTTATTCTCAATGGGGCATATTACAAAGAGATTTGTTTATATTTTTAATTATCTGGGGGGGCTGCAGACAACCCCAACTTTTTTTTAAATGGAAGGGTAGGTTGATTAATTTTTTATTTGAAAGCTTTTTCAATTGTAAATAAAATTCCACTTTTTTGTTACTTTTTATAAACAATGTGTCGGAAAAAAATGGAATAAGAAAATATTTACTCAAATTACTTTAATGTATAAGTACATTTTTTCTTACTTGATAAGCCCAATAAAAACCTGCTCGATAGTTTTTTGGTCAATTTGAGCTGAATGTGATTGATTTGTTAGTACTTGTTCGCATTTCAACTTGTGAATAACAAACGATAAATAAGAAAATGCCCTATTTAACCGAGACGCATCGTATCGAAATTTTAATGATGATCGGATATGGGGACAGAAGTCGAGCACAGGCTGAAGTCGCTCGCTTGTTTACTGAAGGTCATACATAAGTACCTTAAATTAATTGAAGTATGATTAGCAAAATTGAAACTCGATATCGGGAGTTGGGCCACGTGAGGGATGCTCCTAGAAAAAAGGTTTTAAAAGTTGACCAAGAAGCCCAGTTGAACATATTGTTGAAAATTGAAGAAAATCCTGTTACTCCAGCTAGGCAAATAGCTAGCGTTCATGGTGTCAGTCACACAAGAGTTTTAAAATGTTTTAAAGAATCCAAAAAGCATTCATATAAGATGCAAAAACCTGCAGGAGATGATCCTGATCGTAGACTCGAATTTTGCGAACGAGTTATGGCTTCTATAGATGGTGGACAAATTGCTTTGGAATGGGTGCTGTTTTCTGATGAGGCTACGTTCACATTACATGGGCACGTCAATCGACAGAACTGCCGTTATTGGGCTGACGAAAATCCCCGTTGGATGCGTGAGTCCCATACCCAAAGGCCTCAAAAAACAAACGTCTGGGCTGGAATTATTGGGGTTCGTATAGTAGGTCCTTTTTTTTCAGTGGAAACGTAACCGGAGAAACATACCTTAATATGCTCCAAGAAGAACTAACTCCTACTTCAGTGAATTTATTCCCCAATAATTTGGATCCCGGCTCATTTGACCAATGGATGTGGTTTCAACAAGATGGTGCACCACCACATGCTCAAAATGTACGGACCTATCTTAACGAAGTGTTTTCAAATAGGTGGATTGAAAGAAGGGGCCCAATTGAATGGCCAGCAAGATCACCCGATCTTACTCCAATAGATTATTTATGGGGATATCTAAAGAGCAAAGTTTATGCCACTAAACCTAACGACATCGCCGAGCTTCAACAAAGAATCAGGGACGAAATTAGGCAAGTAACGCCGGAAGTGTTACAAAATGTTCGGAATGCTATTTATAATCGATTAGAATATTGTCAGCAACAAGGTGGAGAACACTTTGAACATTTATTGCATTAAAGTAATTTGAATAAATATTTCCTTATTTCAGTTTTTTCCGACACATTGCTTATAAAAAGTAACAAAAAAAAGTAAAATTGTATTTACAATTGAAAAAGCTTTCCAATAAAAAATTAATCAACCTACCCTTCCATTTAAAAAAAAAAGTTGGGGTTGTCTGCAACTTTCCACTGTGTATATAATTATGAAATCAACGCCGGGCGACATTTGCTGACATGGGTGTCAATTTTTATTCTAAACTTTCTTTTGTACCTCATCTTGAGGCTATATTCTCGTCTGCTAATAAAATGTATGTCTTCGAAACTTGCGTGACTTCAGTGATCAAGACATTGTACGACGTCTATGTTAGGTCTAAAATTGAATACGCAGACGTTATTTGGAGTCCTTTGTATGACGTACACATTCAGAAACTTGGATCAGTTCAACGGAGGTTTTTGAAATTTATTTCCTGAAAAATGGAAGACATTTACCCACCGGTAGGAGTTCGTACTGGTACACTTCAAAGGATGCATTTTGTGAATAACTTAAAAGCTCTCTTCGTAACTGCCACTTATTGATATTTCTGTTTAAAATCGTGAATAACAACATCATTGATCCCAATCTTCTTCTTAAACTCCAGTTCAATACTCCGAGAGTAGCTTCAAGAGATTCTGTTATTTTGTTTGTGATTTTTTCTCAAAGTTCTATAGCATTCAGGTGGTTTGATAAATAGGTTTCTACAACTTTTAGAGGTTCTATTTTCAATACCTTTGTTATTTACTCATGCCTTATAGTCTGATGAATTAATGATCCCATTTTATATGTAAATAATCCAAAGTAAACTGAATAGATTAAAATGTTCATCGAAGCGATATGTCCTAAAGCTACCCTCATCGCTTTCTCTTACAGAGTCGTCATTCAAACTAAGCAATCTCATTTATACAATGATCTATAACTGGTTTGAAATAATTGTAGAAGCACTCTGAATTAAACTGAAGGGTGTGTAGAGTATAAACTACGGAAAGTTCGGGAGTCGCATAAATAAACACCAACCGAACAGTTCCACAACTTTGTGGTATTTTTAACTCTTGAAATTAATGATGAAGTCTGCAAAAAATTTCTGATGGTCCTTGAAAATATCATCACTAAATTTTCTTTTGTTGTATGAAAATAACTATGTGGAAGAATTAGTTAGAATGGTTTGCGTCGAAGTATTTCATTTTGTTCTACAAACATTTTTTTGTTCTTGTTCCGTAAGTTAAGAGAACAAAAGTAAAGATAAAAAATACATTGTTATATTGGGGATATCATTACATTATGAATATATTTTTCATCTCCAATAGCCGTCTTTTTTTGAAATAGCGGTCAGTATTTTATTATTTATTTCGTTCCAGCATCAAAATGGATCTAATTTATTTCTTTGAGTGAGCGTATTATAATGTATTCCCATAGCTTTTGGGTTAGCTATATTATAAAGTAGTGATATACACACATTATCTGAATGTTCCAACAGATTTTCAAGATGTAATCCTGCATACTGAACTCACTAAAATGGGTACTTTTAAGAAGGTGAAAATTGCAATAACAAAAAGGCACCAAAAAAGGAATGTTTGGATTGTGTTGAATGAATCCTTAAGTAACATTTACGTTGATTATGGTGGAAACATTCAATTTGATAATTGCATATTGGAAGAGAAATTCGAAGAACCACAATCTACAAAACAAAGAGATATTTCATATGATAGCTCAAAAGAAGATTTGCAGATTGTATTAGAAGATGTTTATAGAAGCAATACAGAATCAAAAAAGAATCTCAATAAACTAGCAGGAAAATTTTTGTTAGAAAAATTCAACAGCAAAAACAGTAATGTGACTCAATGGATGGAGTTATTCGAAAGGGAGTGTGAGCGTTTCAATTTACAAAAAGATGAGGAGATAATAGAGGTTTTTGGAAGCCTCTTGTACAGATTGGTACAGTTCAACGCTAATGAGACTCACAATTGATTCAGAGTGGACAATCTGGAAAACAAAATTTTGTGAAACGTACGCAGATAAGGGATGGTCACCTGTAAAATATGCAATCGGCTTTAAATACATGAATGTACCATTGCTGGATTATTCTTTTACTGTTACTGGAGATTAATAAGTCCATAAGCCAAAGCATACTTATGAACCTGATTGTAGCAGGATTGATAGACATTGTGACGGACAGAATTAATAAAAGAGTTGTGGAAGAAACAAAAGATCTGTTCAATGGAATCAGGAGATTAGAACACAGTGAAAAATGATGCTTTTGATAAGAAGAAAAATGTTGTTATCAATTCAAAGAAAAAACCATGCAAAATATGTGAGAAATTAAGTAAAAATAATAGATATCACTCTGATTTATGGTGGTTCAAAATTAAACCAAACCACGCTGGAGAGAAAAGTCAGATAAAATGTGTCAACAACTCACTGCTAGAATGTGAGTTTCAAGGTGATGATCCAAAAAACTAATTGTGCCGCCATTTAGTTGAAATTAGTATTGAATAGCAATTTTACAATATTTGGAATTTATCACTCTGGCTCAAATGTCTCACTAGGAAATTCACGATTACTGAAAATCAACAATAAACAGCCAAGTATTCTAAACAACACTAAACTAAAAACGATTAATGGCGCCAAAAAAACATGTGGTATGGGGAAACTAGTTGTGAAAATGTGTAACATTGAAAAACAAATGAATGTTTTTGTGATAGATGAAGTAAACTTCGATTATGATTTCCTGATAGGACTAGACTGTATAAAAGAATTTCAATTGGTTCAAGATGGAAACCTAAACATCAGTCAAAAAACCAAGGAAAAAATAATAATAATATTCCAGAAGAAATAAAAACTGATGAATTAATAAATAAAACTATCACAGAAGAAAGAGAAAAACCAATGGCTGAAATTTCCAACCACTTGGTAAACTTAAATGAACACATTCAAGAAAAAGATTTCAGAATCTCGATAAATCATTTAGATTGTGAAAAACAATCTAGAACAAATGAGTTAATAAATGAAAATGTAATTATTTTTGCAAAGGAAAAATATGATATAGGTACGGTTACTGACTATGAAGCACACATCGACTTATATGTGGAAAAATATTGCAGTAATATACCGTATCGTTGCACATTCGAAGATAGAAATGAACTAAACTATTGGAAAAAAAACTTATTGGAGAATTATATATCCATCCATACATCAAAATCCAGATTATGCATAGGTTTTCGAAATCTTAACAAAATTGTTGTACCTCAATCGCAGCTATTTCCACTTATTGAAGATCTTATGGTAAAAACAAGGAATTGTAAATTTTTTTTAAGCTCGATATAAACTCAGCATTTTGGTCAATACCCTTAAGAATTTCAGACAGATATATAACAGCATTTGTCACCCCAGAAGGACATTTCCACTGGACTTGTTCACCATTCGGCCTAAAAACCGCACCAGGTATATTCCAAAGAATAATATAATAAGAAAACTCAACTAACAGACTTCACTGTTAATTACATAGACGACATATTATTGGTATTCTAGAAAACATTTTCTGATCATATTGAACATCTGACGCAGGTATTTCAAGCTATACAAATCGAAGGTTTCAGATTAAAATTCTCAACACGTAATTTTGCTGCGGATTCAGTGAAGAATTTAGGTCACATAATAGGAGAAAATTCAGTAAAACCACTAAAAGATAATCTGATTTCCATAAAAACTTTCCAATACCAAAGACACAAAAAAACTTTTGTGAATGAGAAATTTTTACCATAAATATGTGCCAAAAATAGCTATAAAATTGGATCCGTTACATAACTTATTGAGGAAAGGCCAAGAATTGAATTGGACCGAAGAATGTCAAAGATCTTTTGACGATATGAAACAAATTTTATGCACACAGCCTGTATTAACAATTTTTTACCCTAATCGACCGATATACATATATACAGATGCTAGTCTTCAAGTACTTGGAGCTGTACTGAAATAACCACAAGAAGATAAAACAGAAAAACCAGTGGCATACTTCTCAACAAAATTGAATGAAGTACAGAAATGGAAAAAAGGTATATACCTAGAATGCTTGGCTGTGAAAGAATCTGTACGATATTGGCAACATTTATTAATAGGAAGAAAATTTATAGTATTCTCGAATCACAAACCATTAGAAAATTTGAATATCAGATCAAGAACTGATGAAGAGCTTGGGGACTTAACATATTATCTATCCCAGAAATTAAATATGAACCTGGCAAATATAATGTTAATGCTAACTGCCTTAGCAGAAACCCTGTACTAGATCCATATGAAAACATAGAAGAACTGCTGAAAATTATAAACATGATAACACTGGAAGATATTCTAATAGGTCAAGAGGGTAATGGAGAAATACAATTTATAAAAAAAAAGGAAAAATGCAGAAAAAATTATATCATCAGAAAAATTTAGTATCAAATTTATCAAGGACACTGATGAAAACCTTTATCACATAGGCATTAAACACATGCAGAAAAACATATTCCCGTAGTATACGACAAAGAATTCAATGCAGAATATGAAGACAATTTGTAAAAATTGCATAAAAAATAAGACAAGAGGGCAGAAAAAATATGGCTTAATGTCACACTTGGGCCCAGCCACAATGCCTTTTGAAATCATGTCAATATACACTATGGGAGGTATTGGTGGATCTCGATCTACAAAAAAATACCTCTATTTGCTGGTAGATCGTTTCACAAGGTATGCTTACATTCTAACGTCAAAGACTCAAAACGGAGCTGATTTTATTAAACTAGTGAACGGCATCATCGTGAACGGCATCATCGAGAACGGTAAAATGAATATGATTATATCTGACCAATACCCAGGCATAAACTCAAGAGAATTTAAAAGATTTTTGGAAGAAAAACATATACAATCGATATGCACAGCAGTAGGTAAACTCTCCGTCATCTAACGGCCTAAACAGACGACTGAATCAAACATTAGTTAATGAAATCAGGTGTAAAATCAATGAAAAGAAATTGAAAGCTGCATAGACAACTATAGCAAATGAATGTGTAAAAAATATATAATAATACAAAACATAGCGTAACTTGATTCGCTCCATCATACTTAATGAATAGTACCGGTAATACCGAGAGAGCTAAGAGAAATAACAACGAAACAGAATTTGATAAGAGACAAAGAAATTGATCTGAAAATTTTATTAGTCACATAACCATAACAAAAAAACTATGATAAAAATCGGAAACAGTGGGATTTCAATGTCGGTGATTTGGTATTTGTAGAAAATGGAAACAAGCTGAATATAAAAAAAACGTGACGAATTGTGAATTGGACCATACGAGGTACTAGAAAAAATTTCAAACTCCATTTTTAAAATAAATACGGGTCACAAAAAGACAGAGTCGAATTTCTTTCACTTATCAAAGTTTGTCCCATCCGCAACTCCCGAAGACTCGGAAAAATCAAGAAAAATGAGATAATAACTATTAATTTATGAATTATGTTTTTGTTTCAAGTGAAAATGAATATATTTTGTCCTCAAGGAGGGGTGATGTAAAGAAAAAATATTTTCTTTGTTTTGAATATTACCACGCAGTTTCAAGCGTCGGCAGCGTCATACCCGGTATAACGGGATGATCTGACAAAAAGGAACATTAGTCAATATTTTACCTATTGACACGTAGTTAATTATCATTTTATGAATTTAGTTACTACTTGTGATTAGGAACTGACATTATGATTTATGAACTAAAAATGTCGATTCTCTTATGCCAGGTAAGGTTTTGTAAATAATAATTTAAGATTTGTAAATAACGAAAAATATATTTCTCTTATTGCAGAAACTCAGTTGTGTTCTTATCATCGTTGTCATACCTTCTAATTGATCAAAATATCCACTATATATATATATATATATATATATATATATAATAATAGGAGAACATATTAATGTTAATATATGAATATATAGTACATTGAGTTAAATTTTGTGGTAAAGTTGTACATTTTTTAGGAACTGCAGTACTGTAATTGCTTCGTTGGGGTTACTCAATAATTCTTCTATGTTGGAATTAAGGTGGAGCTGCTGTCTTTCTATTAGGTATTGTTGACATTCAGTGAGAATGTGTTTGATTGTGATGCTACATTGACATTTTTGACAAAATGGAGGGTTGCTACGGGACATCAGGTGACCGTGGGTAAGTCTGGTGTGTCCAATTCGTAGTCTTCTCATCACTGCTAAGTTTTGTCTCGAAAGTTTAGAAGGTTCGGTGAGATATGGGTGATTTATTGAAGGCTGGATATTGTGTAGGCTTGAATTGATGGAATCCCAGTGTTGTTGCCACAGGCTTTTGAATTTGTGTTTGATGAATTGCTTAAGATCTTTTGCCGTTTGTATAGTGTTATCGGTGTTGATAGGTGTTGTGGTGTTTTTAGCTAGCTGATCGGCCAGTTCATTGCCCTCAATACCAATATGGGATGGTATCCATAAGATGGTAACTGTTATGTTTTGGGAAGTGATTGATTGGTAGGTGTCGTGTATATTTTGTACAAGAGAATGTTCGGTGAAAATATGTTTAATGGAGTTAATTGATGCAAGAGAATCAGTGCATATACAAACGTTCTTGTGAGGAAAGGATATGTGCTTGAATGCTTGTAGGATACTGAATAATTCTCCGGTGTGTATACTACAGAATGAGGATATAGTGGATGAATATATAGGGGATTCGGCAGTTGTAACAGCACAACCCACTCCTGTCTCATTTTTTGATGCATTAGTGTACAATATCAAGTCGTGTTGATTTCTGTTTATTATCTCTAGAAATGATTTTTTAATTAAAGCATTGGGGGTTTCGTTTTTTTTGAATTTGGTAAGGGATGTGTTGATTTGTGGAATGTTTTTTGTCCAAGGGGGGATTAAAGAGAGAGGTATTGGAGTTGTTTGTGAGAAATCGACTTTAAAGGCATTGATTCTATAATCAACGGTATGGTTTTTATTGTAGGAGTTGGTGACATATTGGATATGTTGTGATTGGTTGGTATTAATAGGTTATATACGGGGTTAGATGGATCGGAAGATACAGAAACTGCGTAATTTAGTAGTAGTTGCTGGCGCCTTATCCACAAAGGAGGTTCATTCGCTTCACAATAAAGGCTTTCTGACGGACTGGAGCGGAACGCTCCAAGACATAGGCGGAAGGCTGTATTTTGCACAGAATTCAGAAGATTTATTTGTGATTTGGACGCAGAAGTGTATATGAGGCAGCCGTAATCAAGCTTCGGTCGAATTAGTGATCTGTACACTTTTAGGAGAGAGTTTTCATCAGCACCCCAGTGATAATTAGAGAGCGTTTTAATGAGATTTAGTCTTCTAGAACCTTCCTTTTTTATTTCGAGGATGTGTTGTTTCCATGAGAGACGGGTATCGAATACCACACCCAGGATTTTGCAATGATTGACTACTGGGAGAGGGATGTTATTGATTGAAATGTTGGGTATGGGGGGTAATGAATGTTTACTAAATCTGATGATTTTGGATTTTGTCGGGAATAATCTTAATCCCAGTTGGCTTGTTTTGTTTTGTAGAGTATTTACTGCAGTTTGAATGAGGGAAGAGGTAGTGATCATTGATTGCCCGTGACAATAAATCACTAGGTCGTCGGCGTACATTGCATGTTTGATGGGAGCAGTGAAGTAGGAGCAGAGGTCATTTGTAACAAGGTTAAATAAGGTGGGGCTTAGCACAGAGCCTTGAGGTACTCCATCTGTTTGGGTGTACGTTGTTGAAAGAATACCGTTAAGACTTACTCTAAAGAACCTAAGAGATAGAAAGTTTTCAATGAATTTAAACATGTTTCCATTGATATTGTAAAGCATTAATTTATTGAGTATTGTCTGCCTATTTATGTTGTCGAATGATCTTTCTATATCAAATGAGGCGAGTATGATTTCTTGTTTTTTATTTAACGCTGTAGCAATGTGTGTATGAAGCATAACCAAATTATCTCGAGTTGATCGATTTCGTCGGAATCCAGATTGTTCTTTCGATATAATCTTGTATTTATCTAGGTACCAAACAAGTCGCTTGTTAATCATTTTTTCCATAATTTTACACATAGTGCATGTTAGTGAGATGGGTCTATAGGACTTAGGTGAGGTAGGTGCTTGGTCAGATTTTTTAATAGGTATTATAATGGATAATCGCCATTGGGATGGAAATTTTTTGGAGGACCAGATTAAGTTGAATAGTTCCAGAAGTTTTAGTTGTCCTAAGGTATCGAGATTTTGAAGAAAAATGTAGGGCAGGTCATCAGGCCCAGCTGCATTTTTTTTGCAGGATTTTAATGCAGTAGTAAGTTCTTGTGGAGAGAAGGGTATATTGAGGGAATCTACGTCAAGTTTGATTAGAGAAGGGCCTGGTGACATAGTTTTTGCAGGGGTCGGGGAAATTTCACTACGGAATTTAACTTCGTAATGTTTGGCCATAATTTCAGCTATTTCTTGGTTATTATTTATTATATTTCCATTATATATGAGATTTGGTATTTTACTATTGGTATTTTTCCCTTGAATACTCTTAATTTTTTTCCAAACCTGATTTGGAGGAGTGCTTTTATTTATGGATGAAATGTAGCTTTTCCAGGAGGATTTTTTACTCTGCTTTATAATATATTTTGTTTTTGCTCTGGCTCTCTTGAGCTTAATCAAATTCTCGGGTGTTTTGTTCTGTCGATACAGTTTTAGTGTCAATTTTTGTTGTTCTACCGCACTTTTACAGGAAGGATTCCACCAGGGAACAGTTTTGTGTCTGTAGGAATGTTTAGTTTTACCTATGTGGGTCTCAGCAGCTGATATAATGCATGTTGTGAAGAGCAGTATGTTATTATCCATATTTTCAGATAGAATAAGGGAGGATAATGTAGTTTCTGTTTGAGACATATAGCTGTCCCAATTAGCGCTGTTTAGTTGCCAATATGTTCTTGTTGAAATTTGTTGGTTAGGAGGTTCATCGGAAGAAATGACTATAGGAAAATGATTGCTGTCATACAGATCATCTTCAACGTGCCAAGTTAGTAAAGGGGCCGACTTAGGGTCACAGAGGTTTAGGTCGATAGCAGAGAAAGACCCAGAAGAAATATTGAGGTGAGTATTGGATCCTGTGTTTAGTAGGCATGAGTTAGAGCAATTTATTACATTCTCGATGGTTCTTCCTCTGCCAGATGTTGAATTAGATCCCCATAGGTTATTATGAGCATTGAAGTCGCCTGCTAGAATGTATGGATGAGGGAGTTGGAAGATGAGGTTTACTGATTCCACCTCTGTAAGCGAATAGTTAGGTGGAATATATATGCTACAGACAGTTAGTTTATTTGGGCACCAAATAGTTACTGCTATAGCTTCAAGATCGGTGGTAAGAGGCAAAAGCGATGAGAATAGTTCGTTAGAGGTGAATATAGATGTACCACCACTAGCTCTATTGCAGTTTTCGCGTATGTAGTGATAGCCTTCAAAATTTTTTAATTGTGGGAGTTTAGAGACTTTTGAGTTTGTTTCTTGGAGGCATAGTATTTGGATGTTTTGCTCGGATATAAGTTGTTGGATTCTTTCCAGACGTGGAAAGAAACCGTCACAATTCCATTGTATTATCTTGAAGGTTAATGATATTTAAAAATAGAATGAGAACGCTTTGCGAGAAATTGTGTGTATTTATGTTGATTGTTGGTCGTGTTGGTACTGATGTATATTTAGCTCATCATCAGTTGGATTTTCAGATGTACAGCTGCTTTTATCATCGGATGTATCTTCAGCATTAAGTTGATGTTTTATTTTGTTTTGAATTCTCGAGATTCGATTTTTAAGGGATCGTTCTTTGGTTTTGGAGCGTAGGAGAGATAAATCGTTTAGAAGTCCTTGAATATTTGGAGTAAAGGAAAGAGCTTCGTTGAATGGGTCTGAGCTGCCAAATGAATTTTCTAAGAAGGCAGTCAGTTGGGTTTGAGTGAGAGTGAGATCAGTCGGTTTATTTTCAGAGAGTTCGTGTACTGCAGTATTGACACTGGCTGACAGTTTGGAATCTTCTTTGGGAGATGTTTTAGGTTTTTTTATAGTAGGCTTAGGTGTATTTTGGGATAATGTAAATGATGGTGGAGGCATTTGGTTTTCTGTGGGGGTTGAAGAGGGGGAAAGTTGGGGAGGAGTTTCCGTGTTGCTGGCCGAGGATAGAAATCTTTTTTGACCATGAGTTGAACAGTCGAGATTGGGGAGTTGTCCTGGGTCTGTTGATTTTGTATTAGTTTGATCAACAATGGGAGTTGAAATTTCAGATACGATTACGGGGGAAGACATTGGGAGTGAATCGTTTGTATGCAGTGATGGATTTTGGATAGGATTACTGGGAGGATTAATACAAGCCTCGGCAGTATGGCCGGGTTGTTTGCACAGAAAACATTCCAGTTTGTCAGTGGAGATGAAAATTCTATAAGGAGTATTATCATGTGTTATTAAGAGAGACGTTTGCAAGGAAAAATTATCTGAATCTGGTAAAACAAAAGTCATTCTTCGGAAACTCATAATGTGTGCATCTGGTACACCACATTTCAAAAATGAGACAGGGGAGGCTAATTGAAGGCCTATGTTTTCGAGTGATTTTTCAATGATAGAATGTGGTATAGTAGGGGATACGTTAGATATCAGTATTCGTTTGGCTGGTGTAATGAGTCTACGTATAGGGATAATAGTTGATTTCACAGATATGCTATCGTGTGTTTTGAGTAATTTATCGACGATAGATGTGGAACTTAAATAAATGCACACACGGTTGTTCGATATTTTAGAAGCAAAGGTAACATTTTTTGGATTGACGATTTCACCAATAGCTTTTATGTATTCAAAAAGAGCTGTATCGGGGATAGTATGCATAACAATTGCCTGTTCTCTTTTAGGAAAAGTTGGCGGGGGGGGGGGGGTTTGTTTGAGCTGCGGCTACGTAAGATTTTGTAATAGTGGGGATATTTAGTGTTATAAATGAGGATGGTTGAGGTTGTGTTTCAGTTTGATCCATTTTTGTAAGAGGTCCTGGATACCAAAACCTCTACAGAGTAATAGGACAAGAGTCCTAGATGGACTCTTGGGAATGAAAGGAAATAACAGTTACCTGTGTTAATGGTCCGCCACTGGTGAAAACTAGGTTCTTCAGTTGATGAAATTAACTGTTTATAAATGTATTTTTGTAAGTTCATTCACAAAAGATGTAGAATCTCACATTATATAGTCATTAACTTTTTCACAACACCGTAAAAAGGAATAAAAACTCGTAACTGGTAAATGTATTGTTCAGACGACCGATAATCGATGTTTACTCGTAGGCTGCCTAAATATGAATGTATATAAAATATTAATTGTCGACGTTTTCACAATTTGTGATTGTAGCTACACTATTGTGAACACACCTTTACCACTGAATATAACCTATTTCAATTTTGACAGCAGTTGTCAAATTAATATGCCCGGCTCAGATGAATATTAAATTTTGTACTGAAAGATAAATCAATACACAATCGACTTACTCACTCTTATCTCAGGGAGGGATCAAAGATTTTAAATAATAATTCAAATTTATAAATTTCAATGAATTCTCCAAATTACGTATTACGCTATTCCAAATCTAGAGTAACTGTTTGTTCAATATACTACGTGACACTTAAATTATCTTATGACATATATGATTTTACTGTCACTGGAAATTAACCAAATGTCACTTATTATATCAAAATTTCTATAGCATGAAAAAATATCAAACACAATGAGAATAGATATGAAATGAGTACCACAGTGAGTTGGAATCAAATTTATATAATATATGATCAGATAACAAATTACAAAAAAAATCATAACTTTTCAAAAATATCATAAACGAAAACAAAGATAGAATTTTCTATCAACCTTAATATTAAAACAACCTATATTAGGAATCTACTAGCTAAATATTTTCATCAAAAGTTCAAAATGTCTGATTTTATACTTGATGTATATCAATGTCAAATACGCAAATTTCCGTGCAAATTGTCTATTCCAAAATTTTCTTCACTTGACGTTGAATTTTATATGTGTAACGTTACTGTGATTTAGATCAAATTTATTATCATAAGATGCATCTATTTTGAAATATATTTAAGAAAGGCCTATTAATTCTCGAGAAATAATGTAAATAAACTGGACAGGACTCACCAACTAGGTACTGGTTAACTAGCTCGTATTCTAAAACGTATTTAGATTTCAGCAACACTTTCTAAATTTATAATTTAGAAACCGGAAAACCACTTGTACTTTAACGATGTAATTCTTCTGCGAAATATACACGCACTGGCTTTACAATGCAAGGTTTTATGATCTGATAATATATTCATATAATTACTATTATATTCTTAAATAAATTTGAGGCAACTCTTAGTTAGATGTTGTCTCGTGGGGGTTTCAAATTCAACTGCCTAAACTTTTTACATAAATAAATCTCTTCTCCTTTGGTATCTATCATTAAGTATATTCTGCATTAATGTCATCCGAAATTGGAATGTCAAATTTTATTTGTATATTGAATTTTTAAAATTGTTGATTCTACAGTGTGTATCACAAGTATCACATACAAATATAGACATTTCTCCTTATTTTAATATATATATATATATATATATATATATATATATATATATATATATATATTATATATATATATATATATATATATATATATATATATATATAGCAATAACCTCCTGAGGAAGTTGTGAAGTACAACGAAATATAGAGGCACGTTGAACAAAAGAGTTTAACTTTTTATACAGACCGATTACCCAATATTTACCTTTCGTTTCCTTTAACATAGTACGGTCGTTATCTCAACTTTAATAATTCTATATATATATATATATATATATATATATACATATATATATATATATATATATATATATATATATATATAATATTTTGGAGAAATATTTATTTATTTATTTAGCGTATGGCATTACACATCATGCAACAGGGTAAAATAAAAAAGTTAAAATTAAAATTAAAATTAAAAAATTAAGGTATATACAAAAACACAAACAGGAATGTAAATGACAAAGAGCGAACAAATCAAATGAAATCAAAAACTAACATTAACCTTACATATATAGTCTTCTGCGGCGTCGGTTATCATCAGAAAATCTGAGAAGTTTCCAGCATAAGTCCTTGTTTCGCATTCGGATACTATGTGGTGAACGGTTTGACGTTCTGCTCCGCAGTCACAGCCGGAATTCGGTATTTTACCCCATTTATGGAGGGAATCTGCACAAATTCCATGGTTGGTGCGAATACGATTTAGGGATGACCATATATGGCGAGGCAGTTCATACCCAGGTGGTTTCTCCGTGATGCAGGGGAGGGTTTGACAATGCCCGGGGCCCACTACCTGCCATTGTTCTCTCCAAGATTCTATGATGGTAAACCCTGTTCGTTGCATTTCCTTGGCTCTTACTATTGCTGGGTGTCTGAACCGAAGTCTGCCGTTTTCCAGGTCAGGTATGTCGCGATGTATGGGTAACTGTTGGTTGTCAATCAGTTTTTTGTATTCCCGAAGAAGAGCATTTCTTCGCCAGAGATCTGCGGGTGGTATATGGCTCAAAACAGGCAGCCAGTGTGTTGGAGTTGAGCGAATGGTTCCGCTTATAATTCGCATGGTCTTGTTGAGCTGCACATCGATTCTATTTGTGTGAACACTATTCAACCATACCGGGGCGCAATATTCCGCTGTCGAATAGACCAGTCCAAGTGCTGTAGTGCATAATGTGTCAGCCGAAGAACCCCATGTGGTACCGCACAACTTATGGAGAATATTATTCCTCGTGTTTAATTTAGCTGCAGTGTTTTCCAAATGCTCCCAAATATTTCGTACGCGGGTTGCTTCGAAGATGGATTCCCTCAAAATAGACGTTTAGTCTTCTGTTTGCTGATTTGTTGCAGAGATGGAAGCAGGTAGTCTGTTTTTGTGTGGTTCGGTTGTAACTTCCATTTACGAAAATATGTTAAATCAGATAACAAAGTTGTCTCCCTTGCTTCGAACGTCTTATGTTGTGTTGCCAGGACCCAGTCAACCGCATATCCGAACCTTTTGGAAGTTGTATCTGATATGTCGGCGATATATAAGCTGAACAATAACGGAGCCATTACAGAGCCTTGTGGTAAGCCATTATTTAAGACTCTTTGGGTACTTGACTGTTCCCCTGCTATCACCTGGAACGTTTTATCGGCCAGCTTGCTGTCAACGAGTCTGGTAATCCTATGGCAAGGAATCACTGGGATGAACTTGTGAAGCAGGCCATGACTCCAGACCGTATCGTATGCAGCAGGTTTTATGATTTTGGAGTGCTTCATTTGCTGTGGTTTTTTACCATGTATCATCATATCTGTGAAGAAGTCGGCCAGCCATCCTCTTGCGTATCCTCCACAGTTTAACCTTCCAGTAGTCGCGGGTGCTGCTCAACTAAAATGGTCGCGGATGTATCCGATGGATACATAACTTTTATTATTAAAATACAATTCCAATTTTTAAAACGGTAAATTTTGTGTGCTAGTAAATAATAGAGAGCAATGATTAAATTCGTTTACATATGTATTTTCAGTAAAAATATGATTACATAAATCAATGATTCTTAAAATATATAAAAAATTAAATAATTTGCTGTTATTTGCATAAGTTGCGTATTGTGAGCCATTAATCCACATATCTTAATCTTCTAGTCTACTTTTCTTGGTGGGCACTCCACAATTGTCAAGACAAACGACACTAGAGTGTTGGAGACAAATATGTCTTTGGCAGAAGGAGCATTGAAATTTTGTTAACCTGGTGCGTTTTTCTCGCTGGCATGGCACACAACGTTTACGTTTTTGCTAATTGTTTTGATCATTTGGTTGCTGCACTTTTTCTTCTTCTTGTCCGACTACTTCTTTGAGTCTGGTTGATAGCTCGCGAGGTAGACCAATGTTGGAGGTACTACATCTTTGGAGGTGTGGTTTGACTAGTGAGTTACCAAGTTTTCGCAAAAAATGCCGCATACTTTTTGTTTCATTTCCGTTTCCTATATGAATAACTTGGGAGTTTATTCATCCCACATTAAGCATCGAAAAAATTACAACCATCGGCCAACGTCTTGTATTCCTGGCAACACTGTGAGAGGAATATAATTTATCTACAACGTCCACACCTCCCTTGGTTTCGTTATAGAAAGTAATTATTTCGGGTTTCATATGATCCCCAGTAGTATCGTCAATTTGGTCCTCAAAGTGTAAACTAGAAATTAGAACAACATGTTTGTTTTTTTTGGGAACGTAGGACACTATTGTTCCTTCTTTTCTGAAACCAAACATACTTGATTTTACAGGACTTTCTTTCAAAACTTTCAACGGTGTTGGAATTTGCCACTTGTTTCTTTTTAATGTTCCTACCATGGACAACTTATGGTTTATAGCTAAATCTTGGAGTAATGAAACATCGCTGAACCAATTGTCCATACTGACGTTACGTCCAGTGTTGTGTATGGGTAAGATCATCCTTTTAAAAACATCAACGCTTTTGTTGCTGATAGAACAGGGGCCATCTGATTGTGTTCCAGCATAAATTTCCATATTACTGGTGTAATATGTTTTAGCATCAACCAGCGCAAAGATCTTATTACCGTACTTGGCCGGTTTTGATGGTATATATTGAATAAAGTTACACCTGTCTCGAAACGCTTCCAGCTTTTCATCGATTGTTACATTAGCTCCTAGAGAATAAGATGTTTTACTGTTTTCAACAAACATCTCAAATATTTCTCGCACGGCAGCTAACCGATCAATTTTTTTTCTCTCATCTCTAGACTATCGGTTATCGAACCTGATACAGCGCATCAGGAATCTAAAACGAATTAAGCTCCTCGTCAATCTGAATATTTCAACACCGTTTCTTGTTGCGTCCCACAGCTCTCCTAAGTTCAATCGACCGCCTTTATAATGTCCAGCCAAGTAAAATAGGCCAATAAATGCATGGATTTCGATCATATCAGTAATACGTGCGTCTCTTCCTCTGCTGAAATTGGGTTGTACACTTATATGCTGATTCGTGTAAGTGACTATGAGGTTTAGAATACGGTCATCGAATAGACACTTTTACGCTTCAAAGCATCCTGTAACTTGGCGAGCGTTGCCAATAACTCCTGGAAGACGTGCAAGTATGTTTTACTCCTCTAATCTTCTTTTTCTGTTATAGGGTGTTTTTTTCCATAAATATTTGTCAACGATTTTTCCGTTCTTTTTTCTGACAGCAACATAATAATTTTCATCTTCATCATTAATGATATACTTGCATCCGTATCGTCTTGTTCACTATCTGAATCCTATGTTCTTTCTTCTATGGCTTCGGAACAGTCAGTATCATAATCTTCTTCTAAGACGTCTTTAACTGGGTCATCATCATCGTCTTCAAGAAGGGGTCGTTGGAGCTCTAATACGTCTGCGTCATTATTGAAGCTATACATTCTCTTGGAAGCCATAATTCACTGCAAAAACAACAAAAATCCTTAATAGTTAGGACAATAATTTAGAACAGGCAAGAATGCTCGCGGGTATCTCACAGATACAAGTTTATTTTTCTTCATGTTTCTCAGTAGCTAAGTATAAAATATTAACAGATGGTCTACTTGAAACAAAAAGGACTGCGCTTATATAAATTAAATAAATATACAAGCAAATTAGCAAAACTTACATGAATGATTGCAGTGTATCTCTCAAATACAAGTGGCACTTTTTTTACAAACTGTTCACTCTACAAAGTTTGCACTAATACTAACCTCAAAACTTCCCTCGAGCAGGTAGGTAGACGAGAGCACATCCCCACCGCTAAGTAGGTGTTCGAGATATATGATAAAAAAGTATCGGTATGTATATCTCAGATACGCGCGACTACTGGAAGGTTAAGAGGAGTTCCGGGTGGATTCCGTCAAATCCAGGCGCTTTCCCTGACTTTACATCCTTCAACGCTGTTTCTTCTAGTGAGAATTGATTGGAAAACTGCGTATGTTCTTCACGTGTTAATTTATGTGCTTTAAGCTCGCGTTTGATTTGCCTTGTGTGAGCTTTGTCTGGCCGAGCTTTGGAAGTTTGTATAATATGTGCAGCGATTTTGCTGGAAGGTATCGCTGTATCTTTGCGTGCGTTCCTCTTCCCATCATTTAGCTTTCTTAAGAGCGACCAAACTTTACTGCTAGACGTTTTAAAATCCAGTGCTTGTACAGTTTCCACCCATCTCTCTCGTCGAGCTATATCAAGGTTGCGTAGCAGCTCATCCGCGATTTCATGGTCGTTACTGTCGAGAAATGCCTTATATTGGTTTTCGAGGTCATCGTTCCATCCCGGGATATATTGTTTTCGGTATCCTCTAGGTATATTCTTTTTTGCTAAACTTACAATTGCTCTTACAAACCTTTTATAGTTCTCTAATTTAGGAGGAATCCATCCCAGACACTTATCTAGGTTATTAGAGAAATTTTTCCATTTTACCTTTTGGAAGTTCCATCTTGGGCGAGGAAGAGAGGTTACCATGGGGATAGTTATGCCGAACTCTATCAAAGCGGGTGGATGTTGGCTATGTGGAAAGTCTGTCAAGATATTGTGAGATGCTTTCAGTGGTAGGTTATCATTATTTGTAGTAACGGAGCATAGGTCTGGGTTGTAACCCCGTTTCCAAGCTGCTGAAAAAAAGGAGTCTCGATCTTTCGCGTCGAATACGAGGTAGATATTATTTACGTCTGCCCATCTTGTAAAGGCCTCACAATTTCCATCATTTTCTTCATATTTCCATTGTGTGTGATAGCTGTTAAAATCGCCAATATAGATAGAATGATGTTGGAGCCGGGGTAAGACTTGTGGGGACCACGAAGCTACCGGAGGTTTGTATATATTGGCCACGGTCAGCCTTCCCATTTGGATAGTCACATTATGTATGTTGTTGTCAGAGGAAGCAGAGCACAAGTTAGCATGTTCGATGTTGGAAGTATAATAGTGATAAACTAAAATTAGGGCTAGGTACAATCTAGTTTTTGCGTTATTAGATGATGGTAAGATAATTGAAGTGAAATGAAATATTATAGCTTATGCAATAGAAGATTTGCAGGAACCATTACTACGTGATTATAACAGGAGAAGACGTGGTAGTCGTAATAAAAACAGGAATCTTTTACTATCAATATTTTTCTCCTCAACCTGGGATAAATACTTTCCGAGATACAGCCTGTTACCTCGCTTAATAGGCTACCCTATACAGACGCCATGATACACGCATGCATTTTGGCGCAAATTTGAAATATAAGTTTGAATAACTATATTTTTTCAAAGATTTCTTAATTCCAAGAAAATATAATATTTTTTGAAAATAGTAACTACTTCGAAACATCTTGATATTAGTCATTAACCCTATTCATACTCTTCTAAAGAACCCATGAAACGAGCCGTTAATGGAACCCATTTGGAGGGCGTAGCTCAACCTTAAGCGGAAAACTGCATAATGCGAGGCATAATGCATACAACAGAGTGAAATAATGAACAGTGTACGTGCCGTGGTAAGAATAGGCTATATACTAAGGACGTGCTCCGCTTGAGTCAATAATTGATTACATGTGGTGTCTTATATAACTCCAAATATTGAGAATATACTCAAGCTGGTTGAAGCATCGTGAATTACATTAAGTTTAATAACGTGTTTTATTCAAATTTCTGTTGTCGCTGTAACTCTGGTGAGAACATAATCGATTAAGTCAATTTCTTTGGAGTAAAAAGGTACTAATTTACATATTAATAGTCTTGCTGCCTAATACTGCGATGAATGTTTTGTAATTTAGATTTTCAACTATTATAAAGATAGGGATGTGGAATGGAAATATTTGGATTGCCAGAACATCGGCACATTTATGTCTAATTTCAGTATATTATTTAATTTATGATACTGTTGATTGTGATTTCAGAAAAAATAGTATGTGTACCTCGTGGTAAAAGCATTGTCATCCGAAAATGTTATCTGTAGAGTACAGATACCTAGTGTAAAACTTGTGAATCATCATTGAAACGTCATTCTAAATATAGTTTTCGTATGTCAAAATAACCGCTTACATATTTCTCTAAAATCATAATGAACCACTTACATATCTGTTTAAAATCATAATTAACCCAATAATTACAACGTTACATGGTGTTAGAATTATGAAAAAACGTGAGAAAGTTGTAAAATGGCTACGAACGATTTGACTCCATTGAACCTTCCAGCCATATTGCTGCCTCCATCATATCCTTGTCCACGAAGATTATCAATAGAAAGACCAAGTTGCTCAATTTGATTTTTATGACCTCTTTGATGCATTGGCCAGTTGTAGAGTGCAGCTCAATAAAACCCAAAAAACTTCCTTTATATCATACGTACTATCCAAATACCTCACACAGAATGTCGTTTATACTTTGGTACTTATATCGGTTGTTTCGTCGCAAATTATTGTAAAAAATTTTGATTGTTTTATAGCATTGATAATTTCAGTAGTTATAACCTTCCCAATGCAAAATATTATTTCATTTTGGATTGTTTTACTAATCATTGTACAGTTCTTTGGTTCTGTTAGTATATGATTTTTAAGGCTTAAATCTCCAGAATCTATACGAAAAGTAAATAAGTTCCTAAAAATGCCATCATTACTTTCTGAAAGATTTTGGTTTGAGCTATCTTTAATATCTATATTTCCATCATCTCTATGCACTCTAAGAGATAATTTGTTATGGGCACAAAATAGAATTGTTTTAATAATCGGCACTAATCGCTGTCGATTAGCTTCAATTATTTCTGCTTTTTGTTTATCTAATTGCACAGAAATACTGACAGACTTTTCAGACATTTGTATGTTTAAAAAATCATTTGCTTTTTTAACTGAAAATTTATGGTAGTTGGTGTGTTCATGCTGCGTAAGCATTTCCCGGGCTTTTTTAAACTTAGTTAGCGGTTCCCTTACAAGCATTTTAAGAATCTGAAAAATAATAAGCTAAGGTTACGATATAGTTTAGTTAGTTTCAGTTAGTTTTTTAAAACCTTATTTCATTAAAACAATAGGCTCATTTACCAATTTTTTATTGTAAATTCTGAAATAACATAATACATTTAGTAAGTATGCAAAATATCAAATTTTTCAAATGATTTTTAACCACCTAAAAAAACTTTTAAAGTTTATAAAATTAATTAAAACTATGACGTCAGACCATCTTTTTTCACCAAGTAATTCGTTGCCACAACGCTTTACCTTTGCTTTGCGTCTGTCAGCCTGACGGAAAAATATCAACACTTTTTGTGACAAATGTCAGAAAAAGGTAACGACAATGTTATTCGAAGCAGGTAGCGCAGGTGTCCAAGATCGCAATTTATATGTGAAAAAGACTGTATGACGTCACATTTTAAAATAGCCTTAGATTATTCTAGCTCTAAAATTTTTGGTAATTTTCGTCCAATGGGGCTAATTCTGTTTTTAAAGCTTAAAATAAAAGGCAAACTACAATAATCGTATAAAAAGAGTAACTTTGGAAATATGACTAAATGAGCCTATTATATAACTATTTTATTCTCACTTGGCTACCCATACCTCCGCCATCTGGTGCAACTAGCACACAAAATTTACAAAATCCTCAAGTTTTACTTTCGCTATACGCAAGCCAGTTATACTGTTGTAGCCAATGGACACCGAATTTACGCATTTGCTGTTTCCTTTCTTGTTGCAATGGAAAAACATATTTTGAGTCAGAGATCCAAGTATTGCTTAGAAAATTTATTTTTTCATGGACACTTAAAGATTGTCCGACTGCATTCCCAATATCATATAGCTGGCTGCCATTCTTAAAAAAAATGAACAAATTTAATTTCATAGTTGTATTGTAAAGTTTTTTATTTTTATACGATATTTTTGACGTATTGTATTGACGTTACAATATTTAAAAGCAAATTTCTTTGACTTTTGGTTGACCTATACATTATTTAACAAATAAAGCAGGTCATAGGTATTAAATTCAAAAAATTATATTATTTATAATTTTATTTGAAGTAAGTTAGAATTATATACCAAATTTGAACTTCACAGATATGACAGAAAAAAATAGAACGAATAGTACGAACTCAATAAAATAACTTTTTTGCCTATGTAATTAAGATTTTAAACTCAAACGCAAAGACAAAATACCATTACCATTACCATCCTATAAAATGCTTAAATAAACCAAAATCAATATAAATTCCTTTTTTTCGCTCTAAGAAGCTTCTAACCCAAATGAACACTTAACAGTTTACACATATTTGAAAATAACGGTAAAGTAAGACTAAAATACAAAATGTTAAAATATTTTTTTTAGATCTAACTGTACGTCACTTCCTGTAATTCTTTGAACATACAAAAAAATATTGTTTATTTTTATCCCTTTTTCCTTTTTATCATTTATTACGAAATATGAAAAGGCATATTATAATTATATACTTACGCTTTGCTGTGAGGGCTCCTTAGGAAAACGGCTAGGTTGACTACTAGTAATTGCCTCAAATTCTTGCGAGCCACTGCCAGTACTGCCACTACTTGTTGAGGCTACTATAACGATGTTTTCTTCTATAACATTACTACCACAATGTCCCACCTCCACAACCGTATTATTTTTTGGCTTTTTTGTAAAAAAAGATGTTAATGTCGTTTGTGATCGCATCATTTTACACAGGTCAAAATGAGACAAAAAATAACTTGTATTCGCTATGAACGTCAAACACAATCTGAATAATAAAATAAATTTCTTCTTATCTTCCAGAAATATAGATTTATTATTTAAAGCCATTTCACAGAGAAAAAATGCATAAAAACACGTTTTTATTTCAATGTTCTGCAAACCAATGACACGGCCTACGATTGTCTTTATCTTCAATCGGGAAGCGCCGCGTTTGAGCATTTTGCCGACTACCTAAATTCAGACGCACTCGGCGCGGCTGGTTTTGTGGACGTAAAATAAATAAAAATAAATGATTATTTTGATAAAATGATATTTATTTTATTATTTATATTCTAAAATAAAGATTTTGGTAGACATAATATATAATTACTGTATTTATTATTAGTATTTATAGCGATGTTTGACTTTTTTATGACATAACAAGGGGAGGGCTTTAGCTTAGCAGTGAAAAATAAAGGTGTCAGGAATAAACAAAATTGATTTTTTGACGGTAAGAGATGTGGTACAAACCACAAACGCAAAGAATGTCCAGCATTTAATAAACCGTGTACTAAGTGCAATAAAAATGGTCAGTTTGCTAAAATGTACCGCACTAAGAAAAATCCCAAACAGAAAAATAGAGTAAATAGAGTAGAAGAAAACTCAAATAGTTCTGAAAATGTAGTATACATATCAGTTATAAGTGCCAGAGAAAAGAAAGAGTGGGCTGAAAATATACAAGTTGGTAATAAAATTCATTGCCAAAGTAGATACAGGAGCACAATTCAACGTGTTACCGAGACACTTAATGAACAAAACAATGACACGTCTGAAACCAAGCCAAAAAAAATTTTCATAAGTTATACAATAGATAAAATGGCAGTAGGTACTAAGTGAAGCAGAGCTACTTTGTAAACTAAAAAATGAAGGAAACAACATTATACTCAAGGTAGTTATAGAAAAGGTTACAACTATCACTGGACTTGATACCTACCTGTGAAAAGTTAGAACTTATTTTGCAAGGGTGAAAAAATTGAAGGAAAGTGAATATAAAAATGACATTTTTGAAGGCTTAGTCTGTTATAAAGATTATGAGTATGATATTGACCAAATGGAGAAGCCAAAACTTGGAATTGAACCGTCAAGAAGAATTCGACATGCTATAAGAGATGAGGTAAAGCAAGAACTTGACAGAATAGTGAAATTGGACGTCATAAAACCAGAAACAGAGCCTACCCCTGCTGTAAGTACTATGGTAATTGTGAGACAAAAAGGCAAAATAAGAATCTGTATAAATCCATCAGATGTAAACAAAAACATACTGAGACGACATTTTCCATTTACTACTATAGAGAAAATTTCAGCAGATATTAAAGGTTCTAAATCTTTGCTTTACTAGATTGAACAAAAGGATTTTGGCAAACTAAACTTTAAGAAAGAACACAAAAAATGTTAACTTTCGCTACCTCATGGGGAAGATATTTTTTCAAGAGACTTCTGTTTGGAGTATCATCAGCACCTGAAATATTCCAAGAAATTTTAGCAAATTTGGTCAGTAAATTTATAAATGTAAGAGTATCAATCGATGACATTTTTATATATGCAAAATGTAGAGAACTGATTCGTGAAGTCATAGAATCACTAAAGAAATCAGGGTTCAAACTTAATAAAAATCTTTGAATCGAAAAGAATAAAATTCCTGGGGCACATTGTTTCTGCAGACATACTAGAAGCAGACCCAGAAAAATTAGAGGCTATACAGGTAATGGAGTCACCAACGAACAAAACAGAGCTACAGACACTACTAGGAATGATCACTTACCTAAATAAATCTATTCCGAAAATGTCTGAGCTAACAAATTCACTGAGAGATTTGTCACACACAAATACAAGCTTTGTATGGGAAATTCATCACGAAGAAGCTTTGAACCAAATAAAACAAATTCTTCAAAGTCCTCCAGGATTGAGATTATATGATGTAAACAAACCTGTAACATTAAGCGTAGACGCAAGTTTGAAAAATCTTGGTGCTGGACTTCTTCGAGAAGGACAACCTATAGCCTCTGGAGCAAGAGCGTTAACCAAGTCTGAAGGAAATTATCCGCAGATTGAAGAAGGAGCACTCGCTATACAGTTCGGGTGTAAAAAGTAGTACCAAAATCACAGATCCCTAAAATGCTAAAGAATATTCATCAGGGACATGCATGTATACACATGAATTCACATGTATACGACATCATAAAACTAGTTAAAACCTGCTCCGTCTGTGAACAAACACAAAAAGACAATATTAAAAATATAGTGTTAGTTAAAAAGATTCCTACACTTCCATGGCAAATAGTTCCATCTGAGCTATTCGAATTAAATGGATAAACTAACCTCGTAATCTGTGATAGCTACTCTGGATATTTACGGTTTCAACAGCTAAAAGGTCAGTCTTCATATGAAATTATAGAACAACTGAAAAGATTATTTGCTGTAAATGGAATACAGAGAAGAACTACAAAACGACAATGGAACACAATACAATGCATGTCAAGAGAAAACGAAATCTTTCAAAAAGTGTGGAAATTTAACCATATCACATCCAGTCCACATCACCATCAAGGCAATGGGCTCGCCGAAATAGCAGTTCAAGTAGTCAATAACATATTAAAAAAATTTAGTATTGACAAGTCCGATGTTCAATTAGCTTCATTGAATTGGAGAAATACACGAAGAAACGATATTTCGTCTATTTAGCAGAATAACCAGGTCTCCATGACCTACAAAAGACAGCAACCTAAAACCAAACATAATGCAAGAAGTCACAGCTGAAATGAAACGATTAAGGGAAGAACCAGCCACAGTAATAAGCACACTAAAAGACCAGACAATTTTGAAATTTATGAAAAAAATCAGACACAAAGTTGCTCATCGCAAATGGGAAGGGGCAAGAGTCGTTAGAAAAGCCTGAATATCTACAAAGATATGTAATCATTCAAACTAATCAAGGCCAAATCTTACGTAGAAACTTCAGTCATCTGCACAAGACACAAGCAGACATTGCCATCAATAGAGTGGTAGTTCCTGAAAGCAAATACACAGATGAACCAGCAGTACAACAGGTTTCAGCACAAGAAAAATCACCAGCTGTTCCCATGTCACTCCTAGCATCCACAAGTTCGTCATCAAACACTTCTAATCATTTGCAGAAGTCAAACCTGTCTGAACCAGCGACAGCACTAAGATCATCAAGATTTCGTAAAATAATTAAACCAATAAATAGACTTGATCTTTAATAATACTTAAATTAGTACTCATAATATTATTTTATACGCTGAGCTGTGCAATTTATGTTTATAGGTATAATAACATAATAGGATGATTAAAAAAATCTAGAAATTAATATTATTTTCACGGTAACTTTGGAAAACAATGTTTTTAGTTTACAAAGAATGGGAGATGTAAAGTATAGATACCTAGTGTAAAACTTGTGAATCATCACTGAAACGTCATTCGAAATATATTTTCCGTATATCACATTAACCGCTTACATATTTTCTTCGAAGTCCTAATTAACCCAGTAATTACAACGTTACATTATCACTACAAGATACACACTGAACCATTCTTCGGATGGTTCAGTCGGCTTTATGGTAAAAAACACTTATTAGATTACCCCTGTTCGTTGGCCTACACATATTGTTATGTGCTTCCTGATGTAACAAAATATATCTCCCAACTTTTTTTGTTTTTTGTTTGAAAAGTTATTTGTTTCATAATAAAACGAATATCTTGACAATCAAATAAATTATGAATAATATTACCCGCACATATAAATAATAAAGCTTTAAATAAGGCATCAATTACTAAATGGAAAAAAGCTAATTGATATTCACCTATTGATAAAATAGCTATTATTAACCCTTCTTCTTCTCGTTCCTTTTTTGGGCTATATCCTGTGGGATAATTCATCCAGTTTTATACATGTGGGAGAAAAAGTCTTGCTCTTGGCAATATTTCCCTCCCTCTAGAATGGATATCTTCCTTAAACAAAACTGCACTACTTTTATATTACTTATGGTGAGTATTGGGGTATTAGTAAGGTAAGACTTCACAACACAGGAAATTAACTTTTCTCGCTTGGGGGTAGCGGCCAAGCTTGGACACAACCAGAAATGCTACCTCGGATATAGGTGGAGAAACCCAGGTCTATAAAAGAGAAGATTGTGTTCAAGGGATATTTTAAACATAGTTATAAATTGGTGTATTATTGATAATGGTTCATCATTTAAATTGGCTAAAATTGTACATATATCAAATGGCGCGCTAAGTTTAGTTTTGCATAGTTCTATGTAAAGGTTGAATTGATTTGATATATTAATAGGACATTCTTGTATCATGTAGTTTGCCCACTTTCACATAGTGGATCATCTTTAATTCCAATTCTAAACATATGGAAAGGAGTTAAACAGTGTCCTGTTCTCATTCTTATAACTGTTGTTAAATGTCTTCTGTTTTTGTATTGGTATTGGTTAAACCAGGGAGATTTTGGTAATTGTTCGACAACTTTGTAATAGAACGATTTTTTATTCTGTTTTATGAGGGTTCATTCATTGTTCCATTCAGCTCATATGCTGTTCTTGATATCTGGGAGGTAGTTTTGATAATTCAGTTTTATATTCGCTGGAACTGTAAGGGAACAACCTGTTTTAGCTAGCTGATCAGCTTTATGGTTTCCTTTGATTTCAGAGTGACCTGGGATCCATGCTAGTACGATATTAAAGCCGTTAGTATTTGCTAGTATAATTCCTTGTTTAGTTAATATTGATGAATGCTCTGTTTCTTTGGAGAAAGTTGGTTTACATATTTTTTGTAGTGCAGTTTTAGAGTCTGAGAAGATTATGGCTTTCGTGGTGTTAGTTTTTAAGATGAATTGAAGTGCATGGTTGATAGCAGTAATTTCTCCTAACCATATTTGTGTGAGTTTTGGTAGCCTAGATGAAAACGCATAGTTGAGTTCTTCACTGTGAACTCCAAACCCTGCAGTGCCATTAGAATAGAGAGATCCATCTGTAAATATTCTTGTATGATCCGGAAATTTGGATATAATTTTTTGGTACTGAATTTGTGCTAGTTCATCAGTTTTATTAGATTTAAGATTTGCCACATTTAATGGAGTTAGCTGAATTTCTAGGTCAAATTCATAGCAAGGCAATATTTCTTTTGTGTACATCATATTAGTAGATGGTTGTAGCCGGTCAAGGATTTGTATTAGAGTTGGTTTTTCTTTGTTAGTTCAATATCTTGAGTGTTTGCTTATGTTATTAAGCTTCTTTAGAATATTGATTACAGGGTTATTGGTTTTTTATTAAGTGTTTGGAGCTCAGCCATTCCTTCCGATATTTGAGGGGCATTTCACCGTTTTCTGATAATAAGGCTGGGATTGGTGTTGAATTCATGTTGCCTGTAACTATTCTTAATCCCTGGTTTTGAAGTTTATCCAACGTTGTTTTATTCTTTTTTGTGAGGGTGAAAATCTGGCTACCATAGTCCATGTGACTTAGTACTATGGCTTTGTAAAGTATTCTCAGTGTGAGGGGATCACAGCCCCACCAAGTACCGCAGAGAGCTCGCATAACGTTTAGTCCTTTACATATTTTTGTTTCTATGTATTGTATATGTGCATTCCATTTAAGGTTTTGATGAATGTACATACCTAGGTATTTAACTTTATCCACCCATTCAATAGTTTCAGAGTTTATTTTTGGGATAGATCTTCTTATGATTCCTTTACTAAACATTACTGCATGAGATTTATTGGTTGATAGTTTGAGATTATGTGTGTCTAACCATGTGTTGAGTTTTTCTAAAAATGTATTTAAATTATTCACCATTTGGCTCACATTTGATCCACCAACTATCAGTACCATGTCATCTGCATATTGAATAAGATTAACATTTTTAGGGAGGATATCATAAATAGGTAGGGTATCGAGATTAAACAGGATTGGACTAAGGGGAGATCCTTGTGCTAGACCTTGATTAGCTGGCAAAGGTCCTATTGTTTGTTCTAAGTTGTCTTGGACGAATATGACTCTGTTATTTATAAAAGCGTAAATTAAGTTTATTATATATTTAGGTAGGGCTAGGTTTATTAAAGTTTTGTACAGAAGTTGGATATTAACTGTGTCATATGCAGCTAAGAGGTCTGAAAAAATGCCTATGGTATATTCATTGGCTGAATAATTTATAAGGAAATGAGAGGTTAGAAACGTTAAACAGTCCATACAACCTTTATTCCTTCTAAATCCAAACTGTAGGGGATTGTGTAATTTTTTGTTTTCTACATACCATTCCAGCCTGTTTTTTATTAGTGATTCTAGAAGTTTACCCACACATGAAGTTAGAGCAATTGGTCTATAGTTCGTTGCTACTGATTTGTCTTTGTAGGGCTTTATGAGAGGAAGAATAATTGTTTGCTTCCATGTGTGTGTGGAATGGTAGCAGTTTGCATGCAATTATTAAAAAAATGTAGTAGATCCTTAGACAAAAATGTTGGCATGTGCTTAATCATAGAGTATGAAATTTGGTCCATACCTGGTGCGGAGTCTTTTTTTGACTCTATTGTGAATTTATATTCCTGATAGGAGAATGGTTCAATTTCTGTTGATATGGATGTTTGTATGTTTTCGGTAATGATAGGTGGGCATAAGGAGGATAAAATTTCTTGAGCCAGAATGCCAGGTGGAAGTTGATTTGATAGGTTGTTGTGAGGTGTACGATTTGAAGCTTTATTGATTTTATTCCAAATAATTTTTAATGGAGAGTTACGGTTTATTTTTGTACAAAAGTTGCGAAGTTGGACTTGAGAAGTTTTCTGGTAGAAGCAATGGTCCATTTAACTGCTATAAAGTTTTCTATCGTAGGGGAGTTGGTAAATGTTTTAATTGCAGATATTCTGCAGTTGATGGATACTTGACAGGAGTTATCCCACCAAGGGATATTGTATTTTTGGTTGTGTTTGATTCTATAAAACGGTATTGCCGCATTTGCTGCTTTTATAATATTATCTTGGAATGTTTCATATTAAAAGTGGGTTAGGGGTTGGGGGGTTGTACAGAGGTGTTCATGAAAGGTGTTCCAGTTAGCTTTTTTATAGTTTCTTTTTGTGGTTGCTATCTGATTGGGGTTGTCTTTATTATAGGAATAAAGTTTGCAGATGGTTGGGTAGTGATCACTACTTCCAGGGTCTAGGAGGACTTCCCAGGTAGCATATGGAGTTAACTCAGAAGATATTAGGGTAACATCCACCACAGATTTATCCTAACTCGGTGAAGACAATCTGGTAGCCTGTCCATCATTTAGATATACTAATTGGAGTGACTCTAAGGAGTCAATACTGTTTCGACCATTAATACTTATTTTCTTGCTCCCTCATGCGGGGTGGTTGCAATTTAGATCTCCCATAATAAGTAGGGGTTTCTTGTTGAATTGCTGAATAAAATGGATCTAATTATTTACTCTGAGTATTGAGCTTGATGGGCAGTATATATTTAGAATATTAATGTTATTTTGTGGTAGGTGTATTGCCTGTGTTTGAATATTTATATTGTCAAAGCTACTTTGGTAGGTTATTGGGATTAATTTGATGGTATGTTTTATTAGAATAGCTGTTCCACCGTAGCCATCGGCTCTGTCGTTTCCAAGAATTCGAAAGTTTCTGCATGATATATTATAGTTTTGTTTTAACCATGTTTCATTTAGTAGGATTATATCAGGATTAAGGTTTCTAATGATTACTTCCAAATTATCTGTGTTGGAGTTGTATGAACGTTTATTCCACTGAATTAAAGTTAGTGGAGTGAATGCGAATAGAATTCAAATATTACACAGGAGATCAGAATATGTCCGTGTCGGACAGGTCCATATAGTCCCCTGAGGTATTTTGTTTTTTGGTGTATGGTGATAGAGGTGTACATGATTGTGCTGTGTTTATTTCTGTTAGCTGATCCACTTCTTGCTGGGGTGTGAGATAATTTTCTGAAATCAAATTTCCTATAAACGATAACACAAGCTCTCTGTGGGATTCTGATAAGAATGATATTGCTTGTACTACATCGAGTTGGAGTTTTTCTTCTTCCTCTTTTCTTGCTAATTGTCGGGGCTGTTCACTATGTGTTGTCGTTTTGTTTCCTATCTCTGATCTGCCATTTGGATTATTTAGGAATTTGGTATGTGCGGCTTTGTCGTAGCCTGTTTGTCTTTTTCTTTTGCTGTTTGGGGGTGTTGTAGCTACTTGTACATAAGATGCTACTTCGGGAGTTGTGGATATTGTTGCTAATCTCCTTTCATGTACTTGAATTGAGTTGGCCTGTTTTCTCTTAGAGTTGGAAAGTTTTCTAGGTCATTTTTTGGTGGGCTGGTGGGAGAATTGGATGGTATTTGTTGGCTAGCTTCGTAATATGAGATGTTTGAGAATACTATTAGTTGTTTAATGTCTTTTTGTCTTCTTTGTTCTTTGCAAATTTTATCAACTGATGAGTGATCATTATTTTTGCAGTAGATACAATATAAATTGCAGCTTGAGGCATTATCATGGCTTTTACTGCAAGTTTTGCATTTTGCTTTGCCTCTGCATTGATTTGTGCTATGTCCATAAAGTAAGCAGTTATAGCATTAAATTACAGAGCTTATATGTGGAGTTACCAGGGTTGGAAGGCCATATACTTCCACTTCTCGTGGGATGATTTTTCCTGCAAAAGTTAAACACACTGTGCCTGTGTGGATGTACTTTATATTTCCATCAACGATCGCTCTTCTATTCATTCTCATGGCAAGTAGCACCTTACAATTATTGATGTTTGTTGTTGTAAACTGAATTATTTCTTGTTCTGTAAGGGTCATATCTACAAATCTTACAATACCTTTGCTTGATACATTGTGACTTGGTATATATACTTCATAACCCAAATTTGTTAGCAGCTTCTGCATTCTTGAAAGTGACTCCCATTCGGTTTTTACCCTTTCTGGTGAATTTTATAACATCTTGTAGTTTCAAGCTAAAGATAGTTTTGGCTATACTCATAATATGTAAATTACCCACATTACCTGACTTTCCCTGAATATATACTTCAAACGGGGGAGAGCTATGTGAAGTGTATAAGATTTTTATTCTATTAATTTGTGATATATTTTGGTCTTTGTCATTATTTTTATCAAGAGGTTCGGGACGTTTATCTCCCGCCATTTGACTTACTTTTTTCCCCTTTTTTCCTTAGTATGGGTTTTGTATATATGTATTAGAAATAAGTTGGAATTTATTTACTTAGGCCAAAGGAAAAGGATTTGACACCCTATCTACTATAAACGATTAAATCACACTTATATTCAACGATAAATCCGTATTCACAGTTAAATTCACTCAATCGACGTAAGATTTCACCTCGATCCAAGCAAAAAAACCTATTATTAACCCTAATTTACCTAAAGTAAATTATTATTTCAATGAATGTTCTTAATCAATTTGAAGAAAAATTAAAGTTTGAAGTAGGATCAAATGAAGAAAATAAATTTATTAACACTTTCACTTACAATTTAATTTATTTATTTGATTTTTTGATGTTATAATTTTACATTAAAAATCCTATTCTTTCTAAAATATGAGATTCTGTTATTTTTAGATAGTTAATGAGCTTGTTATAAGTTCATATTTTGAAAATATAAAAAAGATATTTAAATTCTCTATTAACCTATACTAAAAATAAGTAACTAAATCATTTCTATTGAATATAGAAAAATAATACAATAAATCAATCATCGAGCTCCCCAGAATATGTGAAAAGCCTCTAAACAAACGAACATAATTGAAACCTTCCCAAAATATGCATTCGTTAAATATTCGAATAATAAAACTGGTAATTTTGGTTGCACGGCATTGAATGTTATCGAAGACTTGCTAACAATTAGCGGTTTTTCTGTCGGATAGCTGAATATAGTGGGATAAATACTATGATAACAATAAATCATTCAAATTGCTCGTTTAGTTCTGCTAGCTTTGCATTTTGGATAGTGTGAATTGAATTTTTTAATTCACTCTCCTTTGTTGTGACTTTTCTATTTCTGTTCAAATACAAAAGGTGGAAGAACCCCACGCTCTTCACATTAGGAATCGATTTCTGCTGAATTGACTGATAGTCCAGTCATCTCAGAAGTTCACCTCTGAGTTTAAGGTACCCAGCTATAAACTCGTATAAACTTGTATATTGACATGCTAAAAGTTGTCTCAAAACCTACATATGGTAGGGTGTGATTAAAAGCTAAGCTCAAAGTTCACAAAAATCGTTTTTTTGCATATTTTTTGCAATAATCTCGTTTCCTATGGGTTTCTAGCTATTTGTATTTGTTATCAATATTATAAAGGACCATTACATTCCCTATAAGTTTTTTTCAAATTTTTTTCCATACTTTCAATCGTTTTCGAGATAGAGGGCGGAGAGCGCATAGTAGAGCATTATTTGAGGTCAACCGGTAGTCTCGGTCAAAAACACGCCACATAAAGTTCATTAGTTATTGATACATACATGATTATTAATGCATTTCATTTCTTATCGATTCTTGTGACTTTTGATCTTAGAGTTTAATAGTACACCCTACCATATGTATGTTTCCAGACAACTTTTAGGATGTCAAAATACAAGTTTATAGGTGGGTATCTCAAATTCCGAGATACTTACTGGACTGGACTATGATTGATGTTGCAGATATAGACGCTTCGTTAAAATAGCCTTCAAACAAAATTAATATTTTTATTATTTTTGTGTCAAATTAGTGTCAAGACGTAGCTATTTTCGAAATTTTCAATTTTACTTCCTTTTTCGTTCTAACATAGTTAACAAACTGCTTAATTGAATAAAAGAAAAACGATGTTTGACTGTGTCAGAATAAGTTATTAGGTTAGTATGAACTATGTTTGTATAATACTACCAAACAAACAGTCGGTTAGTTACCAGAAATTGATCATACAAAACGCTTGTCGGTTATTTATCAAAACGCTCGTTATACATAGGAAATCTCTGAGTCTTGTAATATTATCAGTCTAAATTTTGTTTGGTATATTCGTAATTTGTTAATTCATATTCAATTTCCCGGTTTTTTTTATTTAAGAAAAATAAAGCGCATCAACCCTTAGGTTATTAGCGCTACCAAATGTTACAATAATAAATATTAAGAAAGTGGAATAAACAAAGAGTTTAAAGTGAAAACAGTATACTACTGTGCAGTTTATAGGCAGTTCTAAATATACCTGTAAGTCAATAAATTCCATCTAGTAATATAAGAGATATTTGGTTTTAGAAATATTAATATATAAATAAGTCGCAGTCGGTTGTTTATAATATCAGTTTTTATTGTTCTCTTGATATCGGTCAGATTTTGCCTGACCACATTAGGACAGGACTTTAGTTGGAAACTTTCTGCAAGTATCAATGTAAATCATTTTAATCATGACAGAAAATTTGGCGGAACCCCCTGATCACAGGGGTTATTCTTCGAACCAACCTCAACTGACAAGTTTAGGGAGTGCTTCTGACCACAGAAGTCCCTCCCTTACCCAATCACAAATAAGTCCTTCTCGATCTTATTCAATTGTTGCAGCTAACTCACTCTTTCCCTCTAAAGATCAAGGTATCCTATTTCCTTCTATTGATAGAGTCAAATTAGAGGAGTACATTTTTGCCGTAGGAGCGAAAATTCTTCCTAAAAACATCACTTTCGCTTCAAGAATTTCAAACAACAGAGTATATATTTACCTATCAAACAAGTCAGCGGTTGATCACTTTATAGCAACATATTCTAGCATCATAATCAACAATCAAGACATCCAGACAAGACGACTCATTACACCAGCAAGCAGAATTACGTTATCCAACGTCTGCCCTAGTATACCACACGGGACTCTAGAGATTAAATTGAAGAAGTTGGGTTTAAACCTTGTATCACCAGTTACTTTCATAAAAATAGGAGTTTCCAACCCAGAATACAGACATATTTTCAGTTTTCGGAGCCAGGTATTCACCTCTCCTCTCTCTCCTGAAAGTAAAATTCCCGAATCATTCACATTAACCTATGAAAATACTCTATATCGAATTTTCGTATCCGTTGATGGCCTGACCTGCTTCGAGTGCAAACAGCCAGGCCATATTGCTGTCAACTGCTGTAATGCACCCACCGCTCCCAACACTTCCGAAAATAACTCAGAAAGTCCACCTAAACCCTCTGATAAGTCGAGTAGTTCTAAGAAAACTCCCAGTACAAAAGATCCTGTAGAAGCATCTCAATCTATTATGAATTCACAAAACCATCATATTACAAATGATTTACCCTCCACACCTTAAAAATCCGAACCAGCAATCAAAAGAACCAGTTCCGATCGGGAAACACCTGAAATTGCGGAAGAAGAAAATCCAACAAACAATATCTTTGTCACACCCGAAAAACCCCTCCAAAAAAAACAATGGCCCGATTTTGAAGCATTGCTTAAACCAGCAAAAGTTTTCATAAATTCTCACGAACCACCCTTTGTTCTAAATTTTGACCAACTGGTGGATTTGTTCGCAAATAGTTAGGATTCACCACACCCCGACCAAATTTCTATAAATCACACTAATGACTTTCCCTTACTTTGCTATATGTTACATGAAATTTATTCTCATTTGAAAGATAGAAGCATAAAAACCCGCTGCACCAATCTTCGGAAAAAAATGTGAATTTTTCGACTCGCAACCATCAACTGACAATGAAAGTGACGCGTCATCGGAAGTGAGCAGCTATTAATTTCTTCCAATTAAATTTTTATACACACTTATATTATGTTCAAAAACATTCTCCAATGGAATATAAACGGCATTTACACTCACCTAGAACCACTGCAATTACTTATGTCTGAACTAGATCCTTCTATTATCTGCATTCAGGAGACAAACTTTGCAGATAAAACTTACAATAATCTCAATCAAAATTGAGGATAGTGAAAAAAAGTGTAGCTGCCTGGAAATTCCTTCCAGCCAAAAGAAGAGATCAAATAATATTAACTCGACTTAGAATTGGACACACTCGTTTCTCCCACGGCCACCTAATGTCTTATTCTGCGGCACCCATATGTGAAACATGTCAGGTTCCAGTGTCGGTAGTGCATGTGTTAGTAGAGTGTACCCGTTTTGCTTATCAAAGATCGCTGTATAATTTACCAAATAATATCACAGACATTATCGGAGAAAACTGTGACGTTGAAAAATTGTTACTTTTCCTAAAAGCGGTTAACTTACTGTATAAAGTTTGAAAATCCTATTATGTACATGACTTAAATGTAAATTTATTGTTGGGTGCTAATAACCCTAGGGGTTAATGCGCAATAAATTTCAAAATAAAAAAAATAAATATTAAATATTACTACAGGTATAAGAACACAAACGATTATAATATTAAACGTTCAAATTTTGTGCAAAAACTGAATATTTCGTAGATAAGCTACCAAGTTTTCCATATTGACTTCTTCTCCGAGCAAATGGTACATAGTAGGTGAGATGTTAAATGACACTCTTTGCTGTGAAAACTTTGGACAGTCTATTAATACATGTTTGACTGTTAAAGGGCATTGACACACTGTACATCGGGACTGTTCGGATTTTGACATTAAGTGTTCATGGGAAAATCGGGTGTGACCTATTCGAAGACGGGTCAAGTAACTTGTTCCTTCCTATTTTCTGGAACGCTCCTCCACGGTTTAACTATTCTTTCCACTTCTCTGAGTTTATCGTGAGATTGAGACCACTGATGTTGCCAAGCGTTGTTTACCGATGCCTTAATATGTTTTTTGATGTCTGACATCGTAGCTCTCGTGACTTCGGTGGCATTAGGATCCTGAATTGCAGTTTTGGCTGCTGTATCGGCTCGCTTATTTCCCTCTATTCCTGCGTGTGAAGGCATCCGTAAAAACTGTATAACTGCTCCTGAATTGTATAGCTGGGATAGCTTTTGCTTAATAAGTATCAGTATTGGATTTGATGGATATGTCTGGCACAAACTTTCAATTGAGTTCAATGAATCCGTTACTATGAGCAAGTGTTTTAAATTTTCTCTATTGGCATAGACTAGAGCTTGAAATATCGCATACAGTTCTCCAACTAGAATGGTTGTAATATGAGGTAATCTAAATTGGATTATTGCATTTGGTGTTACAAGTGCGGCTCCAACTCCAGTATCCATTTTAGAGGAATCAGTGTAGATATGGGTATATTGTTGGAAATAAGATATTTTCTCATGATATTTTCCTCTAATTAGGGTATGGTTTGTTTCGTTCTTATCAAAACTTGTCAACGATGTATCACATAGTGGTGGTTTTATTATCCATGGAGGAGGGGAGGAAATGGATTGTTAGAGGAATAGATATATTTAGAAGGTTGAGGGATCTGTTCTTCTCCTCTTTTCATAGTCAGCCGAATAACGATTGGAGAAGGTGTTGTCATAAACTGGGTGATTGGGATTTTCAGATATACTGATCGCATAAGAGAGGCTAAGGTAAATCCGTCGGAGGTGGAGGGGGGTTTCGGATGCTTCACTGAGAAGGCTCTCGGAGGGGCTTGAACGAAATGCACCCAGACAAATTCTGATCGCAGCATTCTGGACTGGATTTAGACAATTCAGTACTGTTTTTTTCGCTGGCGAGTAGGCTACGCATCCGTAATAAAGACGTGATCTAATTAGTGAACAATATATACATATTAAAGACGTTGAATCAGCGCCCCAATTCCTATTAGATAGTATTTTGAGCAGATTAGAACTTTTGTGAGTTTTACAAATCAGGTGGTTAATGTGAGTTGTCCAAGTCAGCTTGTAATCCCAAATCATACCGAGATATTTTATATGATCACAAAGATTCAAATTATTGTTGTATAACTTGAGTGTAGGGTTGAAGAAAAATGTATTTTTGGAAAAAATGATGTATTTGGTTTTCTATGTGGAGAATTGGAATCCTGTAGACTCAGACCAGGTTTCAAGATGTCGAATATGTTGCTGCATGACAGACGTCATGTAGTTTATGTTTTTACCCTTAATATATAAAACTAAATCATCTGCGTATAATTTCCCCTTCAAAGGGTTTCCAAGATTATTTAAAATGTCGTTCATTGCGATTAAAAATAGTGTTACGCTTATTATCGAGCCTTGAGGGGTGCCATTTTCTAGTTCTTTGTTATTCGAGAAAAGCCCGTTCAATTATATTATCAATTGTTGAGCGTCCTTTTGTTCCCTGATTAGCAAGGAGTTGGATTCCAGGATCCAAACGAGTCGGTTATTAATTATTTTTTCCAATAATTTGCTGACACAAGAGGTAAGGGAGATAAGCCTATAGGAATTAGCAGTATTTTTGGGGCAGTTTGGTTTTAAGATCGGTACTACTGCCGCTTCCTTGAAAGTATCAGGGAATTGTTGTTGAAGCCAGTAATAATTGAAAATATTTAATAAGAATATTCAAGCTTGGTTGGAAAGGTGCCTTATGAATGCTATTGGAATATTATCTGTACCGGGACTACTATCTTTAACCTTTTTCAGGGCTTCGTAGAACTCATCCAACGAAATGGAAGTGTTAAGGGAAGAATTATTGTCGGAATCGGTACGAATGGGATTTAGTTTTTCAGTGAGATGTTCATACTCAAGGAATTTACTGTCATAATTGGTATTACTGGAAAATTGTTCAAAAGTGTTTGCTAATGTATCGGAAATTTCCTGAGTACTCGTTAGATCTTGTCCTCGTTCTGTCAGTATGTTGATATTAAAATTGGAGTAGGTACCAGATATTCGTCTGTTTCTATTCCAAATTTCTGTGGAGGGCGTAGAGATGTTTATGTGAGATACACATTTTATCCAAGACTCTTTCTTAGATCTTTTTATTATGTACCGCGCTCTAGCTCTGAGATTTTTGAATTGTTGTTGATTTTGTGTGGTATTATGTTATTTATACTCATTAAATGCTTGTTTACTCAATTTTATCGCTTCTTTACTTGCATTATTCCACCATGGTACGGTAGGACCATTGTGAGATAGAGATGATTTACCTATCGCTATATCCGCGGGTTTTGTGATGATGGACATACATTTATTCAATAATTCACAATTGTAATTTCGTTAAAGTTAGTTTGACTTGAAAGGTTATCTACAAGGTTTTTATACAATGCCCAGTTTGCAGATTTTAACTTCCATTTACTAGTAGGGTGATGTGATGTCTGGTTATATCGGTAATTTGTTAAAATTATTGGAAAATGGTCGCCTCCGTGAAGATCTGAAAGTACGTTCCAAGTAAGGTTAAGTGCTGTGTTGGAATCGGAAAAGCTTAAATCTATGTGTGACAAATTACCATTATAACTGTTGAAGCGTGTGGGACGGCCATCGTTTAGGAGTGATAAGTTATTTTGTTCAATTGCGTCGTAAATTATTTTACCACGTGGGTCATTATAGGGGGAACCCCAATATACATTATAACCATTGAAATCTCCGACAATTAGTCTAGGAAGAGGAATCTGATCAGTAAGATTCGTTAAGCTCTCAATGTTAATATCCTTACTGGAAGGAAGATATATGTTACATATATTTAATTTGGTTATGCCTTGTATACGAACTGCAATTGCTTCTAAATTAGTTACTAAAGGAATTAAACATGATTCTATCTCTTTTTTAACATAAATTGATACGTCGCCGCTGGCTCGTCCCCTGTTTTGTCTATTCAGAAAAAAGCCGTTGAAATTTTTAGGTGTATAAGTCTTATTATTTGTGAAATTTGTTTCTTGTAAACATATTATTGATGGGTTTTGCTCTGATATTAATATTTGTAGCATTTCTAGATGTGAGTATACGCCGTTGATGTTCCACTGCACTATATTATTGAACGCAATGAAAAAAAAATAGAATTGAAATATTTGATTTTCAATAAGTTTCCTGTGATGAATCGCTTTCAGTGTCAGTAGTTTGACGATTACAAGCATGCTTACATGTTTTCCGAATTTTAGTGCACCTGGTTTTAATACTGCGATCAAAAATATGTGGATATATTTCTTCAAGCATTTTACACAGTGCTGGCAAGTCATTGGTGTAATTTTGAGCAATCAATTGGGGATTGTGTGTACCATAGCAGGTATCAAATAGATCAATGAGTTGGTCGAAGTTAAGAGGAAAACAAGAGTCGGGATCATCGATAAGAGACTTAGTGGGCGTAAGTAGTTCTTGTATGGGTTTTTTTTATTTGTTTTTTTTGGAGGCTGGGTAACAGGTTTTGCAAATTGAGGTTCTGTGTTATTGTCAATTTCTGGAGATTGTCGATCTGATGATTTTCTTTTAACTTGACTCGAAGTGAGTGGTACGGATATTTGTTGAATTGGATTGGAGGAGGATGTTGGATGTGATACAGTACTATTTTCCTGAGAATTTGGTAATGTTTCGGGTTTTGATGGCAATGTTGATAAATTTGAGTTATGAATATCAGTAGTTGGGGCATGTGATTCTATTGGAGTAGTGGAGATTATTGTGCATTGAGATGCTATATGACCAGGCTGTTTACATTTAAAACAGGACATTTCGTCGATGGACCAGAAGATACGGTGGAAAGTGTTCTCATGGGTGACTAGGAATGAATCTGGGATATTTGTATCGTCTTGTAGAGGAGTCGAGTATACTTGACGTCGGAAACTACCGATATGGCCATATTCTGTTTTAGAAGAACCCGCTCTTACGGAACTTACAGGTGATAGCAAATTGAAGCCCATATTTTTTAGTTCTGCCTCTAGAGTTTCATCGGGAATAGAGGGATAAACATTTGATAGTAAAATTTGACTTGATGGGGTAATCAATCTTCTTGCTGATATAATTTCGTTATTTATAGATATTTTACTATCATTTGTTAAATATTCTCCTAATGTAGATTTACTTGATAAATATATGCAAATTCTGTGGTTTGAAATTCTTGATGCAAACGTTATATTTTTTGGTTGAACTTTGAGGCCTAGTGCATATACATATTCTTCTAATTTCACACCGTCTAAAGAAGAAAATATGAGGGCCAGTGCTTTTGATGGGTAAAATTTCTTAGACGCTGCTTGTGAGTAGGTAGGTTGAGAGATAGGATAAGTTATAGTTTAAGTACTTTTGTAGTCAAAAGACTCAATCGTTTCTACGTTCATTGTTGTTGATAGGAATACTAATGAACATTTGTTTAGATGCGGTCCTGTTCGCCATTGAACAGTCCGGCTATTAAAACCGGCTTCCCAAGCGATAAGATAATTAAAAACTATCCTATATGATTGTGTTTATGTATGGATTTGAATATATCATCAAATTATGGGGAAGAAAAACATACTCACTGGTTTTCCTCAAAGTTGATAACGTTGTTGGTTCACTTACACAAACTAAATACAAATTTTAATAAATGTTCACTACTAAATTATTAAAATAATCCTCTCTGTTTGTTGTCACCTTGTTTTGGATATTTTCTCATGTGCAATTCTTTTAATATCTTCTCATTTATTCACACTTGGTAACTACTGAAATTTATTTGGTTTGGGTTATGAAATTGAGCACTTTACTAGTTGTGGAACGTTTCTTATATTACAATCAACTGAACTCAAAAAGGAATATTTCTCAGGACACAATTCACGAAAAAACCCCAAAATTAGCCGTCGTAGACATCTGGTCATTTTAAGAATACAATCATAAAACAGTGACGTACCAAATGAGGACGAATTACGGGCAATAAGCGTAAAAAAAGAAATGTTGAAAATGTATTGTAAACTATTATAAGATTTTGTTAATCTTATTTGTTACTTCCTAATAGATACTTATTATTGTTATTTTTCTCTCAGTATGAAAAGCTGCTTCTCTTTTTCTTATTCCTCCATTTTTTTATGACCTTCATCTCTATAAGAATTTCTTTCCGCAATTTATTTCTTATTTTTTTAGTATGGTTTTTATAAACCTTGGATGCATTTAAGACACTAGCAAATTGTTCTATAACTCTTAAATTTCCTCTAATGCCTTCATTTTTTCAGTGAAATGATCATATTTGTTTCCCAATCATTTGGTTTCCTATTCTCTTTTCTAGTTTTTTTGAGTTCATAGATCAGGCTCTTCCCTGTTAAGATTTGACCCCATTGTAACATTTTTAGCCTCATTATATCTTTTATTGCTTTATCTTCTATATATTCCTTTTTAATTCCTTCTAGACACTGCACTATTCTCCAGAATCTACTTCTCTAGGTCTCAATGTTTCGCTTTAAATTCTTCCAGTCTATTTTATTGGTGAAATAAGGCGGATAATCATCCTTATATACTAGAAAAATAAGAATAAAATCAAAGAAGAAAAATTTTTAAGGAAGGATACTCAATACTCGAGAATACAATTGTAGTTGATGGACTGGAGGTAGATAAATTAACTATATTTTCCACATAATAATTACTACTATAACGATTACAATTCACCTCAACATAATTAATCTCTTTATTTATAAATTTGGGTAATCATTATTCATATCATATGTTTATTATACTAAGCTTCTTATCATATAAATATTTGTTATCAAATATCTACTGTTTTGATAATAAGGAGATTTGTATTGGTAATTATATTGAACCTTAAGGGTATTTGGTTATTGAATAATCACCAAAGTTTGAATGCCCACAAAGTGTATAAAAAAATTTGAAGGATTAACTCTAATCTTAAATTGAGACAATCTTGTGACGTGCTTTCTTTCCTCAAAAGTATTACGGACGTCACGATGACACCCACGGCTTCGGTACTTCCTAGATTTCCTCGGGCGCCAGATTTTTGGGGTGGTTTACTCCACCGAACTCTCGAAAATACGGAGTTACTAAGGTAGCCACGGATGGAGGTTCAGTAATTCCAGGGGTCTGTTGTTATTGACCTTTCCGGATACGTAGTGTGAAAACAGGCTTTTATTGCTTTCCACTATCAGAAAATGAAACTACTCACTACTGGAGAAATTTTAATTCCACAAACAAAATTGAATTTTACATAAATTAGAAATTAAACTAATTTTAGTGTTTTACAAAAATATCAAAATCTACTACTAAAGATCTACGTTATTAATAAAACCAAAAGCGGCCTGAAACCAAGCAATAAATATTCTAGCTATTTTACAACGGAGGCGGAAAATAACGTGCAGAATTCTACTAGTACGTAGCAGGTGAAAACAATACAAAGTTCCTAGTGATAATATGTCACACAGAGAAAGCGTTATGGTTGCACTAATAGAGCGTACTAAATCGGTTCCTTGTATTTGTGTACTTGTTAAATAAAGCAGAGGAAAATAATCAATTGACTAGTCTCGGCTGCCGGTTTAATCTCAATAGCCACCGGAATTTCTTAGCCATTTCACTAGATTCAATTAAACTAGCTATTACTAATCAACACAACGGCCTATCGTACGAAATCGAATATTCCAGATAAAGAAAACTACCAGCAGAATGCGAAAACCTCTCCTGGGTATCCCTGCTCGGCAGCGAATACTTTTGAGATTATTTCGTATCCCTGAAATCAAATCTGCCTTAGAGGCCTCTCGAATTGATCCCTGTTCAGCAGCGAATCCAGACGAGATTTTTCTAAGCAAGTGCAAAAGAACTTAATTTTCTTAACAGTACAACGTCCTATAGGGCGGGATTAAATACTCAGATAAAATAGATTGTAAATGTTGTAACAAAGGTTTTACTGGCAAAACAACGGCCTATTGTACGAAATCAAATTTTCATACAAAATAGATTAACGGTAGAGTCCGAAAACCTCTCCTTCGTACTCCTGCTCAGCAGCGAATACTTTCGAGATTATATCGTATCCCTTAAATCAAATATGCCTTAGAGGCCTCTCGAATTGATCCCTGCTCAGCAGCGAATCCAGACGAGATTTTTCTAAGCAAGTGCAAAAAAACTAAATTTTCTTAACAGTACAACGGCCTATTGGGCGGCATTAAATACTCAGATAAAATAGACTCTAAAATATTTTAACTAAGGTGTTACTGGCAAAATAACGGCCTATTGTACGAAATCAAATTTTCAGATAAAATGGATTAACAGTAGAATCCGAAAACCTCTCCTTCGTACTCCTGCTCAGCAGCGAATACTTTCGAGATTATTTGGTATCCCTTACATCAAATCTGCCTTAGAGGCCTCTCGAATTGATCCCTGCTCAGCAGCGAATCCAGACGAGATTTTTCTAAGCAAGTGCAAAAGAACTAAATTTTATTAACAGTACAACAGCCTATTGGGCGGGATTAAATACTCGGATAAAATAGACTCTAAAATATTTTATTTGGGAATTGTACACAAATACTCTGAATTCAAACGTTAAAAATAAAAGCCACTAAATGTTGGATGATAATAATTATTCACAGAACAATTTTATATCCACTTACCTGATCCACAAAAATCAGTCCCAATATTCGGTGTAAACAAAATGAAATTTAAAAGCCGGAAAATAAAGAAAAGACCCGTTTACCTGGATGCTACGTCCTTTTATTAATTTCTCCGACCCCACTTACGAGGTCCCCTTCTTAAAATTTTGGAAAATGCGCGCACATTAGCAGACTGGTTTAAGTGAACTCGACAAAAGAATATACCGGATGTCTCGAAAGTAGTACATTTATATAAAAATAAATACTCATAGGTAAATCTTGAAAGAGAGGCGATTTAATTATTAAATAAAATGAAATGTATACTGCATGGTATCTGGAAATGAAAACAATAAAAAGTAACATCGTTACAATCTGTAAAGTTAAAATCCATCTCTCGCATAACAAAATTGAACCATTATACAATCAATCAGTTTCCAGTAAATTGTTCAATGAAATTTAACTTGTGAACGCAAATTGTAAACGAAAAGCCGCATTTAAATTCAGCTTCACTAGGGTAGTTTGTTTATATCCCTCACGCAACGTTATGCTGGTGTTTCTATTTCTAGATAGGTACACGTAAATAACTAGAAATTCTAAACGGGTAAATCGTGGTGGATATTTATTCAAAGTTTAGTCGCTTAATCTTGGAAAATAGGAAATTCTGATGAAGTTTGCTTTATGCATACCTATCCAGTATTCGGAGTGAATCGATTCTGAAATGAGCTGCTATTACCAAGGAATATCTAAAATTTACACAGACAGAATGATATGATCGTGTATTGCAAGGATCAACCAATTATTTTAAAGTTTAGTAGCTGGATTAATTCCAAATATTTGGATAAAAATGATGTGGTGATTCCAACAGAATGAAACGGTTCATCAAGCATATACTGTCGAGCGAGAAATAAGTTATTTTCAAAGTTTTTAATGTCAATACAAATAACTCTTGACGAGGTAAAAATACATGACGCAAGTACATCCCTTATATAAGATGTGATATCAAATCATACGTTAGATAAAGTGACAAAAGTACTATATCTACTAATGACCTTTTTAAAATGAAGATAAGTTATGGCTACACACTTTATTCCTTATTAATTTGAGTTTCAAATAATTGATATACTTCTTTCGGCCCTGTTTAAATAATGTTAGTGTTTCTCCCAGTTTCATTTATTGCATTTTGTTTTTCAACCTGTCTCATTGTAGTATAGATAAAAAAGCTTTTTGATTGCTATGTAGTTCTGACAATTCAAGTGAAGCAGTTCGGCCTTTTCTTGGTAATGCGTTTCGATAGTATAATTCGGATGGGAACCTTTATTTCTAATGAGTTTTAATAGTATAAATCGGATGGGGCCCTTTCTTTGTTATGTGTTTTGATAGTGTAATTCGGACGTGGCCCTGTCGTTGTTATTTGTTTTGATAGTGTAATTCGGATGTAGCCCTGTCGTTTTGATAGTACCTATTAATCGAATGGAGCCTTTCTTTGTATTGTATTTTGGAAGTATTGATAGAATGAAGCATTTTCTATATATTGTAATCATATATATTTTTGATAGTATGAAGTGAATGGATCCTAATCTACACGTCCGTCTAAAATATATAGAGAAATTTTTCTGATTTTTGATAATTTAAAGAAAAAGAAAAAGTCAGCTTCAAACAAACACTAACAATGTTTAAACAGGGCTGAACGCAAGTAGCTTTATTATTTATTTTGAAACTTTCAAATGAATAAGGAATGAAGTGTAAATATGTAGCCATAGCTTACCTTTATTTTAAAAAATTATAAGTAGATATAGTACTTGTGTCATCCTATACATCGTATGATTTGATATATATATTTTATAAGGGGTGCACTTGTGACACCTATCTTTACCTCGTCAAATGGTGTTTGGACTGATATCAGTACTTTTTGGACATCTTTTAAATTGTATTCTCATATATTCAAGAACGGTAATATTAGTATATTAAAGTATAGGTGGATAAAGAGGTCTTTCAAACACGCGCGATTTTTCGAGCACGACGGCGCAGCCGAAGTGCTCGAAATAGAGCAAGTGTTTGAAAGACCAGTTATCCACGAATACTTTACGCTATTCTTTTTTATTGGTGCACTTTGAGATCATAAAATATTATTATTATATTATTACTACAAAAAAATGGAAGTCCGTCCTCGATGACCAGCCAAGTTTCATGACAGTCCATCCTAAATAGTATTTATTTTCATTTGACGTTACGAGGTACTGCTGTCAGATCAATAATCAAAAAGTTTCTTTATTTATATTTAAAAGGATACAATGTATATATGAATATATAAATCAATTTTGCAGAAAAAACCAAATAAGACATTGGTTCACAATGAAAATATACAATTTATAAACTAATTAAAAAAGTTGTCATCGATACTTACGTTTCTCGAGTTGTTGTTGTTACCATAGGGACTTTAAAAAACGCGCGTGTTGGAAAGTTCGATTTAAACACGCTGAGGCGTGTTTTAAATAGGTAATATGAGGCATCAATAAAAAAATATTTTCAATAATTTGGTAGAGGTGTGCAGTATTTAAGGAGTATGTTTTTGGTAAAAAAAATTGATCAGGACTCAAAAGCCCAATTAATTGGAAAAAACGATAAACAAATAAAAGGGTGGCCCCTTATTTTGGCTATAACTCCACAAGGGTACACCAAATATCTCAAATGTTATATACCGTTGGATAGGTATTGAATAGAGCTCCAAAAACCATTTATGGTGTTTTTTCTTTGAAAATTAACATTTTATATGAAAAAAATTACTGTCTGTATAGAGTGGCCTTTCATGGTTTGGCATTTGAGTTATGTCCATCTTTTTTATTCCTCCAAAGACTATATTAATCGATAAAAGAAAGTAATCCGAATAACGATTGATGCGTGATCAAAACATGCCTTTGGTTGTATTGGCAAAACATGCCTCCTTACGCTGGCCAATCGAATTTAACTCCAACCGGAATGTAGTAGCAGCGAACAGCCACAATTTAAATCTTAGGAAGAGATTAATGATCTAGTTTGTGTTCTAGATCTTCCCAAAATAAAGGAACAACTGCTTGGATCTCGTTTGCAGCAGTGGAACATTTTACAAAGAGGTGTGAAAATGTCCACGTTTCGGATGTGATGGAAAAATACAGTAATATTTACAAATACTTTTATGTCATAATGAAACTAATAAAATATCAAATCGAGTATCAAACATTTGCAATTGTTTAGATATAAAATGTCCAACACATCTTTCTTCAAATTGTTTTAATATTAAGTAATTAGGTTAGTTATTTGCAGACATCGAATATTTTTGTAAATTGGATTTGTTTCAAAATGATATTATTAATAAAGAATTCTATCATGAACCGTCGAACTGAATAGCATTATTTTTACACGAAACCAAAAGTGATTACACGGAAAAGGCAGTATATGCTGGTCATATTCTTCTCAAATGATATTCCAGGTTTAATAAACAAGCTTGGGATTTCCTTTGTACCTACCGAGTGGCGACTACTTATTGACTCTTCGAACACAAGTCTAAAGGCAGTTTTGTTGTTCAATGGAAACGTACGGCCATCAGTTCCCGTTGGACATGCCGTAAATATGAAATAAACGTGTTTTTAAATGAAACTCACGGTCTCTAGTTAATTCCACAATATAATAAAAGTTATTGAAAATTCTAAAAATTTGACAATTGTTTCGATAAATCAATATCATCGTCAGAATGACAGAAGTTACATTTCATTTTATGCCTACCTGATGTTTAGTAGTTATTTTTGGTTAGACCAAGAAGTAACCTAACTTGTGATTGACTTAATATATGTTTATAGAAAAAAGAAGAAGATGTGATATTACAAATATTGAAGCTTAGATATTATTAGCCCTATGATGATATCCTGGATATCATTTTTCCAATTAAGATCAGTATAACTGTGCAATGATATAGAAAACCAGGAAAACTATATCTGCTGATCTCTACAATTATCACTTAAGAAGACAGTTTATTAGTGGAGAACTCCCTAGATTTAACTGTTCATTGACAACTTCATATTGTGGGTTTCTTAAATGTCTTCTAATTTCCAGTTCTTCAAGGAAATCCAGTTCTTGTTTCTTTTCACAAATATGCAGCACTTCTAGTTCTGTGTTAGGTGTCAATGAATGATTGGTGTCAAGTAGATGTTTTGCGTAGTGGGATTTATCTGGTTGTTTTAATCTGTATGCTTGAAGAACTGGAAATTAGAAGACATTTAAGAAACCCACAATATGAAGTTGTCAACGAACAGTTAAATCTAGGGAGTTCTCCACTAATAAACTGTCTTCTTAAGTGATAATTGTAAAGATCAGCAGATATAGTTTTCCTGGTTTTCTATATCATTGCACAGTTATACTGATCTTAATTGGAAAAATGATATCCAGGATATCACCATAGGGCTAATAATATCTAAGCTTCAATAATTGTAATATCACATCTTCTTATTTTTTCTTTAAATATATATTAAGTCAATCACAAGTTAGGTCACTTCTTGGTCTAGCCAAAAATCATTTAAAACACTAATATCAACAGATTCCACGAAGTAAGCGTCGAGACAGTTAATTTCAATAACATAATATTTTAATATTTAGTTTTCATTGAATAATAATTGATCATACGTGTATGTGTTATATAAAATTTGGACTATTTCTTTAAGATCCTCACGGGAGATTACGCTTGGATGCAGAACACCTAAACTGGCAAAACTTACTGAATTTTCGATATCGTTAAAAAAGCTGGACATAGAGTCCAGATTAATTTTTATTTGACTAAAAATTTCTTGAAATTCTATATAGTGTGAATAATCATAAGATGTTTCGTTGAGTGCTTTTCCTAATTCATTAATTTTGTTGGATATTCGAAGCTGATTATTTGAAATTATTGATATTGATTCATTAACGCTATCCATAAGATTTTTGTTTGGAGTTATTTGTTAATTTACTTCTCTATTGATTTTATTTTGATCATTTTGCTATTCGCTAATACTTGCGTATATTTTGTTGGCATCTTCTTGGTCCATATTTCCAGTAACGAGTTTCACTAGCGAGCCAAGAGGGTTGATTATTCCTCTTTTAATTCGATTAGATGGAAATATGGAGTTCATTTTAACATTTATACTATTAACTTCAAATTGCAATTGTTTATAAACATTTCTCAAAGAATGTTCATGAATATGGTTCATCTTATTAAATAAGTTGTTTAATGAGTAATATCGTAAACATAGATTTGTAATTTGATTTCGGATGGGGTTTGTAGGGATATAGTGTAGAAATGTATGGGAAGCGATTTTTACCCTAGCTGGTCCTAGTTCGAAAGATAGGATGCCGGGATTACTTTTCAAGGATTTAATCTGTATCTTCTGGTTCGTCACTGTCTGAAGAGTCAACGTCCTGTGAAGTTACATTAATTAGTTTTCTTATGGGTTTAAATAGTTGTTTATGATAGTTGTTTTTGTAAGTCGTTACGATGTCAAAATGTGTTCGGGTTTATATGGAGGTTTAGTTTTAGATTGTCGTTCCGATTGTTTCTTGTAAAGGGTAGTGCCAGGGGGAATGTCTGGGGGATCTGTACGTTTTTCGTTTAATTTTTCGATATTTTTTTGTTTTTTGTTACTAGTGTCGGTATGTATTCTGTCATATAATTGTTTCATAGTTTCTTTATGTTCATTTAATTGAATGTTATCTGGTTGAGCTTGGTCGTCGATTTCGATGGGATCCTTTAAGTGAAGATGTCCTAGAAGAAAGTCAATAGGCTTATGTTTGGTGACAGAGTGAATTGAGTTATTGTATCCCAAAATGGACAATCTCAGTTTTTCGAATGGGTTTAATTTAGGATTCGTTAGGGATAATGCTCTCATGTGTTCTAATATTGTAGAATGAAATATTTCTACGATTGCATTGCTACTAGGATTATGTGGAAGAGTATAATGCCAGTTGATACCATATAATTTAGCAAAGTCTTTGAGAGTGAATTGAGTAAATTCTGTGCCATTATCAGATACATTGTTTTCTGGAATTTTATACGTAGAAATGAATTGTAATAATGACTGATAGATGTGAATCGCAGATAATGTTGAAATTATGTAAGCTTGTCCAAATCTACTAAAACTGTCAATACTGTCATTGTAATTGTATTGTCAAATTTAAAAGTGTCTATTTGTAACGTTTTGAGTGGTTTTCTTGGAGTTGGGGTTAGCTGAAGTTTTATTATAGGCGGGTGTCTCTCATATTTAACTTGTTGATAAATGGAACAGTTATTGATAAAGTCTTTTACGTCGTTATTTAGTTTTGGCCAATATAATTTGGTTTTTAGTTGGTTAGCTGTCTCGTGAAATCCCCTGTGATTTGTAATGCCTTCGTGTTGTTGTTTTATAAGTTTTTGTTGTTGGGATTCGATTTTAACGTCATGTAGTATAATATTTGATTTGATTAAGATAAATGCAGAGCTTTTAAAGGTCTGAAGAACTAGTCTACACATGGTTATAAAAATAATTTCATCGATATCGTTCTGAAAATAAAAGGCATATCGTTTCTTCGGAACAGCATAGTCTTTTAAGAATTTAATAATTTGATTTTCAAAACAATTTTCACTCACCTGTAAGAACCATCTGGTTCTTGCAGGGTTATCGAATAATTTTTTAATTTCTTGATGAGGATTTTGATCAGTTTTGATTATTACTATTTGATTTAAAAATACATTTAATGGTTTCTCGGTTATTTCTATTCCAAGTATTGGGTTTTCTAAACTAGTGTGTATTGTTTGATCGTCATTTTCGTCATTTGAATCTACTTCGGGAACGAGAGATTGAGAGTCTGATTTGGTTGTGGCGTTATTTTCATTAAATTCATTCATATATTGAAAAATTGGCGGTAGATCAGAGCCGGAACTATTTTCGTTATCTATTGGATAGATTTCTATACGGGAAAGGGCATCCGCATTCGTGTTGCAAGAACCTTTTTTATATACGATTTCGTAGTCAAATTCCTCTAACTTCAGTCTCCAACGGAACAGTCGGGAATGTGGTTCCTTCTGAGACATTAGTTATTGTAGAGGTTTATGATCGGTGACGATTTTGAATTTATTGCCGGAAAGATATGGCCGGAAATGTTTTATACCCCATACTATTGCTAACAACCCTTTTTCAATTGTTGAATAATTTTGTTCAGCAGCGTTAAGTGTACGAGAAGCATATGCTATGGCTCTGTCTTCACCGATTGGTCCTTGGGAGAGGACTGCTCCTGTTGCGAAATTACTTGCATCTGTGGTCAAAATGAATTCTTTGGTGAAATCGGGGTAGATGAGAATGGGTTCATTGATTGAAAGAGACTTGCAATCTTCGAATGTCTTTATGTAAATCCGGTCAAGTATATTGATGTGAGCGCCTTTTTTTAAACAGCTTTTAAAGGGTTTGGTTGATTTGGCAAACATTTTTATAAACTTTCTGTAGTACCCGAGAAAGCCTAAGAAAGCTTTTATGTCTTCCGTGATTTTCGGTAAGGGGTAATTGGTAATAGCTTTTACTTTATCAGGATTGGGTTTGATGTCTTGAGGGGTGATAATATGACCTAGAAATGATACTTCCTTTCTAAGAAATTCAGATTTGTCGAGTTGAACCTTGAGGTTACTCTCACGAAGCTTTTGGAAAACGCTTTTTAAATTATTAATATGTTCTTGGAGTGAGCTTAAAAAGACAATTATGTCGTCCATATAGACGAAAGAAATTTTATTACGGAGTTCTTTTAGTACATTATCCATGACCCTCTGAAATGTTGCAGGGGCGTTCTTTAAACCGAAAGGCATTCTGACGTATTCGAAATGGCCATTTTCAACGTTGAAAGAGGTTTTCTTAACATCGTCGGGATGCATTTCAATTTGATGAAATCCACTGGCTAAATCTAAGGTGGTGAAATAATAACAGCGTCCAAGTTTGTCAATTATGTCAGTTATGTTTGGAATGGGATAGCGGTCATCAATGGTCTTTTCATTGATTTTTCGGTAATCAACGACGATGCGCCATTTCTTTCTTCCAGATGCATCAGCTTTTTTGAGAACAAACCATATGGGAACTAGCTAGGCCTAATGATCCCTTTTTCTAGCATATCGTTAATTTGCCGTTCGACTTCAGGTTTATGGATGTAGGGGTATCGATATGACTTAGTATAGACTGGAAGTACGTATGTAGTGTTAATTTGATGTTTGACTTAGTTGGTAAAGGATAGGGATGAATTTTCTTTATGGAATATGTCACGAAATTGTTTACAGAGTTTTTTGATTTCGAGTTTTTCTTCTGAATTTAAATGAGAAGTTCGAATGCATTGGGCAATGTCGAAATTATAGGGATGATCGTCGGCAGGGCTTTGAACAGAAATTTGGAAGATTTCGTAATTGTCTTCAAAAGGTTCTACAACTATGGGTTTGTACATAAAGACATCTTGAACATTTTCGGAGGTATTTATAATATCAATTGAGGCATATCCATTTTTTGAGAAAGTGACACCTTCTTTGATACTACAACTAGATAGTTCAGTGTATGGAATTGTAATAGTACCATTTGGTATATTTACAGGTATTTTTGCGGTTTCTATGGAATTGGGTTCAACATGAGCGAAAAATAAAAGTTTGCCTTTAGATGAGTAGTGAGATAATGGTAGGTTTGCGTTTTGTGTTTTTAAAAGTGAATTTTTTAGATCGATATGTACTTCTAAATCCTTTAAAGTTTCGTAACCTATCAAGCCGTCAAAGAAATGGTGGAATTTAAAAAGATGAAATTTCATGATTTTATTTGAATTGAATTCGCGAAAAGCTGGAATTTTAGCGCAAAAATCTCTAGTAGTTGTTTGGAAGACTGAGCTGATGATAATTGGTTCTTTATAGATATAATTTGGGAAATAATTTTCAGCAATTTCGGGGTTTATAAATGACTTTGAAGCTCCGGTATCTATCAATAATTTTAAGGGAGGATCAGAAATTATTATGTATGGAAGATCTTTCTTGTCATAAATTGAAAAAATGTCTACGTCTGATTTGTTAGTTCGGGAGCGTCTTGAAAATTTTGTTCGTCGCTGCTTTGTGTTTCTGGATTGTCAGATATTGAGTTTGTGGTGTCTACATAGTCATTAAATTCATAGAGAGGAGTACAATTTTGGTGGTAAACGTTATCTTGGTCGAGCATGTTATTTTTATAACGGTAGTAAGGAGTGTTTGATTGATAATAGTCATAATATTGCGTTTGGTCGACATTGTGCAGTTCTTTAGAAGTAAATCTGGGTTGTGATGGTTGGGGTTGGTATTATTGTGGAGGTGGAAGTGCAAATCGATTTTGGTTTCGATTAAAGTTGGATCTGTTAAATGTATTTGACGAAACGCCACTCATAGGAGTTGGTTTGGGCTGACGGAAATTTGAATTAGTTTTCCACACATTACTCGGTGCTCTTGAAGGTTGTTGAGAACCGAAAACTTGTCTATTCGTCGGGAATCTATGTGGGATGAATCTGGGCTGAACATTGATTGGTCCACGAGGAAATGGATTTGAAAATTTTTGTATTGGCATTAAATTTTGACCGAAGTTAGGGACATGAAAATTAGTTTGATTTTGATAGTTTTAATTAAATTTTTGATAGGGTTTATTCTTAAAAGTTTCGTTATTTGATTTTTGAAGGTGACGGATATTATTTTCTGCAATGATAAATTGTCTATCTGTTGCAAGAGTATCGGGTTTCATAGCTCGAATTGTGGAGACCATAGGTTCTTTCAAACCGGCCAGGAATATTTTGAAAACGTGTGTATTGTAAAAAAAATTCTTTACGGTTGCACCAGCTTGACTAGTTCCATGACAATCAACGTAATTATGAAGAGCACTCAAATTAGACATTACTCTAGTGTAAAAATTAAGAGCAGGTTCGTTAGAATTTTGTCTCAACTGATCTAGATCAAAGAGTAATCCGTTTTCGTCTCTCTGGTCACCGAAGTGAGCTACCAGAGGGCTTTAACTGTTTCCCAATCTTTGTTTATGCAAATGCTGTAAACTTCTCTCGCGTTTCCAACTAATTTTCCATATATTCCGAAAATGAAACTAATGTTTTGAACGCAATTGGCATTTGTGGGATTTGGATCACGTTTTAATTAAAGTGTTACTCGTCTCTAAGAAAGACGCTAATTCAAGCGAATTACCATCAAATTTTGGTACAATTTCTAATAATTTGATTTCAAATTTGGGAACAGACATTGTTGAATTTGATTGACTATTTAAAATTTTCTTCAATGCTTAAATTATTCAAAAGAGAACTAACTTCTAATACTGAACTTTATTTGTCTTCGTCAGAAGAATTAAAATTTGATTCAATACTAATATTAATCTGACTGTCGCTTTCCACTATGGAATCTTCAGATGAGGAGAATGACATAGGCTAAGAAAGAAAATAGGATAAATAATATGAGCAACTTACAGTAAAATTGCAATGATTTCCATTGATCCTCGATGGACTGCACTCTCTGGATTGGCGCCGTAATCTTCTCAAACGTTTATTTACACTTTTCGGATTGTTCAAAATTTGGAAACTTTCTTCCAAATAAACAGTAGAAACTCTACTTTTTTAAAAAATTATTTAATAACAATAATTACACGTTATTAATATTTATTGAAGTTAACAATATGAAGTCTAATATCATTCTGAAAATAAAATGTGTATAATGAAGCTATGCGGTGTCCAGTAGTGCAATTCAGCATCATGACGTAGTCGATCGTCCGATGATGGTTCGATTTAACAATACCATATAAGGTCATGAATTCAGCTGACGCGACATCTATCGTTTCATAACTACACTTAAGCATGAAACTGCTCTTGGCGAATACAAGCGAGAAAAGACATCCAAATACATTTTTTAGTTGTATTTATATTTTTCTTTATACAATAAAAAGTATATTTTGTAAAATGGTTGGTTGAGTTCTTTAAATAGATTATTGATTGATGTTCGTTATGGCCTCTATATTTGTTGTTTGGTTGCTTTTAGGGGTTGGGATGGGTTTTTTTGGAATCGATTTGTTTGTTTTTCTTGAGGGTAGCCTAAAAAATTCTATGGTTGGTTGTTTTTTATGTGTCCAGGGGCTGACTGATGGAATAGGAGCGGGAATAAATTTTGGAGGAGTGGGTTTGGCATTGGTGTTTTTTGTTCTCATTATTTCGAGCGAATGAAATGTCGGCCACTTCCATTTGATCATCTTGAGGGATGATCGTAATAGTGCTTAAATAATCAGGTTTTTTATCCATTTCTAGGGTTCTAGCAGTTATTGACTTGCTTTTTTTGTTTAGGGCGGCAAGTTCTGATGTGAATTTATCAGTAATTGGAATTGATGTATTTTCGTTCTCTTCTTCGATTTCCTGAGCCCAGAGTAAGTTTGAATCTTTATGAACCTGCGCTTGAGTAATTGTAATTTTTAGTGATTGTTTTCGTTTCCGGCGGGGATGTAAGTTTTGAAATATTACTTCGGCAGGTTGGTATTGCTAATTCAAGAGCTAGTGAAGATTATATAGTGGGTTCTAGACTCTTTTCATTGGCTTCGAAGTTTGTCGTGTTAATAGTGTAGCAGTTTCCTATACATTTGTTGGTGCAGTGTGCTAGACATTTGTTTTGATCGGTTCTATACACTTGTAATTGTTCTTTCCGATACACTTTTCTTTATTCGGTTCTAGACACGTGTTTAAGTCTCCTTCAATACACTTATTTACCTCGTCTCTTATACACTTTTTATTATCTTTTGTTGATATCTGGGTTTTGTTCAGGGTGACAAGATCGATTGATCCTAGACACATTTTTGGAATATTATATGTGTCTGAATTATTTTGTGTCCGTTTCACTAGAGATCTCCTGGTTTATGTAAACTAATTTAAGAAAGTTAGAATTTTTGTGTTTTAATTCGAGTGACTTATTTTTAATCCTATATAGTTCGTTACTATATTTTGAGGGACTATGGGAATATATATTGACGGCAGGTATGCGTGGTTCCCGTGCCCGGGGGAGTCGGATGGAGGAGGCTGGAAGTGGTACACCCCTAATCTTCCATGCGAGTTTCCTGGGAGGGGTTGCCCTACCCGATACGGCGCGTCCCATGGCTCATAGGGTGTCTCCACGGGGAGTGGTCGGTCATGGTTCCTGCGCTCCTAAGAGCTGTGAGGGAGGCACGACCGACCAACCTCGGGGATAGGCGATGAATAGGAACGAGCAGTTCTGAATAATCGCCCGCGGATCAAAAGGGATAGAGGAGTAAACCTGACTAAAAATCATCGTCGCTGACCTCCTCGTCTCTGCTGAGCATCCTACACTCAGTTAAGGGGAGGGAAAACTTCTTCCTCATGGCTATCATGTCTTTCTTCTCTATTAACCCTTCAATTTTCTTGTATTCTCTCTATCTTCTTTTTTTCTTACTCCTTCACACTAATACAATGGACTTTTCATCACTTTGGTTTGCACGTCTGTTTCTCTTCTTTCCTCTCGCCAACTAGGTCACTTTCTTTCTTCTTTCTTTCTTTTCTGATTTCTTTTCCAACCACCACATTCTTCAATTTCTTCATGGAACAGCCCGGTATATCCCCCAGATAATCAATTCAACTCAAAGACCACACACAGGGGAGGCAGCTGTGTGGGTCTACCCGTTGGCAAATCTGCGTCCGGAGGCAACCGTGAAAAAAGCCTAGAGGAGTAAACCTCGATAATAAAACCCGTAATCCTCGTTGTTAGCTACCGTGGCCATGGATGAATGGCTGCACGAAACGCAGTCAGAAACGGTGCCTCTGGGATACCTGGCGACCTCCCAGAGTATTCAGCCTTAGCGAGGTAAGGGCGCACTGCCTCGCCGGACACTCTTTCGACCCAACTCGTGGGACGTAGATGGAACAGTTTATCATTAAAAATAAAAGTGGTGAAGAAGGGACCCAAACTCCTGAGTCCAGTAAGAAGAAGGTGGTATCGGCCCTGCAGAGGTCGCCAACAAGTGCAATGGATGTAAAACCCGGGTCTCCGGCAAATTGTCTCGTCTTTGACTTGACATGGGATGAACGAGATTCACAGTCCAAGCCGACTAAGAAGAGGAAGATGCATAGCGTGACAAGAGAGTCGGAGGACCCTCTGTTCAGGAGCTTTATGAAACTACTGGACAGAGTAAATGACGCGGCAAGGAAAATAACGAAGGCTGTGGCGGATGCTCCAAACACAAAGTTGGATATAAAGGAAGCCTCTAAAGAATTGGGTAGTATCGTCAGTCAGATGACGACAGCTAAAATGACGAGCATGCTTCAGGGATTGGAAACAACGGAATACGGGACCAGTATTCAAGTTGAATACAGAGAAAAAGTAGACGTAGAGACGCAAACAGAAAACAGTGAGAGCATGACAACTGGGTGCCAAACAACTTGTTGGATGCAAGGGGATGATAGGGAAGAGGTGAGCGAAGCTCTGGAAAAGGACGACAAATGTGCAGAGCAGTTCGCAAAAATCGAGAACAAAAATTGGCCTGAGGATTTGTATGACGCAACCAAACCAACTGACGAGACCTTTAATGTGCAAAATGATATCGCTTTCTGGGAGGACGATGAAAAGACTTGTACACATATGATGGAAAGACACCCGGAAGCTCAGGAAATGGTGGGACCGGTTGGGCTATTGAGTGTCTTGTATAGGAAGAAAGATAAGGAGGGGAAAGTTGAAACGAAGGAGCGAAAAATATTTAAACTGATCTCCGAAGACACAGTTGAGAAGAGGATAGAAACTTTAAAGGCATTTAAAGCCTCTCTCATAGAAGAGGGGAGGCAGGAAGAGGCATTACATGCACCACCAAAAAATACAGATGTACATAGGAAGTTGGTAGAGTACATTTTCCACAAGTCGGGGATTATGGTTAAAATGCACAGTCATAAGGGAAGTGAGGGAACAAGGCGTGGAAGTGAGGAAGGAATTGTAATAAGACAGGGGAAAGCGTCATATGTCGACCTTCTGAAAAAAGTTAAATCAGTGGTTGGGGAAAAAAACCAGGGAATAAAACAAGTACGGAAGACTAAGGATGGAGCAGTGCTGCTCGTCCTAGATAAAAAAGAAAATCGCGTAGGAGACCTCACAAAAGCACTTGAGAGAAATATAGAGGGAGTGCAAACAAGAAGAACAGCCAGAGACAGAATGCTTTTCAGGATCAGGGATCTGGACCCAACTATCACTCAGCAGGAGGTAGAAGACGCTGTGAGAGAACCGTTAGGCGCGACCTGCTATCAAGTAGAGGTGATTAAGATGAAGACAAATCGGTTCGGAGACCAGGAGGCTATAGTGGCCATAGATAGAGAGCTGACAACTAGTGCTAAGCAAGTGACAAGAGTAAGAATCGGACTTGCCCCCTGCAGGATGAGGGAGTGGCAAAGGGTGCAAAGATGTTTCCGTTGCTGGGGATATGGTCATGAGGCAAGAGCATGTAAAGGGGAGGATAGAAGGGATTCCTGTCTCAGATGTGGTGAGAAGGGCCATGTAGCAGCAGAGTGCAAAAGCGAAGAGGAGTACTGTCCAGTGTGTAAGGAATCGGGACACCGAGTTGGAGCTGGGAAATGTATCGCTTTTAAACTTGCATTAGCCAAGGGCACATCTAGAGGAAATAAGAAGGCAGAACAGAGCCTCAGCAGGAAAACGAGTGTTGGGATGGGGGACGAAACAACAATAGATATCTAAAATGGCGCTAAAAGTACTTCAGCTAAATTTAGGCAGGGCAAGGAAGGCGCATGACATTGCTGCAAAAATTGCTATGGAAAAGGACGTCGACTTGGTATTCGTATCAGAACCGAATAAGCAGATAGCTATGGGAAACAGCTGGATACGCGACCACAACGCAGACGTAGCGGTTTGGATCAAGAATAGAAAGTGCGGCATTATGAGCACTAAGAGGGGGAAAGGGTATGTAATAGTGCGCTTAAAGGATTTTGTAATTATCTGTTGTTACATATCCCCAAATATCCCATTTTTAGAGTTCAGAAATATAGTAGACGATGTCATGGACGCATGTAAAGCTGAAGGCAAAAATGTAGTGATGATGGGAGATATAAATGCTAAAGCGGTACAATGGGGATCGAATAAGGCCGATAGGAGAGGGGAATACTTGTGTGAATGGTTAGAGGCAATAAATTATGTAATTTTAAATAATGGGCAACCTACTTTCGTCAGAAGGGATAGTGTCTCGCATATTGATGTCACAAGTGCCAGCCCGGCAGCGGCCCAAAAAATTAAACATTGGAAAATTTTGGAGGAGGCGGAAATATTTACGGAACAAAAATATATCTATTTTGAGGTCAGGATGGATGGAAAAAGAAATGTACATAGACAATCTAGATGTATCGACATGGAGAAAGTTAAAGAGGGCATAAAGGGTATGAGAGAGGAGGCCAACTGGGATATGAATACTTTATGTAAACATTTGAAAACGGTCATACAAAAATGTACCAGAAAAAATGGTGGGGAGGTGTATACGTACCCGTACTGGTGGAGTGCGGAAATTGAAAAGGGCAGAAAGGAATATTTTAAGGCAAAAAGGAAACTAGCCAGAAATAGGAAAATGGGAATAGAGGTATTGGAATTGCAGGAGATATGTAGAGAAAAGAGGAAAACACTGGGTAAGCTAATCAAGCAGAGTAAAAAAACTAAGTGGGAGGACACCATAAACCAATTGGATGAGGATATTTGGGGGGAGGGCTACAAAATAGCTGTAAAGAACTTGAGAATCCAAACACCGTACGAAATTCCGTTGGAATTAAGGAAACAAGCTGCAGAAGTTCTTTTCCCGAATAAACCGCTGTACATGTTTCATACAAAACCGATACCAGACGTGCCTCAAATAACGAAGCTAGAATTAATGCAAGCCGCAGAGGACATCAAAACAAATAGGGCACCTGGTCCAGATGGGATAACCCCAGAAATAATAAAAATGGTGGTAGGGACAAAGACGGAAATGATGTTACGGATAATGAACTACGCAATACAGAATCAGGTTTTCCCAACAGAACAGAAAAGTGCAAAGCTGATTCTTATACTGAAACCAGAAAAGCCGGTCGGAGTTCCAACGTCGTACAGACCCATATGTCTTTTAAACTGCGTAAGCAAACTACTGGAGAAAATTATTAAGGGACGATTGGAAACGGAACTGAACGAGAAAGACGCCATTTCGGACTTCCAATTTGGTTTCCGGAAGGGTCGCTCGACAATTTGTGCGGCAAATTGGATAAGGGATAGAGTCCTAAATACAAAGGCTGTTTACGTATCCATGATAACAATCGATGTTAAAAACGCCTTCAATACCGCTACGTGGCCGCTCATCATAAGGGCATTGCAAGAACTACAAGTTAGTGAATACTTAATAAACATGATCGCAGAGTACCTTAAGTCAAGATCACTAATAGTGGATAAGACGTACACCATGCCCATTACTGCGGGGGTCCCTCAGGGTTCGGTGCTGGGCCCGACCCTGTGGAACGTCCTGTACAACGGGGTCTTAAACATGGATTTAGGTAAGGAGGCTAGGAGTCTGGCCTACGCAGACGACCTGATAGTGATTGTTGAAGCCAGAGATCCGATGAGTGTGGAGATGATAGGAAATAAAGTGCTTAGGAAGATAGATGGTTGGATGAGGGAGCACGATCTAGAAATAGCGACAAACAAAACGGAAGCTATAATGTTGAAGGGCCCAAGAAATAAGAAACACATAAAGTTCTGTTTGAATGGCGAAGAAATTGTACCTTGCAATACCATTAAGTACCTGGGCATACAGTTTGACGATAGGATGAAGTTTGGGAAACACATAGAACTGTTGAAGGCTAAGGTTCAGAGTAGAACTACAGCACTAAACAAGCTTATGCCCAACATTAAAGGACCGAGTTTTCAGAAGAGAAGATTACTGCTTTGCGTAGTACACTCTACGATTTTGTATGGGGCGCCCACCTGGTACAAAGTTTTGGATATTAAGAAATACAGGGGAATGGTGGACTCTCTCCAAAGACAGACACTGCTCAGGGTGATTAGTGCGTACAAAACAGTGTCGACAACGGTAGCTCAGGTGATTGGTAGAGTGATCCCGATCCACCTTCAGGCGCTGGAAAGATCCATCCTACACAAGAGAGACCAGATAGGAAACGCACAGGAGGTGAGAGAAGATATCCTAGACAGATGGCAGACGGAATGGTCGGATGCCTATACAGGGAGATGGACAAGAAGACTCATTCCTGATGTTAGGGTATGGTTCAGGTGCAAGCATGTGAAAACAAATTACTTTATGACCCAGTTCCTATCAGGACATGGATCTTACAGAGCGTACACGGAGGGTATTAAGAAGACCGAGGATGACCTATGTATATACTGCGGGAATATGGACGACGCAAGTCACACAGTATTGGAATGTAGAAGATTCGCATGCATTAGAGAAGACCTACACAAGACCATAGGGTGTCAGCTGAGCACGCAGAATTTTCTAAAAATCGCTACTGAAAGTAGAAGTACATATGACCATATTTTACACGCCATAACCGAGATAATGAAAACCAAAGAGTCAGAGGAAAGGACATTCCAAGGCAGAAAGTAGGGAGAAGGAAGATACCCTGACACAACTGTTGTAACGTCCCAAAGACAGATCCAGCTGTGATCAGACGAGGAGATGGAGGAAAGGGTGGGGTTTTAGCTGGTAGGCGCCCGGTCATTGGCCGAGTGAAACGCCTGGGACTTCTTCCCAGGTAGTCTTTGGAAGATTTCCCCACCCACCAACAAAAAAAAAAAAAAAAAACAAAAAAAAAAAAAAAAAAAAAAAAAAAAAAAAAAAAAAAAAAAAAAAAAAAAGGTATGCGTGCTTCGTCGGCTACATTTGACGAATCCGCTTACCTAACACTTTTTTTTAAAATTTTGTTTTATTTTCTTCTTTAAGAATTTTTTATTATGTTCCTTTTTATTGTTTCAGGTTTAAACGTACCTTTTTTGATCGTTTTTCTTGGGAAGGTTTTCACTGTCACTATGTGTTTATTGTGCCTTTCATCATTAAATTTGGAATTGTTTTCCACGCTGATTGTTTTGTCATTTAATAAATTTTCACTCACAAAGTTATTTTTTTTTTATTTAATAATATCCATCAACCGCGTGGATCATTAGCGTCATTAAGGTTTACAAAAAAAAAGCAAGTTATACATAAAATAATGTCTATATGAGTCTCAGAATGTCCAAGGATGTAAGAAACTTTTTTAAATTGTGCACATTACATGATGATCCTAATATGTCTGCAAGTTCACCAGAAGGAAGTTGGGCCTGTTGTCGTTCCGCTGCTAATTGCGGAGACTGAGTAAGTAAGTGTTTTACGGAGAGTAGTTCATTGTAATAGTTTCATTTTGGTTTAGGATCTTTAGTGAAAAGACGACTGTGTGTTAGTCTAGTGTGGCCTAGGCGTAGTCGAGTTAGTAGGACTTTGTCTCGACGATTTTTAGGTAATACAGACCAGGGCTTTATTGACTTTTTCACTTCGTTTAACTTGATTGTAGCACTTTTCCACCGATTTTCCCACGCACTATTTATTTTAGATAGATTTTATTGTACATTTTATATCCGCACTCACTGATAGTCTAATAGTTTCGGTTGTGTCACTGTCTGTGGCTTCTTTGGCGTATTCATCTGCTTCTTCGTTACCATGAATTCCTATATGGGATGGTATCCATATGAAGATAACATTCTTATAGCTTTGTTCGCCAAAGTGGAGTTCTTGTTTTATTTTTGTCACAACGGGATGATCTGGGTAGGTGGCTTGTAAGGCTTTTATAGCGCTGAGGGAATCCGAGAGAGTGAGGTGGTTATGTGCGTCAGATGCATTTATGAGGATTAATGCTTCATATAGTGCATACTCCTCTGCTGAGTAGGTTGGTGAGAGCTTGAACATGTGGGTCGAGGTTGTGGTTACTACAGCAGCTCCGAGTTTATTAGAAGACTTTGAGACATCAGTATACATGTGGAAGTGGTCAGGGAACTTTTATAGTATGCTGTTTAGCGTAGATCTAATAATGTAGGGATTTTCAGAATATTTATTATAGGAAGAAATACTGGTGATGCAAGTTGGAATTTTGATTTGCCATGGTGGAATTGAAGTTCATTGGCATAGCATTCTGGAAGTGAGTAATTAAGTTTAGTTAGGTAGTTTTTAATTCGGACATAGTAAGGTTTGGAGGTTCTTGGTTTTTGGAACAGGTTGGGGAAGTTTTCTGTGGTGCAACTTTGATAGGTAGGTTTGGAGAGTTGTTGCCTTATTTTAGCTGCATATACTAGACTTAGGTACATTCTTCTATCTTCTAGCGATGATTCTCCAACTTCACTATATAGGCTCTCGATTGGTGTAGTGCGGAAGGCCCATGTTACTATGCGTAGAGCCGTGTTATGAATGCTATTTATCCGGTTTAAGAGTGATTTAATTGCTGTCGTATATCTAATTGAACCGTAATCTAACTTGGACCTGATTAATGTACGATAAAGCGTGAACAGAGTTTCTCGATCAGCACCTCAATTTTTATTAGCCAGCATTTTTAAGAGGTTCAGTCGTTTTTGACATGTCAGGAGGAGATTGTTTATGTGGCATTTCCAGTTAAGAGATTTATCAAAAGTCATTCCTAAGAATGTAGCAGATGTTTCAGTTTGTAAATATTTACCATACAAGCGTAGATTTACGCGCTCTGGAATTTTCTTCTTCGAAAAAATAATGATTTTTGATTTCTCGTTGAAAAGATTAAGCCTTTTCGTTCCGTCCAATGTTCTAAATGGGAGAGGAACTCTTGCGCGATTTTCTGACTGTTTTTAAGGTTCTTACTTTTGCAGTAAACGACCAGGTCATCCGCATATAAGCGGGCTTTAAGTGGCGTTTTTAATCCTTGTAGAACATCGTTCATTGCTATTGTGAATAAGGTCGGGCTTAGTACAGAATCTTGTGAAATGCCGTTTTTTGAAATCTTAAGTCAGACATTGTATTGTTTACTTTAACTTTAAACGATCTGTCTTGTAGGAAGTTTGTGATGAAGAATAGGCAATGTCGATGTATATCTCAACTATGTAGCTGTTTAATAATATAATTATGCCTGGCGGTGTCAAATGCTTTAGTAATATCGAAGAATATCGTTAAGCATTTACTTTCTAGTGCAAACGCTTCATTGATTTCTCTTTCAAGTTCAATGATTGTTTTGGATTATATTACTAGCTGAACTTCGTCGACTGACATAGACATTCAACTAGATAAATAATCTTAATTTGACAAAGTTAATGTCGAAATTAATGATTTATTATGTACAAATTTAGAAGAATGGTACAAAGTTATAAATGTTGAACTTCAGTAGTTTCAGATCGGAAGACACTTTATGTTTCGATTTGATGAATATTCACTTGGCTCGTATAGAAACTAAGTAACGATGTGTTAGACTTTGAGTGAAGTTACTTCGATATGTAACGACGACTCGATGAACTCGATTGAGTGTTGAAATGAGTTATGAACTAACTTGAGTATTGAATTGATTTCGAGTGTTGAACTCGCTTCGATGAGTATTAAAAAAACTGATTTCTTCACGTTGTAAGACGAGTTAAATAGAAATTTTGCAAGGGGCGCGGGCGTGTTTACACGTGGATTGGTTTGACCAAACGGAAATAAACATTTCCTATTGGCCTGTATCATTTGACTCGTCGGGTTCATCGACAAGAATCAACAATGTACGCATCCAATAGATATTTTAATTTATATTGAATAATCCAATAGCAATTGTAACATTTTTACTCAGAAAGGTTATTCAAACATTTCTTACAATCTTCCGAACATCGACCATAATAATTGACAATAAGTTACAATTATAGTCTTGCTTTAGGGTTATTACAATACAATAGATAATAGTGCGAAATGTGACATTATCCTAAATTTGTAACAATAGGATTTCAAATACAATGGGACAATATGTCGACTTTCAAAATATGTTCTTTCGATGCTCAAACAAAACTTCTTCTTCTTCTTCTAGTGCCTATCCGGTCCGGATGTTGGCGATCATTCTGGCTATTATGATTTTATTTGCTGCTGCACAAAACTATTTACGATTATTATTGCAAAACGTGATATTTTAAAGGTATTTAACAAAAGCTACGAATAAAGTGTAACTACCGTTTGAATTCATAACAATACAAAAGGTCTATCAATTCTTTAACACATTTTTACAGCGCTAGCAACTGAAATGAATTTACGCTTTAAATGTATACAATGATAAAAAGAAGTAACAAACAAATATCTTACATATTTTTAAAAGTATCCTAAACAATATAATTCAAAATTTTCTGATCTTGAACAATGATGTTATTTAACGTTGTTCTTTCTAATCTATAGCCACTCTGCTCCGGTATTATTAGGTTGCGTTTTTCCAGTGTCCATAGTAATCTTTTGTAAATAATCTTTTCTATTAATTTGCTCATGATACATGTGAGCGAAATAGGGCGGTAAGATTGGGGATTTGATTTCTGAGTCCGAGACTTATGTATGGGGATTATTAGCGACCTCGCCAAGTTTTCTGAAATTTATGTTGTAATCAGATAATATTAAATAACTGGAGATGTTGATGAGCTGTTTCGGGAAAATGCCTAAGGAAAATGATAGGAATGTGATCAGGTCCTGGAGAGGAATCTTTGAAGCTTGATAATGCTTCGTGATATTCTGCCATGGTTAGAGGTACATTTAGTGGATCATTACTTTTCGCCTTAATTTCAAAGTTGTTTTGATCTTGTAATTCTTTGTAAAGGTTAAGTGATATGTTCTGGTTGATTTCGTTGGAGCTCTGTTCGTAGACATTAGCGAGGGCATTTGCTATGTCAGTGTTGCTATTTAATACCTCAAGTCTGTTAATTTTAATATTGCCTTTTATGCCAGATATTCTTCTTACTTTGTTCCAAATTTCGGTCATTGGTATATCTGAATTTAGTGATGATACGTAGTCAGCCCATGATTTGCGTTTTGAGTTTTTTATTGTATACCGGGATTTTGCACGCAGTCTCAAAAACTCTACTTTGCATTGTACTGTTTTCAGTCGTTTATATTAAATATCTGGATATTTTTTTTTAAATTGTGTTTTTTGGAAATTATATTTAAGTACGAATTACTAATAAAATGATGAAATATGAATAATATTTTTCGATCTTACCGATAGAATAATAAAAAAATATGAACTGGTTATTTAAAGAAAAAAATCATGAGTGCAATTAGTGTAATCTTATATTAGAAACAAATACATAATTTTATATATATAAAAAGCAAACACTCATTGACTTCATGTTACTTAACAACGCCATCTGCTGTCGTGTCGTTAAAGCAATTAGTTGCTCACAAAAAATAGTATTATTATTCGCCAATAGATGTCAGGAAGAATCATATTTTTCAGTTGAGACTACTCAAACGCCTCCTTTCTGTTATTTATCATCCACGTTTATGTTTAAGTTGATTATCGATAAAACACGAATAAAATGACATTTTCTAAAAATGATTCCTAGCTAGATCGATTTATCGCCCCCGAAACCCCCTATATACTAAATTGTATGAAAATCATTGGAGCCGATTCCGAGATTTCAATTATATATATATATATATATATATATATATATATATATATATATATATATATACAAGAATTGCTCATTTAAAGATATAAGTTAGTAATGGTAACAAAGTTGGATCGCAGATCGAAAGATCAATACACGAAGAGTCTCCAGTTTAAATGTTGAATCTAGTAGGTCTTCCATCATTCAAAATAACAAGGTTGTGCCGATCAGTTGTTTGGTCTATGATTTTACCCTTAGTGTTTAAGGAGGATGACCCCCCAGTTGGAGTTATGTGCATTAAAGTCCCCTACGATGATTCTTGGTTAAGGTATGTGCTCTAACAAATCATTAAAATCTTGTTCATGGAGTTGAAGTGCGGATAGGAAATATATATTGCAGATGTGTATGTCGTTTGTATCGTGAATTTTGATAGCAGTCGCTTCTAGGTTTGATTGCAGAGGATTTTCCTGAGCTTCGATGGTATTACGTATTAGAATTCTTACTCAACCGCTTGCTCTCTGAGAACCATTACGATGTTTGCAGAATTTCTGATATTGGTTTAAAGCTTGAACTTTGTCGCCTTTCAAGTTAGTTTCCTGGAGACATATTATTTCGGATTTATATTGGTCTAATATATGCTGTAGGTCCGGAAGTTTGTCAATGAAACCATTTTGGTTCCACTGTAAAATTGAAGTGAACATATTGAACGGGGAAAGTTGATAGCTGGATCGTTGTGAGGAATCACTATCTGGATCTGAGGCCTCCGTGTCTGACGTCATTTGGAGATGTATTAAAAGTTTCTTTTTTAATTTTATACAGCTAGTTTTTATGCATATGTCTTTGAAATGTTGGTAAATATTTGTCAGCATGTGTATTATAGTGGTAAAGTCTGTTGTGTAGTCTTTAACTATACTTAAGAAATCGAGGGATTCGAATACATTTTCAAGGAGGTCCGATATTTGATCGAAATCCAGAACAATAGGAGGGTTCTGTTCTGCGATAGTCTGTCTTACGGGTTCCATAAGTGCCGATATGGAAGCTACGTCTTTTTCCTTCTTTGATTTTTTGAGGATTAACTGAAAAGATCTGATTGCAATGTGTTCTCTTCGGCATCGGGTTGAGGGGGCGGTGTGGTGATTTCATCGAATGTACGTTTTGACGCATTCTGGGATACAAAAACTTCCGTAGATAAGTGTTTTAGAGATAGTTGAGGTTTTTCTATATTATTGGGGGTGGGTAATGGGTGTTGTGGAGGGTTGCGGTGAAAGTTTTTGGTTCGCTATTATACTGTTGGGAATTCGCCTCGGCGCTAGCTGATTGCGGGTTGTTGAGAAGTGCTTCAGATTGTGCAGTAGGTGAGTGAGATGTATTGGTTTAACTATTTGGTGTTACGGACTGGATTGGACAATTAGCTGCTAAGTGTCCTGATTTCTTACAAGAGTAACATATTAGAGAATCGTCTGAAAGAAATATTCTATAGGAGGTGCTATCGTGTGTCACTAAAATTGTTTCAGGTAATGAATTTGTTGGTGAGCTTATGAATACTTGCCATCTGAAACTATAGATGTGGCTGTATTCAGGAAGAGTTGAGCTTATTCTTAAAAATAACATCGAGAAAAGTGATTTCATGCCTAATTTCTTTAGCTAATTTATTATCAGATTATGAGGAATTGTGTGGCTCACATTTGATAGTATAATTCAAACTGTTGGTGTGACAAGTCTTCTGGCCTGTACAATTTCGCCATTAATTTTAATTTTTCCATCATGTTCGGTCATTAATTTATATACTATAGCGGTACTGGTTAAGTATATACAAATCCGGTTGTGAGATAATTTTGAAGAAAACAAAATATTTTTTGGTTGGATAATTTCTTCAAGTGGGATTAAGTAATCCTGAATTTTTCCATTATTACCTGCGGGAAAAATTATTGCTTGCTATTTTTTTGGAAACTTTTGTTGAGTGATTGAGGAGTAGGTATTTTGAGAAATTCAGTAATCAGAAGTCTCACCAGATATAATTTCCATAATTGTTGCTAGGTGCCTGAATGCGGGCCTGTATTCCAATTTATATTTATCATATCACTTAAAAAACTGCGAAATTTTGCCCGGTTTTGTAGTAAGTAGATAAAATGATGCAGGTAAATTACAAATAAACGTTTTTTTTCACAAGTTCATGTGGTGTGAGTTAAAAGTGACTTACGTGTTCGATGGGGGAGTACTAATATTAACTATACTGTCTGTAAATAAGTTTCACTTTGATCAATAAACACTGTTAAATTTGAGAAAGGTAGGAGCTGACACAAATACTGTTCACACATTCGTTACCAAAACCGAACTCCACTCACAAAGTAAACTTTAACAGAAAGATAGATTAATGTATCGGTCTGTGAAGTAGATCATAGTCATGTGACAGTTTGGAGCGCTTTAACGGTAATTTGGAAATCTATTTTTATTGATTAATTTCTGGTTTGTTTCCAAATGCGTTTTGGCAAAAACTATATTCCAAGAAACCATCTTCAGCAAAGATTTTGTTTCGTCAAGCAATAGCCAAAGTAACCATTGATATGGTTGAAAGCGTTGAACGAAACTTAAGAAGTATATTATAGTAGTGTATTAATAATAACAGACGCCATATGCCCGGTATCTATGTAAACATGACCTTAACATATTGTTCTTGATATTTCTTACAAGATAATATAATATCTTAATTACTTTTTCTTTCATTTAATGTCAAAGTAAGCTCTGTCGGTCGCTGTATAAAGCTGGAGCCTGGAGCATATTATCAATAAATCGTTACTTTGAGAAAAATATTCTCTCTCGTATTGGATAGAATAGACCGCGAAACTTTTATACCTGAAAAGGTGAATGGAATATAGAAACGAAAGAAGATATAATTATTGATTCAATTGTGTTCTCTTCGTAGAGTATAGAAAATTAACGGAAAAGAAGTAAATTAAATTAACTGTCTCGACCCTTACTTCGTGGAATCTACTCATATTACTGTTTTAAAATAAACTTACTGTTTCTAGATAATTCCACAATATATTGAAAAGAATGTTCAAAATTCTAAGAAATCCGACAATTGTCTCGATATTAAATATTATCGTCAGAATGACAGAAGTTACATTTCATTTGATGCCTACCTGATATTTATTAATTATTTTTGGCTAGATCAAGAAGTAACATACCTTGTGATTGGCTTAATATATGTTAATAGAAAAAAGAAGAATTGAATACATGAGGCTATTACTTGATGAACATCCATACTGAACGATGAAATAAAACAATATAATTTGTTCAAATCTTCATTTATTTGAACTAATGTTCAATTTAAACTTATTGCTAACACAGTAGCTTTGTCAAAACGAATGAAAGTATAATATAAAAATGTCTTAATATATACAGTGCATAAATACAGAATTCTATTTACTAATGTTAACAAAGCTATTGAAAGAGATTACCCGGAAATTCATTTACTACAAACATTCCTAAGCTATCTTCTAGGTAAAAAGGTTTAATAAAGGAGAGTGATTAATATCTATTTGGTCGTTAAGAAGATTGCCTGAATATTTATTTTTGTTAATCTCAAGGGCCTCTAATAAATTTGAACTAAAGGATTTATCGACTACATGAAGAATTTCAAAATTTGGGTTGAAAATGTGTTGTTTTTCTAATAAATGATTTGAATAGTTAGAATCTAATTTTTTGTTGTCATAGCAACGTTTGTGTTTCGAAATTTTAGTTTTAAAATTTCTAAAAGTTCTACCGATATAAATTTTATTACAGTTGTCATTACCACATTTTAATTTATAAACTCCTGATTTGTTTAATTTTGAAGATTTAGATTTATTATTTTTAATGAATTTGGAAAAATTGTAATCAGTTTTAAAGGAAATATTCATGTCTAAAGTTTCTAAAAATGGTTTAATTTTTAAGGATGGTGTTCCAAAGTATGTTAAGCTTTTAAATTGTTTATTTTTATTTTTATCTGAAGGGAATACTTGTTCTAAAGTTTGTTTTTTTATCTTCTTATTTATTATATTGTCAATTAAATTTGGATCGTAATTATTATTAACTGCTAGTTGTTTTATGATATTTAATTCTTTGTTATAATGATTAATATTTAATGGGACTGTTAAGAGTCTGTGTATCATACTATTGAAAGCTGCTAGTTCATGACAGAATGGGTGGAAGAAGATATGATATTACAAATATTTAAGCTTAGATATTATTAGCCCTATGGGGATATCTTTTTCCCAATTAAGATCAGTATAACTGTGCAATGATATAGGAAACCAGGAAAAATATATCTGCTGATCACTTAAGAAGACAGTTTCAAAGTAGAGAACTCCCTAGATTTATCTGTTCAATGACGACTTTCTATTGTGGGTGTCTTAACTGTCTTCTAATTTCCAATTCTTCAAGGAAATCCAGTTCTTGTTTCTCATCACAAATATGTAGTACTTCTATTTATGTGTTAGGTGTGTATTACATATGATAAATTAGTGGTATTACAACTAATATTTCCTAAACAATCTCAAGAAATAAAAAGGTATAAAACCATCACATATGCAGGAAATATTTCTTATAATATTTCAAAGATAATTTCTTTTAAAACAGAAAGTAACGTGAGTACAAAATTGTTGAATGTAAGAACACAAATTTCCCTGTTAAAGAAGTCTCTTATATAAACTTAAATATCCAGAATGTGAAGCTGTATATTTGGGTCAAACCCATAGAAACTTTGAAATCCGATACTGTGAGCACTTAACGGGTATACAGCTTAAAACAACCAGATAAATCCCACTATGCAAAATATCTACTTGACACCAATAATTCATGACACCTAACACAGAACTAGAAGTACCACATATTTGAGATAAGGAACAAGAACCTTGAAGAATTGGAAATTAGAAGACACTTAGAAACCCATAATATGAAGTCGTCAATGAACAGATAAATCTAGTGAGTTCTTAAGTGATAATTGTAAAGATGAGCAGATATAGTTTTACTGGTTTTCTATATCATTGCTCAGTTATTTTGATCTTAATTGGGAAAAAAATATCCTGTATATCCCCATAGGGCTAATAATACCTAAGCTTTAATATTTGTAATATCACATCTTTTTCTTTTTTCGATTATCATATATTAAGTCAATCACAAGGTTTGTCACTTCTTGTTCTACCCAAAAACAATGATTAAACATCAGGAACGTATCAAATGAAATGTAACTTTCGTCATTCTGACGATGATATTTTATATCGAAACAATTATCAAATTTCTTAGAATTTTTAACATATTTTTCAATATATTGTGGAATTATCTAGTAACAGTAAGTTTCATTTGAATAAGTTAGGAAAATGAGTAGTTTTTATAGTAGAGTATTTGGTGTATATTCTCAATAAATCTGGAACATCATTTACAATAATTTTTCGGATATTTGCAGCTTTTCTCTCATACAGTTGACAAATCTTTTTCCCCACTCATCCTCTTTTTTATGAAAATAAATTATCTAGAATTCTCGAAATTTTGTTATAAATAGCTCTTTAAATAATGACAACATACATGTTGAAATTATAATTTCAACTTTATTGAAACATCATCACTATTGCTAACTAGTTTTAAAATGATCATAGATATAATTTCAATTAATGATGAATATTTCAAAATTCACTCACATAGATAATTGCCAATTTAAAATTAATTTTCCAAGTTTATAATTCAGTAACTTTCGATGAAGTATTTCAATTCAGTTATTTTCGATATTCTCTTTCGAGCATTCATTTTAGAGATTTAAAATAGTTAGGGACTTCTATTTATGTCATGAAATTCTCCTTTACACTGATTAGTTGTTTTTGATATTCCAGAATTTGAAGAATTTCGTAGAGTTTCATATTCTTTACATTTAATCAATGCTGAGCGAATATATCGTACAATAATTCAATTTGGAAATATATGCATAATGAAGTAGTATATTACGTATCAAGGTTAGAAAAGTGGAACTTTACTTGACGAGTAGGGTTAGTTTGAATCTGAGCGAAACGAGGATTTAATTTATATACGAGTCAAGTTGACGAGGTGCGTATATTATTTTTCGCATTTTGTAAGAAATCAAGTATTATGGAAATGGCTAATGAAAATGACTTGAAAGATTTCCTGAATGCGGCCCGCGAAGCTTCTTCGAGTTTGCTTCCAGTTCAATACAAGGAAAGATACGAGAAAGCATATAATATGCTCTACGACTGTGTTGTAGATAGTGAAGTAACCAAATTGACTGTCTCGACCCTTACTTTGTGGAATATGCTCATATCAGTGTTTTTAAATGAAACTCAAGGTCTCTAGTTAATTCCACAATATAATACAAGTTATTGTCAATTTTTTAGAATTTTCAATAACTTGTATTATATTGTGGAATTAACTAGAGACCTTGAGTTTCATTTAAAAACACTACTGAAGTAACCTTTTATTAGGCTTTATTGTACAAAAAGAATAACAGACAAATAATTGACAACTAACTTGTCAAAATGAATTTAAAAAAACAAGTGTAGTGAGTGAAGTTAAATAAATAACTCTACGACATTCACCCCACTTACGTAAGGTAATCGTTCAAATGCAAAGGAGGGTGTTTTTCTCGTTTACTTCTTCTGAGATTCTTGAGAAACTTCGGGTAATGGAATATGAACGTCAATGTTGCCAAATTCCGCATGTTGAGGAGGAGTTGAAGGGTTTGTTTCTAATGAAACTATATTTTCGGAGGATAATCCTTGTAAAAGTTCATCCATAAAAAGTCCAATAGATGCCAAATGTCGTGTGGAAATAGTTTTTTCTCTACCATCAGACAGCTTAACATGTCAATATTCAGGATTTCCTTCCAACAACTCCACTTCTTCAACCAAAGGCTCGTACTTGAAATGGGCACTGGTCGCTTCATTAAGATTGTTTCCGTATTCGTCAACCATGAAGGTATAGTCATTCCACTTTTTGATCTTCTGGGAAAACTGAACATTCCTTCATGAGATGTTGCGTTGATTGACGTACATAACAAAGAACGAATAGAGTGTACTTCCTGATATACTTGTTCCTATTTATCAATTTCAAGTTGATTAACTCTCAGGTCCAATTCAATTGTCTTCCAGATTATAGCAACGTAACGTTCGCATTGTCCATTGCCTTGCGGGTTGTAACCAGTAGTTCGACTTATAGCGATACCTGTAGTACCAAGGAATGACTTAAGCTCCTGTCACATGAAACTTGAGCCTATGTCAGAGTGTATATATGCAGGTGTACCAAATGAAGCAAACAGGTATTTAAGTTTAAATATAACAGTACTTGAGGATAGATTTTTATACGGAAAAGCAAACGGAAAACGAGAAAATTCATCATCAACAATCAAAAGGTAACGGTTTTTGGAAGATGAAGGTAATGGTCCTTTAAAATCTATGTTGAATCTTTCTAGTGGCTGAGTAGCTTTTATAAGATGACTTTCTCTCTTATGAAACCGTGACTTAATTTCAGCACACACACGACACGAGGATATTGTTGATCGTATATCTTCTAGCGAGAAGGGAAGGTTCTTACTTCTTACATAGTGATACAATCTTGTTTCTCCAGGGTGATATAATGCTTCATGTAGAGAACGTAGTTGCTGTAAATGTTTGTAGTAATGAACAGATTCGTGATAAAGTATCAGCTGAGATATTATATTTGCCAGGATAATTTCATAGCTATAACTTGAAATTTCTAATTTCCAGCGTATGATTCTCTCAATTTTAATTTTTCCGAAGTGTTTTCTGTTAAACATAAAAGAAAGCGGCCGTTACTCTGTTATAAGTTGAAAATAACGGCCTATAAGGTAGTTTCTCCATTTCCTCAAGGCTTCTACAATAGCATATTATGCTTCATTTTCAGTCGAAGAGTGATGTTGTTCTGATTAAGATAGTGTTATTGAAAAGAAGGCAACTGGCCAATTATTTTGAGATAAAGTAGCTCTTATCGCATAATCCTAGGCGTCAGTTTTTTCAGTAAAGGTAGCTTGGTCATCAACAGATAAAAGAACAGCATTTTGAATATCTAGTTTCAATTTTTCGAAAGTCTTTATTGCTTAAAGCAATGCGCTCCTAGTAAGTTAACTTAACTTGATAGCAAATCCAGGAATAAATTGAGCATAATGAGAAAACATACCAAGTGCTCTCCGTAGGGAAGATGTATCATTAGGAACAATCAAATTACGGATAGGCTGGAGACGTTCAGGGTCAGGGCGAATGCATTTATAGCTAATTGCATACCCCAAAGGATGGATTCCTTCCACTGAGAAATTGCTCCTATCCATATTCAACGTTAGATTACACTTAGAAACAACTTCCATAAATTGTTCTAAATTTTTATCGTGTTCGTCTTGATTATAGCCACAAATTGTTATATCGTCCAAATATGCTTCTATACTTTTAAGACCTTCAATTGAGATAATTCCAGTGATAGCTCGCTGAAAATCAGGGACTCCATTTCGAACACCAAATGGAATACGTTTAAATTGGTAAAGCTTTCCACATGCTTCGAATGCTATAAGTGGCTTGTCTTCTTCGACTATGGATATTTGATAGTAAGCACTTTGTAGATCAAGATAGTTGTATAGTTGGTTTGAAGCAACTATATTTACAATACTGTCTATTCTAGGTAAAGGGAAAGCATCTAAATCAGTGTATCTATTTATCGCCTGGGAGTAGTCAACTACCATTCTACGACGATGTCTCTCTGAAGATACTACTAAAACCTGAACTCGCCATGGTGGAATACTCTCTTCAATTATATAATTTTTCAATAAGTTGTGAATTTCAAGCTCAATAAACTTCAAATCTAATTCAGTATATCTTCGAGATTTAGGCTTACAATTAGATGGGAGATTTGTGAAAATTCGGACAGGTTCGATATTAGCTGTTGCCACACTACAAATATTAAGAGGTTCCTGTTCACAACCAAACGGCACCTTCACGTGCTAGTGTCTTCTAAGGATATCATGACCTACTATTGAGTCCGAACAGAGATTTGGAAGAATACTAACAGTAATCTCTTCATATTTATGTCCTTGTAGACAAAGATCTATTTTACACTGACATTGTGTTCAGGAATGAAGTGATGTAGAAGCCATGAACACTTTCTCTGGTTTACTTGGAGTTATAGAAATCTTGAGCTTATGCATCATATTTTCATGAATAAAGCTTGATGAACTGTCTGTATCTACTAGACCATAAGCAATCGTACCATTTATAGTAACAGGGATAACAGCTTGTCTCAAACAAGGAGGTATAGAAGCAATACAGTTAGAAAAATGAACAGATTTACCAGTTGCTTTTATCTTGCTCTTTTTCATTCAAACTTTTTTCCAATGACCCTTGGTACCACAAGCTCTGCAAACTGTATTCTTCGCAGGACACTCTGCTCGAAAATGCTGTTGAAGACCACAAAAGTAACACTTTGCAATAGTTTCTTGCTCTCTACATTTGAAAGATATTTCATCATTTTTGTTTTTAGTTGAAGTTGGGGAGCTCTGGACAACAGCATTTACTGCCGATGATAATAGTTATTACCGTGATTGATACTGTGGGAATTCCAGAGATCTTGCTTGTCTAAATGCTTCTTCTAAAGTTAAAGTATGATTTTCTAGTAATCTTTGCCTAATCTATAAACGCATCTCTTATACTTTCATCCCTGTTCATGTCTGTAGTAACAGCTTTGAACTTGCAGTCTTTTGCTGAGCGTTTTAAAGATTCATGGTATCTGTCAATAGTCTCTCTAGATTCCTGATTTCAAGTCATGAGCTTATGCCGTGCAAATATTTCATTCACCGGTTTTATATAGATATTTTTCAAAATTCTAACTACATTATTGTAAGTATCGCATTCACTTATGTAGTCATAAACGGAAGGAGATATAAAATTTGTGAGAACCTTAAGCCTGTCCATCTCCTCTATTTCAGCTGCAAAGATAAAATTTTGAAAAGTCTGAAACCAGTGATTCCAATGTATAGATCTGTTTCATCAGAGTTCAAATGGAATATTTCAGATCGTAAGGCACGTTCCATGGTCGATTCTTATACAACCTCTTTTTTGTACAATAAATTGTTGTAGATAGTTAAATAACCTTTTAAACCTTTTGTTAGGCTTTATTGTACTAAAGGAATCACAGACAAATAATTGACAACTAACTTGTCAAAATGAATTTAAATAAACAAGTGTAGTGTGTGAACTTGAATAAATAACTCTATGACAGAGTGAAGAAACACCAAGAATTTTAAAGGCAATGACGAAATTTCATGCAGGCATGTATTTACCGTAGGTTGGGTATGAAATTCACTATCAAGACGCAAAACAGTAAGATACAATCGATTTTTCCTGTTTATGGTCATGGCAAATCTACAGTACAGCCAGTTGACATCAACAGTTTCGCAAAAATTCCACAAAAAATTGCGGAATATCTAAAACTTCCTGATGCTTCAAGCTACACCGGTCGTTGTTCGAGAAGAACTTCTACAACTTTTCTTGCTGACAATGACGTCGATATTCAGAATCTCAAACGACATGGGCATGGAGGTCTACAAGCATAGCTAAAGGATACGTGGAAGAAAGTATTGATAATAAATTGCAATTACATTTCAGGTTAGTGAACAAGCAAAATGAATTGACTATCATATCGATACTCTTTTTTGAAACTAGAATTATAATATGCAAGAACGCGATGTTTTCAAACACTGGGGCCAACTATTTTATGAACTTATGTTATATTTATTTCCATTTTTAGACACACAAGTTTTATGCCAATCTCTACATTGAGACTCAATTTTATAAATATTGATTTCATTTGCCCAACGTAAAATTATTTTAGATGAACCTGTACGTTCGGAGTTTTCTTAATTAGTCCTAGAGCACTCTGAAGACAACAATGTTATTTATTATCGAAGCTTGCTCTGGCTTTGAGTTGTATGTCAGAAATTGCAAATTATTTATATTATTACAGTATAGTGTCAATGAAAGAAAAGACAAAAATTATGCTAAATTTGTTTTTTAATTTGATTTACTCATTAACTTTCATCGAAAAAATAATCTAATTCTTAGAAAGCGTTTATTTGAAACCTACAGGCACAAAATTATTCTTGTATGTATCAATTTAAAATCTGTTTTGCAGCCTCCGGTTTTAATAAATTCCGGTCACGTATTCTGGCATCTTTCCAGCTCTGGGTACAGTTGATCGTTGCTTGTAGAGTAGGGATATTCACCACGAGTTTATAGAAAACCATATTAAATTAGCATTTTGTTATTGGTCAATATTTAATAACTTCGAAGGGATAAATAATTTCAAACTGAATTGATAGGTATGCAATGTATTTCAAAGTTTCATAAATACGTCACACTTCATGCAGACATTGGGTCCAACAACACTTCAAAACAGATTCTCTGATCTATATTTTCGATAGCAAAACATATTCAAGCACATCAAAAGATACTAACCTGTAGATATGTGAAAAACATACAGTTAACACAAAAGGGGAGATATTCAAGACTGCAAGTTTTAATAATATTCGGTTAATTTCAAATAATGTATTTTTATTTTACAGTGTGTGGCAGTTACTTTACTTTATATAAAATATTTATTTTCTAGAGAGAGAGAGACATAGCTTTATTGTCATGAATTTTTTTGCCAATTTTATGGACAAAGCGATATAATGTAAAAATAGATAGAAATATAAATAATACTAACTATACCAACCAGACAAAACATAATATATAAAATTGAAATTACTAATTATAATATAACATTAGTATCGTACATCGTACCAAATATTAAATTATGCCAATGTAACTCGAAAGTCTAGGGTAGATGCCACTGAATAATAAGGTCTTCCAGCAGAAACGCCGATGTCAATCTCCGGAGCCTATGAAATGTATTTGCCAATTTTAATTCTAAAGGTAGCTGATTGAATAGTTTTTTGGCATTGAAGGTGATGGAATTTTTCACCAGATCAGAGGTGGGTATTGTTAAGTAAATATCGAATTTTTCCCTTCTCGTGAGGTAACTATGAATTGGTCTTTCGGCTAAATTGTGAAAGTGTTTGAGAACCAAACACTCAGATTCTAAAATAAATAGAGCGGGAGGAGTTGAAATTTTGTATTTTTAAAAATAGAATTCGCAATGCGCCCAACTACTTAAACCATAAATGTAACGAATAGGGACCCCCAGAAAGGCAAACCATAGCGAAGATGCGATTCGAACAAAGAGTAGTAGTAAAGCAGTACAAGAATCAAGCTGCTTAGACACAGATTTAATGGCAAAACAAGCAGAGGATAATTTTTTCTCTAAAGTGTCTCCATGTACAGACCATCTAAGGGCACTGTCAATATGGAAACCAAGAAACAGTTGAATTTGAAGATCTAATTAAGTCATTGTTAAGTTTGAGAGGTTGCCAGACTGCTTTGGAGATCGTCGGAGAGAACCATTTTTATTTGATTTATGGGGTAAATCTTCACTTTTTTTTAACAACTAGGGCAAGATCATTAGTTTACAATTTAGAGAGAATTGCAGATCTTTTAAAATCGATTTACCATATAATTTAAGAAAATTGTAAATTGCACGAAAAGGATAATACCTAGTTATAGGACACCCTTATACCATTCGAAAGAAGACATTTTTTAAAATTTGGTGAATTATTAAAATACAGAGTGTTCTATTTAAAATAAGCCCAATATTACACATTGAATGATCCAATAATGAATCTGAAAATTTTGAACATCCTGTAAAGAGATGTTTAGTACTTAGTCGTGGAATACATTCAACGAATGTCTAACTATTTAGATGTAAGAGAAAATTTACTAGAATTTGTTATATCAATGAGTTATTCATTTTTTTCGAAATGATCATATTTTAAAAAACGTCAGCATTAAATTCTGTCATTGTAACTTTTTAGGTATAGGGAACCATTAGGAAGGAGTATTTTCTTTTTTAGGGGCAATATGCAATAAAATATTGGTTGTCCTATAAGGAAAAATATAACTTTGATACGCCACACTTTATTGGAACGTCCTGTATATTTCAAAATAATTTTAAAATGTAGCCTATATGAATGTACAAACTACCAAAGTGGCAAACATTTTAAAACTTCTACCATTTCGCTATAAAGCTTCATCCTGTTGGTCATGATTCACCTTGTATATTTAAATATTATCATTATTAGCTGATTCTAAAATGCCATCTTATTAACTTCATTTAAATACCTAATTATGATTCATTAATACAATATATCAATTTCAATGTTATCGATAGTATCTATATATTTTCTTATGACCTTGCAATTTTTCGAAAGTACAATACCTAAAGATTATTTTAGTACCATCGTTCGTCTAACAAATTTTAGAGTGCGGCGCGCTCTCTTTCCGGTATAAACTATTTATACCCCGTGATGCAGGAAGCACTAAATTCTGTCATTATATTTTTTTGAAAGTGCGATGCTTACGGAATATTTTAGTACCATAATCTTGCGAGCACCAAATTCTTTGACGATCGTCTAATGAATTTTAGAGCGCGGCGCTCTCTCTTTTCAGTATAAACTAATTAATTCCACGTGATTCAGGTAGCACTAAATTCTGTCACTCTATTTTTACGAAAGTACAATGTTTAATGAATATTTTAGTAGTATAATCTTGCGAGGACCAAATTTTTTAACGATCGTCTAACGAATTTTAGAGCGCGGCGCTCTCTCTTTCCCGTATAAACTATTTAATTCCACGTGATGCAGGTAGCACTAAGTTCTAACATTGTATTTTTTCAAAAGTGCGATACCTAAGGAATATTTTAGTTTCCATAATCTTGAAAGCACCAAATTCTTTAACGTTCGTTTAACAAATTTTAGAGTTGCGCCGCGCACTCTTTCCCGTATAAGCTATTTATTCCACGAGATGCAGGAAACATTAAGTTCTGTCATTGTATTTTTTTGAAAGTAAGATGCTTATGGAATATTTTAGTACCATAATCTTGCGAGCACCAAATTCTTTAACGACCGTCTAACGAATTTTAGATCGCGTGCTGTCTCTTTCGCGTTTAAACTATTTAATTCCACGTGATGAAGGCATCACTAAAATCTGTCATTGTATTTTTTAGACAGTAGGATACCTTAGGTATATTTTAGTACCATAATCTTGCGAGTACCAAATTCTTTAACGATCGTCTAACGAATTTTAGAGCGCGGTGCTCTCTCTTTCCCGTATAAACTAGTTAATTTCACGTGATGCAGGTAGCACTAAATTCTGTCATTGTATTTTTTTGAAAGTGCGATGCTAAGGGAATATTTTAGTACCATAATCTTGAAAGCACCAAATTCTTTAACGTTCATTTAACAAATTTTAGAGTGCGCCGCGCTCTCTTTCCCGTATAAAATATTTATTCCAACGAGATGCAGGAAGCACTAAATTCTGTCATTGTATTTTTTGGAAAGTAAGATGCTTATGGAATATTTTAGTACCATAATTTTGTGAGCACCAAATTCTTTAACGATCGTCTAACGAATTTTAGAAGGCGGCGCTCTCTCTTTCGCGTATAAACTATTTAATTCCACGTGATGCAGGTAGCACTAAACTCTGTCATTGTATTTTTTCGAAAGTACGACGCCTCAGGAATATTTAAGTACCATAATCTTGCGAGCAACAAATTTTTTAACGATCGTCTAACACATTTTAGAGGGCGGCGCGCTCTCTTTCCAGTATAAACTATTTATTACACGTGATGCAGGAAGCACTTAATTCTGTCATGCCATTTTTTTGAAAGTACGATGCCTAAGGAATATTTTAGTACCATAATCTAGCGAGCATCAAATTCTTTAACGATCGTCTAACGAATTTGAAACCGCGGCGCCCACTTTCTCCAGATAAACTATTTAAAGAATGTTATAATTTGTCAATTTTTTAACATTATCTTAGAGCACTTAGCACTAAATCATAGTAAACTTTTCGTTTATATTGGATCACAATATATATTTTTTTCTAGTACGAGGGAGTCCAGCTTAATGGCAAGCTGCCCCCCCCCCCATGTTTCACGCGATTTCCTGCAAAACGGTTTGAGCACTAAAATCCGGACTAGGGTACTAAATAAGCACCTAAATTGCACTAAATTTTTGACTGGTTGCGAACTTGATACGCGATGGGGGGGGGTCCAGCTTAATAGAGGTGATTTGTGATATTTAGTATTACGGAAGCGAAGAGGAAACGATGTATTTTTATTTATTTATTTAGTGTCCCGACATCTTATAGTCATTGACAAATATTCTTTACAACCGTAATATCTTAATATAAATTTACATTAAATGAAACAATTTAATGTCTTTTCAGAAATCAATCACTGAGGCACTATTGTCCGGACACAGAATATTCTTGAGACCGCCATTCAGATGATGGCGTTGTCTTGCTGTGGCATAGTGAGGGCAGTCTATTAAGATGTGTTTCACCGTAAGAAAGGTATAACAGCAGACACAGTGTGGTCGTTCCTTATCAGATTCCATTAAGTATCCATGCGTTGCGCGAGTATGTCCAATTCTCAGTCTTCTAAAAACGAGTTTTTCTTCCCTCTTGTTTGATGGCAATACCTTGGAATTAGGTGTTCGTTGAATTTCTGATAATTTGCTCGTGTAGGTGCTTAACACATTTACCCATTTATTTCTGATGGTCTTTTTAAAGAAAGTTTTAAGATTACTGTAGAGCTGAATACGTTGTTTGGGTAACTCTGACGATGCCGCAGCTTTAGCGGACTTATCAGCAGTTTCATTTCCGGTAATACCAACATGTGAGGGGACTCCGATAAGGATGACTTAAATTTATTTCAAGTTAAGGCATTGGATGCTTTCCTGGATTTGTTGTGCTAAATAATTTTTGGAGTAGATGTTCCTTATTGAGAGGATGGATGACAGAGAATCGGTGCATATTGCAACTTTTTTATGGGTATTCTCGATACATATGACAGCTGAGATAATACTGAAAAGTTCACCTGTATGTACACTACAAAAGGGAGGGAGTTGATGTGCGATGATTGAATAATTTGTTGTGGTAGCGGAGCAGTCTACTCCATTCTCCTGCTTTGATGCGTCGGTGTATAAAATTTCGTCAGGATTTTCCAGATCTATCAGTTCTAGGAAAGATTGGTGAAGAACAGAGCTCGATACTCCATGTTTATTGTAATTACTTAAGGTTGTGTTCGTATATGGGGCTATTCTAATCCAGGGAAAATGGATCGAACATCATACTTGATCAAGAAAATCAAATACTCAGTAGATGTATCTACAAATTCGTTTGTACTACTTGTACTTAATGTGTATGTACTCAACTTAATGTACATATTTATTTATATGTATCTAAATATATGAAAACTGAGACTGTAGACTTATTTACAGTGGTTTTTTCATTGTGTTATTAGTTATGGCAGAGTGGGTTGGGGTGGTGTGTATGTTAATAAGTTTTCTCTTATTCAATCACTGCAAACTAAAACCCTAAAATAATTTTGCTACTAAGAAGAATACGATAAATATAAATCAGCTATTTACAATTGAATCACCTCTTTATCATTATGAAGAGGAAAATGATGAATGGTTTAAAATAAGAGACTCCTTAGAGTTGTACATTCTGAACACACGTTCAGTAAGAATTTCACTGTTTAGATGAGAAAATGACAAAATCAGAGAAAGTGTCAGCTCGATAAAGCACAGAAATATAAGAAACATAAACAAAAACTTAAATGTGTACAACATAGAATTCAATATTGTAAACATCATGAAACTGTAGGTAGTTACATACGAAACCTTTCAGGCACCAACTTTACAAATAGTGAAACAGAATTTTTAAATAAAAGCTTGAAGTGCAGCATACCACCAAAATTTTAGAATAATATTAGAACAAATAGAAGCTTTAAAAAGCCAGTAAAATAATTTTCTTTAGGAGAAATTACAATTTGCCAATTTAATCAAATATATTATTCCCTACGAGGTTAAGCGGCAAACGAAAAAATGAATTTCAGCTTTAAATTTGATAAAAAAGGAAGTAGAAAATTATAACCTCACTATTAGAGAATCTGACAAAGGTAATATAACTGTCATATTGAAAACCAAAAATTATTAATCCAAGGTAACTAGCATTATATATAGAATCTATTGATTTAAAAATTCTAAGTGCAGACCCAACAACAAGTTATCTAGTAATGTGAGAGAAATGGTTAATAATGCAAATTATCTATTAAATTATCATGAAAAGGAATGCATCATAAACAAAAATCCGCAATCTCCACAACTATACATAGCCGTTAATTTACATGAATTATCGAAACCAATGAGACCTGTAGTTTCTAATGTTGATACTCCTAATAATAAATTAGCTACATAACTAAATAACATTGTTAAAATCATATTTTAACATATGTGACGGCCCTTCCAAAATTTAAACAAAGTAAAGTATTTTTCGATAAATCTACAAAATTACCACGCCTCTTTCGTCATTTCTCTCGTGATGCTGAAAGGTGTACGAATTAGTTAAGAAAGTCGTAAATCGGTGAGAGTGAGTTGGTTGGTTCTTCTTCGACTAAAGCATCATTTCAAATTCAGTATCTTTATTAGTATCCAGTTTTTGGCGGTTCATTCTAAAATTATTTTCAACACTTCCATTGATCTTGAATTTATTCAATATCTATTTTTGTAACTGTTGAAAATCCAATGTTTCAATACAGATGTCTATTATTAAAAATATTTGTTGCCTCTCTATGTGTTTTGTAATTTTTTCCAACATTATTCCCATTTTTTCATCATCATTTAGTAAATTTGCCATTTTTATTCTAATTTTATAAATTAACACACAATAATTTCCATTGAATGATTAGTGAACAATCACAAAACCTAATCTCTCATGCTAAATGGCTGTAATTGCACATTTGAATATAACGTTTAATTCAAAATAACTTTATCCTATAACATTCTTCTGTATTATAGGTATTTTACTCTTGAGCTAAATTCATATTTATTGACAAACCTCGTATGCGGCTTGAAAAAAACTGATGGTTGTATTTCATGACTTGGACTATGCAGAACTCTTTATCAAGAATAACTTTTTTTCATGACACCAATAATAAAAAAGTTTTCCATATGGTTCCAACTAAAGTATACTCACTGTATATACATAAGAAAACCTTAAAAAAGAAGTTGGTGTCATGGATTATAACCAAATAAATAGCAGTAATCGAAGCTTCACTTTATTACTTAATTATTAACCAGTTAATTTTTGTTTTGTTCCAAATTTAAGTTTAATTTAGTTTATAAGTTATTTAGTTATATTAAATTTGTCCACGTACATGGATTTCGTTCTTATTTGTTGTTATATGCATATCATATGTGAATTATACTTGTAAATAAATGAATTTATATTGAAACAAAAACTCTTAAGAATCATTTTATTCATATATAATTATAAAATTTCATACAAAGATCATAAAAACAAAGTCTATCATTTTCATATTCCAAAATAAATGAGAATTTGATACGTTTGATTCCTGTATAGTTATTGCTCTTTGCAGCGTTTTATCTTTTTAAAAATAATACAGAACCATTCTAATCCTAGTCTACGTAGTTAATAATATTATCTCATATCTAACATTCATTATAAAAGAAAACATCTCACTACAAAATATATGTATTCATCTGATGAATCTCGGTATATATCATATACAAATATAAAATTTACAATAATACAACAATGAGGAGCACCATACTACGCACAAATCCAAGTCGTAGAAGTGTGACATCTAAATATCTCCCTCTAACATCGTCAACTGGCTAAAACACCAACAACATTTATTTACTCTTAGAATCACTAAAAAAAGAACACTTATTAACAGTTGTTCAGTCACATGTTTTCAGTCGGAGGATGTTGATGTGATGGCTGTAGCTCCTCCCGGGATAATTTGTACGGAAAAGCTCATCTTTGAGCGTCTTTTTTTGTTTATTAAGCACGCGGTTCCATCGTTTGGCCGACTACGATTATGATAACTATGAAAACGGCCAGCAGGACGAGTATACAACAAATGGCTATGGCGACCACCATAGCAGGGAATTGGAGGACACTGACGAAGGGAAAGGGAGCATAGGCCGTTGAGGGTTATGAGCCGTCGCTTGCGCCCGCTCAACGCAAGCCTGTCGACGTTGTCGGATTTTTACACCTATCGCAAAATTTGATGGGAACTCAAATTTTCACAATAACGATTGAGAAATATTCCACAAAAGTATTTTCGTTTTCGAAATACACTATTTCTTTTCTATTTCCAGTAATAACTTTTAAATTGTGTACATAAAATACTTCATTAGTGTACAATTTGTCCAGTGTGTCACATAAAGTGTGGAGAACTCAAATAGAATGAATTTACTATTTCGGTTACTGTACCGGGTGTCCCAAAAAGAATAGCTTTCGGCCATATATCAGAAACGGTGTAAAGTACAGTTGCGGGAAAAAATTAAAACAAAAGTGGCTCCGAAAAAAGTCTAGAAATTATTTTAGTTTACCGCTAGAGAGCGTAACTAACCTAATTAAGGGGTATAACAAAAATAATCATCGCATTCTTAAAAAAATTCTGCGGTTATTTCATATTAGAAGTTTTAGTCTATCTACTCAAATAAAGTGTGGGGGAGAGTGGAAACTTTGTTATGAAAAAACGCCCATAACTCCTGTTCTACCTAACGGATTTTGGCAACTTTTTTGAAAACATCTCTTTTCCATTAATATAAAATTAATAATTCCGACATAACCTAATTAGTAGCATGCACGGTAGAGGGGGCTATGCAATTTGTTTTTTAAATCTAGTTATATTTGCAAAATATTGAATGAGATTATGCAGTTTTGATCGGGCAATATAAAAGTACACCTGAGTATCAACCGACTAGCTAAAATCACATATAGATATCTTTTTCCTGTTCCGAGATATCTTAAAAAAGTGGACATATTAAACATTTACTTTTGAATAAAGATTACCTACTGTGATTGTAGGTACGAAATGGTGTTTAACAATTTTGAACTAATTAAAATAACTTACCTTGTCTAATTATTAATAATGTCAATTATTATTTCAATATTATTGTTAATGTTTCTGGGAAACGGCGTTAAGGGAGATAAAGTGGAAATATATAAAAACTGGTTACTACATACGATATCTGATGGCACTCAATTGCTGTTACGTTTTTGTGATCAGATGAAGCTACATTTAAAAATGATTGTACGGTAAACCGTCACGATATGCATTAATGGTTACAGAATAATCCACACGGAATGGAAGAGGTTCAGCATTATGTTTTATGGTCGGTAAATGGTGTGATGATATCTCAGATGTTCAGTTAATCGGACCCTTTATTTCGATACTCCACAGAATGGGGAACGGCACCTAAATTTTTCAGTGAATAAATTGCCTCTTCTTCCAGAAGATATAACCTATAAATTCATAGTTCCTGGTTATTCCAACGCGACGGCTTTTCGGCGCATTACGCCAGATATGTTCGAGAATGTTTAGATGATGCATAACCTGTTAGATGGATAGGACATGGAAGCCAATTTTTTTGGCCAGACTTGACTATCTTAGCGGATTAAAGAACTAGGCCAATTACTCAAGTCAATCTGATCAAGAGAATACACAATGCCATTTAGAGATCTTCAAGAGAAGAAATTGGTACTGCTGATCAGTCTACTCTCCAAAATGTAAAGGCTTGCGCCGAGGATCGTGAACGACATTTATGTCATCACTAGTTGCCTTAATTTTCTATAGTCTACAGTGCTGTTTTTATTTATTATAATTCCAATTCATCATTATATAATTATTTGGAAAATGTTTTTTCCCGTGGCTCTCTACTGCACTATGCCATGAAATATACAAAAATCCAAGACACCATGAGGTGCGACATCCTTGAAATGCCAACTGACAGAATGTCCATGGTCGTGGAAACTGAGATACCATATCGCGTCAACTTGAGTGGCAGATCCGAATGGGCTTAGGGAGAACCAGGTGATACTGTTCAACGTATCACCTGGTACACTGACGGGTCAAAAACCCCAACGGGTACAGGAGCAGGGTCTATGGCGTCAGATCCACGCACTTTTTATTGAGAAGTTATCTTCTCTTTTCTTCAATTTCGACAATTGGTATGGGGACTAACTGTTCCTTTTATACTAAATTAAATTTAGACTATATGCAAATTAGCAGAATCAATAGGCTATGCTATAGTACAGACCAGTGGTTTAAAAAAGGTGCGAACAACCCCCAGCTAGGGAGTATTATGTAAGTAGGTTCGGCGCCACCAATTAACCGACTAAACTGGAAGTCTCTAGTTGATCAAGAACTACAAAGCAACTCAAAAAAGATGTACTTAATGTAATTATTAACTCCTGGACAGTCTGCCAAGTAAAACAACAATCTTTTCAGATACAACCAACTTAATAAAAAAAGGAGAGAAACATAGAAATGAAAAAAAGATATAGGTATGGGGCGCAATTATAGTTACAATAAGTTTTTTTATATACCTTTAAAGCTTTAAGGCACTACGTGATCACGTGTTAAATAATTTATCTTATTTCTAATAATTGGCTAGAAGTAAAATAAAGAGTGCGCGATACTAACTAGAGCCTCAACTGGGATACAAAAAAATTAAAAGATCAAATTACGGAATATACAAAAATTTGAAATAAAGTGGACTTAGCTGGTTTCCGTTTTTCCCTGAGAATCGCTGAATTATTCGATAGTTGAGGGCGCAGAGCACTGGGTATTGAGGTCAATGTCTAGGCAAATTTCCAGCCGGAAAAAACCCTAGAGAAGAAAACAGAGAAAATCTCTAATATCTCAATGCAAAATACAGGGAAAATGGAGAATGCTTTAATAATAATTGTACAAAATTAATTATCGAATTACTTAATTATATTCCTCCACCAAGTGTGTATTCACCTGTTGACCTAGAAATTAAAACGATCAGCTGTTCCGAAGGTTGTTATGAAGTGTTCAACCTGTGTCTGAATTTAATTAAGAAATGAAAATGATAGAATGTCAACTTAATTACTGGAAAAAGAAGTGAAACAGTACAAAACCTCCGGGACTATCAGGTTAGTAACAAAAACCAGACGTGAAAGCAATAAAAAGTGGATACACTTAACCTCTCAACCAAAATAAACCACAATAATTCACATTTTTGACAATAATATTTGAATTTTCCTAATTTCAGACTAAACAGCCTAATACACATAACAATAATGAATGTTAGTGTCGAATGCCACATAAAGAAGTTTATAAATAAACATATCCCAGTTATTAACAAGGAGCTTTTCGAATTACTACCTGAAGAAAATTGTGGACGTGCCAACAGAGACTAATAACAATATTATATACAAAATTTACATTAGATAAGGATTAAGTTCGTCGGTGAGTCTGCTAAATAATATGAAAGAGGTCAATTGATAAATTCAACAATCAATAATTTTTAGTTACCAACAATATTGTCTAGACAAAAAATAATATGGTTAAAAGAAAAGTAGTTACAGCAGAATAAAAATAGAAACTTAGATAGTAAGTAGTACGTTAACTGAACTCTAAAAATTATGGTAATTTGAGATATTTTAATTGAATAAAATAGAATAACAATTGTAGATAACTTATTGATAAATAAAAAACATCAACAATGAATCAACCTTACTAATATGGTGAAGCCGATGATAATTACGATAATAAACACAGCAGTAACTTAGTTTTAATAAAGGTATAATTTAAATATTATGATTACGACGTAATCGATATAAAGAAATGAATCGAATGAGTATTTAGCAAGATTTAATGATAAATTTAGACCCTGACAAGCATAAGTGTTTGCCTTGGTAAGCTGCCGACCGTATTTCAAGCAGAAATAGCCGCACTAACCGAATACGACAGAATATGCATAGAGAGGAAATATAACAAAAAGACTATCTATGTAAACACGGACAGTTGGGCGGTTCTTATGGCCTTAGCAAGCCGTCGAAGATAGTGTGGGACTGTCGTATTACCTTGAAAACCTCGGCAAAAGCCAATACGGTGATTCTCACTTGGGTGCCAAGCCATTCAGGGGTAGCTGGAAATGAGGGAGCTGATAAGTGTGCCAAGAAAGGAGTTGATCTCACCCTCATGAGACCAGAACCAGCATACGGCGTTTCAAATAGCGTCGTACGAAATCTGTCTCCAACTGGATGTCGCATGAACACCAAAAGCACTGGAACAGACTTGCGGGACACGTTCAGTCCAAAGGAATGCTCAAAGGACCATCCAGTTCTAATGCAGCAGGTGATCTTAGACTGGGCAGGAAAGAACTGCGAAAGGTAGTTGGATTCCTAACTGACCACTGGCTATTCGATGCACACCTAGCGAAGATGGGGATTGACGCAACAAACCATTGCAGGTTGTGTGGGAAGGTGGAGGAAATCGCAAAGCACGTTATCTTCGATTGTCCTGCCTTGTGCAGAAGGAGAGCATCCTGTTTAGATATATTTCTGTCTAGATATCTTCGTAGATACAAATCAGGAGGGACTGCAGGAAAGTATAGTCCGACGAATCTCACTGTTCGCCAAGAAATTAGGGACTTAGCCTAATATCTGCGAATGAAGGGCACAGTAAGCCTAATTAATGGCTGACCGGCAACCATTAGGGCACCCGAACCCTAACCCCCTCGTGACTAAAAAAATGGCCCTCTACTTGTTTTTATGTATTTCCACTTAACTTCCTTACCACCGTTTCCCAGTAACATTAACAGTAATATTGAAATAATAATTATTGGGGTTATTATTAATAGGGCAAGGAAAGTTAATTTTAATTAGTTCTAAATTGTTAAATTACGTTCCGTATCTACAACCATAGTATTAGTGTTCGAGTTTCAGCTCCTACCCTATTGTATGAATATTTTATTTGTTATCACAGCTACCGCATTAACATATAGTTAACGAATTTGACTGGTTTTTGGATTTGAATACATATTTTTAATTCCAAATAGTTGTTTGAATAAGTGAATATAATATTAACAACTGTTGAAATTTTTAAATCAAGAAAATTGATCGCGTTATTTTCTTCAACTGCTAATTTTTGGGTGATAATTATTAATATGGTTGAAAAACCTTCACCATCTACAAAACAAGCTAATATGTCATCTACATATCTTCTATACCAGTCTAAGTTTGCTTATAAATAGTGTATATATATCGTAGTCTTATAAGGAAATCCGTCTTTTCGTGAAAACCCTTTCATGAAATGCCGGCATATAGTGTCAAGAAATATTATTACGATATCTGCCGCGGGTTTTCACAAAATGCCGAATGCTTCCGTCATATTGTGAATTAATAATCTCTACATGATTTGTCTCATTTTAGAAGTCGGCATTTTGTGAAGAATACGCGGTAAATCATGCAAGCACGGAAAAAACATTTCTGGACGTGTAATGAACGATACTTTTTATTATACTTATCTGAAAACAACGCAAAAAAGGATAAAAAGTAAATTTAGAATATTTCATTTTCGAAGTAATCATAATACATCGTAATAGTACCAAACATAATTAACATTTCCATATTATCGGCATTGTTTTATTTTCGATCAGTTTAATTATTGTTAGTTCTAAAAGATATTTTCTGAAGGAAATTCCTAGAAACATATTAGAGCTAGCGGCACAAGCTAGTGCTGATTTGTTACCATCATAATCCAGGTCGAGATATGAACACGAATATCAACTTTTCATGGAATGTCGAGATCTCAAAAAAGTTAAAACTAGAAGTGATGATATTCTTCTAGTTTATTTTGTCGAAAACCCAAGAATATGAAATCTTCCACGTTATAGAGTATGTTCTCAATGCTAAAGAGTTGTTTAGCTATACAAGAAAATGCTGGCAACACAAAATATTCAAAAACTATTGCTTTTTTGAAGCGAAAGGCTGTGAGCTATATACGAAAAAAGTTCACGGTTCTAACGGCAGAACAAGTAACCACATTTTTACGCGAAGCTTCAGATGAACAATATCTACTGGCAAAAGTGATTTTAGTGTTTACGATCTTTGGCGCATATCGTAGAGAGATTTAATACGTTTGAGTTTATACGATGTAGAAGATAATGGGCGCTTTAGTGTTAATTTTTTGCGAGATGGAAAAAATCATTTGTCAAGAAGTTTCATCATTACCAATAAGGGACGTACATTCAAGCCTTGTGCAATTTACCGTAAATATGCAAAGCTTTGGCCAAAAAATATGAACAGCAGAAATATCAACCTTCCCATATTTATTACAAACTTCTTAAAACAAAGATCCTTCTCTATAAGAATCAATAATCATGAATCCATCCACACCCCCCTCGAAAATGGAATCCTTCAAGGTTCTGTCCTTAGCTCCACCCTCTTCACCAAATCTGTCAACCATATATCAAATTACATCGCCTTTCCCATATCCTACAGAATGTATGCCGATGATCTAATAATTTATCATTCCTCCTCCACTTACAAAACATCTGAAAGACGAATTCAAATTTGCATCAACAACCTATATAAATGGTCCACAAACACTGGCTATTCCTTTTCCCCCTCAAAATCCTCCATTATTCACTTCTGTAGAAAGAAAAATTGTTCTAAACTGAACACAATCTCCATCAACAATGATGAAAGTCCTTTAAAAGATAACATAAAACTATTAGGCTTATATTTCGACTCATATCTAAATTGGAAATCTCACATAAATTATCTAAAATCCACTACTCAACGCCATCTTAATATCCTGGAATCCCTATCTCATCACACCTGCGGTTCGGACTACAATACATTAATTAAAATATATCGAACAGTAATTTTACCAAAACTAATGTACGGCGGATTCATTTTCGATTCCGCAAGACCCTCATATATAAAACGACTCAACCCAATCCAAAATCAAGCCCTCAGAATCTCAACAGGAGCATACTGAACCTCTCCCATAGAAAGCCTACAAAGTATCACTAACTCTCCTTGCCTAAAAAATAAGACAAATCCCACTGTTAAAATACTCAGTCACTGTGAAACAAAGACTTTTCATCCAAAAACCAACAATATACTGTCTCCTTCCTCTCCAACAATACGAATCAAATCCTCCCCTGTCTCTAACGACCGACTAAACAAACTTCTCAACAACCTTAATATCTCTATCTCCAATGTCTTACCAATAAACTTCAACATATTTTCCCCATGGACACTTCCCTGATTTATCTAAGAAGGACAATGTTAAATTGAAAAGAATTGCCATAGGTCATTCCAACCTAACCCATTATTTCTTTTTCAAAAATGGACTTCCACCAACCTGCCCATTTTGTAATTCCATCCTTTCAATAAAACACATAATCATAGATTGTCCACACCTTCAAAACAAAAGAATCCACATATTAAACTCAAATTCATTCATGTCTCCAAGTATAACAGCAGCTAAAAAGCTCATCCAATATATAAAAGACATATACAATAAACTCTAAAACATACAACACAAAGAATTTTCCTTTAAAAACTTGCAATGCAAAAGAATTATGTTATTACTTATTCCAACATAAAAGTTAAAGTAATTCCACGCAATACATATACATAACAAAAACTCTTATGGGTGCTAAATGACCAAGATGTTGATGCACCTAACCCCCTAACATTTCCTTCCATTGTGATTGCAAATATGGATTGTGCAGTATTCGCCACTATATAGGGCACAATAAAAGTGACCTTTAACCACTGATTAGGTGGTACTCTAGATGACATGCTCTACTGTCCAGATGTCCCTTACAACCTGTTGTCTGTTCGCAGAATTCAACAAACTGGCTAAACAGTTATCTTCAATGAAAATGGCGTCTGCATCAAAGATGAACACCACAAAACCATTAAAGCAGGTAATTCATTGAATGGATTGTTTTCAATAATTTTTAAAATCAATTCTGGAAAACTTAATGTATTGATTTAAGTGATAGCAATAATAGTTATAAATTAAAGCATGAAAGATTGGGCCTTATGAGTAAAGATAAATTTTAGCGAAAGGAAAATTCGCAGAATTAAGGTTAAAGTTAAACCTTAAGTGAATGAGTATTTAAGCTATATTACTGTTACTATTTTTCTTTTTCCATCAAGGTTTTTTTAGTAAACGGTTATTTAATTTATTAGCTTTATTTTTATTGAGTGGGAGTCTGGAGTAATAAAACAATAAATAAAATATTATAATAGTTTACAATACTTTTTCAACATTCCTTTTTTTTAAGTTTTCTGCCCGTAATTCGTTCTCATCTGGATCTGGTACGGTACTGTTTCATGTCTTACCACGTGTCAAATGTTCACCGGGTTTGAAGTAGTTTCCTTCGCCAAAATTGCCCTTATGTCTATCTTTATTTTGGCGAAGTAAGTTTCAAAATGAAACATGTCAGATTTTTAATAGTATATTAAGTACCAAGTGTCAAAACGGTTACTTTAGAAACGAGTTTTACTAGGCACGAGTGAAACGAAGCGGAACGAGTTCCTTGTGAAACGAGTGACTAAAGACGTTTTTAACACGAGGTGCTTACTATACTTTTTCATCACCCGCGGGAAGGAAAACGATATATTCTATTTGAATTATATTCATTACATGACGGACGATGACTGACAGCTGACTGATAAATCAAATTACTCAGAATAACAAAATTATCAAGGAGCATGAAATTTAACATACAAAAGATACACTTGATTTGACGTTTAAAAAACAAAAGATAAACGAGATGTGACTTTTCGCATTTTAAACACTTGTGTTTAAAGAATCGTTTTGTGCAGGTTAAACCCGTGTTCAAAGTACGGTTTCAGTAGCGGAAGTAGAAAAAATAAATTCTGGGTGTAAAATTTTCTTACCAAATCCCCCAAGTCCTTGAATTAATGTCCGGAAATTTTTCCTCCGTCACGCATTTTTTCAGAAAATTTTCCCTCGTCTGCGATTTAGGAACATTTAAAAAAAATACTTTCCATCGGAATAATTTCTGGAAATAATTCAAGCACTAGGCAGATTATAAGTGACAATTTTATGATAGGATATTGTTCAGGGCGTCCCACAGATGCAGAAAAGTTATTTTGATCTTTAAAACAGTTTATTTTCTAATTGATTGAAATTAGTGATTCATTATATACAGGGTGTCCCGGGACTAATGGGAAAAAAGTCAGGAGCGTATAATCTGAGCCAAAATAATGTTAGTACATCATATAAACTTTTTCTATGGAGGCCCTCGTTTTCGAGTTATAGGCCTCCAAAGTATCAATTTTGAATTTGGTTTTTAATTTTATTTTTTGTACTAGTTATTTGATCTTTATCAAATTTACGGCAAAGCTATAATGTACGTGTATGTTTATTTTGGAAAGGTAAACAGATTTACAGTACTGCCTTGAAGCCAGGGACGGACTACTCGCAATGGTTAGTGATCCAAAAAATTTGCAGGGATGGCACACCCTGTATGAAATCATCGAAATTGACTTCCCCACACATTAAGCTAACGAAAAGGGTTTTTTTGTTAGAATTCCATAGAATAAGCCGTTTGGATAATATTTACAGTTTTATTAATGCACTACGTACAAATCTACCTGACTAACTTATTAATACGATGTCCAGGATTTACTTCCTTTTAATCAAAATTACGAACATAACATTATTAAACCATTAAGAAAACCTCAAAAAACACAAGTTATAAAACATTAGACTAATACTAATTCCTAAACAACAACAAAAACTAACGTTATTCTAATAAATGTTCAATATGAGTTCCTCCCACTTCCACGCACATTCTAAGTCTACGAAGGTTGTTTCTTTGCACTTGAATGAGCAATCCCACATTATTTCTAATAACATTGCAGTGTAACACAATTCTGTCTATTAAATCTTGTTTTGTTTGCACAGGTGTTGCGTATACCTTACTTTTGAGATAACCCTAGAGAAAGAAATCCATAGGATTAACGTCTCCTGATCGCGGTGGCCATTGAAAAGGGCCTCCACGACCAATCCATCTATTAGGAAACCTTGTGTGTAAATGCTGTCGTACATCTAAACTGAAATGAGGAGGGGCCCCATCATGCATGAACCATAACTTCCTACGAGTTTGTAGTAGCACATCATCAAACAGGTTCCATAACTAATTTTGCAAAAACTCCAAATATCTCTGACCAGTCAAAGTACCGTCAATAAAGTATATGGCTCTATCAAATGATTGCCAATTATTCCTGCCCAAATATTAACCATGAATCTATGCTGGCTCCTAGTTTGGATAATGCCATGTGGATTCACATCATCCCATAAATGCATATTATGAGAATTTATGATTCCATCTCTGGTGAAACTGGATTAGTTCGTAAAGAGAACGTTACTAATAAATGTATTGTCTGCTTGTTGTTGTCGCAGAAACCACTGGCTATACTCAAGTCGTGCAGGATAATCATCCACTGTCATACTGTGTACTTTTTTCATGTGAAAAGGATATAACAGCTGTTCTTTTAGGACGCGATGAACAACTAATTTCGAGACGTTATGTTCTCTTGATACTTTTAGAAAACTCGTTGATGGTTCATTATCAACTGCATTTAACAAGTCTTGTTCAACTGCCACAGTACGTATGCTTCGTACTGGACCTTCTCCACTTTTTTTTGGCAAAAATATTCCTAAAATTAAAAATTTTGTTTTGTATACATAGAAAATTACCTGTTTCTCGTAACCTGAGATCAATACACTCAAACATTCGTCTGTCTGGCAATGCTCTGTTTGCAAAATGTTCTTCATAAAGCCTTCTGGCCTCTAAACAGTTTCGAGAAGCCAGTCCATACATTAGATGCATATCTGCGTACTCGATAAAAGCGAATTTTGCCATTGTAACTGTTAAATTAAGGACTTATGAATTATTGACAAGTACTGACTACGAACTATTCTACACAACGTTTGACAACTAATCCTATGGTAACTTGATAAACGGTAAAAACACTTATAAAAAGTTTTTACCCACTTTCGAATTAATAAGTCGTTAATGTTTTTCATCTTCTGCTATTATTTTTTTGTAGTACTGTAGGTAAATCTTGGACATCTATTAATAAGTTACGTTTACCTCGTTGTGTACTTATAAAAATGGCGAATGCGTAAATTGGTACGTAGTGCATAAATAAAACTGTAAATATTAGCCAAACGGCTTATTTTATCGAATTCCAACAAGAGTATCTTTTCGTTAGCTTAATGTGCGGGGAAGTGAAATTCGATAATTTCATACAGCGTGTGCCATCCCTGCAAAATTTTTGGATCACTAACCATTGCAAGTAGTTCGTCCCTGGCTTCAATGCACTACTGTAAATCTGTTTACCTTACCAAAATAAACATACACATACATTATATCTTTGCCGTAAATTTTATAAAGATCAAATAACTAGTACAAAAATTAAAAATGAAAACCAAATTCAAAATTAAAACTTTGGAGGCCTATAACTCGAAAACGAGGGCCTGAATAGAAAAAGTTTATATGAAGTACTAACATTATTTTAGCTCATATTATACGCTCCCGACTTTTTTCCCATTAGTCCCGGGACACCCTGTATATGCTAGGTGATAATAAAATATGGTTGAATAAAATTTTCCAAGAACGAAGACGTTCACTCCCACGGAACTTCGATCAATCTGTGCTAAAAGTTTTCGAGATGTTCAAAGTAATTTTCAAATCAATAATGCATTTTTTGATCAGAATCTAGAACAAAACCATTCCTCATACTCAACAAACTTTTGACGATAATTATGAAATGTAATAAGTAAAGAGAAGTTGCCAAGTTCCTGAAGATTGTATTAATTTTTAACGAAGTTTTCGAACTTATCACGTTGTTAAGATATATTCTCTTTGGGTGATGATATGTTATGATTGAAAATTTTAATATTACAGTAGCAGTCCATAAAAATGAGCTGAAATTTATATAGTAACTCGGTGTAGTTTAAGAGATAACACAGATGTTCGAGAGAGCGATAGTTGGATAAATTGGATATTGATCCATTTTGGATTAATCCAGCCATAGATACTGGATAAAGCTTAAAGTGAGGAGCCCTCACAGATATTTAAAACTTAGAAAATTTATGGTCAATACTGATAAGAATGTTGATACTTATATTGAGAAGTCGGGAATTAAACTGGCAACAGGACACTTCTAATTATATATGTGTACAGACGTGTTTTACGAGCTCCGGCTTTACCTTCAATTTTAGTGACAATTTTAGCAAGTATTGCTCTGGAATTTAGTGTTAATTTCTATGCAACCTATGGCTGCATTAGTAAGTATGTTGATTCTTAACCAAAAAAATTTACAATAAAAAAAAATACAGGTTATATAGAGACAAAAAGAACGAATGATAAGAATAGTATACTCGATAAGTGAGTGAACATTTATTTCGTGTGGAAAAATCAGAATATTAAAATTTATATTATAAAAATCAAATAAATAGCACATTAGCAAACAAAAACGAGAAAATAACTAATATCTAACATCTTACATGTAACCTCTAACTTATGACATTTTACAATATATAATTACGAGAGAAAAGAATTTAGGTTTATTTGTTGAGTTTGTCTATACTACATTAATTTTTCTATACAATTATGTACCTCATGTCTGGATCTCTCCAAAATATACAATTTTAATTTATTTTTGAATGAATGTTCGCTGTTTAATACTTTTAATGATTCCGGTAACGTGTTTTATGATTTTGGAGCCAGGTAAGTATAACATTGTTGGGTGATTGTTTTTGTCATATGGGGTACAGGTTGGTGTGTTTTCTGGCGTGTATCATAGGAATGTATAGTTGTTGGGAATGAGTCCTTTGTCTTGCGAAATTTAGTAATTGTACAATAATAGAACAATTGCCTTATATCCATCACTTTTGCGTCCATATACAACTGATCAGATGAATATTGGTATGGTTTATTCAGAATCGCCTGTAAAAAACGTTTCTGTGTTATTTCCAATAAGTGTATGTGGGTTTTTGATGCAGCTTCCCATCCCACTATTCCGTAGCGAAGATGACTTTGGACGAGAGCATAGTATAAAAGTTTTAAGGAATGCGCAGGAAGTAGTTTTTTTAAATACTTTATTTTATATGATATCACTTGTAACTTTTTTACAGTTAACTTTATATGTTCATCCCACCTAGGATGTGAGTCGATTGTAACACCTAAATACTTAACATTATTCACAGCTTGGATGCGGTAATTACTATCATCTGCATTAATAGTTATATGGTTAAAAGTGGGTAGGCCAGATTTATTGCAGCTAAATGGGATATAATTTGTTTTATCTAAATTCATTGTGAGTAGTTTATGAGACAGCCATTTTTTAATATATTTAAAATCATTTTCTGCTTTTTCCTTAAGCTCATCCCAGGCGTTAGCGGTATAAAAAATAGCTGTATCATCAGCGAAACCAATAACGTGACCGGCGCTACCTAAAGAGAAAATATCATTCAGATGAATGTTAAATAAAAGTGGTCCTAGGACTGTGCCTTGCGGTACCCCAAACTGAACTTTCCTGGACTCGCTATTCTTCTTCGAATGCCGTCCCCATTCAACGGAGGTTGGCGACCACTCTCTTAAAAGCATCTCTGTCCGTAGCAATATGAAAAAGATCCTCAACGCCCATGTCTGTCCATTCTCGGATATTCCTCAGCCATGATTTCTTCTTTCTCCCAATTCCCTTCTTTCCTTCAACTCTGCCCTGCATAATCACTTGTAACAAAGAGTATTTATCATGTCGTAATACGTGACCGAGATATGCTGTCTTACGTATTTTTATTATTTTTAGTAGTTTTCGTTCACGACCAATTCTATGTAGTATTTCCTCGTTAGTAATTCGGGCTGTCCATGGTACTTTCAGCATACGTCTGTAAATCCACATTTCAAAGGCTTCGATTCTTTTAGTTATTTGTGCCTTTAACGTCCATGTTTCTACACCATATATTAGCTGGGACCAAACATAGCACTCCATAAATCTCAACCGGAGTATTAAATTCAAATTTTTATTGCAAAAAATGGATTTAAATTTTAGAAATGCCGATCTTGCCATTTCAATCCTTACACGGATTTCCTGGTCCTGATTTAGGTCTGAGTTAATGAAAGCACCCAAGTATTTAAACTTTTCTACCCTTTCTATTGCTTGATCGTTTATTATTAATTGATCATTATGTGCGGGTGTTTTAGAGATTATCATGAGTTTTGTTTTTTTTGTGTTAATATCTATTCCCATTTGCTGACATTCCATATTAACAGCATTTACAAGTATCTGCAGGTCCTCCAGACTCTCTGCCAAGATCACCGTGTCGTCAGCGTATCTTATCGTGCTTATTACTTCGCCGCCGATTTTAACCCCTTCGCTTCTTTCCCATAAGGCTCTCTCAAAGATAACCTGAGAGTACACGTTAAACAATGTTGGTGAGAGAATACATCCCTGTCTAACACCTCGTGCAATCGAAATATCATTAGTTTCTGTATTATTGATTCTCACTGTAGCTGACTGATTCCAGTACAGGCTCTTTATTATTTCGATGTCTTTTTTGTCTAAATTGATGTTTTTAAGTTCTTCTATTAGTTTTGTGTGTTGTACTCGGTCAAAGGCCTTTTGGAAATCTATAAAGCATGCGTATACGGTTTTGTTTTATTCTCTGCACTTATGTAAAAGGACTGTTAAGGCAAACAATGCCTCTCTTGTTCCCATGCCCCTACGAAAGCCAAACTGAGTTTTATCTAATTTTTCTTCACATTTCTTATGTATTCTGTTTTGTATAATTTTTAAAAGTATTTTTAGTGAGTGGCTCATAAGGCTTATTAACCGATAGTCATCGCATGATTTGGGGTTGTTCTTCTTTGGCAGGGGAATAAACGTGGACTTGAGCCATTCCGTAGGTATTTTACTTTGCCTGTATATCTGATTTAGAATAACTGTAAACTTTTTCACTATATCGGTATCTAATGCTTTTAGTAGTTCTGTAGGGATTTCGTCTGGACCAGGAGTTTTCTTACTCTTAGCCGTTTGTATGGCCTGCTCGACCTCTGACTCCAAAATTTCAAGGTACTGGTCCTCGTCTAGCGTCTCTTGTCCATATTCCCTTGTATCGCTGAAAAGAGCTTGAATGTATTGTTCCCATACCTTCTTTATCTGTCCATCCTCCGTTTCTAATTGACCCTGGTTATTCCTAGTGACGCAGGGTGTTCTGTGTTTAGTGTTGCCCGTTATATCTTTTAGTTTTTTATGAAGGTTTGCTGTATCGTGTTTATTATTTAGCTGTTCCAATTCTTTACAGTTTTCTTTCATCCAGTTCTCTTTGGCTCTGTCGATTTCGTATTTTATTTTGATCTTTAGTTCTTTATATTTTTGCCTGTTTTTATTTTTAAATTTTCTTTTTTCGTCAACAAGCTGAATTATTTCAGGTGTCATCCATTCGTTTTTACTAGCTTTTGTTTCCGTGCCAAGTACCCTACTACCAGATTCCAACAAGGCATTTTTTAACGTACTCCAGTTCTCGTCCACGTCTTCGCTTTGAGATACGATGTTCAGCTTGTCCCTTATCTCTTCATTTAGTTGTTCTTTGCGATTTTTAATTTCATTCAGATTCATTTCAGGTGATTTGTTATGTCGTTTTAGGGTTCTCAGTTTTATGTTTACATTTGCAACTAATAAGTTATGGTCTGTTCCTCCGTCGGCACTTGGATACGTCTTAACGCTCTTAATCCCATTTTTAAATCGATTATTAACGGTTATAAAATCTATTTGATTTCTGATTATTCGGCTGTCATTGTGTCGAGGCGAAGTCCAGGTATATAGTCTTCTTGGAGGCAGATCATAAAAGGTATTTGTAATTATCATCTCATTTTCTTGGCAGAATTGTAACATTCTGTCTCCCCTCTCATTTCTCGTTCCCAGTCCAAATTTGCCAACGAATTTTTCGACTTTTCCTCTTCCAATCTTTGCGTTAAAGTCTCCCATAATTATAATCACTTCTTGCTTTTTGATATTATTCATTAATTGTTCTAAGTCTGTATAAAACTGTTCTATAACATGGTCGTTACTGTCTGATGTAGGGGCATACACCTGAATAAGGTGTATGCCACTCGCTATAGACCTCATCTATCTTAACGCTTTGTTGTCTGCCAAGTAGATACTCTTTGAATAATTTCAAGCAGTTACCCCTAATACCTATGTCCTCTAGTGAGTTGAGGAGGGAGTCGTGGTGGACGGTATCGAAAGCCTTGGACAGATCTATGAAAATACATAAGAAAGCTTTGTTTTCATTAAAAGATTTGATAATTTTTTATGTTAAAGCTAAAATAGTTGACGTTCCTTCTCTAAACCCAAACTGCTGTTTAGAAAGTATTTGATATTTATCTAAGTACGAAATTAATCGTTTTTTGAGAGCCTTTTCAAATATTTTTGAGATATGAGGTAATAAAGGAATTGGACGGTAATTTGTAATCGTACTTTTATTACCTTTTTTATACACTGAAATAATTACTGATTTTTTAAAAGTTTAGGGCCATACGTCCTGTTGGAAGCACGCATTAATTAAAAGTTTTAATGGCTCAACTATGTATTCCGCGACTGATTTGTTGTTTCCGCTCTAATATTATCTGCTCCAACTGCTTTTTTACTTTTTAAATCATGGATAATAGTGACCAACTCATTGGAATCAAGTGGTGTTATAACAAACGAATTACAGATGCTTTTCCTATTTGGTACGTAATTTATATCTTTATTTATATTATTAGCTAAAGTTGTGCTTATTGTAGCAAATATTTTGATAAATTCATTAGCGATACTTTTTTATCTGTAATTAATTGGTCGCTATCATTGTAAACAGAATTTATAGTGTGTTTGGTTTTTTTTTATTTTTACTTATATTATTAACTATATCCCACAATTTGTTTGGATTATTATGGTTTTTATTGAGCTCCGTGGTGTAATAGTCGTATTTTCTTTTTGCTATCAAAGAAATAAGTTTATTTTTATAATTTCGGTATTGCGTTTTAAGTAGTAGATTATTGAGATTTTTTTTGTAGCTTTTTAAACATTCTATTTTTTGAATTGACAGATTTTAGCAATGCGTTGGTGAGCCAGGGTGCAATTTTTGTGTGTTTTCTTTTTATTAGTCGCTTTTCAGCACAATTATCAATAGTGTTGCTAAGTATAGTCACAAATTTATTGGTTGCAGTATCTAAATTGGTTGGACTATAAATTGAATCCCACGTTGTATTCTTTAATTGTTTAATTTATTTATGTTAATACTTTCAGCATAATATTTTTTATTTATACATGATGCGTTCTTTGAGTTTAGCATTACTTGCAAGATAGAAGTTGCATGGTCAGTTATATTCGTCTATATTACTATAGGCACAATTTGATCTATAATATGTTGTTTTGATTTTATGAATATATGATCCAGACAGAATTTTTCTCGTGTGGCAATAATTATTGTAGAGCTATATCCGAACTCATTAAGGGTATTATTATATGTAGTTGAAATACTATTGATTTCTAATATATGTATGTTTAAATCCCCAACGAAAAGGTACATATCTTCATCATTATCAACACTTGCTTCAAAATAATTTTGCGGCCACGTTAGTATCGGGTGACCTGTATGCTGCAGATATAACTACGCTATTACTTTTATTAAGTTGGATTTTAACCTGTAGAACGTTAATATTTGGGTAGGTCTCTATTATTTTATAAGTATAGTTATAATTACTCTTAATGTACATAACAACACCATCATTTTGGTTGTATTTACTTTCATTATAAATGATATCATAACCTTCAATATGGTGTAGACTGGTATCCAATATATTCCATGTTTCAGTGAATACAATGAAGTCTATATCAGAATTTAATGTTGTGATGAAAATTTTGAATTCATTTAGATTTTTGTTGATACTGCGAATATTATTGAGTACTATTTTAAAATTTGAATTCAATTGGTTAATGGACAAAACCTCTGTACACTGTTCAATAGTTTCTAATTTATATGCCTCTATATTTGGTACTTCGAAATCTCGTATATATTGTTCCATGTCAAAGATACACACTAATTAAACGAGAATTATAGATAAAAACAATCACGAACTCAGACAAGGAAATTTAACTACATATATTAATATACAAATAAAATTTGAACTATTTAGAGTTAATTAATAAAACTAAAATTTATGATAAAGATCAAGGTAGTATAGTTCCTTTCCATTATTTAGTCTGTGATGCTGAGAGAGTTTTCGGCTTCTCACTGTCAGCGTTGACTATTAGTGATAGTTGTGGATTTACCTCACTTGTTTTTTAGTCTTCAGACAAATTAGGAGTATTGGGTGGGCTGATGGTTTCTGTTCTTGATATTTTTGTCAATTCCTCAAGAGACTTGTTATCCAAAACCTGTTTATTATTTTTAATAAAACATTTAGAGTATTCCCCTGTTTTACGAAAATGTATGAGGTACTACTTTAAATTTTTTTAAGTTTCTCTCTCTTTTGGTGTTAGGTCATTGGAAATTGAGAGTCCCGAACCCTTGAGATTTTTAATATTTGTAAGAATGGATTTTTTCTTTAAATATGACACAAATTCTACTTTAACTGGAGCAGACTCTGATTTCCTACTATTATTCAAATGTTTACCAAACAGTGAGTTTTTGATTAAATAAATCACGAAATTTGTCATCAATATGCCACCTAAATTGGATAAGACCTCCGATAAAAGCTTACGGGCCAGTTCGGCTAATTCTGATTCACATGAAAATTTGGAATCATTTGAAAACCCATTAACAGTTGAATATGTTGAAACACAAATTGAAAAACTTTGTGAAAACTTTATTAATAAATGGGAAAATACTTTAAATAAAATGTTAGCAGAAATCACTCTTAAAGTTGCTTCGAACACAAATAAAGTTACCGTTCTTGAATAACAGGCTGCAACTAATGAACAAAAATTAGGTGCAACTCGACAAATTCTCCATCAGCTAAAATGTAATAAGACTTTCAGAATACACGGACTAAAAGAAAATGCCCAGGAAAGTGTTTTTCAAGTTATCATGAATTTTGTCAATAATAAACTTAAAGTAAAATGTTCACCTGGTGATATAGGCGAGGCTTTCAGAATTGGCAACACAAATAAAAATTGTGTAAGAAAAATAGTAGTAAATATCAGTGTTTTAAATGAAACTCACGGTTTCTAGTTAATTCCACAATATAATAAAAGTTATTGAAAATTCTAAAAATTTGACAATTGTTTCGATAAATCAATATCATCGTCAGAACGACAGAAGTAACATTTCATTTGATGCCTATCTGATGTTTAGTAGTTATTTTTGGCTGGACCAAAAAATGACCTACCTTGTGATTGACCTTATATATGTTCATAGGAAAAAGAAGATGTGATATTACAAATATTGAAGCTTATATATTATTAGCCCTATGGTGATATCCTGGATATCATTTTTCCAATTAGGATCAGTATAACTGTGCAATGATATAGAAAACCAGGAAAACTATATCTGCTGATCTTTACAATTATCACTTAAGAAGACAGTTTAATGGAGAAGTCCCTAGATCTATCTGTTCATTGACGACTTCATATTGTGGGTTTCTTAATTGTCTTCTAATGTCCAACTCTTCAAGGAAATCCAGTTCTTGTTTCTTATCACAAATATGCAGCACTTCTAGTTTTGTGTTAGGTGTCAATGAATGATTGGTGTCAAGTAGATGTTTTGCGTAGTGGGATTTATCTGGTTGTTTTAATCTGTATGCTCGTAAGTATTCACTGTATCGGATTTCAAAATTCCTAAGGGTCTGACCCAAATAGACAGCATTACATTTTGGACATTTGAGTTTATATATACCTGACTTCTTAAATAGTGGTTTTTTTGTTTTTACATTTAACAAATTTGGACTAACGTTACTTTCTGTTTTAAAAGAAATTGTTGTATTCGTTGCTGAAGATATTATCTTTGAAATATTATTAGAAATATTTCCTGCATATGTGATGGTTTTATAAGTTTTAATTTCATCAGCTTGTTTAGGATATATTAGTTGTAATGCCACTTTTTCCTCTTTTTTACTAATTAGCTTATTTATCATATCTAATGGATAACCGTTGGATGTTGCTATTTGTCTAAATGTATTAATCTCTCTATCAAAATTACATTTGTTCATAGGAACTGAAAAAGCTCTATGTATCATTGAGTCTGTGTGACATAGGGTGATTGGAATTGAATGGAATTGTCACATCAGTCTGTGTTGGTTTTCGGTAAATTGAATAATCAAGTACATTATTAACTCTTTGAATTTTTAAATGAAGAAAATTGATTGAGTTATTTTCTTCAATTTCTAATGTTAATTTAATTTTTGGGTGTAAATTATTGATGTGGTTGAAAAATACATCTAATTGTCGGTCACTACCCATAAAACAAGCTAATATGTCATCTACATATCTATACCAAAATAAAATATTTTTCGAAATATTACTTTCAAAGATCTTTCTTTCTAAATTGTCCATAAAAATGTTTGCTAAAATAGGTGATATAGGGCTTCCCATTGGTAAACCTTCATTTTGAATATATATCTTATTGTCAAAAGTGAAATAATTCTGATTAATGCATACATCAAATAAATTAAGTATATCTGATATTATTCCTGGATTAACATTTTCATCTTCTAGTAATTTTCTTACAAGTATTAGACATTCTTTAGGAGGAATTTTAGTGAACATATTAGTTACATCGAACGAAATGAGTTTATAGTTATCTTGCAAGTGGATTGCTTTCAACTGTTTGATTAGTTCTATTGAATTTCTAATTAAGTACTGAGATTCATATCCGTAACTATCGAGTATATTGTTGAGCTTCTTCGCCAATATATTATTAGGAGCATTAACATAAGAAACTACAGGTCTAATTGGTTTCGTTATTTAATGTAAATGATAGACCTCTTTTCGTAATCACTTAAAAGATAATTTGAATTATTGACAATATCTCTTACATTATTAGAAAACTTTTTTGTTGGGTCTGCTTCAAGAATTTTCACATCGCTAGATTCTATAAAGTTATATAATTTGGAATTGTAATTTTCAGTCGTCAAAAAGTTGAAAGCAATCCACTTGCAAGATAACTATAAACTCATTTCGTTCGATGTAACTAATATGTTCACTAAAATTCCTCCTAAAGAATGTCTAATACTTGTAAGAAAATTACTAGAAGATGAAAATGTTAATCCAGGAATAATATCAGATATACTTAATTTATTTGATGTATGCATTAATCAGAATTATTTCACTTTTGACAATAAGATATATATTCAAAATGAAGGTTTACCAATGGGAAGCCCTATATCACCTATTTTAGCAAACATTTTCATGGACAATTTAGAAAGAAAGATCTTTGAAAGTAATATTTCGAAAAATATTTTATTTTGGTATAGATATGTAGATGACATATTAGCTTGTTTTATGGGTAGTGAACGACAATTAGATGTATTTTTCAACCACATCAATAATTTACACCCAAAAATTGAATTTGCATTAGAAATTGAAGAAAATAGCTCAATCAATTTTCTTGATTTAAAAATTCAAAGAGTTAATAATGTACTTGATTATTCAATTTACCAAAAACCAACACAGACTGATATGACAATTCCATTCAATTCCAATCACCCTATGTCACACAGACTAGCGGCATATAATTCAATGATACATAGAGCTTTTTCAGTTCCTATGAACAAATGTAATTTTGATAGAGAGATTAATACAATTAGACGAATAGCAACATCCAACGGTTATCCATTAGATATGATAAATAAGCTATTTAGTGAATTAAACGGTTTTAAAGATTAAAACTAACTTTTCCGCATCTGTGGCCCTGAACAATATTCTATCATAAAATTGTTACTTGTATACACTTCGGGGGATGTATCGTGCTAACAAACCGAAATTTCTCCAAAAATAACCAAAAATTTAGTATATCTAGTTTTATAGGACCCGCTGTACTCGCTCTAGTCAACTGAAGATCAATAGGGTACATCTGTGAGACACCTTGAACAATACTTATTCATAAAGTTGATCAATCGTATACTCTCTGGAGGCTGTATCGTGCTAACAAACTGAAAATTCTCCAAAAATGACAAAAATTTGGTACTTCAAGTACCACAGCACCCGTTGTACTGGCTTTAGTGAGCTCAATATCAATAGGGTTCATCTTCAAGACGCTCTGAATAATATCCAATCATAAAATTCATCACTTGTATATACTCCGGAGGCTGTATCGTGCTAACAAACTGAAACTTCTCCAAAAATGACAAAAATATCGTACTTAAAGTACTGTAGCACCGGTTTTATTGGCTCTGGTGAGCTGAAAATCAATAGGGTTCATCAGTGAGATGCAATGAATAATATTCAATTATAAAATTGGTGACTTGTTGAACTCCGGAAGCTGTATCGTGCTAACAAACTGAAATTTCTCAAAAAATGACAAAATTTCGTACTTCAAGTACCATAGCACCCGCTGTACTGTCTCTGGTGAGCAGAAAATCAATATGGTTCATCTGTGAAATGTACTTAACAATATTCCATCATAAAATTGGTGACTTATTGCACTCCGGAGGCTGTATCGTGCTAACAAGACTTGCAAGGAAAAGTGGCCGACGACAACGACGACGACGACGACATACACAAGATTTTTTTTCTAAAAACCGTTTTTTCGTGTTGTTGTTGATGGATAACGTAAAAATAACTCAAAAAAAATTTCAAATTCCCATTTTTTGTGTGGGTAAACCAATACTTTTCTCGCATATTAGATAGGTTGGCGGAAAAGTAAAAGAGGAAAAAGTGGCATTACAACTAATATTTCCTAAACAAGCTGATGAAATAAAAACTTATAAAACCATCACATATGCAGGAAATATTTCTAATGATATTTCAAAGATAATATCTTCAGCAACGAATACAACAATTTCTTTTAAAACAGAAAGTAACGTTAGTACAAAATTGTTAAATGTAAAAACAAAAATACCACTATTAAAGAAGTCAGGTATATATAAACTCAAATGTCCAGAATGTAATGCTGTCTATTTGGGTCAGACCCTTAGGAATTTTGAGATCTGATACAGTGATCACTTACGAGCATATAGATTAAAACAACCAGATAAATCCCATTACGCAAAACATCTACTTGACACCAATCATTCATTGACACCTAACACAAAACTATCTTCTTAAGTGATAATTGTAAAGATCAGCAAATATAGTTTTCCTGGTTTTCTATATCATTGCACAGTTATACTGATCTTAATTGGAAAAATGATATCCAGGATATCACCATAGGGCTAATAATATCTAAGCTTCAATATTTGTAATATCACATCTTATTTTTTCTATAAACATATATTAAGTCAATCACAAGGTAGGTCACTTCTTGGTCTAGCCAAAAATAACTACTAAACATCAGGTAGGCATCAAATGAAATGTGACTTCTGTCATTATGGCGATGATATTGATTCATCGAGACAATTGTCAATTTTTTAAAATTTTCAATAACTTTTATTATATTGTGAAATTAACTAGAAACCGTGAGTTTCATCTAAAACACTAATATGAGCAGATTCCACGAAGTAAGGGTCGAGACAGTTAATTTCATTAATAGTAGTAAAGTTTCTTAATATCATGATAATGACCAATTCTCTTACAGCTAAAAAAAATTTAAAGCAAACAGGAATCTCAATTTTCGAGGACCTTCCTCGAGAAACTTATGAGTTAGTTAAAATGGCACAAAGGAAATAAGGAAGAAAATTGGTGTGGACAATGGGAGGTAAGTGTAGAACAAAATGGTTTGAAGAAAATAAACTGTTTAGAAGACCTGTAAGTTATCGTCGACAATCAAAGTGGACACTGAATTTTTGTTACTTTTGTTTTTTTGTTACTATCCCTTATCCTTGTCTGGATCTTTCTTTTTAACAAGACAATACATTTACTTTAAAATAATTGGTAATAAATAATTCCTTTAAAATTATTTTTTCTTTTCTATACAGCTTCGAAAATTTGTAGTTTTTTTTATTTACACAAATTGTGCGATATAGTTGTAGTCATAGATATTAATAATATAATATGTTGTTGTACAAAGAAATTATTATTTGGTTGATGATAACAATAACACTTCGTTCTTCTTCATAAAATAAAAACGGATTTTATTGTACTTTCTAAATACATCATATTGCATAATCTGTTGTATCTCGTTATGGCATGACTTTGTTATTTCATTTACCTATGGTTTAGCGGGAGCTGAATGTTTAAAAGTGTAAAGAACTAGGTAGTAAGATTTTATTTCTAATTTTTTACTAGGTACTTTTTTTCTTATATAAAATATTGTGCTATTGCTCAGATTTTGCTGAATGGAAACGTTTTCCTTTTGCTTTTTACAATGACAGATTTTTAATTAGTAAATTTGAAGACTTCAAAAACTATCTTTTAAAAAGTGATTTTGATTTGATGGGAGTATGTGAAACATGGCTGCAGGCAGATACTTCTAATAATCTAATTAATATTGATGGGTTCAAAATTGGGTAGACTTGATAGCCGAACAAGAGGTGGGGGTGTTGCTTTTTACTTAAAATCGTCTTTTTTATATGAAGTTTTGACGCTAAGCTTCATTTCCGATAATATAGAACAACTCTGGATTAATTTATTTTAACCAAATTATTATTAACATATTTTTGATGTAATAGCTCCAATAAAAACTGTAAATGTAAAAAAACCTAAACCCAGTTGGCTTACAGATAATATGAAACTTATGATGTCTCTTCGAAACAAAACATTTTCTGAAATTAAAAAAACAAAATTACTGGGACTATTATAAATATTTGACAACTAACGTAATTAATTCTGAAAAAAATCATAGGTACAATACTGTGTCGACAATTCTAAACAAAATTCTAAAATTATGTAGCATAATTTAAGGGAAATAAATGTTTGTAATAAATCTATAAATAAACCTTTGCCACCCGAAATTGCAAATAAACCTAACTACTTTCCAAATATCTCATTACTTAATGGTCCACCTGATAATGACCTAATTACTTTCTATAAATAAATCTTAAAACTTCTCATCATTATTTTCTTTGTCCTGCGTGAATCAAAATATACTATACAAAAATATTGTTGAAATTAAATCCAATGCCACGGGCGCGGTCAAATCAATGTTGAGATGTTACTGCTATGTTGTCCGTATATTTGACCAATTTTATCACATATTATGAATACTTGTTCGTCTATATCAATTTTCCCAGACTGTTGGAAACTCTCAAAAGTTTTCCCTTTACCCAAAAAACAAAATATTTCCAAAATGAATGACTTGAGACCTATTTCGATATTACCAGATTTATCTAAAGTTGTAGAGAAAATTATGAAATTTCAGATGAATATGCACATTAGTAATTACTCCTTATTACCAGATAACCAATCCGGCTTTATAAAAGGGCACAGTTGTATAAGTGCCCATTCTGGATATCACAGATACCTTGCTGGGGAATATTGATAAATAATGGCAACACTTCAGCACTCATACTACTTGACTATTCAAAGTCCTTCGATATCATAAATCATGAAGTATTATTGGCTATTCTTCACTTTTATGGCATTTGAATTAGTGGCATCAATATTCTTAGAAATAACCTTGAAAGTAGAAAGCAATATGTAGAAATATACTCCGGCATATCATCAACGAATTTTCTATCTCGTGGAGTTCCACAAGGCTCTATTTTAAGACCAGTTCTTTTTTCACTCTATTCAGCAAATATCACTAATTGGTTGAGGCATTGTGAATATTACTCATACGCTATTGACACTCAATTAATTTATTCTTTTGACCATTTTGATTATGAACAGGCTCAATATGTGATACTTAGATCTATTGGCGACCGAATCTAGACGACACGACTTATCCATAAGTCCCTCTAAATCGGTAGTACTTTTCTTTGGAAAATACCATCATAAGATGGAGAATAGGATTGCAGTCTATTTAGCGGGTAATGATATTATCTGTTCTGCTAGTGCCAGATATCTCGGACTTGAGCTAGGCACGGACTTAAGGTTTAAAAACCATATGAACAAATGTCTTAAGAGAGCTAATATTCATCTTGAAATGTTTTTTCCACATAGGCATATTTTACCTCCAAAAACTAAAATTTTTCTTTCTGATTCGTTAGTTTTAAGTCACTTTACTTACTGTGATGTTGTTTACGGGCCGTGTTTGGAAAAATTAGACGAATTGAGAACTCAAAAGGTTCAAAATGCCTATTTACGGTTCATATCAGAAAATTTGATCATACATCTCATAAATTAACGTCGGCAAAATGGTTCAATATGAACACTAGACATCACCTTCACTTTATGTTCCATAAAGTTATTCTTTTTAAAACTCTTGCTCATCTTTACAATAAAATTACGTTTAGAAATGATGTACACAATTTTAATATTAGAACTTGTTGATTGATTCCCCCCCCCCCTGCACATCGCACTACTATATTTGAGATATCTTTTTCGTTCCAAAATTATAACTTATCCAATAAAATTCCTGATTCACGTAAATCTCTTAAAATATTTAATTTTAAAAGAATTTAAAGGAAGCAATTCTCCGAGTCAACGGTTGCATAAGTACCTACATGTAATAATTTTTAAAGACCTGGAGTTTTTGATTTTCGTAGTTTTTGGTTTTTGCCAATACTATTGGAGCTGTAGTACTTTTTCTCTGTTTTTTATGGATTTTGTATCTTTTTGTTGTGTGCGTCTCGCCATCTGTCCCTTTTTTGGGTTTATTGAAATCTAAATCAGGCTATTTGGGGCCGGTGGCTGCCATGCATACTTTTTCTAAAGACGCCCACGCGTAACAGTTATACTGCCTGGGCGTTCTTTTTTTGCATATTTTTCAATTTTTTGTAATGAGATACTTTTATATTATTCTGTTTCTAATGATAATATGTAAAATAAACATTTAAAAAGATCAGAATATTTTTCAAAGAGAAAACAGCTCTCTATTTTTGAATATAAAATGTTAGCTTGTTGCCTAATTTCTGGCAAAGGCTCAGTTATCTTTGGAATCTGGCCAGCAATGAAGATCTTCACGAATCCAATTGGGACTATTCCACCATGAAGAATTGCCAATAAGTTGACTGGGATATTGTCCCCTAGAAACTATGTCGGCAGAAGTGTCATGGTTGGAAACGTGCTTTCATTGGACGTTGTGAGAAAGATTTTCAATTTCCGCGAGTCCATTTCCAACAAATGTGTTTAAAAGATTAGGTTTTGTTCGAATCCAAGATAATACAATGGAAGAGTCGGACCAAAGATATATAGGTACCTGCAAGGTGGACAGAAAGAACGCTCACAGTTTGCGCTAGCCTTGAAGAAAGCCAAGCTGCACAGAGTTCCAGTCGAGGAATGCTTAAAATCTTGAGAGGCGCAGCCCTCGATTTGCTACATAAAATATTGACACTGACCTCTCCGTTCGAATTGACTGACCTCAGGTAAATGCAAGAGCCATAGGCTTTTTCGGATGCATCGGAAAACCCATGCAACTGAATACTGATAGAATGTTTGCAAACAACATGCCGGGGTATAGAAAATTCATGTCTTGAACTTTGATCCAAGATGGGATGATGTGGAATGGAATGGGATCATCATGATTTTTTTACTCATAAAGTTTGCATCAGAATTTTCAATATAATTGTGAAAGGACTTAGGATTCCTAATAAATCATAGGTTTTGGCAGTGTGAGCTAGAATTTTTCTTTTTGCAATATCCTTATTGTCACAACATAAGTCAACACTGAAGCAAAGCTCATCAGTTTCACAATTCCAAGCTATATCTAAAGTTTTGGAAATGCTTGAATCTCCCAGATTCACATGAATGTTAGTTGATAATAAATTTGGATTCAATTGCTGTAAGATTTTTGGTTCATTCGAGTGCCACTTGCGAAATTCAATGCAACCTTTATTTATCACCATAGAAATGTCGTTACAGATTTGAATGGCTTGATCAATTGTTTCAGTACCTGTTAACAGATCATCGACATCAAAATCATGTCTGATAATGCTTGAAATCTCGGGCAAGGTTTTGCTGTGCTCATCAGCAAGTTCAAACAGACATTTTATGGTAAAGTAAGAGGAAGAAGATTGGCCATAAGTCACCGTGTTTAATTAAAATATTTTAAAGAATCTGCGGAAGAGGAACGCCATAAAATTTTCTGCAACGGTCTGTCTTCTGGTTTACTCAAGACCTGGCGGTAGATTTTTGTTATGAGATAGAAAGGAAACAACATAACCGACAGATATGAAAACCAATGTTCATGTGATATTGTATGTTGACTCAAAAAGATGTAGTTTAATTTTTTTTTAAATGAGCTAATATGTGAATGTTTAATTGATTCAGGGATTTTATTGTACAAGTTGTTTATATTATAAGAATATGATTTACGAAATACGGTTGTTCTATAAATAGCTGGAGATATCAAACCTTTGGACCTGACATTAATATTATGAACGTCGGTCCTAAACTTAATTTTGTCATATAAATATGGCGGACATTTTGTTATTATTATACGATGATAGAGACAAAGAGCATGGAGTTTTCGTCGGTTCGCCATATCAATACAATTGGCATCCTTATACTTCCTAATACCATAAATAAACCTAAGATATAACTTCTGCACCTCTTGTATCCTGTTAATATCATTCTTATCAAGGCAGGGACCATACAATGAATCTTGGGAGTTCTCCACTTTTGAACTGTCTTCTTAAGTTATAATTGTAAAGATCAGCAAATGTAGTTTTCCTGGTTTTTTCTATCATTGCACAATTATACTTATCTCAATTGAGAAAATGATATCCAGGGTATCCCCATAGGGCTAATAATATCTAAGCATTAATATTTGTAATATCATATCTTCTTCGATTTTCTATTAACATATATTAAGTCAATCACAGGTTTCTTGGTTTAGCCAAAAATAACTATTAAACACATAGATATACAATACAAGTGTGTATTATATATCTATGATTAAACATCAGGTAGGCATCAAATGAAATGTATCTTCTGTCATTCTGACAATGATATTCAATATCGAAACAATTGTCAATTTTTTAGAATTTTCCACATTTTTTCAATATATTGTGGAATTAGTTAGAAGCAGTAAGTTTTATTTAAAACACTTTATGAAGAGCGGTTGGATTCCTGCGCATATAGTTTCTGGCTTTAAGGGTCCAGCTCTAAGGATCCAAAAAAACTTCTGAATTACCCACTTTGTATAATAAAACTCATCTTTCCTGGAAACAATACACTGTATATTGATTTTTTCAACATTTCTTCTCATATTGGGAAAAAGTATGAAAAACAGAATTCAATCATTAGCTTTATAGTTTTCCGGAGACAAAAATTTGCGGTAAGAATTGCAATTTATGAAATTCTTAGGGGGTACCAAATTGTACCGAAGAATTTTTCTCTTCATTATTCAGATTGTAATAAAATCTAGTCAATGTATCTTGAAAATTGTCGTGGAAATTATAATAATTTGATATGATTACGAGTATAGAGGATTGAAAAATGCCACTACAGGACGTACTCATTCGTTATGTTTCGAATATTTCGAAGACCCTGTATACTTATGTCTGTTAAACTATGCACATTCACATTTAGATTAGCAAGAGTGGAAGAACATTCCTAGGATATCCATATTTCCGACAGTCTCACAATCATCATCCTCGAGATAAACAAATTTCCTGAAAGCAAAAAAAAAACAGGAAATTAATCAGAGAGAAAGATTCTCCCATCATTCTACCGACAAGTAAATCTCGTAAGAACATAAAGAAATCGTAAATACCGCTGACAATCATTCTTTTTGGCTTTATTATCTTTTATAACTCCGTGAATTTTTTCCTCTTCGCTTGTCTATTTTATGTCGAATGAAGGTATATATGATCAAATCCGGATTCGGTATTAGAGCTTCACATAACCTTATAAGGAGTAACGGAAAATTTATGAAGAAGTAATGACATAACAAAAAAACATCCATTTTTATATAGAATCTATTTGGTACTGTTGACGTAGTACAAAAAAAATATAACGAGGGCTAGTTAATATGTATTTAATATTGAAAAACAACATTTGTATAGAAACATAAAAATTCATCACAAGCTTTATAATATTCTTTTTTCGTGGGATGGATTGTTCACTTGGATATCAACAATTATATCAATTTGTAAACAAGGTTTGTGCAGTACTTTTTTCATCCTTGACGTGTGCTTTCAATAATATATCGAAATATTCGATAGTCTATGTTCATCTGCGGAAGTTTTGTCAATGACAATAAATTTTAACAGAGGAAAACATTATCTAAAAGTGGTAATAATATTTCAGATATCTGCTACAACAAGATATGTTACCAGAAAAAGACGATGTAAAGCAAACAATTACAACCCTCAAAGCAGAAAAAGGAAAGAAAATAACAACCGTAGAAGGAAAAGATATGATTAGGATGTGGAAACTAGGAAAACCTTCCGGACACGGCAGCATAACAGACTGAATGAGAGCACTTGCAAGGATACAAAAATAGGAAAATATTGGACTAGATTTTAAGAGAGAGTGTTGGATAAATGGTACATATGACTACATCACTATATAAGAAAGGCGACAACAAGAACTACCAGAACTATAATATATATCACCTTCCTTGCCTATATAGCTAAAATATAGTCGAAAATCATTAGAAGAAGAATAGAAGGGAACAGAAAGATATGTTTGAATATAGACAATACACTGGATTAAATGAAACTGTTTCAAGATAATTTCACAATATATTGAACAAATGGTAGAAATTCTAAGAAATTGACAATTGTTTCGATATTAAATATCATCGTCAGAATGACAGAACTTACATTTCATTTGTAGCCTACCTAACTTTTCAAAATTATTTTTGGCTAGACCAAGAAGTGACCTACCTTGTGATTGACTTAATATATTGTAATGTTTTTGTTATTTATTTAAATTATAAACGGGTGGGATAAATTCTAAACACACGGTAGGTTCACTTACTTAATTTATTTAAACACTAAACTAATCACTAACACTTAATTTATATGTACTCAGTATATTCACTTAAACTATTTTATATAATCACTTAATTTATATTCACTTATTTACTGTTTATCTTACGATGTCAAATTATAAACTAACTCCTCCGCTGATCGGTCCTTTATTTATATTAAAGCCTTTGTTTACTAGGATTTACTGGATTACGGTTTACACAAAAACAAATGCCTTTCGCGCTATTTCTCGATTGCCGGCTTAATCCTTAAAAGACCTTCCGAGAACATGTCTATAAAAACGATCACAATAAATCCCAATAGACCTTCTCAGAATTCGGCGCGCTCGCCATTTTTTTAACTCCGTTACTACATAATTCTAGATTGCGGCTTACACTAAAACAATTGGTTCTCTGGTATTTTCTAGATAAGTCTGGTCACGAAAACAATGTCTAGATAAGATAGTCACAATAGTAAACTGTTCTAAGAAATCCCTACGCATCCGCCATAATTTTAACTTTCATACATGGCTTAGGCAGAGTCGGATTCAGGGACTATACCAGTGTGCTGTTTCGTAACATTACCCCCTCCTTAAATGAAAGTTCCACCTGGAACTTTTGTGTAGCCGAGACTGGATGTTTGAATCGGCAACTGGCCCCATTTCTACACTTTCCGATCATATGGTAATAGCAGGGCACCGTCTTCATCGGATACTGATAACGGGGGTTGTAGCTGCAAATTAATATCTCGACACCGGTATCTCGAAAGATTACCTCTACCATGTTCCTGATGATTCGCCAATCCAACTGGTTACTCGCTACCTTAGGCATAGCCAGTTTTTTCACGCTGGATTCCAACACATGGTCTCGTAGGTTTAGAAGTGCTTCCCACACATCGCGGTAGGTAGATCTATCTTGAAAGTCATTTTTAGTTACCACATAGAAGACGTACCACGAATTATGTTTCAGTTTCACTGTCTTGCCAGGGGCTGGAATCTGGCCTTCAAGTTTTTCTAATTGCCCGAACTTCTTTCGAAAGACGGTTGCCAACCCTCGTGCGTTCTTGATAAGGGCGGGGATATTGTATGCCAGTGAACAATCTTCCGGAAGAGTGAACAAATCTTGTCGTTGTTCCGAAGTGACTCCATATCTAGCTTTCCCGGGACCTCCATACGCGCCCATAAATTCATCGAAGGTAGGGTCAGACACTTCTTGAATAAGGTTTACTCCTTCCTCTAGGTTATGGTCTCCTTCGAATGGCGTTAGTCGGTTTTGGTGAACTACTTTTGGTTTTCCGTTGGGGATCTTGCTTATGCGATATATAACATCATTGATCCTTTTTTTGATTAAGTATGGACCTTTCCAGGATTTTTGTAATTTTGGAGAAAATCCTTTTCTCCTCGTCGGGTTGTGTAACCATACTTTGTCCTCTTCTTTAAAACCGCCCTCTGTGGCCTGCGTGTCGTACCGACTTTTCATTCTGTCGCTGGCAACTTGAAGATTTGTTCGAACTAATTCATGAATATCGTCCAGCCTTCTTCTCAATTGGATCACGTAGTCTTCGCCTGCTAGATCTTGTCCAGGCCGACAGCCAAATTCCAGGTCACAAGGAAGCCTCATTTCACGTCCAAACAGGATTTTCGCAGGTGTTTCACCGGTGGACTCATTGACGGCAGATCGATAAGCCAATGCGAATAGGGAAAGATACTGGTCCCAATCTCTCTTATGGCTGTATACTACTTTGGACAGGTATTTTCCAATAGTCCTGTTCATTCTCTCGACCATTCCATCTGACTGTGTATGTATTGCTGTTGTTCTGGTCTTCTTCATTCCCAGATTCTCGCAAGTCTCCTGGAATAGATGACTTTCGAAATTTCTTCCCTGGTCGCTGTGGACTTCCAAGGGCACTCCATATCGGCTGATGAATTCTTTCACCAATACATCCGCAACAGTTGTGGCCTCTTGGTTTGGGATAGCGTAAATTTCCACCCACTTTGTGAAATAATCAATTACAACCAGTATGTATTTGCCACCATTTTCTGTCGTTGGAAATGGCCCAGCGATATCTAAAGCAATCCTTCCGAAAGGGCTTCAAATATTGTACTGTTTCATAGGTGCCTTTCTCTTGCGATGTGGTCCATTACTCGTAGCACAAGTCGTACATTTCTTACACCAGTCCTTCACATCGTCGGAGCTGTTCATCCAATAAAACCTTTCACGAACTCGCTGAAGGGTTTTCTCCACTCCCAGATGACCTCCCGATGGACTGTCGTGTAACTTCTTCAGTACCTCAGCTACTCTTGTTCTCGGGATAACTAGCTGTCTCCTCATCTCAGAACCATCATCGTTTTCAAGGACTCATCTCAACAGCCCTTCTTCCAGGACAAGAGAGTCCCACTGAGCCCAATACACCTTGAGTTTCGGTGAAAATCTTGACACTTCTTGCCAGGTAGGTCGCCGGTTTTCTTTGTTCCATTGCCGAATCATCTTCAGGTGAGGATCATTCTCCTGATCTTCTCTGATCCTGGTGGGTGACCATTTCTCGTTGACTACAGTAATTCTTGAAATTGCAGCTTCCCTAGATTCCGCCTTGTTGCAGTGGGAGCAAAAAGGTTGGGCACGGCCGTCTGGACAGGGTGTCGGCACTTCGGTGACACACCAGCTCGATGTTGAAATCATACTCTTGAAGGGTTTCGTCACGTTTCCGCCTTCGGTTCTTCAGCTGGAATCTGTACAAATGTTCTAGATGTTCATGACCATATCGCATGTCCAACCTCTTCTTCAGCTGCTCGAAGTCATCCGTTTCCTCCAGAGGTATCGTCTGAAGTACATCTAAGGCATCTCCCAGAAGCGAGATAGTTAAGTTCACTGCCTTGTCTCTATTGGACCAATTATTCACTCTAGCGGCTGCTTCAAATTGTTTCATATAATTCGTTCACGATGTCTTTCCATCGAACGTTGGGGCCTTGACTCGGGTAAAACTACCAATATCTTCTAACTTAGGGTGTGTTTCTGGCTTGTAAGGTTTTGTTTGCTCGGTCTGCTTTTCTCCCGTTGGCGTGTCTTGAGTCCTCATATTTGCCATCTTTTTTTGTAACTCCTTGATTTTCTTGTCTATCGTTGTAATCTTATTCTCGATTTTCTCGTCCATCGTCGACATCTTATTCTCGATTTCAGATTTTAGAGACGAAATTTCATTTTCAACGTCAGCGGCAATGTCGTTTTTCATTAATAAGATATCGGCAGATATATCGTTCTTCACAGCAGAAATATCGTTTTTCACATTTATTGAAATTTTCTTTTCCATGGCAGAAATATCGTTTTTCATAGCAGAAATCTTCTCGTCCATGTTAGCAGAAATATTAGCTGAAATGTCGTTCTTCATAGCACAAATCTTCTCGTTCATGTTGGCAGAAATGTCTTGCTTCATAGCAGAAATCTTCTCGTCCATGTTCTCTTCCATGGCAGAAATCTTCTCGTACATGTTAGCAGAAATTAACGATATTAAGGTGGAAGCCTCGTCAGTAAATAAAACGGTTTCTGGATCAAAGCCGTCATTTTCCAGTGCCACTTTAAGTCTTTCTACTAATTCACTTTTCTTACCGGACGTTTTCAACTCACGATCTTCCAATTCTGCTCTTAGTTCCGCCACTTAGAGGTCACATAGTCTCTTGGCCATTTTTACGTAGCAATTTATTTATATTATCCCACTTCTGACACCAATGTAATTTTTTTGTTATTTATTTAAACAATAAACGGGTGGAATAAATTTTAAACACACCGTAGGTTCACTTACTTAATTTATTTAAACACTAAACTAATCACTAACACTTAATTTATATATACTCAGTATATTCACTTAAACTGATTTATATAATCACTTAATTTATATTCACTTATTTACTGTTTATCTCACGATGTCAAATTATAAACTAACTGCTCCGCTGATCGGTCCTTTATTTATATTAAAGCCTTTGTTTACTAGAGAATTCTGTATCGCGGCTTACACAAAAACAAATGCCTTTCGCGATATTTCTCGATTGCCGGCCTAATCCTCAAAAGACCTTCCGAGAACATGTCTATAAAAACGGTCACAATAAATCCCAATAGACCTTCTCAGAATTCGGCGCGCTCGCCATTTTTTTAACTCCGTTAACATAACGTTACAGGACCGTACTTAGTATCTGCTTCGGTGTGCGAGTTCGTAACTATATTTTGAAAGAAAAAGAAGATGCTATTAAAAATATTAAAGCTTAGATATTATTAGCCCTATGGGGATATCCTGGATATCTTTTTCCCATTTAAGATCAGTATAACTGTGCAATGATATAGAAAACTAGGAAAACAATATCTGCTGATCTTTACAAATATCACTTAAGAAGACAGTTAAAAAGTGGAGAACTCCCTAAATTTATCTGTTCATTGACGACTTCATATTGTGAGTTTCTCAACTGTCTTCTAATTTCCAATTTTTCAAAGAAATCCAGTTTTTGTTCCTTATCAGTAGTGTGGTGTACGCTTTACAGTAAACAACCATTGAAAATCGCACTAAAACAATCACAAAGTTCTACTGTTAAAACATCGTTTTATATTCTACAAGCTTCGAATATAGTTTAAATACTGTTGGATGTTGGATCCTTCGAACAAGTGTTTCAGTGAAATAAATAGTAGAAACCAAAATAATTTGTTATATATACTATTGTAAACATTGAAATCGGTAGACATAAAAACTGAAGTAATTCTCCTTATCAGTAAACGAACCGTTTCTGACATAAAGCAACCCACACACTTGCGAACAATTATCGTTGAGACGACCGAAACAATTGGAATGATAGAGGAAATCAGAGAAACAAAACGGGAATTAAAATCAGTGATTGAAGGAGTGGAAGTGCGACTCATACAATAATTCGATTTTCGAAAAACAAAAATTATTTACAAAGACCAAAACATTACTAAACTCAAAATTAAAGAAATTATTGCAATCAAGAATGAACCTGAAGCGGTAAATGTCAATTACTTGTCACTGTTATATAAATTGTGTATTTTTATTCTTAAAATTATATTAAAAACTTTGGAAAAAGCCTTATACTGAAGGCGAAACGTCAAGAAAGTACAAAAATAGTTTTAATTTAAACCTTTCCCAAGAAAAGCACAACAAAGTGTATAATATAATAATGGTTCAAGAGCATTTCTCCAATATAAATATATACAGGGAGATTCATAACTATTGGGACATACGCTAAAGGTAGATTGTTTGGACCAAAATATGGCGATAGGACCAAATATATATTACAGTACTACAGGCCTCAAAGGCCCACGCCTAAAAAGGAAATACAATTCATTAAAAAAAAATTCTTCCTCTATATGTTTTACTAGTAGTCTCCATTTTTGTCTGTCATCCGCTATCTCCCTCCATCTTTCAACTCCCTTTTTCTTCAGATCCGTCGTGACTGCCTCTAACCATTTCTTCTTCGGTCTGCCCTTTCGCCGTTTACCCCCTCTCGCTTCGAAAATAACTCTACTGGGATGTCTTTCTCCTGCTGTTCTGCTGACATGCCCCAGGCATCTTATTCTCTGTGCCTTTATATGATGAACTATGTCCGGATATCCATAAGTTTCCGCCACTTCTTTATTTGTTAGTCTTCTCCATGCTCCATATTGTAGCTTTTTGCCTCCAAATATCTTTCTGAATATTCTTCTTTCCCATATTCCAATTTTATTTTCATTCTTTTGTGTAAGTATCCAGGATTCGCAACCGTATAGTACTGTTGGCCTAATTTTCGTTCTGTATATTCTTATCTTCGCTTTTTTGGAGAGTACTTTTGATTTCCATATATCTCTGAGGGCTCCTACTATTCTGCTTCCTTTGGAAAGCCTCTTATCTATTTGATCTGTTTCGTTGTTTTTATTATTAATTGTTACCCCTAGGTAATCAAAACTGTCAACTTTCTCGAAGTTATATACCTGGTTGTCTGTTCTGAAGATTACCTCTTTTATTCCATCAATTGTATGATGTTTCATCTCTATATATTTAGTTTTAGCTGTGTTTATTATTAGGCCATACGTCTTCGCTGTATCTACAAATTTATTCAGTACTACTTGCAGTTCCCTTTTTGATCTAGTTATCAAAGTAACATCATCGGCATATGCAATTACCTGATGTCTACAATGGTATATCATTCCTTTAGTATTCAGGCCAGCTTTCCTCAAAATATCTTCTAACATCAGGTTGAAGAAAACTGTAGATAATCGATCTCCCTGTTTCAGTCCTTGTCTTGAAGTAAAGCTTCTCGATAAACTTCCTTCTACCAAAACTTTCGATGCTGTTCTATGCAGAGTTAGTCTTATCAAATTTACCAGTTTTTGTGGAACTCCGAGATTTCCTAAAGATTCATACAATTTTGATCTTATGATGGAGGTATAAGCCTGCTTGAAGTCGATAAAAAGTAAGTGTAGTCCTGAATTTTATTCATAGCTATTATTTTGTATCATTTTGAGTGTGAATATCTGGTCTGCTGTTCCTCTTCCTTGTCTGAAACCTCCTTGGTATTCTCCAACTTCTTTGTTATATATTTCTGTGAGTCTAGTGCAGATAACTCTGGCTAATACCTTATAAGTCACGTCTAATAAAGATATTCCTCTATAATTCTCACAATACGTTTTCTCTCCCTTTTTGAAAATCGGGCAGATAATTCCATTGTTCCAAGTATTCGGTATCTGTTCATTTCTCCAAATTTTTCTTATTAATTTGCATATCCTCTGCTGTAATATAGCTCCACCTGTTTTTAGGACTTCAGCTGTTATTCCATTTTCCCCTCCACTTTTATTATTCTTTTGATTGTTTATTTCTTCTAGCATTTCGTCGACTAATGGTTCTTCTACTTCTCCGGGGTCACCATACTCTACATTATCATCTTCCAGTTCAGTCTGTACCCTTCCACTATCCAGCAACTCTTCGAAATGTTCAGCCCATCTGTCTAATCGTTCTTGTGGTTCTGTTATCATTTGTCCTTGTTTATTTCTACAGAAATCAATAGCTTTATATCATTTTCCTTGCGTTTTCTTTACCTCCTGATGGAAATCTCTGATTTCTATATTTTTATAATGCTCCTCGATTATCTCTGACTTTTGTTCCATTTTCATCCTCTTTTTATGCCGGCACACTTTTTTGGCTTTTCTTCTTGTTTCCTCATATATTTTTCTGTTAAGTTCCGTATTTACTCTCAATACGTTCAACCGTGCTCTGTTTCTGTGATCTAATATCTTTTTACAATCATCATCAAATCAATCCTTGTTATTTCTACGCTACTTTGCAAGGATTTAATGATTGATTTTTCTATCTGTTTCCACTCCATCTCTATATCCTCTGACTCTGGCAATCCTGTTAATTCATTTTCCATCTCAATCTGTAATTTTTTTTGCACATAATTCTTCTTAAGTTCTTTCTCATTAAATCTTATTATCTTCCTATTATCATATGTTTTAAACGTAGGTACGTGATGTACTATTTTTAATATAACTAGGGAATGGTCTGAATCCGCGTCAGCTCCACGATAACTTCTTACATTTTTTATGGCCCTTGTATGTATTTTTTCAATAAGTACATGATCAATTTGGTTCTTCGTCTTCTTATCAGGCACTATTCAGGTTATTTTATGGATATCTTTATCACCATATTATTCAATTCTGCGAAGTCAATTAAACACTCTCCATTTTGATTAGTTTTCAGGTGTAAACTTTTTCCCCCTGTCACATGTTTATACTCTCCTTCGCATCCGATTTTCGAGTTCATATCACCTATAACTATTTTTACATCAAACTTTGGTATTTTTCCGACCTGAACGTTCATTTCTTCGTAGAATTCAGTTTTTATAGTTAAGTCCTTATCTTCCGTTGGTGCATGTGCGTTTATTATACTGAGTTTTCTATATTCTTCTTGAAGCCTCAACCTATACAGTCTATCTGATATTGCCTCAAAATCTACAACATATTGTGTTAGGTCTTTACTAACAATGAACCCTGTTCCAAAATACCTGTTGTCATTTCCGCTATTAAAAAAGGTGTATCCCGCTATTTTTATTTTATCATTGCCCTTGTGTTTTGTCTCTTGTAATGCTAATATATCGATATTATATCTTCTCATAATCTCCACCAAGTTTTTCAAAGCTCCTCCATGGCAAGTTCCTCTTACATTCCACGTCCCAATTTTCAAAAGTTTTTTTATGAATTTTTCTATTCTGCTGCTTTCTTTTTCTACCTTGTTCCTTGCTCCTTATCCTGCCCATATTTTTATTCTCAAGATGTATTGCAAAATCATAATCCTTTATTTTTGCCGTTATCTATCTGACGATCCATCGCCATTCTTACCGTTGTTGGTTTCTTGGGGCTGGTTTTCTTTTTACCAGCAATTATGTGTTTTTATCCCATACCCACTCCTCGTCATCTATGTTCAATTTGCCGAATCTAATCTTAACAGTTTTCCCCTTGCTCTCTTCCTCTTTTGCAACTGTTCGTATTTTGCTTTGTACTTCCCTATCCTCTTTACTCATGTCGTTATTAATATAGATTCTTGCCTCCCTTACATTCTTCAGCTTCCGGTTATTGGCCATAACCAGTTGCTTATCCGTATTATTATTTAATTCTAGCAGACATGTGTTTTCTCCAAGTTTCCTCGCTCCTTTAATTTTTATATCCGCCTAAAGTTTGTTTTTCAATAAGGTCTCCATTTCATGTTTTATGGATTGCTCTACATGGATCGCTATAGGCATTTCATGCACAATTATATTATTTCTCCTTTTGTCCCTATCCATTTCTTCCACTTTCTGTTCTAACTGTAACAATCTTTTCTTATTTGCTCCATTTTCAGTATGTAGTAACTTGTTCTCTTCTTTAATTTTCTCTAGTTCCTCTCTATACATCATTTGCTCTTCTCTAATCTCTTTCAAATCTCTTTTAACATCTTTTTGGAAGTTCTGTATCATTTCTATTATTTTGTTAAGTTTCTCATCCGTTTTTTCACTTTTATCTGGCGTTCTAAGCGTTTTTGACGATCTTCCAGGGAACTACTCCAGCCCTTTTGTATTTTTCTTTCTTTTGCCATGATCTGTGGTATGTTCATCGCCACTACTGTCTTCCATACTTTCACAGCGCAAAAAAGCCGGTACAGGTCAACCCTTCGGATACCAAACTTTTTATCGGATATATATGTGCAACCACAATCTGGACACTTAATTTAGAAATAAAGACACGAGATACAGTTTTTAGATATTTCCCTATTTTTCTTGATTCTAATTTGAATCGGCGACACTTTAATGCAAAACGAAAGTACTTGTTGCTAATTACTTGTAATTTAGTTCTTATCGTTTCGTGTTTTTGCCAGATTTTATTTGTCATGAATCGAAATGAATATTTTTATAACTTGATATTTCACTTACTGCTCGTAATGTAGGTTTTTCTTTGTCCGGTTATCTGAACCAACATTTTTCTGAGACACACTAAGTATTTTTAACAATTTTATTTTTTATTTTGATTGCAACTCCGAAAATTTGGGTTATTTTGCAGATCAAATTTCGAAGGTTGTCACCAATTATTATTACCAATGTTATAGTGACCAAATATACCTCAATAAAATATTGATGTGGAAAAAGATAAAGGGCGTTAAAGTTGATTTTTTTCTCGTTTTTTGCTAATAATTCGACTATATATTTATCGATTGTTATCAAAATCGGCACAGAGACTTAATTTTATACAGGAAATATGATTTTATGTATTATTTCACATTTTGCTACAGGAGGAGCCTCCTGAAGTATTTCTGATGATGAAATTGACTGGTAACCTTCTTTGACGAAACTTTTTAGTGATTTTTATTAAAAAATATGACATAAACATCATTTCTACGTAATATTGGTACTCTTGTTCAAAATTTGTTTTCGAGAAAAGCGCAATTGAACAGTTCAGAGTATCGGAAGGGGATTTCAAATATTATTTCATTTATGAAAAGTGTGCTTTGGACTGTCAGATAATTGTTGCTGGTAAATGACATTTCTTGTCAGTGAATATTTTTTTCTGCGAGTTTATAGTCAATTGTTGCATTTTTTAAAGCTATCATATACTTTTTCGATTGGAATGCCTCGTCACAATCATTTTACGAATCAAATGCGGGATATGATTTGTGTATACGCACAAGAACATTTTTGCGGGCGCTCTGCAGCCAGAAGGTATGAATTGTTATATCCAGGCAGAAGGCAACCAAATCATAAAACTTTTTCAAATATATTTCATCGTTTGGGTGAAACCGGGTCATTTCACAATAAAAATCAAGGTGGTCGTCCGAAACAAATTTCACCTAATCAAGAAGATGAAATTTTGGTTCGAATAGATGAAAATCCTACAGTAAGTTCACGTCATTTGTCATCAGCAACAGGAGTAAGTCAGTCGTCTATTATTAGAATTCTAATAACAGAAAAGTTCCACCCGTATCACTTCACTCCTGTTCAGAATTTGCTTCCAAGAGATCTCCCACGACGCTTACAGTTCTGCCAACATATTCTCAACAAGCATAATGGTGACCGAAATTTTATTAAGAATATTATGTTCACCGATGAAGCGACTTTTACCAGACGAGGGGTATTTAATTGGAGAAACAGCCATTATTGGGAAGAAAAAAATTCGCATGCTCTGAAAGAAAGACATTTCCAGCATGAGTTTAAATTTAAATGTAGATTCTTATTTATTTTTTTTGCAAAATACGTTTAGCTATATTTTGGATAATCTGTCACTAGCTGTAAGAAATAAAATGTGGTTTATGCAGGATGGAGCTCCACCTCATTTCCCTTTAGTTGTTAGACATCATCTAAATGACATATTCCCTCAAGGATGGATTGGCAGAGGAACTGATTTTGAATGGGCATCAAGAAGTCCTGAGTATAACCCGCTTGATTTTTATGTTTGGGGACATATGAACTCCCTAGTTTATGCCAATGAAATTAACTCGAGAGACGAACTCTGAAGGAAAATACAAAATGCGGCTAACTTTATGAGGAAACAGAATAATATGTTCTTTGAAGTTCGAAAGTCCTTTATTAAAAGAATTAGAAAAGGCACAGAAGTCGGAGGAGGCCACGTAGAACATTTAATTTGAGTTTGCTCTTTTTATGTTACATTGTTTTTAATTATGCTTTATGATCGAAATAAAAGCCTTAAGATACCCTTTTTTTTATTGTCCGTTACTTGAAATCCCCTTCCGATACTCTGAACTGTTCAATTGCCTTTTTCTTGAAAACGAATGAAAATATCGTGTTTGAACAAAAGTACCAATATTACGTAGAAATGTCATATTTTCTAATAAAAATCACTGAAAAGTTTCGTCAAAAAAAGTTACCAGTCAATTTCATCATCAGAAATCCTTCACGAGGCTCCCCTTTAACAAAATGTCGAATAATACATAAAATAATATTGCCTGTATAAAATTATGTCTCCGTGCCAATTTTGATAACAATCGATAAATATGAGAGACATTATTAGCAAAAAATAAAAATAAATTCAACTTTAACGCCGTTTATCTTTTTGCACAGCAATATTTTATCCAGGTATATTTGGTCCTATCGCCATATTTTGGTCCAAACAATCTACCCTTAGCTTATGTCCCAATAGTTATGAATCACCCTGTATATTGAAACAGTCTTATTAGTTATATTTAATTTAATAATGATTAATAGTATTCGTGAAATAAGTCAAATTGATTCTCCCAACTTGTACTTTATTAGCCATCATTTTAACGAATATTTAGAAAATTGTACAAAGAAGACATGCTTAAATCAATTATAGATACCTATAGTGAAAACAGTAAACAAAATCCTCGTTATATTACTGAAGGATTGTGTGTCTATAAGCAGTGACAGTTTGTTAAACAATCAATATTTTCAATTGTAATGAGAAATTTGTTAGTGTAGGTCCTACACGAAGGTGTGAAACTCGCGTTAACGTCTGACAAAAGTCTTCGCGAATCAGAAATAATGATTGTGTTAGCTGAAAATTATTATCATTTGAAAAGTAAATGGTATATTCAATGCAGTTGTTTTATTAGTATTTTATCTATCAATTTCCGTTGAATAAAATCCAAGATTGAGATGTTTCGTCCAATATTTTCTACATTATCATCACTAAGTTCATTTATACTTCTTGTATATGTCGCATTTGCTCTGTCATATCTTGTCTACCAATTTATAATTTTTATTACGTACCCAAACTACTCTGAAAGATTTTTTTACAATATCCTTTGCATATTTTTTATCTTCATTATATAGTCAAGGTATGTTTTATTATGAATGTCCGCAATGAATATAGTATGCAACGTATTATTTGTCGATAGATAGATCTAACGTATAAAAATGGAAATCCAACTGTGCTGGATGCTTGTCGAATATTAATGACAGCAACTTGTGGATTTATCCAGTTATATTTTCCATTTGATATGTACAAACATATACAAAGGTTGATTAAACCTTTAGGATTTTACCGTCACATAGTTCTATTCGGCTATTAGTTGTACAAAAAGCTAGAAGTATAATTTATTGAATTATGTGAGAATATTTATGATGTTCTAAAGTTTGACAGTACATGACAGTGATTAAAATAGAAAACTATGCAAATAATGCTTTAAAAATTAGGTAGTTATGTTAGGATGGAGTTTGTTGAAAATAGTACCTAGGTACTTGACATGATTTTGACGGGGAGAAAATTTTTTAACTGAAAAAATATAGATTAAAGTTATTGGAGAATATTGAAATTTTGACCAATTACTTACATTGTATTTAACATTATAATTGATCATTCAATTGGATATTTTGGAATGATAGAAGAAGTGTACGTTGCGAGCGTTTATATATAAATGTAAAACACATTTATAAGATTTAAGAAAGAATAGAATAGTTTAAAGAAAGTTCTGGTTAAATTTTCATCAAAATTGAGACGTGTACGTTGCAGGAGTTTATTTAAATATAAAATACGTGTAGAAGATTTGGAAGAGAGAAGAGAACAATTTAAAGAAGGTTTGGTTAAATTTTTATCAAATTCTGAAGTAGTGTACGTCGCAGAAGTTTTTTTTTATTACTTGACATTGAATGTTTTTTGTAGATCGTAATTTAATATATATTTTCTTATAAGGTAATCTTAACATAGGAAAGGATAATAAAAAACAAAGATCTTTGTTTGGGGAATATAAGAGAAACAGTTCCAGTATTATTTGAAAGGTAGGAAATTTTGTAATGAAATTTGAATAAATTAAAAAAAATTATAGATAATAATTTTGGTTACACAAGAAATAATTATTGTTTCTCAAATAGACAATAGAATTTGAATTTATAGTTTTAACAAAGATATATAAAAATTATATATAATTTTAATTTTGTCATTTAGAGATAGAATGAAGACATCATTTGTTAAAAGGAAAGAATTTGTCAATAGTTCAATATATGTATTAAAATTTAAAATAACAAATTTATTTTCAAAAAAAAAGATCATTAAAAAAAGAGATATCGATTAATATTACAATTCCTTCAAGAATCGACTCCCTGTAAAAGAGTCATATTGTATAGAGGCGGAGCAAATACATTTACACTTATTTGAGACAACTACAACAAATTTTGTATCATATTTATAAAATTTAATGTACATAAGAATACCTTAAAAAGGAAAAATTAACAAAATAAGAGATTGTTAGAAGTGAAAAAGACATTTTATGGAATCTTTAAGACTATACACATATATACAAATAAGTGTTGATATCCTCCAGGACTGTTAAAAGAACTCTTTTTACATTTTGAAGTAAAAACACTCAAATCAACAATTATTTTGTAACATTGGTAAAAAGAAGGCTTTGCATTTGACGATGAAAAAAAGTTTGTTGATTGGTAAAACAATCGAAGGTAGCGCGTGGGCATTTAAAATGAAAGCATTGAGATAAAAGTCCTCTACAAAAATTTTAATAAAAAATGAAATAAATTTTGATTTTGATGCTAAAAGTTATAAAATAATAATATTAGAAGTCATTAAAACTGTGTGAGAACGGGGAGTTATCAGAAGGAGCATTTCTTTCGTTAAGAAATCTGCAAAAATTGGGGAGACGCCAGCAGCAGTAACGAGTATAGCTATACTGAAGAACAAATTAAGGTCGGCGATATTCAAATATTAGTTTCGGAATTCCAAATAGTAAACAGTGAACAATAAATTATATTTTCTACATATCCATAAAATTTTCATAAAAAGGCCTAGGCATTTTAAGATGCTAAATATAATATCGCATACATGGATATCCATGAATTTTAGGCTATGGATATAAATTTGTACTTACTTGTAAGAATTAATTTGTTTCATCATCGTTCACACTGTATGTAAATCATCATTTATCTTCTTTTCCGTTTCTTAATGCATGCTTAATCAATTTTCTATCTATCACTATTCTAAATTTTCGTTACTGATATTTCCCTGTATATATATGCAATTGTATGGTCAGTTTTGAATATTATATAGACAATTCCAAAGTATATATGAACGTTAAAATCTAGTAAATATCTCGTGAATGAACCATAAATAGTGAATACTGTGTCGTTTTGCATTGGAATCGATAGAAGCGCATGATTCCTATGTGCGCCGACGCGGTGGAGTTTATGCTCAATAGCATTTAGTGCGCATGACTGTATAGAATACAGCGGCGGCTTCAGAAAATTTTGGTGTTATAATAATTTTGAATTTTGATCCATAATTTTTAATAAAATATTTTCTGTGAAGTGTTTTGTATTTTTATTTAACATTCATGATAGATTTATTAAAATTGCTCACTTCATTCATTCTGTGGAATAATATCTTGAAACATTAAAGTTAGAAGTGTATATTCATAAAATATTTAATTTCCGCATATACCTTATTATAAAATTTGAGAATTAAATATTCAAGGTTAAAATACATTTATTTATGTGCGTCCTGAACCCAAAGGGAGGAGTCAACATACCGCCGACTCATTAATATTAAAATAAAATAACAGAATAGATATATAATTAAGAGCAGCTGAAGTCAAGTCAAGTCAATCCACGAATCTTTTATAACTAAATAAAGTAAATAATAATATATATATATATATATATATATATATATATATATATATATATATATATAAATATATATTGAACTTATCACAACAGCTGTAAGAGTTTAGAAATGTTGATGTGAGAGGTTTTTCATGTTTATGAAACGATATGTAAATTAGAGGTAGAATAGAGTGTAGAATTATTTGTTTGTTATCATATCTGAGTAAAAGAATCTTTTTAATATTGGCAGGATGCATAGATATAGAAATAATAAAATAATACTTGAAATATTTACCGTGATTTTCAACATGTGTACAGTTCATTTAAATTCAAATATCGGACCATAAATCATCATTAGACGATATAATAAGTTATAAATGTGGCATATACGTCATAAAAAGTATCTAAAGCCCTAAAAGAAAGAATAAATGTATTAAGATTATTATAATACATCGTGTTTAATAAGAATTAGTAGCAAAATCATTATTTTGATGTTTATTATTACAATGACAGAGAACTGTCAACAAGATTTCAATGTCAAATTTACTTTCAAAGCATGAAATGCCAGCGAGAGAAGTTCGTTGACATAGAACTATGTAATTCTGATTGATATCTGAAGCGACAATGAAATATAACACATAAAGAATTTTTGTAAGTATAAAATTGAAAAGAATTATATATTTTTTGAAAAGTTTCAGATTGTAGATTTGTTTAATTTAGAATGGAAAAGTATTACACAATAAAAGGTTTTTTTTCAATAAAAAGGCATAGTTTAAGAGAAGTAGAGTTTTAAATAAATAGATTAAATTATTTTGGAAATAAACAAAGCATCAAATATCATGAAATAGTTAAGGAAAATATGAAATTGAATGAAAACCTGTGATTTGTAAATTGTTGTTGAAAAAATCTAGTGAGATGATGAGTTTTGTCCATAGCAACGGGCATGAAAAATGAGGGTTGTTGATTTTGAAAAAGTAGAGTATGTGATGTGATATTTTTGAGAGAGGACGTAGTTGAGTAAAAATTTAAAATTATAATAAAATATAAGAGAAGTCCTCATATAAGTCAAGAAAAGTATATTAAAAGATTAAATAGAGTTGAAGAAGTTATTTGAGAAGATTTAAAAGCGAATTGAAAGTACAGAAGATAAAGGAGTAAAACACATAGAAATGAATTGTATTAAAATATTAACACAAACAGAAAGTACCATTGGAAAATATTTATAAATTAATGAAATCTGAATTGGGAAATAAAAAAGGGAAAATAAATTCACCTGAGAAGTTGTGTCAAGTTCCAGAGAAAGTGTATGTGGTAGACACATTTATAGAAGAGTTGGTGTAGAAGATTATTAATTGTTGGTTCCAGAAGAAGACATCGGTAGTGTAAGGTTAGTGTTGCGTACTTTATTGGTTAACCAATTAATAACAGAAATATTTCTGATTTGGCCATTTAAATTTAATTTTCTAGCATAAAGGTATTTTATTTCAAAATTTTATTAGGTGATAGTTAATTTTTCAACGTATTTGATTTGAATTTTGTTTGTATTGAAATATATACTTCTTTTCGTATTTTCATTTCATAGTTCTGATAATATATATAATTAGAGTGTATGTCGTTGTTGTTTCATTACGATATCAGAAACATAAAATAAAGAAAGAATAGGTTTGATAACAATGTATTTAAAATACATAACTCACAGGGAGTAAAGAGTTTCATGCCCGACTATATATACTTGAGCTATCCGAACCAACATTTGTTACTTCATAAAAATAAAACGAACAAATATATTATAAATGGTCACCACAAAGTGGGGCTTATATAAGAAATTATTATAATATATATATATATATATATATATATATATATATATATATATATATATATATACCGTCTGGGTTTCCATCAATTTATTATACATGTACATCTCAATGGAGATATCAATTGATTCACAATATATTAACAACAAAATATTTGTGCTAAAGCCCAAACGTTCAAGAAATACAAAAACTGGCTCAAAGCCTATAGAAAACCGGCTGGTATTATTATGTAATGTGGAAGGCGTACAGTGGACTGGAGAGCCACCTATGAATTAAGTAACAGGACCCAAGGTTACAGTAATATTAAGTAGATACTAAGTAGGCACAAAAGAGGCCAGGAGCCTCCGGAAGAAATTGGAGCTAATAATGATTTATCAACATATAGTAAGTAACTGTAGACTGTAACCGAAGGGATTCGAAGAGTAACTCAAAACCTCCATAACAGCGACCACTGTTGTTGTTTAATGTTAATCAAGAATCTCCGAATGCCGTGGCAGAAACTGGAGAAACTAAATAAAACTAAGGTCTAGCCAAATTCAAGAGAAAGATTGGGATAAAGTCGTCCAAGCCTCAACAAATTCTAAGCAAGTAAACCGTACCTTAATGAAAGTAAAATTGTTGAATTCAGCTAGTCGGAAATCTAGGAACCTGAGAGTAGCTAGTCTTAATCACTTTAGGGATGATTCAAATGTTATCACCAACAGGAAATGTTAGTTTTTTACTTTTCCGCCCAACCTACCTAATATGCGAAAAAACCATTGGTTTACCCCAAAAAAAGTTAAAACTTCGAAATTTTCTTTAAGTCGTTTTTCATCAACAACAAAACTATTTTTAGAAAAAAAATCCTTAGTGTATGTCGTCGTCGTCGTTGTCGTCGGCCACTTTTCGTTACATGTCTTGTTAGCACGATACAGCCTCCGGAGTGCAAGTCACCAATTTTATGATTCAAAATTATTCAGGACATCTTACAGATGAACCCTATTGATTTTCAGCTGACCAGAGCCAGCACAACAGGTGCTTTAGAACTTTAAGTACGACATTTTTGTCATTTTTGGAGAAATTTCAGTTTGGTAGCACGATACAGCCTCCAGAGTATATACAAGTGACCAATTTCATGATTGGATATTATTCAGAACCTCTCAAAGATGAATTCTATTGATGTTCAGCTCGCTAAAGCTAGTACAACGGGTGCTATGGTACTCGTAGTACCAAATATTTGCCATTTTTGGAGAATTTTTAGTTTGTTAGCACGATACAGCCTTTAGAGTGTATAAAAGTGACCAATTTTATGATGGAATATTGTTCAAAGTGTCTCACAGATGTACACTATTAGTCCAGTAAATGAAGGAGGAAAAAAAGGCAAAGTTACCATTATTGACGCCCTATTTTCATCTTCCGGTTGGAAGTAGCATTTGGTACCTTATTAAACATGAGACAAAGTTTTGCATGAAAACGCGTGCGAGGGTGGAGAAAATGGCCCCAAAAGACCAGAAAAATAGGTTTTCAGCCAATATCTCCTAAAATATGGCAGTTAAAGATTTTCGGTTCATATAAAAATTGAAGTTCAGTTAATTTTCTACAAAAATGGTTCCTATGATTTTTTTCGCAACATTAATATTTTCTGCAAAAAAATCGGGTTGAAAAACCGGAAATTTTGAGACTTGTGAAATATGCAAGTTTTGTACAAAATTTGAGCGGGGGGTGTTGGAAATCAATTATTTCCAATGTTTTGGATTGTGGAAACCAATTGTAGATGGCGCCATCACATTTTACAGATTGGGAAAATCCTCGGTGCCATGAATGAGAAACCCTGTAACCAGACACTTATTAGGAAAACAGGCTATAAGATTAATTACAGCAAGTGGACCTCACCAGTTGACCTGAATCTAGCAACAATCAGCTTTGCACATGTGGCAAAATACTGAAGTTCATTAGGTTTTTGGTAAGGAAAACTGAAAATGCCTCAAGAGTGAAGAATATTTACCCATAATACAACAATTTCTTGCAGATTCTCCGCAAAATTTTGCAAATTCTTTCGCAACCAGACTGATTGAGGTTTTTGGAATGAAGAGTTATAAACGTTCCTCATGTTTCATTTATTATAGAAATATATATTTTTTTCATTTATTTATCAACGGAAGAACCCAATAGTGATCCAAAAAAAATGTGATGTTTATCCTTCCTTTCCTTGCTAACATCAATCAAATTTTCTAAGCCCCGAGTTACGGTGACAGCATCCGCAGAAACGGGTTCCTTATAAAGGAAACACACTGCTGTAGCAGAGTTGACCTCCATTTTTCTATAACAAGGAAGAACAGACCAAGATTTCACTTAGAATAGTTGCTTGTAAACAAATGTTCTTGAATAAAAACAACATGAACAAATTCTCACCTTTTGCTCCAATTTTACAAGATTTGAATCTTCACATTCTATGTTTTGGGTTGGTGATAAAAGTTAATTTCAACGGAAAACGTCAATATTTGTTCAATATTCTTCACTTTTATGACTTTTCTTTCTATAATTCACAATAATATTTATCAAAATGATGACAGAAAACAAACACACTTATGCCTCCAGGCATGGCCGCATGGTTTGTAGCAGTAGACACGAGCGCCACGTAGAGCACACACGCGACGAACGACGGAGGAACGAAAGTGCTAAATTATAGCGTGTACATTTAGATATACTGTTTTTTTCCCGAGGTATCAAAGGTATGACTTATATACATCGATGGAAAGGTGGGAATTCCCCCGTTACACTAGTTAAGGTGTTAAAATGTTAGAAATAAAGAGCAGTGAGAAAAAAAACAGGTTTTTCCTTGAGTCCGCGTTTTCTAATTTTATTGAAAAATGGACGACTTCGTCAGAAAAAGCAATTGCACAATCAAAAAGTAGACCTTCTTAGCTTTCAAATGATGTATCATAGAGACCAATCGGATCATGTATACATTTTTAATTGATGGTTGTTCACAAAATTTCCCCGCGCTCCAAAAACAGCAAAAGTTTGGGATTCAATAAACAACGATTAAAGGAAAATTAAAAAAAATTAGGGTATACAAATCTCAGGGATGACAAAGGACCTTATGAGGAACCATAATCAAAAAAATTTTGAGTAAATTAGTGCGATACAAAAAAAATAGGAACAAATTCCTGGCGAGGTCAAAATTGCCCGGGAGCAGAAAGTTTGACCCGTGTTCCGATATGGCCAAAAGAGTCAAACGTGACTCAATTCACAGGGTATGGTAGCAGCAAAATTCCTCTTTCACATGAACTTTGAATCATGAGAAAATATGCATTTTTCACAAAGTTATTGGATAATTTGTCCCCCCGCTGATGTGTGAATACACGGACTGTGCTCTCCGGCATACAGCACAGAAGCTCAATATTCGAGGTGCGCTTGGTGTCGTTTTTCTCGAAACCGGTCAAATTTTCGAGAAAAATCTTAAGGACCATTTTTGTATAAAATTAACTGAACTTCAATTTTTATTTGAACCGAAAATCTCTAACTGCCATATTTTAGGAGATATTGGCTAAAAACCTATTTTTCTGGTCTTTTGGGGTCAGTTTCTCCGCCCTAGCACGCGTTTTCATGCAAAACTTTGTCTCATGTTTAATGAGGTACCAAACGCTACTTCCAACTGGAAGATGAAAATAGGGCGTCAATAATGTTAACTTTTTCCCTTTATTTACTGGACTATTTTGATTTTCAGCTGACTAGAGGAAGTACAGCGGGTCCTACAAATCCGGAGATACTACATTTTTAGTTATTTTTGGAGAAATTTCGGTCTTTTAGCGCGATACATCCCCCGAAGTGTATACATGTCACAATTTTATGATAGAATATTATTTAAGGCATCTCACAGATGCGGAAAAGTTAGTTTTAATCGTTAAAACCGTTTATTTTTATCTTAAACAAACTTCTGATATAAAATTCTTGCATCAAGGTCAATTGTCATCGTATTCTTTATATCTAAAATTCCTTATGAAAAAAAATCAGATTCTCTATCAATTTAGGAACCTACATCGGGTAAACGACTTATTCATCATTACCTATTTCAATAGCGAGAACTAAAATTAGTATCTATTCATAATAAAGAATATGGTGGAATATGGGAGACACCAAAGTTATCGACTACAATAATTGATTTCCGAAAGTTCCAAGTGGTGATTACAAATTAACTTTACGAATAAATTGATAGTGATAAAAGACTGATCCTGCTATAGAAAACGGGACAAAAAGAGGCTGACTGTCCCTGATACTATTTTCAGCACGTCGACGCACCGATAGAACTTGGAACTTCGGTTAAGCCGTATTTGCGATGAGCAAAAGGGCCACAAGAATCAATATTTCTTTCCCACAGTGTTGCCGAATTTGATCCTCCTTTCGAACTTTATTATATCAATGTGACTTTACGTCTATACTTGGTTAAAATATTGGAGGAATGATACTAAAATTATAAAGATTCAATGTATCATTTGTAACTAAACAAATATACAGAATAATAATATCTCAAGTTGCGATCAAAGTGGTCCTACATTTGTGGAATGGAATGATTCATCTGTCTCCTCAACTCCCTAGGGGTAATAGACACTACCCTTTTGAAAATGATACCGCGTTAAAAAGAGTTTGTAATTCTGTATAAGGAGTTCAAGTCTTTCGGATTTTTTACCGCTGATAAACTCATTTATTGCGTAATATGTGCAACAAATTGAAGGAAATATCTAAATATGTGAGAAGTAATTCCCTTCTGAAGAGTGTACCAGTTTTCATTAAAAGAAAATTAGAAAACAATATTTTTAAATTCAGAGAAGCAATAAAAAAATCGGCTGAATTCAGGAGCAAACAGGATACTTCCTTTATAGCTAAAATAGAAGGATTTAAGAAGGATGTAGTGAACACACCAAAGCACATTTTCGGTGAACACAAGAATTGTGAAGATTATTTTTGTAAAAAAAGAACACTGAAAACTTTCTTCCCATTATGCAAGATTGTGGAATGTTTCAAGACATTAGTTGCTCACTCCAGAGAGTTATATCTTGTAGTTCTTCCTTTCTACTCAATAAAAACAATAATCCTGCAGAGCAATTCAATGCAATTGTGAATAAATTTGTAGGCGGGTAAAGGGTAAGTAATTAATTTGACTACTGTTTTTTAATAACGCAAAGCCACCTTGGAATATTTTTGAGCATTGTAACTTTTTCTGTCGTTTTGTTAACGATAAATTTCAATTATATCTCACTTCTATAGGGAAGGCTAGTATTTTGTTGCCTTTCTTATACACTACATTATTTTTGTGAAGTACTGTTATAATATTTTAAATATATTTGTCGGGTCAGAAATCCTATCAAATGAGGTGTGAAGCAGCGGCAAATTCTTATAATTGTAGAGAAAACAATATTGTTGAAATCCTTAAAGTGCAGGTTTTGAAGCCAATAATTTTGTTGACAATATGATACTTTTTTCAAAAGGAAGGGTTTGAAGAGAAAAAAAGAAGTGATATATTATGATTTAAAAAAAGAATGAATGAAAAATCGAAGACATATGGACTAGGTGAAGACTGTTGAAGAGCTTTCAACTGTGGAAAGTAGGACGAAAAAATATAAATTTCCTTGAAAAAGAACTCTGAAACAATAAAAAATATGGAACTTACTACTAGAGGACAAAAGACTAATGATAGGTGGCTAGAAGAAAGGATGTACAGATTAACTGCCTCTACCTTCGGTCAAATTTGTAAAAGGATAACAGCGAATCTTTGTGCATTGACAAAAAAATTGTTCAACAACCCCTTCACAGGTAATATAAATACCAAATACGGATTGGATCATGAACCAGTAGCTATTAAAACATTCCAACAAATAACTTACTTCACTTAAGATGTCGGTGTGAACGTACATATTTCACATGAAGATTTTCGATGTATCGACCATAATATGTTATGGCTCCTAAAAAGGATCTCAATTGACTAATATTTTGCGGTAGTGGTATATTCATAATGGCTCCAATTCGTTCTTCGGTTGGGTGTAAACCATTCTCATCGATTCTATGGCCCAAGTAAGTTAATCCGTTTTTAAGAAGCTCACACTCCGACTTTGAGTCTTAATTCCAGATGACTGTAGCCTTCCTAGTCCTTGTCTTAAGCGATAATTGTGTTCTGCTAAACCAGATGAGGTGACTAATATAACGTCTAAATAGCAAACAACGCCTTCAATTCCAGAAAGAATTTGATCCATAGTACGTTGTAAAAGGGATAAAGCCAAACGGTAGTCTTTTATATCAAAAATAGCCTTTATGAGTTGAAATCGCCAAGTACTTCCGTGAATCGGTATGGACCCTCATTTGCAAATAAGCATTTTTCAAATCTATTTTCGAAAAATATTTTCCTCTGGATAGTTTGGATGTAATATCTTCAAAACCTGGCAAGGGGTGTTCATCAGATTAATGGTCACTTTAAAATCGGCGCAATTCTTGATTCTTCCAAAGGATATCATTGCCACAACGATAAGAGAAGCCCACTCAATCGTTTGCTGGGTAGTGTCATTAAGTTCTCGGACGTCTTCATCTACAAGTCTATCAAATTCTGCAGACACCTGGTTCTGGAGAGCCAGTGGTACATTTCTTGGACGAAAACGCGTTGGAACTACATTAATGTAAATTTTTGCGAAATAGCCTTTGATTGTGCCAAGGCCATTCTCAAACAATTCCTAATATTCTCGTAAAATATTTTGCAATATGTCTTGATTTTGGGGTCCTCGTTCTTCTTTGCTCACATGGTAAATTTTGACTCCGTCTGGAAATAGTACTTTGAAAGCTAAACACCAGTCTAGCCCGAAAAGTGGTATATCTTCATCTTCGGTTATGTAGATAGTGAGTTCTAATCTTTTGTCAAATAACTGCACATTTACTATCGATTTACCCATCGTTTTTATAGGATTTTCGCCGTATGCAATTGAATTATCCGATAGTTCTAGAGTTGGTTGATCAATCTTCCATGTATTCTTTCCTATTACAGCATGCACAGCGCCTGGATTGTAGACCATGTTCAGATGTTATCTATTTACTCGAACATCTAGCATTACTCTGGTAGCTGCATTAACTCTTCTTATTTGTGAGACATTCCCTTTGAATACTATTTCTTTGTCAGAAAACTGTGACTGTTCTGAATCGGAGGGAATGTCACTATCGGCGTCGTTTCTTATGCAACGTATATGCTTTTGTTTACTTCGATTTGCAGTTTACTTCGATTTGGATGACTGTTTGATGATAGAGGTTCCTGATGTCACACAAACTCTTCACCACATAAACTACATTTCACACCAAATGCTGGACAATGTTTTTGTCAGTGTTTTAAATCACCGCAATAAAAACAATTCAAGTCCGTCTCAAGCTCACGAGTTTTATGTTTCTTATTACTTCCAGTGGTCTTGTTTAAACGATTAACGTATTGAGAGTTTGCTTTATGTATAGATGTTTGTATATTTGCCAATTGTCTTGTCTGTATTGATGTCTGCTCTAGCACGAGAGCTGTAGATTCCACTTCTTCTAATTTCGTATTAGATTGTGAGTATTTTCTAATGATTTGTTTCTGCCATTCTTTGTTGTTAATACCAAAAATTAACTGATCTCTTATTATTTCGCCTAAATTTGATCCAAAACTGCAATTCCCTGCCAATGTATGTAGTCTGTTGATGTATTCCGTAATTTTCTCGTTATCGTTTCGAAAACAGCTTGCAACATTTACCCGCTCAGCAAAAATGTACACCTTTTTTTCTTAAAAACGATTTAATGTCACCATCAGTTCCGAATAGTTCTATGTAGTTACTTTAGCTGGTTTGTAATAGTTTACAAATAACTTAAAAACATGTGGACCTACTTTGGAAAGTAACAAATTGGGTTGTACAACTGCATGAGCTCTTGCATGTCCAACTCCAGCTCAAATCTCTGTAGGTAGTATTCCCATGGCTCTGTATTGGGATCAAATGTACTAAACTGGAAATGTTTGTATATAGATGTTTCGGGTTCGGACATTTCATTTCCTCGTCGCCAAAATGTAGTATAACAAAACCACGTAGTAGTATGACAAAACCACGTAGTTTCAAGGTAAACTATTTATTAGAAATCAACTACAAAAGCTTATTGAAAAATGTATTGCATGTCGCAATGTCAACTCGTCAATCTGTGTCATCTTGGAAAGTCTATCCAAATGACATAGTGCTATTCAACGCGACAATCGATTACAATCATTATTACCTTCTCAAGAATTGCCTATTAATTCCAAAATTAATATATATCTTAAGATGTAGTCCGACCTGGTTACATAATGATATCTTAATCAATTTTGACAATGCCATTCGTCATTCATTAGAGTCATTAATTAACATTAAATTAGAGGACCTTTCTTGGAAACAAGCTTCACTACCTGTTTCATATGGTGGTTTACGAATTCGCTCAATCGTTTCAGTAGCTCTTCCTTATTTTTTGTCACCATTAAATAGTTCGAAAAATTTCATTAATTACATTCTACGTATATTTTTCCACACACAAGACCCTTTATTAATGGAGGCAGAAAATATTTGGTCATTAAAGTCTAACAAAGTTGTACCCGATGATTATAAATCCTTTCAAAAATCCTGGGATACTCCTTTATTGAACATTGAAAAAGAAAATCTGCTTCAGAAAGCTATCAATTTACCAGACAAGGCTCGTTTGAATGCAGCATTTTCAAAGGAATCAGGAGCATGGTTGAACGCTTTACCGTCGGCCCCATTAGGTACGCTTTTAGATGACGAAAGTTTCCGTATTTGTATTGGTCTCCGTTTAGGTTGTCAAATTTGTGTAAAGCATCGCTGTCGTTGCGGAGCTGCAAATTAAGTGCCGGCCGTTTTTCACGTCATTCTGCAGTAAATGACCTAATCAAACGAGGCATGGCATCTGCAAAGATTCCCTGTTCGTTGGAACCGTTAGGTACTTGCCGCGACGACGGTAAACGTCCAGATTTCCATGGCAACGCGGCAGACCAGTTATATGGGATTTCACTTGTACTGACACTAGTGCTCCGTCTCATGTGCGATCCACATCTACTTCCGCAGGCGCTGCAGCTTTACAAGGCGAAACTTTTGAAATCAATAAATAAAAAAAATTTGGAGAACATTTACATTTTTATTTCTGTAGCAATTGAAACCTCTGGTGTTTTCGGTCATGAAGCTTCAAAATTCATTAAAGAGATCGGTAGAAAAATATCAGTAGAAACCAATGATTCAAGAGCAACTTTGTTCTTTATACAACAAATAAGTATTGCAATTCAAAGAGGAAACGATTTATCTTTTCCCGGTACGTTTCCCCGTTCTAAGCCTCTAGAAGATTTTTTTATGAAACCTAATCATAAGAAACGTAATTTTTCCACCACTTTCAAACTTTCTCACATTACAGACCCTAAAACATGTGATCTTTCCTTTTTCCGAAATTCTTATTTAACATCTTCATTCTCCTCTTCAGAATGTGTGCCTTCTGATAATACATGCGTTGACAATTTAATAAATTATGCCCCCAACAAGCTTTTGGACCTCAGTGTATTAAAAAATACAGATAACTACCAGCCAGATGATGTCCCATTCATAGGAATACTGAAGAAGATGACTATGCTAGAGAATGATGCGATTCCTATACGCAATAGATCTCTAACCAAAACACTTTTCAAATCCGTAATATCTACATCCAATTCAGTAGCAAACATCATCAATTAAAATTCCTTATCACGCCGATCAAGTGAGAAAGACAAACATAGAATCCGAGATTATTCGTACAATGATAGTAGTTGCGAAAGAGCTTTTAACAATATTTCCACATTAAGATATATAAAGGGTATTCCCCAAGATTCTTTGGGTCTCAAAGGCCTCAAAAATATTGGTAACACATGTTTCATGAATAGTATTATCCAATGCCTATCAAACACAAGGTGGCTATTAGAATATCTAAAGAAAGACGCATTCATAAGAGATATTAACATAAACATATCTAGCATAAAAGGAACACTAATTAAAGCATTTGCTGAAGTTATTCAAGAGCTTTGGTCTGAAGACGGCTCAGACAGAGTGGTTAATACAGTATCATTGAAAAGTAAGATTCAGCGGTTTACTTCAAGGTTCATGGGATACACTCAACATGATGCACAGGAGTTTCTTCGTTAACGATGAGCAGGACTTCACGAAGATGTCAACAAGGTATATGAAAAACCAAAGCCCATATTAACAGAAATTGATGACAAATTTAGTGATATCGAGAAAGCACAAGAATTTTGGTTAAGATATGCGAGAATGGACAACTCCAAGATTATGGATAACTTTGTCGGTCAATTAAAATCAACAATCAAGTGCACACACTGTGGTCACTGTTCAGTTACCTACGATCCTTTTTGGGATTTATCCCTTCCGATACCACAAAGAACAGGTCAATTACGACTTTTACAATGTTTAGATTCGTTTACAAGAGAAGAAACACTCGACGGTGATGAGAAACCAACTTTTTCGAAATGTAAGGAACGAAGACGATGCATTCATTCATTCTCAATTCATAAATTTCCGAAAATACTGGTTATTCACCTGAAGCGCTTTTCGCAAACAGAAAGTTTTAGTGGAAAACTTAATGATTCAATAGATTTTCCAATAGAAGGGCTTGATATGAACCATTACGCGGCTGATAATGTGGCACCTTGTATGTACAACCTCTACGCTATATCTAATCACTGTGGAACCACTTATAATGGTCACTACACAGTATTTTGCCGACATCCCTACACGGGACAGTGGCACGAATATAACGATTCAAGAGTGCTATTAATATCGTGGAAATCTTTAGTTAGTGGAGAAGCATATGTTCTCTTCTATGAACAAGATGACACAAAATCCCACCTTTAAGTTTAATAATTTTTTTTTATTAGTTTTTAAATTGTATATTTTCTTTGTGAATCAATGTTTTATTTGTTTTTTTTTCTGCAAAATTTATTTATATATTCATATATACATTGTATCCGTTTAAATACTTAAACTAATTTATATAAACACTTCACTAATTTTTATATTCACTTATTTATTGTTTATCTCACGATGTCAGATTATAAACTAATCATTCCGTGTCATTTAAAGAACAACATGTTCAACAATACATTTTCGATTTCAATCGATCACACTGATTATAATCGGTCTAAAATTATGTTGCTATTGAAAACAATCGTAAATCGGAAGCATGTGATTGGTCGAAAAATTTAAATAAACTACCGTTTGTCTATGGGTTATGCGATGTGACATTTAGCAATTGTGAACTAAATGAACTTGTGAAAAGTGTGAAATACACGTGAAATGAACCAAAATAATGATGAGGTTATGTCAATATTGATTTATTTGATTTGTAAAATGACAATTTTTTTTGGTCGTTCAACAAACATCAATCCGTTTTCGATTTCGATTATGAACAAAATCGGAATCAATATCGGAGTGTTGAATATCACTAATGATGTGAAAACGTCTATATAAATGGAATATTTCAATATTGCCCAGGAGCATGTTCAGAAATACCACAGCTAGTAAAAAGGACCCATCGATATGTATTGGTAAATTTATCGGTGTTACTTTATATACACTTAAAGCGTTTACTGCAGTGCCCTGATAAAATAATATTTTTTAAACTGACTTTGAAAGAAGAGTATATCAAGAAATCTTTTGCAAAAACATGGCAAATCCGATGAACAATTCTATCACACGCGATTTAAAAAAAACATTAATAATTCCTACATTTGCCGTTATTTGTTATGAAATATAATGCTTATGTACGTCTATGAGCGTAGACCCTGAAAAAATATGTTCAAGTAGTTTTTTAAAAAGCGCAACTGTGCACGAAGAGCGAGATAATAAGCTGACATCAAGGGAGATAAACAAAAGAGTACGATTTCAGCAGGATATTCCGATACATGAGCAGATGCTGGAAGAGGAAGGAACATGCTTGGAATATATCTGTGTCAGTTACGTATAGAGATGGGAATTTACGAATGAATAAATTTGACGATAGAGTATAATTCAAAATAAAAGCTCATATTTGTGAATAATGATGAGATACGTTATATTTGTTGGCGGAATAAAGGTTTTCCTACTCTTGGAAGCAAATGTGTGTGAGACGATATTTCCATTTTTGAAAATCGTAACTGCTTGAAATTGAGAAAAGAAAAACAAATAATGCAGCTGTGTTATAGTTTATCCGGTCCTAGTTGAAATGATATATAATATAAAAGAAGTCAGTATTGTCAGCATATCTCTACTATTCATGGGCGGAGGTGAAGATGTTTTCTAAAAAGAAAATGTTTAGGAACCTATTTAGTAACAAAAATGTTTGTATCTATCATTTTCATTGAGCCAATAACATATTTTTCAGGAATTTAGTGTATAAGGATTCGTTTCTTAATTTCTGTTCTTTTATTATTTCCAGTATTTCCCCCTTGGGATTTTTACCAGAATTTCCATATTTTTTCAAATGAATTTTAAGATTCCTTCCTTCTTTGCACTATTATTTCGTCTTTAATATACTATACGCGAGTGATAAGAAGCATTGTCTAATACAATTACCCAGTTAGGAGGAGCATCTGACAGAAGCTGTTTTCGAATATCTTCGTGATAGTCAGCAGAAGACTGTGACATATTTTTGGCCGACAGAGCAACGTACTGGATAAAAATCCGTTCTCACCTCCCGCTTGAAGTTTATCACGCGTTTTCCTCTGAAACACGAAGCGTGCAAAGCACAATTTTTTGAACTGTCCACACAGTCATACCGAACAATACATTGCCTGCTAAACTATGTCTCGTCTAGATACACATATAGGTATGTCTGTTTAGTTGATTACATTCTTTGATTTTCCTCAAATACTTTTTCCAAAGTGCAACTATATGTCGTAATGTCATCATTACCATAGGCTTGTTAAGTTCCCTATGTTTAAAACCGCATTCTAATAAACATTCTCTTTGTAGTAAAAAAAACAAATTTAGTTTTTTTTTAAAAGAGGGAAGTTTGTAACCACAGCATAATGTGGTTATTTATTTGAAAAAAATAGTGAGTTGAATTTGAGAATCTGAATGGACACATCTCGTTTAAGATTTCTCCAAATATTTGTATAATAATATATAGTAATTGAATAGTGTAAGGCTTTATTCCGTATACCCATATTAAATTCTGTACGTGTGTTTTTTTAAAAAAATTATCCAACATTCGAAAAAAAGTGAGATATCCTGAATTCTAAATTGTATTTGGAATTGTACGAGGTTGCAGTTTTTTCCCGTCCAGATTACTGGTGAGTCCGTTCCAGATTAGTTATATAGTTCATTATTTCATCGAAAACATCAGATATTAAAACAAAATTGAGAATAGATGCATCTAAATATTGAAATTATAAATTTGAATTCAAAATAACAACGAGATATAAGTATACGCATCGAACAATTAAACCATTGGAAGAAAAATTTTAGGACTGTGATCGGGTACTTGAAATTTACCGAGTCAAGTGACAATTCGAAATTTTGAAAATTTTTTGGAAAATTTATAAACTTTCGAAATTAGATATTAGGTGTTTTAGTTTGTAGGTTATTTTAATTTTAGTCTGAATGTGGGAAGATACGATTTTGTTATGTGTTATAAAAAAGGAAAATTAAAATTTGAGCTTGTTGATTTGGTAATTGTATAAAAACGTTAATTTTTTTACTTACATTGGAAATTATTTAAATGATTTTAAGAAGCGTTGATCGAAACATATCTAACTAAATAGAAATTTCATTTGGACAGTGACTATTTGTGGATTATTGGTGACAGACAAGTCATTCATACATAGTAAATGTCAGAAGTAGTTGAATGGTATTTCTAATCTTGAATATACAGCCATAAGGTACTACTGAGTAGATAATACGGAACAAAATTAATAATTAACCGTGAATTTGGACAAAACTTTGAAATTAATTTTAAAATTTATATCAAAAAATTATTTTTGATAGCAAATTGAACACACCCTGAGAAAAAAGTAATAGCAATATTTCTAAATTAAATTTATCTTTCAATATAATAAAAATTTTGATAGCTGGAATTTATTTGACAATTAGTGTCAGTATCAATTTTGGAATATATAACATAAAGTGCTTAAGCCATGCGTACAATATTGTCGCAACCTACGTGATGCGCGAATAGTAAAAAGGCACGAATAATAAAAAGGTTTATTAAATTTTGGAAACTTTAGTATTATTTAAAATAATATTAAAATGGAGAGAAGAATGATATTAAGAGATGGTAAGAAAATAGGAATAGAGAGTGGATCTGATGAAGAAAGGAGTCATGGAAGAGGAGATTTTCAAGTACAGTATTTAGAACAGGGAGGACATAGATCAGAAGGAGATTTGACAGGAGAAGAAGATGAAAAACAACAACAGTATATGATACAAGAGACACAAAGAAGAACAAATATAGATGACCAAATAATGCAATTTTTGATCAGTTTGAATGGAAAAATGCACAACATGAAGGAAGAAATGAAGGGAGATATAAATAGTATTAATGGAAAAATGGACAACATGAGTGGAGGTTTAAATGGAAAAATGGATGAGATGAATAGAAATATGGATGATATGAAGGGAAACATGAACAGATTAGAAAAGAAAATAGAAGTTAAGATGGAAAGGTTAAATGAAATTAAGAAAGTAAAGGATGAAAACGAGCAATTTAGGAAACAAATGGCCGAAGTGAAAATAGATATGGAAGAACAACATAAGAATTTCAGAGTAGAAATCCAAGAAAATGGAATTAAAATCAGAGATGAAATTGAAAAACAGGTCGTAGAAGGAGTTCAAGAATTAGATAGATGCCTAGAAGAAAATTTATCTAGAGCAATTCAAATGGAAGTAATGAAACAAAATGAGAATATCACTGAAGAAATACAATTTATAAAAATACAAGGACAAACAAGTGAGGAAATGGTAGATATTAATTTACAAAAACTAGGAAGCGAGGAAGTTATGAAGAAAATATCAATTGGAAAATAAAAGACTTAGAAGGTAATATAATAAGACAAATAGGTACATATGGTAAAAGAAATGATAATAATAGGGAGAAACAATTTAATTGGGAATTAAAGGGATGAACATAAGATTACGTGAAACTATGGATGAAATGGAAGAAACCGCAAGACAAAATGTAGGACAAATAATTTATACAGAACATTTTGAAATAAGAGTAAAACAGGATATAAATATGGATAGTATTCATCCAAAAGTTTTTATTAAAGTAATTAAAAATGAAATGAAGGGAATTAAGCTGCATCAAGAGAAGAGAATAATAAAAAGTAGAAACCATAATATGGAGGAATGTGAAACACAAAAATTTTGTAAAAATAATGAGATATGGAACAAAGATTTTAAAAAGGAAATAGTGGAAAATAGAAAGAAATTTAGGAAACGAAGAGAGAATTAAATAATAAGAGAAGAACATAAAAAGAATTTTAGGAAAAGAGAAGCAAATCTAGAAACGAAAAAGGAATTGCACATGGTAAGGAAATGATATACAAAATATGTATAAATAGAAAGTATATCGTTAACAGATAATATAAAATCATATGAAAATAGAAATTATAGAATCAAGGGTTTTACAATAGAAGAAATTATAGAAATGTAAATAGGAATTATGATCCGACAACCGGATGAAAGAGGGGTTTATAACATTGAACAAATGTATAAATATTATGAATAATTTGGAACAAATGATATTATGTCACGTGAAATTTTATAAATTAGATATTGTAGAGTTAATAAGTTTTATGGGGATTCAGGACAATTGTTTAATTTTATAGTAGATAGGATATTATACACAGATGAGTAATTATTTGGAAAATATTGTGATGCTTTACGAAGATAATAGGGTAATATTGGGCAATGCTGAAAGATGAAATTACTTATAATAGTATACAAGAATCGATTCGTTATTCTTTTGTTAGGGGGATTTAATACAGTTCCTTTATTTCAAATTTAAAAAAATCATTTATTTTCATTTATTTATGTGCAATACTTTTGGTATACACAGTATTGTATATGAAATCGGTATTGTTGAAGGACTCAGTATATATCAAATTTGGCATCATTTCCGATGATATTCACATAGAATGTATTCAATGAAATAGATAAATCATGTCACAATTTAAAGAAATATTCAAAATTAAAGAAAACATAGGTCACTGCAGTGAGTCTTTCACTTCTCGTAGCTTGTTTCTAGATGTTTTCCAATTTTTTTCCCACTCACTGAGCACTTTATGTTTTAGGTTTGTTTTTAAATCGGCCATCGTTAGAAATCTCATTCACTATTAGCAGCATGCTTAGCGACCAGGTCTGCTTCTTAGTTTCCTTTCATTCCAATATTGGATGGAATCCACCAAAGTGCTATATCTTTGTTGTTATCTTTTACAGATTGTAGTTCCCGCTTGATTTTATTTGCCAAAGAATTCGTGGTGTAATTTTTTTGAATAGCATGAATTGAGCTTAGAGCTGGATATCAGGTAGTTGAATTCATCTGAACTAGAAGCGATGAGAGTGGCACTGTATATTGCATATAATTCAGCAAAGGAAGTAGATGAGACTGGAGGAGCTCTAAACATATATTTCGAGGTTGGTGTGTGTTTGATTTGTAGCTTGATATTTTTCAATGGACTGTATATTGTTGGTTCTTTTAACTATATTTTTTGTTTGTAAACTGTGTTTATATATTGTGAAAATTGGAGACGGGAGACACAAAAACACCACTAATTTTTAAACGTACTTTACTCTACGACCACTCTCTCAATAATAGCCAGCCGCTAACGGCTGGCGTTACAAAAATACACACGTTGCCACGTCTTTTATAAAGTCTTTAAACAAACAACATTGCCACGTCTTGTATAAAGTCTTAAATGTTCGTTTTAAAAAAATAATTTTTTGAACAGTGTGATAATGTCAGCACCTGTATCATTTTGAGACTGAGATGAATCGGTATAAATATGTACGAAATTTTGGTATTTATCAAGTATCTCATTTAGTGATGCTTTAATCAGCGTATGGCTGGTGCAATGTTTGTCGAATGAGGTAAGCTGGGTGATGAATTCAATGGTTTTAGTTGTCCATGGTGGAGTATGAGTATATTCGACAGGGAAACATTCGGGAAGCGGGAAATTTAGTTCGCCAAGATAGGTTCTAGTTCTTCCATAGAAAGGTTGAGCAGTTCTAGGTTTGTTTGTTGAGAGATTTGGAAATTTTTTGGAAAAACAATTCTGGAAGGTAGGATTGAGATTATTGGATTTCAAATAAGCTGCGTACTCAAGACTCAAGCACTTATAGGGATGGTTCTCCTAATTCACAATATATACTTTCCACTAATGTTGTTCATTAAGCGTAGAGCTGAATTGTCAAAACTGTCGAGTTTTTTCTGAAGTGATTTGTTGGCTGTTGAATACACTATTGATCCGTAGTCTATCTTTGATCGAATGAGTGTTCGATACAGTGTTAATATTGTGTGGCGATCTGCACCCCATTCTTTATTTGTTACAGTTTAAATCAAGTTTAGTCGTTTGTTGCAAGCAAGAGCAAGAGGAGATTTCTGATGTGAAGATTCCAGCTAAGTGTGTGGTCAAAAAACATATCGAGAAATTTGATTGATATTTCTGGGATTTACTCCTCCGTTGTACAGTTTATAGGTCGTTAGGTTTGGTATACTACTCTTTCTTGAGAAAATAATATAACGTGTTTTTTTGTGGAGAATGTGACCATATCTCTAAATATTTAATGAAAGCCTGAGTTTGCAAGAAGAGATTTTTAAAACTGTTCCTTTTACAGAAAAAAACCAGGTCATCTGCGTAGAATCGAGCTTTCATAGGTAATTGTAAGTTTTGTAAGATGTGGTTGATTATGACGATTAATAGCGTAGGTCTTATGACTGATCCTTGAGGTATGTTATTTTCAGAATATGTTTTATCGGAGGTGATACCATTGGCTATCACTTTAAATGTTCGATTTTTCAGGAAGTTTTTAATGAAAGCTTGCAATGGCCTTGTATATTTCACTCGTGTAGCTTTTTATGATATAATCATGCCAAGCAGTTTCAAAATCTCGGTTAATGTCAAAGAAAACGACTAAACAGCTGCTTTTTAGGGCAAATACTTCATTGACTGCACTCTCTAAATTTATGATATTGTCCAAGGCCTATCGATGTTGTCTAAAACCACTTTGTTCCGGTATGATAAGGTTTCGTTTTTCTATAGTCTACAGTAGCCAGTTGTTTATAATTTTTTCCATCAGTTTGCACATGGCGCATATCAACGATATAGATCAATATGACTCAGGATTTGCTTTATGCTTTGTGATTTTAGTTTTGGTATTATTATGGATTCATACCATTGTTTAGGATAATTGTGTTGCAGCCAAATTGTATTAAACTGGTTAAGGAGGTATTCGTGGGAATTTGGAGGAAGATGTTTTAAGAACATGGTTGGAAATTAATCTGGTCCTGGTGACGTTTCTTTTAGGTTTGAGAGAGCTTATTTGTATTCTTCGATGGTAATGAGTAGGTCTATTTTGGTCGAATTGGATTATTACCTCTTTCTGTTCTTCTCGCTTCTTATAAGCAACAAAGGTGTTATCGTAATTACCTGTGATGGAACGATTTTTGTAGGTGTTAGCTAGTATTGAAACTATTCTAGAATTATCAGAGGTCATCTGTCCATTTTTCTCCAGCATTAATTTATTATGATGTTTGTACAGTCCAGATATCGTTCGTACCTTTTCACACACTTCAGTCATGGGTGTTATAGAATTCAATGTAGATACGTATTCTGTCCAGGACTTACGTTTAGCGTTTTTTATGGTAAGACTTGCTCGCGTTTTTGAGAATTCAACTTTGTTTTCTGTAGCACTGTGTTTTTTATATCTGTTAAAAGCAGTTTTCTTACTTTTAATTGCTGATTCACAGTCGCTATTTCACTATGACACTGTATTGTGTCGTTTCAAACAAGATGTTTTTCCGACCGATAAAGTCCGCTGCTCGTTGAATAATGGTGACAAAATTTTCTAAAGCGTCATCTATGTCTGCTGATGTTGTGTAATCTGTTATATTATTAGCAATTATGGTTTCGAAAAGACTCCAGTTTGTCTTTTTTAAGTTCCATTTTGGATAGAAGTCGTGTATATTATTTGGTTTTCTGTTGTTTTGAATAACAATTGGATAGTGGTCACTGTTGTATGTGTAATCCAACCTATCTCAAGAAAGTGTCGGAGTCAGGGTAGGATCATACATAGTGAGGTCGATACAAGAGCTTTGGTCTGTCTGTATGTTATACCTGGTTGATCTTCCATTATTTAGAAGAGATAGATGAGCATTTCCGATATCTTCTAGTACGTTACAGGTATGTTTGGATAGGATAACTTGCAGCATTGGTAAATTGTTATAAAAGCCGTTGATATTCCATTGAATAATTGATGGAAGAGCGATGGAGATTGACAAAAAATTAGAAGGAGAAGGTAGAATTTTGGATTAGTAGGTTGATGTTTGTGATGATTTATTTTCTGTTTTTGAAACGTCTGTTTTTGGTATATTCTTTTGCAGTTAGGATAAATCTTTCTTTTTAAGGTTAGTGCCTCTACTTTTGATTAACCTGTGTTCAAAAGATGGGTAAATTATTGTTAACATATGTACTAATGCCGCAAAATTACTTGTGTAATTTTCTATTATACTGTTTGGGTCAGGTAAACCGTAGACGTTTTCGAACAGATCAGATATCTGATTGTAGTCCAAGACGAACATCAGATGATTTTGTTCAGAGCTGGTTCCATGAGAGTTTCTGTAGGGATATCCTGTTTGGTTTTTGGCTTTTTGTTCGGTCTGTTTGGTTTGGCAAAAGGAGATTCATTCGTTTTCCTCAGTTTGAGGAGGGGGTGTAATTATTTCTTCATAACTACGTTTGGTGCTATTTTGTTGAATTTCTTCCATGCCAATGGAAGGAATATTCTGGGAATGAGATGTTATAGGCGAATCTGATGAGACCTCAGCTTGTGCTTGGGAAGTATCAACTTGGATGTTCGTCGGTTGGTAGGAAAGTTGGGTAGAAATTTGAGACTGTTCATTTAATTGGGGGAGGTTGGGAGGTTTTACAGTTTGCTGCTGTGTGGCCTGACTTCTGGCATGAAAAACATAGCAGACAGTCTTGAGGCAGATTCTATAAGTAGTGTTCTCATGTGCAATCAGGAGACATTCAGGTGGTGAAATAAAGATTTGTCGTCTGAAGCTGTAGATATGATTGTATTCGGAAAGGGTAGTGCTAATTTTTAGGAAGGACATCGATGAGACTGGATTGATATCGTTCTTATTAAGCTCTTTAATTAGTAGTGAATGTGGTATAGTGAGACATACGTTTGAGAGAACTAATCTTTCGGAAGGCGTTACGAGCTTACGTGCTTGAATTAAGCCACTATTGATATTTATTACCCCTCCATGATGGGTCATGAAGTGATGTGAATAGAATATCAGCTTTCCTAGTGATATTAGATACTCTTGAATTTTTAAATTATCAATGGCTGGAAAAACAATTGCTTGATCTTTTGTAGGAAATTGTGGTTGTGTAAGCGCAGAGGAGTATGTTTTGGCGGAGTTAGCATTCTGAGAGCTTCTGTAGTGAGAAGTCCCAACCGTTGTACTAGACATAATTTTGAATTTATGATCACTTTTGTTTTAAAGTACGGACCTGTTTTTTCACAGGCCACCTCATATCAGTGCGACAAAAGCAGGCTTTTGTAAGTTCATTCTTTAAACCGGTATGCAATTGATAGGAATATGACTAATAAAAATCACTATTTTGATATGAAGCTATGAAATTTTATTTACATTACTTCCTCTATAATGTGAGAACACGTCTAAAGTTAGTATGAAATGTTTTATAAAAATTTTGAATTACGATGACTATCGAAAAAAATCTGTTTTCGCAAGAACTGACACTTTCAATGTTGAGGCTACAGTTGCCAGGACCGGACCAAAATACGATACAGCCTCCGGAGTATATACAAGTGACCAATTTTATGATTGGATATTATTTAGGGCATCTCAGCTCACTAAAGTCAGTACAACAAGTCCTATGGTACTTGGAATACCAAATTTATCAGTTTCTTAGCACGATACCCGTAGTGTATACAAGTGATCAATTTTATGATTGAATATTGTTTAGGGTGTCTTATAATAATAATAATAATAATAGTAACGATCATTCATAAATTTAACAAATACAGTGATAAAATACAAATAAAATTGAACAAACATCTATATATAGGCAGGAGTTTCTTCTTCTCTGTTTTTGATTCAGCATTCTATCATTTTGTTTTGTCTGTTTCTTTAACAAATGTTACAAGTTGGGTTTTGAAGCGTTTAAAAGAAATTTCATCGATAATTCTCTGTGGTAGTTGCCCGAATAATTTAGGTGCCAAGTAGGAGTAACCTTTTTGGTCTATTGTTTCAAGAGCTGTTGGTATACAGTATTGATTATTCGATCTTGTCGTGTATCTATGATTTTGAGTGGTAAGTTCGTATTTATTTTTATATTGATGGCATCCTACCTGAATTATGCATAATTGTCAAACATCTAACATTTGTCTTTCAGTATAGAGTAGTGAGCTTGAATATCTTGTAGGTTTGTTGAGCATCATTCGGAGGAATCGCTTTTGAGACACTTCGAGGGCATTTAGATAGTTCCTTGATACTCCTCCACAGCCAATAATGTCATAATTGAGGTGTAACTCCACCAAACTGTGGTACAGTATTGTTTTACATCTAAAACTCAGAAATTGGCTTACATGCTTAAATCGAAATAGGATACTACGAAGGTTTTTAGTTAATTATTGCATGTGATGGTTCCATCGTAAGTGATTGTCAATGTAAATAACCAAGTATTTAATTCTTTTGCAGGTTTAATTGAAAAATCTAGTTGGATATTAAGATTGTATTTTGGCAGAGACGTTTCATGACTACTGAAGGGTAAGTGTACAGTTTTGTCAAAGTTTATTGAGAGTAATCATTTTCAACATTTATTTTGAGATTATACCAGTCATCATGTTTGTAATAAATCACAGTATCGTCCGCGAAGCTGATTATTTTACCGATTGTTTTCTGTTCAAATAGATTATTTAAGTAAATTACGAATAGCACTGGCCCCAATACTGTTCTTTGAGGTACACCACATTTAATGTTGATCTCTTCACTCACATGATTTTTGAATTTAATTTTTTGTGTTCTGCTTGTTAGATAAATTTTGAATAACTTATGAGCTAAACCTCTTACACCCATATCTTCTAGTGTATCCAAAAGTATGGAGTGGTCGACAGTATCGAAGGTCTTTTTTAGATCCAAAAAAACACCAATAGATGGAGTGCTTGAATCCAAGGATTCGTAGATGGTTTTTGTCAAGGAATGGATTGCATCATTGGTAGACTTTTTCTCTAAAGCCATACTGGGATGTCGACAGCAGACTATAATTTGATAGGTATGTCGTAAGTCTTGTTTTTATAATTTTTTCAAAGACTTTGCTTATTGAAGTTAGAAGTGAAATAGGCCTATAGTTTGAAATATTTTCTGTATCCCAATTTTTGAAAATTGGAGTTATTAGAGATTTCTTTAGAATCGAAAGAAATATGCCTGATTCGAAGGATTTATTTATGATGTCCGTCAAAGGTTCACATATGAATTTTGCAGTAATCTTTAGAGTTTCAGCTTTCATTCCATCAAGTCCGGGAGCCTTTTTGTTTTTTAAGCTAATTTTGTATTTTCAACCTCAGTAGTATTCGTTGGTGTAAGAAAAAGTGAATTTTTAACTATATATTTTTTTACTTTTGTAATTGGGATTTCGTCGTATGTTCTTTGCCAAAGTTTCCCCCACATTCGCGAAGAAGTTGTTAAATATATCAGCAGCATCTTTTGGATCTGTGACGATCTCTTTTTTTTTATTCCTAATATTATTTATTATTCTTCCTGTCTTGATATTGAAAATTTCATTAACAGTGTTCCAGAATTTTTTACTTGCATTTTGTTCTTTTTCAACTAATTTTTTATAATAATTTTCTTTGGCAGTCTTTATTTTCTTTCCCGTTATGTAGTGGTCTGTAATTGATATTGATATAGTGAGAGGTAATATGTTATTGAAGTTTTGTTTTAATGCCTATATGATCAAGACATGATTCAGATCCATTTCTCGCTCTTGTTGTAGTATTAATAGTTGATTGAAAGCCATGCTCACTCATCATATCGAGATAATTTCTTGAATCTTCAGTTATTTTCATCAAGTCGATATTTATGTCACCTACAAATAAGCTATAATAATGTTGATTACTTTCTTTATTTAGAATATCACCAAGCTGGTCAAAAAAGTCGTCAATTTGACATGCTAAAATGCAAAAATTCAGCTTATCCATAACCATTACAATTTTCAATAATATACCTCCGTTTATCTGAATATGTGCATGCGAATGTTATGAGTTTGTTTTTGCAAAGACGATAACACCATCATTGTGGTTATAGCTACCTCCATTGTATAGGGCTGTGTAGTTGGGCATGTTGAGGAAGGACGTATCCGGGACTTGCCAAGCTTCTGTTAAAAGTATGCACACGAAACATGTCTCAAGTTCCTCAAGATATATTTTTAATTCATCTATATTTTTTGAAACACTACAAATATTAGTATTAAGAATCTTGAAGTTATTCAATTTGTTATTCACAGACAAAACTTCTTTTGCTTAATTTGAATCATTTAGGGGGTATGTGTTGTTATTTTTTCTGGCATAAAATTTCTTATATATTCATCCATGTGAATGCACCAACCAGTAAACAGTAATAGATTATTTGACAGTCTTTACAATAATTATTTGGTTTTTATATAATAACAAAGTATGATGACATTAATAAGATTTTTGAAGAAGTTATTTAAGACAGAAAGTAAAAATAGTAAATTAACATACATAAATTATTTGATGCTTTGCGTAGAACTTGTGCGTGCTCTAGTATTTATTTCTTTTTCTCCCCACAAATGATTGTTCTTCTTTTTTTCCGAAACCGGTTGCTAATTCTTTGGCAATAAATGATGTTTGCGCAGCTGTTATTTTGGGAATGTTTGCCACTGCTTTATCTCGCTTCGGGGTCACAGGTTCGCTATTTCATTTCGGTCTGTTTATTTCAGTAGTTTCTATTACTTCTAATTCTTCAGGAGAATATATTATTCCGTCCACAAATAGTTTGTTTCTTCGTATGTAGCAGTTTATATGATTATTTGCTTTCGCCTGAATTAGGTGTTTTCTTCAAATCTTGTGCTCCTCTCGCTGGATGAGTGTTAGGTCATTAGCTACGCTTATGTTGGTACCTTTGAGATTCTTTGCGTTTTTAAGTACCTCTGATTTTTTCAAGTATGAAACAAATTCCACTTTGACAGGAGCTCGTTCATTCCTACCCAAAGAGTAAATATTATTCAGGTCGCTCTCATTTATTGTGTACGTGTACTAGTCGCCCTAGCTCGTTACAAATATATTCAGGCGTTATTTCCTCGGGTTTGGTATCGAGTTCAAAAATCCCTATGTTATTTTCTTTCGCTTTCCTTTCAATGTTCTCAATCTTATTCAAAATATGAAGGTTTTCTGCTTCTACTTTATTCAGTTTTCTGTGCAGATTTTCGATTTTTAGGGACAATCTAACCTCTACTGCTTCTATGAGTGATTTCAATTCCTGTTTACTTAATATGATTTCTTCTAGTATTATTTCTTCAGTTATCGACATTATCAGCTCTATCATAAAGGATTTGTTTAGACTAGGTACTATCAAAATTAAATTATCTTTTTGTTTTATAATTCCGGTTTACATTGTTGATTGATCCGCCACTGGAGTTTACTATTTATAAATTTCAATGTTAATTATATTTTTGTTTTTTTTCGCTTTTGTCTGTCGGCCTTGACTAATTTAATTGATATTCTGAATTATGTATTTTTGAATAGAATGTAGTTTTTCTCACTTATTCTGCAATTTTCTTGGTTATATTCAATTGTACTTCTGATTTTGTTACACATCACTGTGATGACTTTTTTGTATTTAATTACTCGTATTATCTCCAAAAATTAAGTTTCAATACGGAGCACAAGTTATAACACGTTTTGTCAACTGTAAATACATTAATAACTCTTATAGATTAACCTTATTGATATTCAGCTTGGTTATTTTTGGAAAAAATTCGGTTTGTTAGCACGACACATCCCCCGAAGTGTATACAAGTACCAATTTTATGATGGAATATTGTTCAAAGGGTCTCACAGATGCGGAAAAGTTAGTTTTGGTCTTTAAAACCGTTTATTTCTAATTGAACATTTGCCAGAAAAGCAATGAAACTGACATAATCGATAGTGAAATACTTACAAGAACAAACCATACAAAGAAAAAGAAAAAACAACAAAACATGCACCTACAGATAGAAGTATGAGAGAAACAGAAGTATTAGTTACCTTTTACAGATACTGTGATACTATGATAGGAGATCGAAAATTCGGGGAATAATTGGCAATAATTGGAATGAAGTAGAAATTAGTCCAGGTAATAGAAAGCGTGCATGAAGATTAAGTAATTGGAGAAAAATAGACCGCCTTAATTTGCACCTATGACATAAATATAGACATAATATCGATAAAATGACGAGAAATTTCAGTAATTTCATATTGACAGAAAAATTAGCAAAGAGGGAATGGATGATAACATGGAAACGAGCAAAATGATGATGATCAATAGTATCAATAGGAGAATTAGAAGGCGTCAACAACTATAATATGTATAAAGCATTCTGGGCAATATAAAAAAGTGGAGCTATAAAACATTATGAGGAAGATAGTTGAATATACAACATATTTAAAAGAGTAATAATAAACGCAAGGGCAATAAGTGAGAAACAGAGGAGAATTGGAAGAGCTATGTGTAAAAGATATCCTCTTCGTTCAAAAGAAATTATAAAGTTGATAAAAGACCGGAAGAAACGAAAGTAATAAATGTAGACATGAGAAGGTATAGAAAATGAACACATGATCAATTATAAACTATATGATTCTTCAATATTAGGATCTAAATCGAGCCTGTCTTCTGTCCGCATAGAACCAAAATTCAATTTGACGCACATATAAGGATAATCGTTCTAAACTTGCACACGTACGGGAAATAGATGAATAAACAGATTCGCGCATATGATAGTAGCAAATTGGAATCTATAAATAGAACAGTTGGTGTCCAAAAAAAAAGAGCTGGAAAAAATTATTGTCACACGCCAGTCGACAATCATTGAATGTAGGGGAAAAATACTCTAAATTGAAGTGTAAATAATATTTTATGAAGACTGAGAAAGCAACTGAAATCTGAAGAATTTATATTGCTTGACAGAAAAAGAATCTATACTTTTTGAGAATAAACTGCTTCTATAAAAAATATTCGTGTAACCCATGAGAGTATGAAATAAAGCTGTGTGGAGAAACCAGTCAAAAATACTTTTAACAATAGCAAATGTCATGGTCTTTAGAATTAAATGTTCAGTTTCCAATTTATCAAGAAATTTCAGCTTTCTCTCTCTCTCTATGGTTTGCTATGACTCCGGAGAATTCAGTTCTCCTGCCGCCAGACCCTGTTGTCTCTTTGATCTAGAAGAAACTACGTTGACCCAAAATGATATAATAGCAAAAACAACTCATAAACGAAGTAATTAATTATATTTTAAATAAAATAATTCCATCGTTCGAGTTCAGATTTATCACTACAGTTTCAGAATGAGGTATCTACTTTAGAATCATGCTGTCTCATCAGCCCTGCACAAAGAGGAAATATGGAGTGTGTGGAAATATATGATGCAGCAATTCTCTGTAATTTGAGAACTGTATGAATGAAATGGATGATAGAGGTAGTTTATAAACATTCTAGCTCAGTCCTACTTGAAGTTGAATTTGAATGATGTTTGGAAAGAGAGTTTTTGACTTTTACTCACCAGGATAACGAACAACCCAAGTTCCTAAAAATAAAAATGCATAAATGAATAGTTACGTAGCAAGAATTGAAAAATGTGTTTTGGTAAATTGATTCGTCATTAATTAAACATATTCTAGTTGAAGATTTTATGCAGATAATAGGTAAGTTACATTAATGCGCACGGAAGAGCAAGCGACTGGACGGGGTATCCATATTGAGCTGGAAATGGACTTTCTGTTCATTCAGGGAGATGTGAAATTGACTAGAAAGTAGTTCAGCGTAACTACGTAGATAAAGTTACATGAAAAATAGTTGATTGAAAAAATTGAAAGCTGTAGTTCTCAAAATTTGCTCCCTGGTACTAGTAATTTATATAGGTGTGATATTCCCCTTTTGCATAAAGGGTGTCCCAAGAGCTCATACCTAAAACTTGGGAGATGATAGAGAGACTAAAAATAATTATGGTATTTCATATAAAAATTTTACGCCCTTCGTTAACGAACTATTGAGCTCTATAGTTGGGAATTAAAAATGGTTATTTATTTATAATTATTAAGTGGCTGATGGGAAATTAGTAAAATTGTAACCGTTTTTAAACACTACCGTCAACTGAGGTGAAGGTGGACAGTCGGGGTGAAGTTGGACAAGACGTAGTTTCTGATCAAGTAAATTCGTGACGCCACTGACATTCGACCTTCGGCTAATTTGGCGGTGAGTATTTCATCAGTGTGAATGTAGTAAGAAAGTGTGTTACATTTGGCGCGTTTTTTTAACGGTAAGTTGATTTTTTAATTATGTAAACAATTGATTTAAAAAGTGCTATTTTGGCAATTTGGTTTTTATAACTATTGTATGTATTATACTGATGTTCCTAGAATGTCCATTTTTGGCCACAATGTAGACTACAGTATGAGTAACTGACCTATAAAATTTTAAACTAATCTGCCACAAGTTATTGAGTTAAGTGGCGTCACATTAAAAAAGTTTCTTATTCCAGGGTACAGTTGGACACCAAGATGCCGCGTGTATATAATAGAAAAGTGGGCAAGAAAGCCAACTGTAACTATTTGCTTTCTACAATGGAGAAGGCGGAGGAAGAAGTTAAATTGAAGGAACTTAGTTTTAGGGTAGCTGCGGAAAAGTATTCAATTCCGAAATCGACTTTATTTAGTCACGCTTAAGGAATAAAAAAGAAAAAGAAATATGGAGGTCAAACCGTACTAACTTCCGATGAAGAGACATATCTAGCAGAAGGGATAATGAGTACCGCTAAGTGGAATTTTCCATTAACCATAAAAGACGTGAAAACTCTAATGAAATCATATCTGGATCGGCTGGGAAAAACCATTACAATTTTCCATGATAATGTTCCTGGAGATTAATGGGTAAAAAATTTCCTCAACAGGCACAGAGAATTATCTGTACGGCTATCCCAGAATATGAAAAGGGCTAGAGCCCAAGCCAGCTCTGCTGTTATGACCGCATATTTTACGGAATTGCAAAAATCTATAGGAAATGTTCCTGCGGAAAATATCGTCAACTACGACGAAACCAATTTTTCCGACGACCCAGGAAAACTTCTCGCCAAAAGAGGAGCAAAACACTGTGATCGCGTTATGGATAGCTCAAAAACAAGCATTTCGGTTATGATTGCTGCAGCAGCTTCCGGCTTTGTTCTTCCACTTTACGTAGTGTACAAGGCCCAACATATTTATCCGACATGGATAGAGAACGGTCCTCCTTGCACGGCTTATAACCGGAGTAAAAGTGGTTGGTTCGATCGGTTTTGTTTCGAAGACTGGTTCTATAAAATTGCTCTTCCATACTTATCAAAGCTTCAAGGCAAAAAAGTGATCATCGGTGACAATTTGTCCAGTCACATATCCGTAACGGTTATCAACAAATGTCTTGAACATGACATCAGTTTCATATTGCTCCCCCCAAACTCCACCCACATCTGCCAGCCACTCGATGTGGCTTATTTTAGACCAATGAAGGAAGCGTGGAGATTTGTCTTAAGACAGTGGAAAATGAAAAATCGGGGAGTCTTTCAGAAGAGCGATTTTCCAAACTTGCTATCCCAGAGTTTTCAGAGAGTTGACATGCGATCTGCGAATAATGTCAAATCAGGATTTGCAGCATGTGGAATAGTTCCTTATGATCCTCAGCGAGTGTTGAAAAAACTGGCGGATTATCAAGAAGTTAATGTTGAGAAACATTGGACTGACAGGTTCGTTAGCTTTTTTTAAGAGAACCTTGCTTCTCCAACTCAAACAAGAAAGCCAGGAGGTAAAAAAATGGCCATTCAACCTGGCCGAAGTGTGACATTTACTGAAGACAATAGTGACATCGAACATGAAAGCGACAATGAAGAGACCCTTTCTCCTGTGATTCAAACGAAAAAGCCAAGACGTAAGAAAATGGCCATTATTGAAGATGACAGTGAAGTCGAAGAAGAAAACTACAATGAAGCTATGTCGGACCAATCTGAAATAGAAATAATAGAAGATGAATGACACGAACTATACTATGACGAGGCTGAGCCAAGTACAAGCAACCCTGCTCCAACCAATGATAAGACTGAATTAGTTCCTACTAGCATCGGAGATTTTGAAAAAAACCAATACGTCCTGGTGAAATTTGAATCAACTAACAGAAATCTAAATTTTGTAGGTCACGTTGAAGACATTGATGAGATGTTTTTAACAGTTAAATTCCTTAGGAAAAAATTTGCAGAAAAAATGGGGCATTTTTTCGTCTATCCAGATGTTGAAGACCAATCGATGGTGTCAAAGGAAGATGTTATTTATGTTTTACACCAACCTGTAGAATTAAGACGAAACCGTTTTCAGTTTCGAGATAATTTAACTTATGACACCATAGGTTGATGATTTTATATATTTTTTAGGTATTGTGTTCCTTTTTTTTTGTTCCAGAAAATATTTTATTCATTTTTTTACTGGTATTTTGTTCAATATTTTTTGTTTTTTACGTTATATTTTTTTTCTAGAAACTAGTTTAAGTTGATGTTTTGTGATTTAGGGAATAAACTACAAACGTTTTTCATTGGCCCAGCGAGGGTGCAAATTTTTTTAAAAAAAAATTAGAGTTGTCCAACTACACCCAGTTCTCATTAAAAGTTAATTTTACTTAGTTTTGAAGCCATGTCCAACTTCACCCCTTTTTCTGGGTAGAGTTGGACACTACTTAAAAAATATATTAGCGATTCTATAATTTTTGCAAAACTCGTATTTAGCTCCTATAAAGGGGTAAACAACCTAAGGCAATTTTTATAATTTTTTTCAAAATTTTTGAGGCGCTTCTAACGATGTTATCTCAAAAAAACGTTGAAATTTGTCCACCTTCACCTCAGTTGACGGTACTATTGCATACTTTTTGGCGTTATAAGCAAGTCTACACTATACTTGTCAATTCAAGTATGGGCTAAGTTCAATAGTAGATGCAGCAAATTTTTGGTAAATATAACTTCTTCCAGTTATAAATGCAACTATAGGGTGTTTAACTAATTTTCAGATTCGATTTAAAAACTTAAAAATACCTAGTACTATATTTATAAATAACAGCACTATATGTTTTTTTTTAATTTTAATAACATACATCATTTTTACCAAATTTCAAAATTTGGGTCGAAAATGTGTTGGTTTTCTAATAAATGATTTGAATAGTTAGAAATTGAACAGCTCTTGAATGATTGAAAAAAAATCTACAGTCTCATATGCATCGTTTACAGTTAAATTCAACGTGTGAGCTGAACAAGGCAAAAACGTTGCTCTGGGGTTAATTTTTTGAATTATAGCTTGTCGTAACCCTGACCTCTCATATCATGCAGGCCTATTTCAAATTTTGACAATATTTCTTCTCTTAAAAAATTTCAAAAACCTTCTCCTGTAGTATTCAAAACTTTGAAAAATCTAAAAAATGTAACATTGTTTTTTCACCACCAGATTGCACCAGCAACGTGGTTCTGCAGAAAGAGTGCCCAGTATACCATTTTGCATGCGATAGTTCCAGAAGGGTACTAATTTCTTCTCGCATTTTTACGAACTTGTGAATGCCAATGAAATATTGATGTGTTCTACTGTTCGTATATACTTATGGAAGAAACGCCGATTATTCAAATTCGATAATCTGGAATCTGCATATTTTCTGTAAATGCTTAAATATTCCGTTACTACAAAAGATGTTGATCTTTTGGTCTTAGTATTAAGTAGCACAATTAGTAATTTGTCCCCCATATCATTTAAATCATCCGTTTTCATTTGCAAAAGCTCGTCACATCTACAAGCCCCAGCGACAGCAATAATAAGTACAACCTAAAATATAAACTTTAATGCAATATACATAATTTTCAGTACCTTCGTAGTTAAATACGTTTCATCTGGGCCTTTGATAAAAATTTCTCGATTTGGTCTCTGTGAAAAACTCGGGATTTTTTGCGAGAAAACCATCTGGCAGCATTTTCAAAAAAGCTCGTAACTTCAGATATTTTGCCTAATAAATGTTATTTTTAAAGTTTAAGAGCTTTTATCATCGAATATGTAGACCAAAACGATCATGGCTTCATTTTCTTTGAAAGTTCGGAAAATTATGGGGAAGGATCCTATATTTTCATTCTGTCTATAATCCGTCTATATCTGGTAATAGATTCAATTCCACATCTCGCGCCAGGTCACTTATCTAAGGTGGTGTTAATGGTAATAAATCATCCTCACTTTTATTTAAATCTATTTCGAACAGGTACTATTTTTTAAATTGAGATATTAAAGTAAACATAAACAGTCAGACAAATGTCATCAGCGGTAAACATACAAACGACGATCCAGTTACCTTTGTTAAAATAGTTCATTCTTTTAATCATATTGAAGAATTTGTAGATTTCTGATACGTTTTCCGTTGAGAAACTTGTTCATTATTCAACTATGGAGAAAATTAAACATTTTCTCCATGGGTTACTGACCAATGTGACCACGACATTTCAGTTTTCAGTTTTTTCCACGGGTAGTAGTTATCGTTACTATAACAATTATAGGACGGCTCACTATTTTCTCAAAAATTTACAGACATTTGTCATTGAAGACGTGTTTGCTCCACATCTACAAAATGTCAAGAAAAATGGAAATAAATTGTGGATGATATAGAGAATTGTACGCCGCCAGACACGCAAGAGGCTACCAAAATTACAACACTTAACCTCCTGCGACAAAAGTCGAGAAAGAAATATGGTTTCGAATATTAAAACTAACTTTTCCGCATCTGTGAGACACCCGGGACGATATCTTATCATAAAATTGGTCACTTGTATAGACTTTGGAGACTGTATCGTTCTCTAAAATGAAAAATAAAAAAACGGATATGTAGGTCTGAATAGGATCTACAAGTTTTATATTGAATATTTCTCGATATCTTTCATGTAAAAAAAGGAAATAGCGAAAAACAATTTTTTCCCCTCAAATTTATGGGTTTTTTTATCGATATCTCCATAACGATGATCGATACGTGAAAAATGTATAGAACCTTAATTGTAGATCGTACAAAGAGAAACAAAAAAGTATTGAATAAATATTTTCGTATCTCAACGGGGAACCGAGTTATGATCAGAAAATTGAATTTAACACTTTTTTCAAGATGGCGGAAAACCCACAAGGTTATTTTGGTCGACCATTTGAGCTTTTCTAGCCTACCCCCACGTAATATCCAAAATTTGGCTTTCTCGTTTCATTTGCATTTCCAAATGAATATAATGACTGGACTAATGGCATACACACAGAATTTTTCATCTGAAAACCGTTTTTTGTATTTTTTTTGCTGAAAACCGAAGAAATTACTCAAAAAATACAAAATTCAAACTTTTTTGGGGTAAATCAATACTTTTCTCGCATATTAGATAGACTTGGGTGGAAAAGTAATATTACAATTATTACTTCACACGCAAGAGGCTACCAAAATTACAACACTTAACCTCTTGAACGCTTAACCTCCTGCCATAAAAGTCGAGAAAGAAATACGGTAAATATTAAAACTAACTTTCCGCATCCGTGAGACACCCGGAACAATATCTTATCATAAAATTGGTCACTTGTATACACTTTGGAGACTGTATGGTACTAACAAAGCGAACTTTCTCCAAAAATTTAGTATTTTTGGATTTATAGGACTAGCTGTACTGGCTCTGACGTTCATATATGAAACACCCTTAACAATATCCAAGCATAAAATGAGTCACTTGTTGCACTCCAGAGGCTGCATAGTGGTAACAAGACCTATTACGAAAAGTGCCCGACGAGGATGTAGTCCAGCCATTACCTCGGAAAAATCGGGTTAGAAATGCGAATGAACCGAGAAAGCCAAATTTTGGATATTACGTGGGGGGAGGCTAGAAAAGCTTAAGTTCAAATTGTCGACCAAAATAACCAAAATTCAGTTTTTTTATCATAACTCGGTTCCCCGATGAGATACGAAAACTTTTATTAAACACTTTTTTGTTGCTCTTTGTACGATCTACAATTAAGGTCCTACACATTTTTCACGTATCATTCATCCTTATCGAAATATCGATAAAAAAACCATAAATTTGGGGAGCAAAATTTCCTTTTTTCTCCTGAAAGATATCGAAAAATGTCCAGTATAAAACTTGTAGAGCGTGTTCATATCTACAAATTCTTATTTTTTATTTTCGACAAGAATTACGACCTCTATGGCGCCACTATTCGACCCCAGCGCGCTCGACGCTCGTAAAAATTTTGGTCTGGGCTTATGTCAGACATGACGATAGAGCAGACTCTTATGTGATCCATGAAGACAACAGGAGGACTGACTCAGGGACGGGAAATTACAGACAGCACAATAGCATCGTGGACTTTGGGCATGGTTCAGCTTCAAAACATTTGCAAACAAATTGAAAACTTTTCCGGAGTATCTTGCTCTACAACCGAACAGCACGTCGACATGAGACCCTCGCGGATTTCTCGAGATAATTGTGACGTTGAGAAATTGGACATGTGGCTCGCAGGTCATAATCCTTTTCCAGAGAAGAAAGAATTGATGTCTATCGACACAGGAGTTATTGCAAACGAGAACATTAATTGTCATCGTGCATACGAAATTGGTCGCGACAAATCATAGGAGCGGATTTCGGGTCCTTGTCATTCACAAGGAAGGATGAAGTGCCCTCTTTATCGGCAGTTAATACCAGCATTACAATCGACGAGTCACCAGTTCTGATCGATCCTTTGTTGCTTTTTCAAAGAATGTGCATAACGAAGAATTCCGAGACTGACCTGATAAAATTTCTAGCATACGAACTCGCTCCGTTCCCATTGTCTTTGTTCACCGAAGAAGGAATGCGAAAAGAAACAAAGTCGCTATTATACAATGCCTTCGAACCTTTGACAGAAAATGTACAGTCTGGTGACAGACATCATCACTTAATCCACGGTGGTTTCCTTCTGCATAAGTTGTTTGGGGTCGAATTGAGACATTGACCTCATCTGCAAGAAATATGTCCCATATGTGCAACAACACTTTGGAGACAGTGTGACAATTGTATTTGACGGTTATCCGACTGACATGAGACTCGCAGGAACTAAAACTTCGGACAGGGCACGACGTTCAAGGAAGAACCAATCACCAGAGTTCACGTTTGATGAAACTACGGCTCCGAAAGTTAGCCAGGAGAAGTTTCTTGCAAGGGACCAAAATAAAAACAACTTAATATATATGCTTCGCTGTTATTTTACAAATACCGGAATAAGAGTAGAGCAGGCTTTTGAGGATGCTGATACCCTCATTGTAACCACAGCAATTAGAGAAGCAGCGTTTCATAACTATATGGAAATCGTCGGCAAAGATATCGATCTTTTGGTTTTAATTTCCGGACTTGCACAGGACAAAAAAAACATTTTTTTTCGTAAACCAGCTAAAGGCAAAACAACGGCAAAACTGTACTCTTCGAAAAGTTTCAAGCATGATGAGTCTGTTCTTGAGAATATTCTTTTCATCCGTGCCTTCAGCGGTTGTGACACCCCCTCGTCTATTTATAATATTGGAAAGTCGAAATTGATCAGCACCCTCGAGAAGAACCCGAACCTCCAGTCATCGGTAGAAAGCTATTCCTTATCGCTCTGTATGGTGGTCGTGAAGATGACACAACGATGGATATTTTGCGATACCACCGCTTTGCAGAATCAATGACGACAAATAAGATGAATAATCTTTCACTACTTCCACCAACGGAAAGCGCAGTCCGCCAACGTTTTCCGGACATATCTACAGGTACAAACGTGGCTCGGAATTTTCAAACATCCTCAGGAATGGGGTTGGCGACAGACTAGTTACGGGCTTGAACCAATTTGCACCTCAGCCGCACCTGCTCCACCTGAACTTTTAAAACTCATTTCGTGCAAATGTAAAGGAACGTGTGAGGCTGCTTGTGAGTCCAGGAAAGCAGGAATTAGTTGCTCCGTAATTTGCCTGCACTGTAGTGGACATACATGCAACAATGTCGCCAGAGTCGAGATTTTATTCAACGACGATCACGATGATGATCATTATGATTTTATCAGTCTACCAAGGAAGAAATTATATAGCCAGGACCATCAAAACGACGAAAAACATGTGAAAAAAATGATCACCTGTAATTATTATTTTTTACTGCATAAAAATTATTTGATCAATAACTTTCATGTGTTTGATTCATAATTTGGCTGGTTTATTAATTTATTTGGTATTGCAATAATTCCCTGAACAACCATTCATCCATTTTCACGTGTGGATACAACCCTGCAAGCGGCTAAATCAACACCGGGCACAATCTTACTGACTTTGCGGCGTGCTAGAGATCGTAATTTTTCTCTAAAATAAAAAATATAAAAACGAATTTGTAGGTCTGAATATGCTCTACAACTGAATATTTTTCGATATCTTTCACGTAAAAAAAGGAAATAGCGAAAAACAATTTTTTCTCCTCAAATTTATGGGTTTTTTTATCGATATCTCCATAACGATGATCGATACGTGAGAAATGTATACAACCTTAATTGTATATCGTACAAATAGCAACAAAAAAGTGTTGAATAAAAATTTTTGTATCTCAACGGGGAACCGAGTTATGATGAGAAAACTGAATATAACCCTTTTTTCAAGATGGCGGAAAACCCACAAGGTTATTTTGGTCGACAATTTGAACTTAAGCTTTTCCAGCCTATCCCCACGTAATATCCAAAATTTGGCTTTCTCGGTTCATTTGCATTTCCAAATGTATGTAATGACTGGACTAATGGCATACACAAAGAATTTTTCGTCTGAAAACCGATTTTTCGTGTTGTTGTTGATGGAAAACGTAAAAATAACTCAAAAAAATTTTGCAAAATTCAAACTTTTTTGGGGAAAACCAATACTTTTCTCGCATATTAGATAGACTTGGGTGGAAAAGTAATATTACAATCATTATTACTTGATTCTTCAATTTGATTAGAAACAGTATAGTATTGAACTTATGAGAAATGGCCATTTCCTCTCGAATAAATTACTCCATTCCCTTTCGTCTCGTGTTGCAAATTTTTTTCTCATAGAAATGGCCAACTTCCTCACTCATTGAATAATATACTATTATTTGAATATTCGGTGAATGAAATTTTTTGGATTTAGCGTGAAATTGAAACAAATTTGAAGATAGAATAATATGTTTCACATTGCAGAAAATAAGATGACTTGGCAGGTTTCCTAGACTCGGCTATGAAACACCAGCCGCAGCATTAAATCTCGTGCTTTTCTGCATAGCGAAGCAAATAACTATTATCAGTAGATTTAGACTGCCTTTGAAGATCCACAATGGAGGAAATTTTAAAGCCATCGCTCTCGGAGAATCTTAGATAGAACGGGCATGAATAAAACCAAAACTAGAGAATTGCACCCACAGTCAAATGGAATGTCAAAAGTGTTTTTTAATCATCATCGAAATTGGGATCAATATCTATCGCTTTTTGCAATGGCCTGTAGAAATCTGAAATATATAGAATATTCGAATTATTAAAAACATTAATTAAGATCAGTTCAATTCAGTTTAGTAATACGGCAGTATCAATATAATTGGTGTTAATATAAATTAACTCAAGTGTTTTATTCAAATAGCGTCATGAGGAGAAAAATTAGGATGAACTTGTAATTAATAAACAAATTTAAAGATTCAAACTAACTTTTCCGCATATGTATCACGCCATGAACAATATCCTAATATAAAATTGGTCACTTCAGAGGCTGCATCGTGCTAACGAACCGAAATTTTTCCAAAAATGACCAAAAATGTAGTATATCTGGATTTATAGGACACGTTGTATAGGCTGTAGTGAGCTGAAAATCAATAGAATTCATCCATTAGACGCCCTGAACAATGTCCAATCATAAAATGTGTCACTTGTATACACTCCCGAGGCTGTATCGTGTTAACAAACCGAAATTTTTCAAAAAATTACAAAAATGTAATACTTTAGGTACCATAGCACCTGTTTTACTGGCTCTGGTGAGCTGAAAATCAAAAGAGTTAATCTACTAGATGCGCTGAGTAATATTCAATTATAACATTGCTCAATTGTATTGGATTCTGGAAGCCAAACGTCATTCATAGTTTCCTTTTTAGCTGCAAAAGTGAAAGGAACCCTAAAACCATTTCATCTGCAAGTGGCAGGTATTCTTAATGAACATAGTGTCATTAGGAAAGTGATGGATCTAGATATATACTCTCATCGCTCTTCATCTCAGAAGTTCACTGTTGCCTGTGCCGTGGTGCCAAAAATCACATCTCATCTTCCTCAAGTGCCCATAAATTCTTCCAAACTGCTTATACTTTCTCATATGAAGACAATATTAGCAGACGAAGAATTTGATTCTCCAGGAGAAATATCTTTTCTTTTATGAGCTAATGTTTATTATGAACTATTAATACCAGGTATCTATTCCTTGGAAAAAGGTTGCCCTATTCTAGTTCAAACCCGATTAGGTGGGATACTTTCTGGAGCCGTGCCTCCCCAGTGTCTATCTGCTCTGTTTCGCTTTGCTCACATCGGCCTCCACACAACTAGCTTCACTCAAGAAGAAAGGCTAGAGGAAATTTCAGAAAAATTTGTAAACCATGAAAATGGTTTGTACCCCTCAAAAAATTCCGAACAGGACGATATGGCGGAACAAATATTTCAAGATACTACCCAAATTCTCCCTAATGGAAAACACCAGGTGGACTTGCCCTTAATTCACCCCCTATAAAGACTTGCAGAAATCATTCACTCAAGCTCAGAACAGATTTCTTTCATTAGAAAAGCGGTTAACTAAAAACCCACAACTCAAACAAGAGTTCAAAGCAGTACTTGATGAGTACTTACTTTTGGGTCATGCTTGACTCTTTCTCTGTACAACGCTTCTATGGAAACTAAATACTTTGCCCCACAATACTTACTCGGTTGAAGCTCTTTAAATATGCACTGACAACAGACATCACAAAGATGTTTAGGCATTTGGCAATGAACCCCAAATATTGTTCTCTCCAAAATATTCTGGACAATCCAAGCGACAAAATTCAATGCATTGAATTGACCACTGTCCCCTTTGGCCAGAAAAGTGCCCCATTCCTTGCCTGCAGAGTACTCAAAGAAATAGCTCTACGACGACCTGACTTACCACTTGCTCAACAAACCATACTGCGCCAAACCTATGTAGACGATATTCTATCAGGAGGAGACTCAGAACAAGACTTAATCGTTGTATAAGATTCTCTGGTTACCCTTCTTTCTCCTGCTCATTTCGAGTTACACAAGCTGAGATCCAACACAGAAAATTTCTGTAACCATACTACTCAATCTTAACCAGTCGTTAGAGAATTCAATCCCGATGAATCAACTTGTGAAGTGCTAGGCCTTCTCTGGATCCTATTTCTGATGATTTTCAGATATCTATCCCTAAGTTGCAAGAAATGTCCCCTATCACTAAGAGAAAAATATCGCTACATGTCGCCCAGTGGTATGATCCCTTAGGACTAGTGAATCCTGTAATAGTACAGGGAAAATTGCTCATGCAAAAACTGTAGGTATTGAATGGGACCAACCCATCACTGAATCCGATATAGTACATGACTGGCCATAAATCATATACAGTGACAATGCCACAAATTGTGTAGGAGCTAACAATTACTTGAAAGAAGTTAATCATTACCTACCTGACAATGCTCCTCAATTGAAATATTTTCTCGCTCAATTCAAAATCACTTGGAAACATATTCCTCCAAGATCACCCATTGGGGAGGAATCAGAGAATGTGCCATCAAAAGCACTAAAGTACACTTAGCCAAGATTGTGAAAAATACATCTTACACTTTCGAATAGTTCTCAACCATTTTTAGTAGAAGCAATACTAAACTCGCGCTCTTTATTCCCATTGTCCGACAATGTAAACGATCTACTACCTTTGATTCCTGGTCATTCCTTAGTGCACTCTCCTCTCATATCTTGTCCAGAAGTGGACTTTTCTCTGACTCCAATCAATAAGTTGAAGCACACCAAATGTCTTTAAGTATGATTTTATATGTTTTGGTAAGTTCGTCCTTTATGTCATCGAGTTGGAGTCCCTCCGCTAACCCTCGCAATACGAAAGCATGGCTGTTTTCCTCACGTCTGGAATAGGTGTGAAATGGCACTTTCTCTTCCCGTAGTGTTTTCTTTAGGCTACACAAACTAAAGAAATAAGAATTTACAAAACCATCACATATGTAGGAAATATTTCTAATCATATTTCGAAGATAATATCTTTAGCAACAAATACTACAATTTCTTTTAAAATAGAAAATACTGTAAGTACAGAATTTTTTTTTATTTTAGCTTAACGTACCTCGGCAGCGATGGTCATTGGCACAGAAAAATAGTTACAAATATTTACATGATATTACTATTACTATTTCTAAATTAGATTTTATGGTAGAGATGCATAGCTTTCAGAAACTGTAAGACTTTCTTGATCTCGGTTGGGCAGTGGAGCATTTCTTTGAGGTTAGGCCTTCGGTCAAATCGTTTATATGTAGCGGAAAATTGTTTGCAGTCAGTAAGTAAGTGCTTAACGGTCAGTATAATATTACAGCTATGGCAAACAGGACGATTTCCTGAAGACATCAGATGACCGTGTGTGAGTTTGGTGTGGCTGATTCGAATTCTTCTGATTATAGCGGCCTCTCTCCTTGTTAAAAAGCTGGAGGAGAGAGTAGAAGTAGATTAATGGATATCGTGAAGTGCTGTCGTACTATTGCGCCATAGATGTCGCCAAGATTCTTGCGTGACGTTTTTGAAATGGAACTTGAGGTCGCTGGCGAGTTGGACTATGTATTTTGGATTGTTGCTAGAGGCAGCTTCTTTCGCGTGGCGATCCGCAGTTTCGTTACCAGCAATTCCAATGTGAGATGGTAGCCATATGAGAGAGACGTTATATCATGAGCAACGAGAGTTTGATATATGTCATGTATGTTCTGGACAATTGGGTAGTCAGTGAAGATGGATTTAATTGATAAAATGGAGGAAAGAGAATCAGTGCATATTGCAATATTTTTGTGGCGGAGGGAGATATATTTAAAGGCCTGAAGAATGCTGTGAAGCTCACCTGTATGGACGCTACACATTGAAGGTAAAGTAAAGAAGCCTATGAGTTCATGTTTTGAGGTAACTACACAACCAACTCCGGAGTCAGTTTTGGAAGCACCTGTGTAAAGTGTTAAATCGTAAGTGTTTTAAATGAAACTCACGGTTTCTAGTTAATTCCACAATATAATAAAAGTTATTGAAAATTCTAAAAAATTGACAATTGTTTCGATAAATCAATATCATCGTCAGAATGATAGAAGTTACATTTTATTTGATGCCTACCTGATGTTTAGTAGTTATTTTTGGCTAGACCAAGAAGTGACCTAACTTGTGATTGACTTAATATATGTTTATAGAAAAAAGAAGAAGATGTGATATTACAAATATTGAAGCTTAGATATTATTAGCCCTATGGTGATATCCTGGATATCATTTTTCCAATTAAGATCAGTATAACTGTGCAATGATATAGAAAACCAGGGAAACCATATCTGCTGATCTTTACAATTATCACTTAAGAAGACAGTTTATTAGTGGAGAACTCCCTAGATTCAACTGTTCATTGACAACTTCATATTGTGGGTTTCTTAAATGTCTTCTAATTTCCAATTCTTCAAGGAAATCCAGTTCTTGTTTCTTTTCACAAAAATGCAGCACTTCTAGTTTTGTGTTAGGTGTCAATGAATGATTGGTGTCAAGTAGATGTTTTGCGAAAAGAAACAAGAACTGGATTTCCTTGAAGAATTGGAAATTATAAGACATTTAAGAAACTCACAATATGAAGTTGTCAATGAACAGTTGAATCTAGGGAGTTCTCCACTAATAAACTGTCTTCTTAAGTGATAATTGTAAAGATAAGCAGATATAGTTTTCCTGGTTTTCTATATCATTGCACAGTTATACTGATCTTAATTGGAAAAATGATATCCAGGATATCACCATAGGGCTAATAATATCTAAGCTTCAATATTTGTAATATCACATCTTCTTCATTTTTCTATAAACATATATTAAGTCAATCACAAGTTAGGTCACTTCTTGGTCTAGCCAAAAATAACTACTAAACATCAGGTAGGCATCAAATAAAATGTAACTTCTGTCATTCTGACGATGATATTGATTTATCGAAACAATTGTCAATTTTTTCGAATTTTCAATAACTTCTATTATATTGTGGAATTAACTAGAAACCGTGAGTTTCATTTAAAACACTAATATGAGCAGATTCCACGAGATGTCGAGACAGTTAATTTCATTAAATCGTAAGATTTTTTTTGTAGTAATTCAAGGAATGCTTTCTTTACAAGTGCAGTGGGTGACTCATGCTTATTAAAAATGGTGAGTGAGGTATCGATTATAGGAATAATTTTGGTCCAAGGAGGAGAAGAAGGTAGTGGGAGCGGGGGTGTCAGAGAGAGGTCAGTATCTTTGAGTAAAGGAGTGAGAAATTGGGGAAGAGATTTAATAATTGTTCGAAGGTTACTAGGGAAATTACTCGTTGAAGTGAAAAGTGAGTGAACAGGATCGAAAGGATTGGAGGATACTGAGGCAGCATATGTAAGGAGTAGGGATTGTCGTCTTAAGGGGAGGGGTGATTCTTCAGCTTCAATATGGAGACTATCCGCAGGGCTAGAGCAGAAGGTACCAAGGCAGACACGGAGAGCGGTATTGTGAACAGAGTTCAGCAAATATGTGACAGATTTGGGGGCTGACATGTAAATAAAGCAACCATAGTCAAGCTTCGAACGGATGAGAGCTCTGTAAACTCTTAATAATACGATTTCGTCGGAACCCCAGTGAAAGTGACTGAGGGTTTTAATTATGTTTAATCTCTTTAGACAGTTAAGTCGAGAGTCGAAGGTTATTCCGAGAATTTTACATTGATTTACAGTGGGTAAGAGTGAATTATTAAAGAAAATGTGAGGTAGAAGAGAAGATGTTCTTCTTGAAAACTTGATTAGTTTGGATTTACTTTGAGATAAGGTGGAATGATCGCGAACTAATAGACATCTGAAAAATATAAAACACACCGTAGAACCATGGATTACGAAAAACACCCTAAGTAAGAGAATAGGCCATACCAACCTCACCCACATTCACCTTCTGAAAGGAGAACGACCGCCAGTATGCATTCACTGCGACCAGCCTTTATCAGTTTCGCATATTCTCCTGGACTGCTCTAAATATACTAATATTCGACAACGACTTTCTATTCCCAACACAATAAGAGACATTTTTCAGCCAATCAATGAGAAAAAAACAATTGAGTTCCTAAGACTTACCCAACTAGTGTATAAATCTGATGTGAAAAAGGAACAACAGCTCTTTTGCCTCCTTTCGTAACAGATACGTTGAAGGGCTAATGACCATTGCAGTCTATGCCAATAAACAATAAAAAAAAGAAGATCTATCCTGTAGAAGGTTCACTGCGGTTTGAAGGAGTTGCCAAGTGGATGAGATCGACTTACCATGACAATAAACAATTAGGTCATCAGCATATTGGACATACTTTATGGGAGCAGGAAGCTTGCAACAGAGCTCGTTTATTGTGAGGATGAATAGAGTAGAACTTTTTTAAGTGCCAGAAACTTATAGTTATAGTTTCCTTACTATAATGATTGGATATAATGATAGGAAAATGCTTGCAATCATGAAGGTCATCTGAAACTTGCCATGAAAGGAAAGTGCAGATTTAGGGTCACATAAGCTGAGGTCAAGGGCAGAAAAGGAGTCGGAGGAAAGGTTAAAGTGAGTGTTGAGTCCAGTATTCAATAAGCAGGTTCCTGAGGAGTTTATGACGTTTTCTATAACTCTGCCTCTAGTGCAACCACGAGTTGAGCCCCACATGTGATGTGCATCAAGGCCACCAACAAGGATGTATGTGGGGGAGGGAGCTGAAATACTAGGTCGGTTAAGTCTTCTTCATTGAGGAGGTGATCAGGTGGAATGTAAATACTGCAAATGGTAAGCTTATTGGGGCACCAAGCAGTTACAGCAATTGCCTCTAGATTTGAGGTTAGTGGGAGATGAGATGAGTATACATCGCTAGATACAAATATTGAAGTACCATCACTGGCTCCCATACAGTTGGTACGGACGTAATGATAACCTTTAAAGTTTTTTAGCTTGCAATATTGGTCAATTTTGAAGTTGGTTTCCTGGAGGCAGAGAAAGTCAGGGGTATAGAGAGATACGATTGTCTGAATTCTTTCTAAGCGAGGATAAAATCCATCGCAGTTCCATTGAATTAGCGAAAATGGTACTAATTAAAGGGGGAAAGAGGTTAATTACTGAGATAGTGTAGAGGAGTCAGTGGTGGTACCGTCGTCAGAAAAAGGATCGTCAGTAAGATTGTTTTGGTCGGGATGAAGTTCAAATTTAATTTTATTGGTCAGACATGTAATGCGATTTTTCAAAGATCTTTCGTTGATATTAGAATAAATTAAGGATAGATCATTCAGTAGGGAAGCAGTGTCGGAGATAAATTTATTGGCTTCAGGTAGAGGGTCGTTGACGCGGAAAGTATTTTCGAGGAACGCAACAAGTTGGATGCTATTAAGTGAGAAGGATTTAAGAGACTCTTCAAGAAGTTTGAGTACACAATCGTTAAATATGAAAACAAAAATATCCCCATTAAAGAAGTCTGGTATATATAAACCTATATGTCCAGAATGTAATGCTGTCTATTTGGGTCAGACCCTTAGAAATTTTGAAATCAGATACAGTGAACACTTACGAGCATACAGACTAAAATAACCTGAGAAATCCCACTACGTAAAATATGTACTTGACACCAAACTTTCATTGCTACCTAAAGCAGAACTAGAAGTACTACATATTTGTGATAAGAAACAAGAACTGGATTTCTTTAAAGATTTAGAAATTAGAGGACACTTAAGAGACCCACAATATGAAGTCGTCAATGAACGTGAATCTAGGGATTTCTCCACTTTTAAACTGTATTCTTAAATGATAATTGCAATGATCATCAGATAGAGTTTTCCTGATTTTCATTGCAGAGTTATACTGATCTTAAATGGTAAAAAGATATCCAGGATATCCCCATAGGGCTAATAATATCTAAGCTTTAATATTGGCAATATCAAATCTTCTTCTTTTTCCTATTAATATATATTAAGTCAATCACAACGTAGGTCACTTCTGGTCTAGCCAAAAATAATTATTAAACATCAGGTAGGCATCAAATGAAATGTAATTGGTGTCATTCTGAGGATAATATTTAACATTGAAACCATTGTCAATTTCTTAGAATTTTTATCATTTTTTCAATATATTTAGAAATTATCTAGAAACAGTTAGTTTCATTTAAAACACTAATATGAGTAGATTTCACAGAGTAAGGGTCGAGAGAGTGAATTTTATTATTGATATAATTACTTTTTTGTTTTCTAGCTTGATGTATGACAGCCTCCCATCCATTACTTTGTCTGCCAGCTTACTATTTATCATAATTACTGTTCCGTTCCTCCGTTGTCTCTTCTCTCCAGAATAGTATTATTCTCTCTCCATTATTCCATATCGTTTCCTGGATTGCCATGATGTCTATTTTGTAATTTTTCGTTTCTTTTCCCATTTCTTGCATTTTCCCTGTTCTTATATTCCAGGTTCATATAATTATTATATTTCCCTTGTTCTAACTACTGTCTTAAATTTTATTCCTTTTACCTCTTTCCTCTGGTAAATATTCATCTATTTCATGATAAATTTACTCTACTCTACTTTAGACTTGATTAATACTGCCGTTATTATTTTTATTTCCTAGTCTAATCTTATCATTGTTGTAGTTTTCCTTATCTCCTTACTACCAACACTAAAACTACTAAAGTTTCTTTCTTTATTATTTCATTTTCCTCACTTCATCATTTCTTTATTTCTCCTTTTCTTCATTATTGATATTTTTTTCTTCTGTAGCTCGAGTCTTTGGGTTCTGTTCCATATTCATATCTGCCTATCGATATTAACCTTGTTATATCCACAGACCTAAGAACAAAGTGTTCTTAGAACTGTGGTTATATCCAACTTTCACATTTTTGCTCTCCTTTTGTTCTTCGCTTGCCCTTTTAATTATATTTTCTTTTTTTTTTCATTTCATCGATGTTATTATATATTTTTTCGTTGACTGTATTTTTTAGTTTGTACTGGTTTCTCATCACCACCTCTTTATCTTTTTCTTCACTTCGTTCGATAAGGCAAGTTCTTTATCCTAGCTTTCCGGCTGATTTTAATTGTACCCTAGTGTCCATATACCCTTCCATTCAAAATTTTATACATCAACCCTTTTAATTATATTTTCTCTTTTTTTTTCATTTCAACGTTGTTATTATGAAGGATGTCCCGGAACTAATGGGAAAAAAGTTAGGAGCGTATAATCTGAGCCAAAATAATGTTAGTACTTCATATAAACTTTTTCTATTCAGGCCCTCGTTTTCGAGTTATAGGCCTCCAAAGTTTCAATTTTGAATTTGGTTTTTATTTTTATTTCTTGTACTAGTTATTTGATCTTTATAAAATTTACGGCAAAGCTATAATATACGTGTTTGTTTATTTTGGCAAGGTAAACAGATTTACAGTAGTGCCTTGAAGCCAGGAACGGAATACTCGCAATGGTTAGTGATCCAAAAATTTTGAAGGGACGGCACACCCTGTATGAAATTATCGAAATTCACTTCCCTACACATTAAGCTAGCGAAAAGGTACTCCTGTTGGAATTCGATAAAATAAGCCGTTTGGCTAATATTTACAGTTTTATGAATGCACTACGTACCAATTAACGCATTCACCATTTTTATAAGTACACAACGACTAAAACTAACTTATTAATACGATGTCCAAGATTTACCTACAGTACTACAAAAAAATAATTTAATGATAGCAGAAGATAAAAAACATTAACGACTTATTAATTGGAAAGTTGGTAAAAACTTATTAAAAGTATTTTTACCGTTTATCAAGTAACCATAGGATTAGTTGTCAAATACTGTGTAGAATAGTTCGTAGTCAGTACTTGCCAATAATTCATAAGTCCTTAATTTAACAGTTACAATGGCAAAATTCACTTTTATTGAGGACGCTGATATGCATTCAATGTATGGACTGGTTTCTCGAAACTGTTTAGAGGCCAGAAGGCTTTATGCAGAACGTTTTGCAAACAGAGCATTGCCAGACAGACGAATGTTTGAGCGTATTGATCCCAGGTTACGAGCAACAGGTATGAATAAGTAAATGTAATTTTCCATGTATACAAAACAAAGTCTTACGTTTTATGAAATTTTTTGCCAAAAAAAGTTGTAGAAGGTCCAGTACGAAGCGTGTGTACTGTGGCAGTTGAACAAGACTTGTTAAATTCAGTTGATAATGAACCATCAACAAGTTTACGAAAATAATCAAGAGAACATAACGTCTCCAAACCAGTTGTTCATCGCGTCCTAAAAGAACAGCTGTTATATCCTTTTCACATGAAAAAAGTACACAGTATGACAGTGGCTGATTATCCTTCACGACTTGAGTATAGCCAGTGGTTTCTGCGACAACAACAAGCAGACAATACATTTATTAGTAACGTTCTCTTTACGAACGAATCCGGTTTCACCAGAGATGGAGTCATAAATTCTCATAATATGCATTTATGGGATGATGTGAATCCACATGGCATTATCCAAACTAAGAGCCAGCATAGATTCATGGTTAATGTTTGGGCAGGAATAGTGGGCAATCATTTGATAGGGCCATACTTTATTGACGGTACTTTGACCGGTCAGAGATATTTGGAGTATTTGCAAAATGATTTATGGAATCTGTTTGATGATGTGCTACTACAAACTCGTAGGAATTTATGGTTCATGCATGATGGGGCCCCTCCTCATTTTAGTTTAGATGTATGACAGCATTTACACACAAGGTTTCCTAATAGATGGATTGGTCGTGGAGGCCCCTTCCAATGGCTACCGCGGTCAGGAGACGTTAATCCTATGGATTTCTTTCTCTAGAGTTATGTCAAAAGTAAGGTATACGCAACACCTGTGCAAACAAGGCAAGATTTAATAGACAGAATTGTGTTACACTGCAATGTTATTAGAAATAATGTGGAATTGCTTTTTCAAGTGCAAAGTAACAACCTTCGTAGACTTAGAATGTGCGTGGAAGTGGGAGGAGCTCATATTGAACATTTATTAGAATAACGTTAGTTTTTGTTGTTGTTTAGAAATTAGTTTTAGTTCAATGTTTTATAACTTTTGTTTTTTGAGGTTTTCTTAATGGTTTAATAATGTTGTGTTCGTAATTTTGATTAAAAGCAACTAATTACGTTGTTTGCGTACCTATTTAATTCCCATTAAATAAGTTCTCAATGTTTTTATTTTGTACTTGTTTCTCATCACCACCTCTTTATGTTTTTCTTCATTTCGTTCGATAAGGCAAGTTCTTCATCCTAGCTTTCGGGCTGATTTTAATTGTACCCTAGTGTCCATATACCCTTCCATTTAAAATTTTATACATCAACCCTTTTAATTATATTTTCTCTTTTTTTTTCATTTCAACGTTGTTATTATATATTTTTTCATCGACTGTATTTTTTAGTTTGTACTTGTTTCTCATCACCACCTCTTTATCTTTTTCTTCACTTTGTTCGATAAGGCAAGTTCTTTATCCTAGCTTCCCGGCTGGTTTTAATTGTACTCTAGTGTCCATATACTCTTCCATTTAAAATTTTATACGGTTTGTTAGTACCCCTAGGGGGTTTAAGGCGCAGGTGGATAATTTTATTCAGGAACTGTAGTTTCATATGAAAAAAATTATCTGTTTCAGGATTTTTAATTTTCATTCATAATTAGGGGAAGTGTCCCTGAAATGGGATCCTTAAGGTTTGAGTAGCCATGAATAATCGAGAAATCAAGAAAATCTCGCCAAAAATTTACAACCATGTTCTCTAAAGTGTTTTTTCATTATATGTCCAAACAATTTTCACAACAACATATAAATATCAAAAATATAATGCTTTTTTTAAAAAAAGTGCAACTGTCCCGTTTTAGGGAGTATTATGTTTAAAATGGGATACCCTATATTTTTAAAATGGGATAGTTATTCATATGTTAATTTACTTGTCAAACTTATTCCAAAATGATAACAAGGTTTCACTTAAAAATGTTTTATTGGACATAAAAATATTAAAATAAACAAACAAAAATAGAAATTAGGAAGAAATGCTGTAATCGCAGAGAAAGTGTTCCTCGTCTTCCTCTGCTCCGGAACAAGCATCATGCACCCATCGGTTACAACCCACACATTTGATCCAGCCTTCTCCTTTTTTACTCTCACTAAAATTGTTTCTACAATAAAAGCATTCAGGGTCACTGCCGTCTTCAGATGTGCTAAAATCCACGTCCTTTTCAATCTTGGCATCAGCTTTCTTTTTGTTTTTAGTTTTTCCAATTTTTCTCTTTATATTAGGACGTTTATTGATTTCTTTCGATCGCTTTTGTTCCATTGAATTTCTTAATTCTGTTTTGTAAGGAGTGCTGGTTAAAACAACAGTTTTACCAGTTTTTTTGTTTTTGGAGGTCTGTTGTGTTTTCTTAGTCACCTTGGGATAAGGTAGAATTGTTTCCGGTGAGAAGTACAGTGTCTCGCTCAAAACTTCTTTTTGGGCTTTTGACGTTGAAGGTTGAGGAGTGTAGGGGGTCTTCTCTTTTGATATTCCCGACGGTCTTGTTGGTGTTTCAGGTAGCACTTCTTATTGAACCTCATCTACGTTATCATTTACATCGAGATGTGAACCAGTCTCCGCAACTTCTCTAATGTTATTGTGAACGGTAACCTCTTCGGGAACATCAGTAGGTTGTGCAGCAGAAAACATATCTTCGGTGAATACATTACGATCAACTGGGTGTATACCTGTCTTCCTAAAACCATTTATTGCTGTTGTAGGAGTGCTGGCTCGCAAATAAGCCTTACCAAATAATTCTGCAATTTGATATATAGTGACTACTCTTCCAGGATGATTACGTAGAAAACATTCAACTTCTTGATTGTAGAAAGTTGAAAGGGGAGCCATGAATGAAACATCAAGGGGTTGCATTTTGTGGCTACAATGCGGAGTAACAGAATACTTTCTGTCTTTTTCTATAACGTTCAAATTTTGTGTGTGTGTTTTATGTCCATCTAAAATCAACAATGTAGGGGCGTTTTGGGATGCACCAGAGAACTTCAAAAAATGGTCAAACCATTGCTCAAATAAATCGAGTTGCATATAACCTGTGGGCTGGCAGGCACAAATTGTTTCTGGAGGCGCATCATTTAGAAACTCTGCTCTCATGCGAACACGTGGAAATATAATCATAGGAGGGATATAGCTGCCAGCAGCATTTATACAAATAACTGCGGTACACAAAGTGCCACGTTCAGCAGAAGTAAGTGACCCTACTTGCTTACGTCCTTTCAATGCAATCACCCTCGAGGGACGTCCCTGTACAGTGGTGATCCCTGTCTCATCAACATTGTAGATTTTTGATGGAGAATAATTATGTTTTTGTTGAAGTGGTTCAAGTAGGTCAAAAAATTTGGAAACGTTTATTCGGTTGAAACTTCTGGCACGTGCAGCTGAGGTTGCTTCTGGAATTCGAAGTGATAGTCTATTTCTTTTAAGGAAATTTTGCAACCAGTGCCAACCAGCTTTCTTCTTAATGGTACTGAAGTGGTGCGATATGTTATTCTGTTAAGCAAACTGATAAGCTAATCGTCGCACGGAATCAGTGGTCAAACCAAACATCAATGTCTCCATGTTGGTAATAAACCGAACAAGGTCCATTTCTTGCGCCTCGTTAAACGTAACAAGTCTGCTACCTAAACCTTTGAGAGAATCTTTGCTTATTTTGTTTTTTCCTTTAACACGACGTTCTAAAGTACTCTTTGGTACGTGGCAAAGTTTTGCCGCTTTCAGATAACCACATTCTCGATTTAATACCATGTCTATTGCTTTTTTCATGTTCTCCTCAGACCACCCCGGTCGGTTGGTTTTTCTTGAGTATGCACCCGCCATATTGTGTATCTATTGATACTGCAACAAAGAAAAAGCAGGTAAAAAATGTTATCAAAATAGTTTAGGTAAAATGGGATATCTCATTTTAAACAAATGCCACATATCCCGTTTTATCTATACCTCAACAATTGACTTCCATGAATTTTACAAACCTAACCATAAAATATATTGATGAACTTTCATGACTATATCAACGTTTAACATCTTATCTGATTCTTTAAAAATTATCAACACATACTCTTCACAAATATAGAAGCAATCCTTACTATTATGAGTTAATAATATTACATTAAAATATTGAAAAACATAAAAACTTACGTGTGTCAACAATCACATTCACTATGAAACTGAAAGTCCGTTAGCAAGTTTAAAATCAGTACAGCTTGCGCTTGGGCAATATTTCGCTAGATGGCAACACTCGTTTCACAAAAAAATCATGGTATCCCGTTTTAGATTCCTGTCCCATTTTAAGGACACTTCCCCTACGTTGACAATGAATTTATCTTATACTTTATGACTTTCCTGTATAATACAGAAATAATTTATAAAAAATCACGAACTATCATCCTTATCTCGACATCTTTCCATTCCAATAATTTCATATTCACTGTTCACAACGAGAGTAATAATTTAATAATATAGAAACAATTTGTCACTCGAATCGTGACGATTCGTATTAAAACCTGAATCAAACGACAAATTTGAACTGCGACTAATTCTTTACTCGTGTTATAACAGCAAAATTATCATGTAACAACCTAAAACGTTATTGTTTGCAACTGGCGTGACTTTATGAAGGGTGCTTAACTCGGTGATGTATTCGTATTTGTCACGCCACCACCTCATCAACAAAACAAATCGTTTATTGAATTAATATCCTTGAGCAGTTCACTTATCTTGTCGTCTACATTGATTTTTCCACGATTCCGAATTTCAAATATGGTGGTAAATACATAAACTTTTATACTGTTTTTTTAAATCGCCTTAGTAATTTTATTTTTATCATAATTCTGTTAATTTTAGAGATAACGATATAAACTCAGCGAAATTTGACGGTCTTTTGAAGAACTTTGAAGACTGACTAATATACTTTTTTTTAAATTAACTGTCTCGACCCCTACTTCGTGGAATCTACTCATATTAGTGTTTTAAATGAAACTCACGGTTTCTAGTTAATACCACAATATAATAAAAATTGTTGAAAATTCTAAAAAATTGACAATTGTTTCGATAAATCAATATCATGTCAATTTTTTAGAATTTTCAACAATTTTTATTATATTATGGTATTAACTAGAAACCGTGAGTTCCATTTAAAACACTAATACTTTTTTTTGTTAATCTATGTTAAGCGTGTTATATTTAACTACCGTCAAGTTGGGTGACTTGAGACAGTTTCAAAATTCAAAGGACTGTAAAATTGTATTCCAGCAAATTAAAATTATGAAACAAGGACACATTTTTGAATCTACATACATTCTTCAAAATTGAATAATAAAAATGAGCTAAAATTTATCAGAAAATATTGGTTTTTTGTTTTTCTGGGTGTCTCAAGTCACCTTCACAGGGGCGGTGACTTGAGACAGTAATTTGTTTTCATTATAAACTCAAGACGGACCGTCAATTTGCGGACTTGAGACATTAATAGTCTTTTTAAAAACGTAATAGAACATATTGTTTCATAAACACAACTCTTATTTGGAAAAATATATTTATTTTAAACATTTTACATTTTTAATACAAAACTAAAGTTTTAATTCATAAAAAAATAAGTAGGAACTTCAAAAACTTTGGTAGAAACTAATCTAAATAAAACGTAACTCTTAAAAAACAAATAAAAAACTCATTTTAACGGAAAAAAATGTGCCAATTGTGCCAGATTTTTAAAGTTCAATAGAAAAAGTGAATCTTCCTCGTCGAACAAACACAGGAACCAGCTTTGACAGAATTTGATTTTTATTAATATCAGTGACGTCCTCAATATCTGGAAATACGTAAATATTTTTTCCTTGTGGTGATTTGCGCATAAATTTACACAAAACTAAATCCGGCTTTAGTTCAAAAATTTGTCCAATGAATTTCTTCAAAATAACTGGCTTATGGGGAGCCTCATATGAAAATTGCACCAAAATAAAGTCGTCAACTTTTAAATCCGAAGGATCAACCATATCCACGTCTTCTTCAAAATATTCAGGGCTATCATATGACGATCGCGTGGAAAAGGAATCATTACTGTCACTGGAGGAATCTACACTTTTTTATTTTTTCGAGAAATAATAGGTTTTTCTTTTGATGTTGACGGTGTCGGGTTATTAAATTGAGTAAAATCAGGTAGCTCTTCTTCAATTTCTTCCTGGTTTCCATTGACTCCATTTTCATTTACCGTCTGTTCTACTTCTTCTAGAGTAGTATTTTCAACACTCTCTAGAGTAGTATTTTCAACACTCTCTAGAGTAGTATTTTCAACACTCTCTAGAGTAGTATTTTCAACACGCTTTCCAGGCTCGATTAGAATTTTTTTTCTTTTCCTCGTATCGGTTGACTGTTTCCTTCGTATATAGATTGCTTAAAAAGACTTGAAAAGCATTATCTGTTGACACTGCAAAATTGTTTTCATCATTTGGCTGTTCTAAGCTCGGTGGTAATTTATCTAGTACTTTGTTTCTGTTGATTGGATAAATTCCACGTCCACGGAATCCAGCTGAGATTTGCTGATGTCTCTCCATGCGCTTTTGAGTGGTCTGAAATATGCTACGTCTAAGGGCTGGAAGATGTGGGTACTGTTTGGAGGTAGCAGGATAAATCGAATATTATATTCTCTGCATGAGTCAATTACGGATTGTGAAATATGGCTGGCAAGATTGTCGCCTATTAGAGCTTTTGGCGACTCAATGGGGAGTTTTTTAAAATACGGTAACGCCGTAGATTTAAACCAATCCTCGTAAATCGCTTCATTAAGCCAGGAGCTCTTTGACCTATTGTATCTAGCACCAGCAGGGTCATTTTCTCTCCACGTTTTATACAAATTTTCGGCCTTATAAACTATTTAAGGTGGCAAAAGTTCACCCGATGCGGATCCTGCAAACATGATGGAATGGCTGCTTCTAGAGTTGCCCATTATACGATGTGCGTGTTTTGCACCTCTTCTGACAAGTACCTTGGTTTTTCCAGGATCGTCAGTTATATTTGTCTCATCATAATTGACCATTGAATTTGGTTCAACCCCTTGCAAACTTACTTCCAGCTCGTCAAAATATTTATTTATTACCTCCCTGTTAACACTTGCCCGTGCCCGTTTTATATTTTCACACCAGCGTTGTGAGAGTATATCCTTATGCCTTTCAATGAACTTTCTCATAAATTCTCTTCCTGGCAAATTCTTTTTAAATTTTTGATACCTGTCTACCAGAACTATTTAAAAACGACTCAATCAAGTACCTTACATCAATAGATGTTAGTGGAAACCCCCAGACACTGGCTAACTGAATGTTATCCACCATCTTCTTTTCTTCCTCTGACGTGAAAACCGTTTGTCCACCTGCCTTTTTCATATGACGTCATTTTGCTCTTAGATCTATCGTATCCTTTGAAATACCATATTTGCTTTGAAGTTTTCTCAATGAAACATCTCTACTTCTTTCAGCTACTGCAAGTTCTAAATCTTTTTCGTCATATCTTCTATAGTTGGCGCCTACTTTTTTTTGTATCGATCCATTCTTGTAAATGCCCGCAAAATGAACACGTATTATTTAAGTAAGGTGACTTGAGACATGTCTCAAATTACCCCTGGGGTGACTTGATACACGTCTCATCTCGCCCCTATAAATCACATTTTTTATTTTTTTATATAAATCAAAAAAACTGTTTATATTAACAAAAATGTATATAGCAATAAATACTTTCCATATACACTAACATCAATGTAAAATATGACCATTCCCATAAATTTGTCAGTTTGGAATACATACATAAAGTTTTTTAACATACCTATAAATCCCTCAAACCCTAATCTTACAATAAAATACTAAAACCGCACTTACCTTCTTAATTAACCAGCAAAAACTATGAAAACAACTTGCATAGACTTGTCGTGAATGAATACCGCTTGGAAACTGAATTCCAGTACAATCGGAGGCGTTGCCAGCCCTTCTCAGAAATACCTAAAGTTTTGTCTCAAGTCACCAGGCAGTCACAAGTCACCCAACTTGACGGTACCGGCAGAGAATAAGTTGCCTTTAAGTACCCTATCTCAGCAACTACTATGCGTACGTGAACGAACAAAATCTCAAATTATGTGTCTATTATCACGCTTCAATTTTTGTAGAAGAAATTTTTTCACACGACGGTTAGTTTTTGAGATATTCAAGAAAACTGCTGAAAAACGTGATTTCTTAAGAAAATAGTTAGCATTTTTAATCGCGAATAACTCTGAAAATATTGACTTTCAGGGAAAAGGTGAAAATTTTTTGCTTAGTATTCAACCCTCTATCGATTTCTACAATTTTTACGATTACTTGTTCCACCCCTCTAGAAGGGCGGCACCAAGTTATTTCTGTTTCTTAACCTTTTATCTACTTTCTGTTCAATTTTCACACCAATAGGTTTTTATAAACGGATTTCGGAGCCAAAATGCCCCAGTAACTGGACTAATAGGCTTGAGCGATAAAAGTAATAACCAAAAAATACGCACCTTGTATTATTAACACACTACGAGCTGCGATGCATGATATAGACAATGCTTTATCAAAATTTGGACGAACTAAATATAAATCAGACTGGACTACATATTAAATGTTGAGAAATGCTACAAATATAGCTATCAAAAAGAAAAAAAAACTTTCCTCTACTCAAAATTTAGTACTACCTCTAGTAAAGCTGTATGGAATACTGCAAGGTCGTTCTCATTATTATCTATAAACAAAGTATCGGTACTTCCTGATGAGCTCACTGACGGTGAAATATTAAATAATCATTTTATAACATCAATTCTCACTATTTCACTAAATGAGGAGCTGAAAATTCGTTTAATTTAAAACCATTTATTAATTAGACATTTCAAATTTTATTACCAAATTCAAAAGTAATACTATGGGCTTAGATTGTACTAATATATTGGGTTTTGAATTATTTATTCCTTATATACTTCATTTATTACCCATTTAATTAATTTTTGTTTGAAAAATTCGGTATACCCCGGTGCATGGAAAAATCAAAAGTTATTTCTTTGATGATGGTTGCTACTGCTGCAACAATTCGCGCGGTAAGTATCCTTCCAACTATGTCTAAAATCCTGGAAAAGGTGATAGAAACGTAGCTTTTAAGTTTGACTTCTAAACATTATATTATTCCCGAAACTCAATCTGGTTTTAAAAAACATTACAGCTGCGCTTTTAAAAGTTACATATATATTTGTATTATATAAATTTTATTGTATAATATAACACTACCAAAACTGCGGATGTCAGTAAAACTTTGCGCCATGTACACGTCTCAAGTTACTCAAAAAAGAATAAAATTTTCATTTAATAAACAATTAAAGTACCTAATCAAATTTGAATCACAAAAATTTTTTAAATCACGTACCATGTCGTATAATAAATTCATCCACCTTTTTCTATTTTCAATTGTAGTTACAAAGAAACAATCTTCCAAATAATTTTCAATTTATTCAGATAAACTTTTTATTTTATTTATTTTTGCAGAACATTGGGCCAAGTCTTATACATTTTTTTTCTTGACAAATGATTTTTTAGATCAGCTTAAAATTAGTTAGAAAATAATTATGTATATATAAAAATTTTATCAGAATGAATTTCAGTCGATAAATTGAAAATTGTTTGGAATTTAAATTTGATTGGGTACTTTAATTGCTTATAAAATGGAAATTTTATTATTTCTAGGGTAACTTGAGACGTGTACATGGCGCAAAGTTTTACTGACATCCGTAGATGGCATTTTTGGTAGTATTTCCATTATTTTTGTAGTTTAATCTTTTAATTCGTCCTATTGTTGATTTAGTAATTCATGAGACCATGTATGTGATTTGTATATAATGATATAACAAACGATTTATTTAATTGAAAATATGCAACATGCGAAATTTGGTAGTGGAAGTTCAATAAATAAATAAATTATTCCTGGCAACTTATGTAAAAAGGGAACATAGACTTTCAGATGACATTTGAGATAAATAATATGATTTTAATTGTAATCAAGTAGGATATTTTGGTTGTCAAGACGATATAAAAATTTGAAGGGAAGAGAACATTATTGATTTTGGAAGAAGAAAGAGGGTTGTCAGTTGGAAGGTTTAAAAAAGTAAAGTCGTAAGAAAAGTTGCTTAAAATCGAGAATTTAATACGAGTTTTGAAAAGAAATATAAGAAGTAGATTCAAATTGAGAATTATAAACAAATTCTAAAGAGAAATATGTAGAATAGATAGAAGTCGAGAATTGAAAAGAGTTCTTGAAGTTTAATTGAGATATATTATAAAGTAGATTGAAATCGGAAACTGAGAAAATCATCTGGAATTTCTACAAGTACCTACCCAACAAGGATTGTAACAAAAATATTCGGTCAAGATCATAAATAAAATTTGTGAGTGATACAAAAATTGAGCTGGTTTATGAAGAAGGTGTTTATGAAGATATAGGATAAATTTGGAGTTAAGATTGGTTTTGAGTAAATGAAAATATAGAAAATTAAAGGTATTGTTTAAAACAATTTTTTAGAGATCTCTAAATTCTAAATTTTATTTGGCCAATTACATTCAAAATTTGTCAAGCGTATTTATAAGGTATTTTTCTACTTCCGCTACTAAAACCGCACTTTGAACACTGGTTTTATATGCACAAAACGACTCTTTAAACACTAGTGTTTAAAATCACATCTCGTTTATCCTTTGTTTTATAAACGTCAAATCAAGTGTATCTTTTGTATGTTAAATTTCATGCTCCTTGATAATTTTGTTATTCTGCGTCATTTGATTTATCAGTCAGCTGTTTGAATAAATAATACTCAGATTTTCAAACATCCTCAATTTTGATTTCAACAAAAATTGACAAACAACTAGCCCAGCCGACATATTTTTGCCTATCATCATCTTCACAGCTCGTGGTTTAAACATATTTCCCCCCCGCCCTGCATGCTAGGGGCAGTGGTTTTCAGGATGTGGGGGAGAATGACATGAAATTAATTTACCTATTCATGTCCTGGGTTGTATGATTCCCTCATCAGACGGTCATAGCAATTAATAGTGAGAGGATTAACCAAATATGTTCTGTACTGATGTTTTTTTACCATGCAACACAGTTGTTTTTAATCACTTTCTCTTTCGTTGTACACTAATTTTGAGTTAGGAGTCATTAACTAACTTTTTCGTTTCACAGGGCCGTCTTCGTTTTGTTTTTCGAAAAAGAATAACATTTATTTACAAAATTCATTCCATTCCTTTTGGTCCTATAAACGACAACACATTTCACATTTTATTGTTTTTAAAAAGATCAAGAAGTGAGTGGTTTCTGTGCAATGGTATCCTTTGGGAAAAATTATTTAAGCATTAACCTCGATTACTTGTAAGTAATAATTTTAAATTAATATTTTTGCCTATTCAACTTGTTGTATACATTTTTGTAGTTGACTAATGAAGTAATAAAATATATTTCGAAAGCTTTCAACATAAAGTAGAAAGAGTTTACTTATTCCTGAGAAGGCTTATTCTCGATAACTTTATAACTTATATATATATATATATATATATATATATATATATATATATATATATATATATATAAATATTGAAATAATAGTATCTTTTATTTATTTAATTGTTTATATTTTTTTATATTATTTATTATAATTTTAGTTGTTGAGCGCCAGATGAAATTAATGAAATAATAAATGAATGTCTGTTTAGTTTAAAAAATAAAAGGCCAGCTAACTTCAGTCCTCAAGATGAAACTCTTAATCATTTGTAGGGAATTATCGTGAGTAAGGATACGTTTATATTTAAATTTAAACTTCAAAATATTTAAGATGTTATATAATTTATAATGAAAAGAAATATTTACACTAACTGTTACTTATTATTTTCCAATAATTTTTAAATAGATCTAAATAGCATTCAATACGACTCTGTACTACTAATAAATACCTTGGCCAATGGTTTTAACTATCTTACTGAATAATATTTAAAGGTTATGAGAAATAATATTGAAATTATCGAAAAGTTCCTTCTTTTTTTTATATTAGTTATAAATCTATTCAGTAAAATTCGTTATAATATTCTTATCTAAAATTTGTTGAGTAACTTTTTATCTGGTCGTTGAATTTTATGTGAAATATATCAAAAAATTACCATTTGAATTGACACAAGTCCGATCAGATAAAAAGTTTTGACAGTTCCTTTGTGAAAAATAGAAATGATATGAATTTAGTTTTTATAAATTTACCTTACAGTTTGTAATCATGCACTGGATTTTTCTTCGATGTTTCTTAATTCAATTAGGTGTAGTAATGAACTGAACCAAAATTCAGTTCTATGTCTTTGCTGGATACCGAAGACTGCTTCTCCGTAGTTCCAGTAAGTAATGCTTTATTATATTTGCTTGTGTTGTGATCAAATACCTTTTCTCCTCTTTATTTAATCTACAATATTCTCCACTAGTGTTATTGTACTTTGAAGTAATACTTGATTGACTTTACTTATATTTGAGAATAATTTCTTCTACAGCTTTTCTTATATTTCAACATGTATCTTCTTTCTTTAGTTTTCTTATTATAATCTTATTTGATTCTTCTGAATGTCTCTATTTTAATAATCTCTTTAGAAATCTCTCTTAATTTTCTTCCCTTCTTTTCAATCAAAATTCAATCAACAAACTCCGTCGATTCCCGCTTAGCAACCATCAACATTTTTTATCTTCATCCTAGATGAAACTTTTAATTTTTTTCTTTTGATTAAATGACCTAGCACACTTCACTTGCACACTTCGAAGTTTCTTATCTAATAGTTTTACAATAGAATCAAATTAAAATCGTTATAACAAATTATTGGATTAATAATAAGTATAGAATTAGATTAATTTTAGAATTAACATTTTAGTTCAATATATATATATATATATATATATATATATATATATATATATATATATATATACAAAATATGTTCATCCAGAACTGGGTGTAGCAGTCAACAGTGGGGCTGGTGAGAAATCAAACAATTTTATTATTCATCAAGCTTTCAACCCTTGTTTGGGGTCTTCCTCAGGATGACTACAAATATTATATATTTAAAACAATACATTACAAAACATAGTCGTACTTCCTGAAATGGATTGTCAGATCGACTATACCATAAAAGTTGGGAACAATAAAAACTCCATAAACAATATATACATTTAAAAAACATTTAAAAGTAACATAAAAACCGTTACAAATAATAACATTGTACTGATTTAGAAATTATTATCGGATTAAACACACAATGACTATTACATTTCAAGATGTTAGAAATTAACTGATAAAACTCCAAATGAAAACAAATGGTTAAAGTGACAATTACCATGGAACACTACATTAACGAAGATGTTCTACATTGTTAGTGTGCTGTATTAGGGGAAATATTTTAGGAATTTTGTTCTTATTATTCTCATACTCCAAAATGTAATTATAGATAAGACTCAGATTTCGAGTATCTGATCTAGTGTTGAGGGGTCTTTCAACTTTATTAATAAACACCATCTCCAAGAAAACCCTTTAATAGTAGTTATTTTCTCCAATTAAAACTTCAACTCCTTCGAAATCCATATCATGTGTAATTGGAGAAAATAACTACTATGAAAGGGTTTTCTTGGAGATGGTCTTTATTAATAAAATTGAAAGACCCCTCAACACTAGATCAGATACTCAAAATCTGAGTCTCATCTATAATTACATTTTGGAGTATGAGAATAATAGGAACAAAATTCCTAAAATATTTCCCCTAACACAGCACACTAACAATGCATAACATCTTCGTTAATGTAGTGTTCGCTGGTTTGCGTTTTAGTTAAAGGCCATTTAGTGTTGTTCCGTGCTCACCGTGTTGTTCCATGCTAATTGTCACTTTTACCATTTGTTATCATTTGTTTTCATTTGGAGTTTTATCAGTTAATTTCTAACATCTTGAAATGTAATAGTCATTGTGTGTTTAATCCGATAATAATTTCTAAATCAGTACAATGTTATTATCTGTAACGGTTTTTATGTTACTTTTAAATGTTTATATTGTTTATGGAGTTTTTATTGTTTCCAACTTTTATGGTATAGTCGATCTGACAATCCATTTTAGTAAGTACGACTATGTTTTGTAACGTATTGTTTTTAAATATATAATATTTGTAGTCATCCTGAGGAAGACCCCAAACAAGGGTTGAAAGCTTGATGAATAATAAAATTGTTTGATTTCTCACCAGCCCCACTGTTGACTGCTACACCCAGTTCTGGATGAACATATTTTGTTAATATTCTTCAGTCAAGCGTACAAATACTTTTATATTTATATATATATATATATAAATATATATATATATATATATATATATATATATATATATATATGAATAGAAAAAAGAAGAAGGTCGATACTGGTGTTTGTTCAATTTAAAAAATTGGTTATCATAGGGAGGAGGGACAAAAGTCACAACGAGTATATATGAGTAAAAAAACGGTTCCCTTCATATGATTTTTAACATAAAAGTGGTGTAATCAAATTTATAAAGAGTGGATAGTTTTCATCAAAATCCTTTGTATATTTATTGTATTTATTAATAAAATCTAGAAATAATATTAATATATTAATACATTTTTATAATATTAAATATCAATATTACCTCGTTGTTTAACATTTGTCCAATCTCCTTACTGGCGTTCAAACGTTACCTAATACTCGCTCTATGAAGTGCATAAACTTTTTTAGTGTCAGACCTATACTATACTGACATATTTTCATCAACTATAATAAAACGTATTCGCATAGAGTCAGCACCATGTCGATCTATTTTGTTAATGTTAGCGGAAATTATTTCAAAATCTAGTCTGCACTATTGAATTTCATCCGTAGAAAGCTTGTTCGAACTAAATTATCCAGAGTTTCCACACTAAATAAATAAAATTTGTATAATCTGAATTTTCTTAGGTGAATTACCATCTTTTTGCTTTTGGCTTGAAATTTCGAGCAAAGATGTAGTTCCCAGTGGTAAATGCATACTTAGCTCGAGGCGATAAATTGCAAGATAGCGAGAAAAAGAGTATGAAAACACTTTACTCAAAGTGTAGCGATAAAGGTATTTTCACGACACCAGACATTCCGTTCAGCTATAATGAGAAATTCGTATCTCCTAATACTTGGAGTAATTTACGAGTTTATAAAAAAAATACTTGAGATTATCAATGCTCAGAAGAGTATATTTATACAGAGAGATTCATCTAGATTGGATGACCTGAAAAATTTAGTTATGAAATGTTTACAAAATTCTGTTAAGACCTCAGCCCAAGAAAATTTGTTATATCCTTGATTAAAAATAATGATATTTTAAATATCTTATCGACATTCGGAAAAGTTAGGTTGAGTTATAGGTCTCCACCTGTCACATCTAGCTGTAAACGAAGAACGTATTGAAAAAGAAATCTTCAAGTTTGAAACAGTGGTTTTAATACTTCATTTGAAAAGTCTTTTCATAATCTCTTTGAAACTGCTATGATTTTAAGTTTTATAACCGAAATTAACAAGAAAAAAGATAAGTATGTACAGTGTTCGAATTTGATTTAATTGCCAAATTCTCCCGTGATTTTCTTTTCAACTTCCCCTGTATAATACAATTCGAATATTCTGCTCAAAACATATAACTAAATATATCCTTCTTCTCAACATTTAATATCTCTTTACATCAACAAAAAAGTCATTTTAACTTTACTACCACATAAGAAATACAGATAAATATCGTTTTCTGAAATTCCAATGAATATTTCAAAGTACCCGACATCTTATCGCTTCATAAAAACTCTCTTCCAAACTCTGTTATCTGTATCTACGAAACATTTCAGGCCCCGAAAAAAATCACCCTAACTGCCAACCTTCACTTGCTGTATCTGACCGTTACGTTTCAAATTCTTTTATCCCATTGGCCAGATCCTAATATTTTGCTCCTACCTCGCAACCACGTTAACCTATGTATAAATACGAATACAACCTCAATTTTAATCACTTCCCAGCCGGCATTCATACACTTCTAATTCATCCTTCGTTCTCTCTTTCATCATTTAACCGTGGTACATAAAGGTACTCAAGTTATAAGAGCACCCGGCGTTTTTTATCCCGGAAACAAACATGTGTACTCAATCTTTATTCATCCAGTAAACCATCATATTATGTGCAAAATAATCTCAGTTAACGCGTATGTACAAGTGAGTTCTTAATTGTCTACGCAAAAATAAATAAAATTATAAATTCATGCAATATATAAAAACGAAAGTGACATACGTGTTTCATTTCATCATACAGTTCATCATTACATCATATATCAGTGAAAACAATCGTTTTGGTCCTTCGAGTACATCTGATAACTACAAAGAACTTTCATTCCATCTAATAGCCCACGTAAAAAGGGTTAATTAGAACATGGCTCTTCGAGCCGGATTAAATCAGTGAATAGAAGATAGTCCAGATTTCAACAGAGACTGAACCTCGAGGTCAGTGTCAACAGAAAACAACTAAGGTATTTATTACTAAAGCAAGAACTCTTTATTTGATTATTGAACTTTTGAAATTTACATGAGACTTTGTGATTTAAATAATTACACCTGGATTTGATTGATTATAATAACACCATTTGACAAAGTGATTTGATATTTCTTGTATAATATATAACATACATTGATGACAGGATCATTAATAATTAAACAGTTACACTAATTGACAAAGTGATTTGATATTTTTTATGTAACATACATTCATTGTACAGTGTCGATTAAATAATTACATATCAATATTGTTATGGAACTATGACAACACTAGTCGGTATTGTTGTGTGAGAAAACCAGGTACAATTACAGTGTCATTTAAATTGCAACGAGCCGTAGAAAACTTGAACAAGGCACGGCTGGCAGCAAAGATATAAAAAAATATATTACGCTGATACAAAATAAACATTGTTCAAACATAGCCATTGATTTACATTTCATGTTAACCATATAATTAAAGTATGCTTTCAAATCCCGAATAGACAACTTAGAGAAATATTACTCTAAATACTCTGGGATTCAAGACCAAATTGAAACCATAGCCGTAGATACTGAATTAGAATTTGACGATAGAAGTCAGATTGATGAAAAATATCACTCATTACACTGCAAAGTACAAAATGCTTTCGAAAAATTAAACTCTAAATTCAATCAAACTAATCAATTAACTGTACATTCTCAGAGTGGAACTCATATTAGATTACCTTCCATAGAAATACCGATTTTCTTAGGAGATAGCACTAAATACACTGCCTTTATAGGTCTTTTTATTGCACTATTAGTAAACAACACCCGGCTTACATCCGAAACTGAAAAATTCTATTATTTGAAATCATACTTGAAAGGTGACCCGCTCAATTTAATTTCTCAATTACCGGCAAATGAAACCAATTTTGATGTAGCGTTGGATTTACTGAATTCTAAATATAATAATACACGGCAGATTGTTACTGCGCATTTTAACCGTTTGACAGCCTGTAATAACATATCAAATTGTACTGCTCAACATGAACATTCACGTCCGAAGCTAGATCTATCGTAAAGTCATTGTTAAATCTAAATATCAATAAGGAAGAGGTATTTGATGCACTAATCGTTCACATATTAAAAACAAAATTAGATTATAATACAAAAAGATCTCTTGAAGAAAAAGAGAGAGAAATTTAATTGCTAGTGATACTTTTTTTGACTTTTTGGAAAAAAAATGTACGGTCTTGGAAAAATTGTTAACCCAAGATCCCAAACCCGATACATCCCATCATCGTAACCAGTCTTCTAATGTAACCACACCAACCAACAGAGTAGCATTATTTGCAAACCAACATTCGTATCCCGAACAAAACCCACATCATAACAATGGTCAACGCAATTAACCTTCGTCTAGCACATCCCCTAATCCCAATTATCCATCTTGCTAATTTTGCAAGGAAACAGGCCATAAAATTCATGGATGTTCCCAATTCGGACGGCTTCCTATCCCTGATCGAAATAAATACATTAAAGCAAACAAATTGTGCTTCAGGTGTTTAGGTTCTAAACACACAATATCCAATTGCATTTCGGTACAATCTTGTTCCATATGTCAAAAAGGACATCACACTTTGCTTCACTTCCATCACACCCACAAACAAAACACATCATTGAGACCTTTGGACATAAACCCTAATCATTCACAACCAATGCAACAATCTCAGAATATTATCGTCAAGAAACATAGTGTTCTGGACAACTCATTCACAATGCCTAACGAATAACCCCTCTCTTACTCATTACATACATTCTTCCGGTGTGACCAAACCACTTTCAATACAAACTTACCCTCAAAAGAAAAACTTGCCGTAACACACGTTCTTAAATCACAAAACACTTATAAAATCAGAACTTACTCTCACATTTAAACGTTCTTGCTCATAGTCATTCTCAAACCATCACTTACACTCGAATGAACGATTCACTTTCGTACTCAATACTCTTTTAGTGCAGAATAGCACTCATTCACTACTTCAACTCTTTCTCGTCAAGAACATAAAACTTTATGAAAAACTTAGACATATGCTTGGACATTGAAAAACATAGAAACTTAAACATTTAAAACCCTGGACGAACAAAAACTTTGACACTTTGACATGAAACATACTTTAATTTGAATACCTGGATAAAGGTATTATTGACAAAAAAATCCTTTCATGTGAATACCTGGACAAAGGTATTATTGAAAAAAAAGTACTTTAATGTAAATACCTGGATAAAGGTATTGGAAAAAAATGCTTTCATGTGAATACCTGGACAAAGGTATTATTCTTTTATGTGAATACCTGGACCAAGCTATTATTCTTCAATGTGAATACCTGGATAAAGGTATTAAAAAGATACTTGGACAACATAAACATTTGGGTGACGTTTAGAAGAAAACGTCACTCCCCTTACTCATATATCACTTAAAAAATTACATTGACGACACTTTGAATTTAAAACGACTTGACAAAACTATGTTATACATATCTTACCCTCAATTTCTTGACGAGAACAAAAATAACTCTCATTTACGTTAATTAAAACCTTTTAAAATACTCATTATTGCCCGCAAAAGAGCCGGGCCCTTAAGACAAATGTCTATAATCACAAAACATATAAAAACAATCTCAAAAGAATTAGAAAAAACTCTCATCATACTTATACACTCGTGGTCACTACCTTACATTTACTTTCGCTACCTAACACATTTACACATGAATTATTACTTGCACTCGCATACAATTGCATCTTAATCAAACTTATAGTCATACTCATATTGGCACTCAAAGCTCACATTCATAATACTTTTACATTTATTCGTACATACTACTACTTACATTTGCATTCACATTCATTTGCACTCACTCTTACTCACTCGTTGTTGCACGCACTCGCACTTGCTCTAGTCTCATGAGCACACTCTCTTACTCGCATATACATTCTTAATATCTATTGCACTCAATACATTCTCAATGTATTCCCATTTTACTTACACTCTCACGTTAATTCACAACCTCATTCCACTTCTACTCGCACTTGTGTAGTAGCACTCACTTACATTTGTAATTAGTAATTATAATTTCATACAAACTTGTGAAATATTAAACTTGAACTCACTCTTATACCCACACTCTTGCTTTCACTTGAACATTTAGTGATACCCTCTCTTGCGTTGTACAGGTATTACAGCCTCAATATCTCGTACCGTAAAACACTGGGATATCCGAGGTTCCTGGGCCGTTACTCGTAAAACAAACTGGTACCACACTTGTCGAAATAGAATCGACTTAAACATTCTCTTTCGTTTCTCTCATTGTCCCATAACCATACCAAACACTGGGAAGTCCGAGGTTCCTGGACCGTTACTCGTAAAACAAACTGGTACCACACTTGTCGAACAAGAATCGACTTACACATTCTCTTTCTTTTCTCACATTGCCTCATAACTATATTACCCAAACACTGGGATGTCCGAGGTTCCTGGACCGTTACTCGTAAAACAAACTGGTACCACACTTGTCGAACAAGAATCGACTTACACATTATCTTTCTTTTCTCTCCTTGTCCCGTAAAACACTGGGATGTCCGAGGTTCCTGGACTGTTACTCGTAAAACAAACTGTTACCACACTTGTCGAACAAGGTATTATTATCTTATCGTTTACAACTCTAGTCCATTTCTAGAGTATAGTGCTTACATTCTTATCGTTTACAACTCTAGGCCATTTCTAGAGTATATTGCTTACCTTCTTATCGTTTACAACTCTAGTCCATTTCTAGAGTATATTGCTTACCTTCTTATCGTTTACACCTCTAGTCCATTTCTAGAGTACATTGCATACATTCGTGCCCTTACGAAACAAGAACTAGCATACATCTAGGCCTCTTGTTCATTCTTACATTCATGACGTTAGAGTCCTTACAACACTCTAACCTCAACTCTTATTTATTCGTTACATTCATGACGTTAGAGTCCTTACAACACTCTAACCTCAACTCTTATTCATTCGTTACATACATGACGCTAGAGTCCTCATAACACTCTAACCTCAACTCTTGTTCATTCGTTACATTCATGACGTTAGAGTCCTTACAACTCTAACATCAAACCTAGACATTCGTTTACTCTCATGACGTCAGAGTCCTTACAACACTCTGACACCAACATTAGGTTACTTTTACAACCCCTTTACATTTATTTATATAATTACATTCACAATTATTCACTTTCATTCACAATCCTGCATCAAAACTTTACACACTCTCACGCTACCTAACCCTTTCACTAACATCAGCATTCGATGTCTGAGAGCAGCCATCTCTCACCTTTCTTCCATTCTTCCCGCGCCCCCAATATGTTCGAATTTGATTTAATTGCCAAATTCTCCCGTGATTTTCTTTTCAACTTCCCCTGTATAATACAATTCGAATATTCTGCTCAAAACATATAACTAAATATATCCTTCTTCTCAACATTTAATATTTCTTTACATCAACAAAAAAATCATTTTAACTTTACTACCACATAAGAAATACAGATAAATATCGTTTTCTGAAATTCCAATGAATATTTCAAAGTACCCGACATCTTATCGCTTCATAAAAACTCTCTTCCGAACTCTGTTATCTGTATCTACGAAACATTTCAGGCCCCAAAAAAAATCACCCTAACTGCCAACCTTCACTTGCTGTATCTGACCGTTACGTTTCAAATTCTTTTATCCCATTGGCCAGATCCTAATATTTTGCTCCTACCTCGCAACCACGTTAACCTATGTATAAATACGAATACAACCTCAATTTCAATCACTTCCCAGCCGGCATTCATACACTTCTAATTCATCCTTCGTTCTCTCTCTCTCATAATTTAACCGCGGTACATAAAGGTACTCAAGTTATAAGAGCACCCGGCGTTTTTTATCCCGGAAACAAACATGTGTACTTAATCTTTAATCATCCAGTAAACCATCATATTATGTGCAAAATAATCTCAGTTAACGCGTATGTACAAGTGAGTTCTTAATTGTCTACGCAAAAATAAATAAAATTATAAATTCATGCAATATATAAAAACGAAAGTGACATAAGTGTTTCATTTCATCATACAGTTCATCATTACATCATACATCAGTGAAAACAATCGTTTTGGTCCTTCGAGTACATCTGATAACTACAAAGAACTTTCATTCCATCTAATAGCCCACGTAAAAAGGGTTAATTAGAACATACAGCATAGGAGATTTGTTACTTGAAGATGGTTAAATTTAGGTCGCAAGATATCATTGTAGAATTCGAAATACGACGACACAATAAAAGTAACTAATGCACAGCCAATCAGAGCGCTCGATTTTTTTTATACCGAACTGCAACCAAATTGCTGTCCGAAAACATTCGTCTTTGACGGAAAATGTCTCTGGTTCCCGCTCTTTCTAATTTTAACCTAACATTTGGCATTGGCTATTTGAGATGATCGCAACTTTTTGATGCTCTTGTTAAATACATTCTTAAATTAATTGATTTATTATTGTTCAACTGCAATTATTATTGCTTATTAATTAAATCTACCTTATAGTTAGTCTTAAAAATTGGTACTTGACAAATTATTGTAGAAAAATTAATGGACAAAGACAGGTATGTAATAAAAAAACTTTTAGTCACGGTAAAATTGGATTACTTTCTTAGGATCATTTGTCACTATTATTAATAATGCTTCTAGGGACAACGAATTGACTTGTTCAGTATGTCAGGTGAAATATACCAAAGGGGCAAAGAGCCGACATACACTGGCGAGAAAAAAATTGAGGTCACTTCAGAAATTGCGAATAATTTTAGCGTCAATATTGATAAGGACATAATAGTATTAGTAGGCGTCAATCAGATGTGCCTTTGCGCTAATTGAGCATTCACATTTCCCTTGCCTGTTTTCCAGTTTACTGTTGATTCTTTGTGTAAAGCCTAACGATTACAAATTGTAGTGATTTAACAGACCCATAATGCCTTTAAATTCGATTGTTGTGGCAAGAATTGTTGCGCTGTTACAAGATGGTCGGGGGCAACGTGAAACTGCAAGAATTGTTGGTGCTAGTCTTTGTTGTGTGCAAAGGGTGTACCAGCGCTTTCTGGAGACTGGCCTGATCACTAGAAGACCAGGGTCTGGGCGAAAAAGAGTTACCACTCAACAAGATGACCGTTTTTTGGTGTGCACAAGTTTGCGGAATAGGACAGGTATTGCGGTTTCACTGCGAAATCAGTTGGAAGAAGTGAGAAATGTCAATGTTAGTGAATGTACCGTTAGAAGAAGACTTCATGTTACTAGACTGTCATGCAGAAGAATGGCAACAGTTTCCCCATTGCAATGCCAGCATCGGACTGCAAGATTGACATTCGCCAGAGATCACGTTCGATGGAATGATGATGACTGGAGCTGGGTATTGTTCTCAGATGAGTCGCGTTTTTGCCTCACTGGGTCAGATGGACGTCGACGAGTGTGGAGAAGACCTGGGGAAAGATATGCTGAAGATTGCATTGACGAGCGTCTTCCATTTGGCGCTGGGTCAGTTATGGTTTGGGCGGGAATCACTCCACAAGCTCGTACAGAGTTCGTCTTCATAGAAAATAGCATCCTAAACTCTCACAGGTACATTAGGGAGGTTTTAGAAGACCATGTTATGCCTTTCATGGTGACTATGGGGGAACGTGGCATTTTTATGCAAAATAATGCGAGACCACATGCAGCCAGAATTGTCAGGGAGTATCTGGGTGAGATGGAAATTAGGCGGTTTGACTGGCCAGCCCGCAGCCCAGACATGAATTACATAGAACATGTCTGGGACGAGTTGGGACGACTGATCCGCAGACACACACCAGCACCAAGAACTGCCCAGGAGCTGAGAAGATTGTTGTTGCAGGAATGGGATAACATCGACCAGAATGTGATCTGCAACTTAATTCAAAGTATGCCGCGCCGACTTCAAGCAGTCATCAATGCAAGAGGAGGGAATACACATTATTAGTGTCAAGTTTTTTTATTTTGTTCGTTCCATATTTTCCCTAACAACAAAATGTTTAATTTCGCCCAAAAAGTTAATTTGTAGCTTTTTCAGAATAAATCATGAAATCCAAGAAAAAATACATTTTTATTTAGTATAGAGTATCACATTCAGCGTACAAAAGCACATGCAATGATGTACAGTTTGCGAATACGATCTGCAAACGTAAAATTTCAAAGAAAATGAAATTTTTAAGGTGACCTCAATTTTTTGCTCGCAGTGTATAAAAAAGTTTCCCCCAGACTTAAATTATGAAATTAAACCAATAAAAACATTTTGATGATACAATATTACTGTCAAAGAATCTGTTCCAAAGCTTAGAAACGTTGAGGAATTTGAAGTATGGTAACCACAGGAGAAGAGGGAAGTGAACTATATTCTTCAACCAATACATCAAAAATGGGAGGGAGAGAATTGCATACTACTGCAATAGTAGGGAAATACAAGCTTTTATAATTTAAAAATAGTAATTTTTCTACGCCCTATCTTTAAAGTACCTTGTATTTCATCGGTTTGTAGCGATTAAAGTAGTTGTTTATGGTTAGAGTGAAAAAAAGTAAAAAAGCGTTAAAAAAAGTGCCATGACGTTAACTTTATTTCACGCTTTCCTTAAGATAACACAATGAAACTTGGCTGGGCATCGAGGATGGACTTCTAAGATACTTGGCTGGGCATCGAGGAAGGACTTCTAAGATACTTGGCTGGGCATCAAGGATGGACTTTCATGAAACTTGGAATACATATAATTGTAATTTACCGCAGGAACTTGATTAAAATATCCCAAATTTCTATTTGAATTTCATTTTTTTATATAGGGCTGTAGAAAAAATAATGTATGCAACATGTGCATAAAGTGTCTTTTTTTCACTCATGGAATTGCCGCACTCGCCTGCTTTTTCAACTTTTTTTGCACTTGTTGCATAAATTACTATTATGCAACAAGTGCATAAAGAGGAATGGAAAAAGTTGACCGGCAATTGCATGAGGGAAAAAAAGACACTTTATGCACATGTTGCATACATTATTTTTTCTACAGCCCTATATAAAAAAATAAAATTCAAATAGAAATTTGGGATATTTTAATTAAGTTCCTGCGGTAAATTACAATTATATGTATTCCAAGTTTCATGAAAGTTCATCCTCTATGCCCAGCCAAGTATCTTAGAAGTCCATCCTCGATGCCCAGCCAAGTTTCATTGTGTTATCTTATGGAAAGCGTGAAATAAAGTTAACGTTATGGCACTTTTTTTAACGCTTTTTTACTTTTTTTCACTCTAACCATAAACAACCACTTTAAGCGCTACAAACCGATGAAATACAAGGTACTTTAAAGATAGGGCGTAGAAAAAATATATTACAGGTTATTATTTCATTCAAATTTTCCAGAATTTCAAAGTTGATCCCAAAAACGAAAGACTAGGGGGAGTGTACGCATTCCAGGAGTATGTACATCAAGAATCATTCAAAATATTTCAGAGACTAATACTTTTAAAAATTATGTTAATCATATTTTTTTATGAGAGGTAGGGGTCATTTGGACAGAGACACGTCTAGAACATGATGAGAAATTAAGGGCACAGAGGTTAACAAAGGCTGAAGAAATTAATATTGTGGGACAATTTGCTGCTGGAATTTCAATAAACAGGATATACCAAAATACGAAGACAATTGAAAATTGGAACGAATAAATACTATGAAAAGAGGAGATATAGCTTATTTAAACAGAAATTATAATAGTATTTTAAATGAAACTCAACGTTTCTAGCTACTTTCACAATATAATGAAAAATGTTAAAAATTCTAAAAAATTGATAATTGTTGCGATAATATCATCGTCAGAATGACAGAAGTGATTGACTTAATATATGTTAATAGAAAAAAGAAGAAGATGTGATATTACAAATATTGACGCTTAGATATTATTAGCCCTATGGTGATATCCTGGATATCATTTTTCCAATTAAGATCAGTATAACTGTGTAATGATATAGAAAACCAGGAAAACTATATCTGATCTTTACAATTATCACCTAAGAAGACAGTTTATTAGTGGAGAACTCCCTAGATTTAACTATTCATTGACGACTTCATATTGTGGGTTCCTTAAGTGTCTCCCAATTTCCAACTTTTCAAAGAAATCCAGTTCTTGTTTCTTATCACAAATATTGACACCGACTATTCATTGACACCTAACACAGAACCAGAAGTACTACATATTTGTGATAATAAACAAGAACTGGATTTCCTTGAAGAGCTGGAAATTAGAAGACACTTAAGAAACCCTCAATATGAAGTCGTCAATGAACAGATAAATCTTGAGAGTTCTCCACTATTAAACTGTCTTCTTAAGTGATAATTGTAAAGATCATCAGACATAGTTTTCCTTGTTTTCTATATCTTTGCTCAGTTATACTGATCTTAATTGGAAAAATGATATCCAGGATATCACCATAGGGCTAATAATATCTAAGCTTCAATATTTGTAATATCACATCTTCTTTTTTCTATTAACATATAAAGTCAATCACAAGCTAGGTCACTTCTTGGTCTAGCCAAAAATTACTACTAAACATCAGGTAGGCATCAAATGAAACGTAACTTCTGTCATTCTGACGATGATACTCAGTTATCGAAACAATTGTCAATTTTTTAAAATTCTCAACAGTTTTCGTTATATTGTGGAACTAGCTAGAAACGTTAAGTTTCATTTAAAATACTAATATGCGTAGATTCCACGAAGTAAGGGTCGAGACAGTTAATTTCATTAGAAAATATAATATTGGCATGAAAAGGCATGCAAAAAAAGACAAAATTATGCATTTTTATGCAAGAAAATTAATTTGTACACCATAACTTTATATCTAAAAAATTACAAAAATTAAAAATACTTTTAAATTGATTACAAAATTTCCTTATTATGCAACAATTAACAGATAGGAAGTGAACTCAAGTGGTAGTAACAATATTTTAAGTATATGCTTTTAGAGATAGGCTTTTTTAGTAATACAAAAATTCAATCCAAATCATGTGATTTTAAAGGGTGATATTAAATTTGTTATAATGTAGTTTTAATATTAAGAGGTTCTCTGTATCTGTGAAAGTTAGAAGGGTGGGTAACCCCACAGCACTTAGGCCACAATTGGCCCATTGTGCATCCTTCTAGATCGTCATCCAGCCGACTTCTTTGAAGTAGGCGATAACGTCGCCTGAGCTAAGTTCCCTTCATACTGGCGTATGTTAGCCTGTGCCCGCCGAATACATAAAACCTAAAATGAGAGAGTGTCTGACATTCGCAAAGAATGTGTTCGACAAACTCATCTTCTTGTTCATATCCTCTACAAAGTGGGGTATTAGTCAGACCCAGTCTGTGGAGGTGTTTTCGTATGTGGCAGTGACCAGTCAGAATACCCGTGGCTGTTCATAGGTTCTGACTGTTCAGAGTCACGTTGTTTGGCTACTTTGCTGTCCAAATACTGTAGCATTTCCTTGGCTTGCCTGCAGCTTTCTGCGACGTCCCATCTACCCTTAAACTTATTAAGGGAGTGTTGCTTTATTAGGTCGGCCATCGCTGACGCCCATATATCAATGAAAGTGCCAGGTCCCAAGAGTTTGTGGGAGGCTGCCTTCTCGGATAGCGAGTCGGCAATACTGTTTCCATTCGATTTCTCATGGCCCTTGATCCATCCTAAAGTGACCGTGTTGTTGTTACAGGCTTCGATTAAGGCCATGTGACATTTTAGTACTAGGCCTGATGTAATGCGTGGTCTGGTTAGGGCTAGTACTGTTTTTCTACTGTCTGTAAGGATATATATTATTACCCGTGGTTTTCCTTTTGGTAATCTCTTTTGCAGCAATGCAGATAGCTCTGTTTGAGCAACACTTGCATTGCAGCCCATTGCCCATTTTATTTTTAGATTCAGGGAACTGGAAAAAATTCCACATCCTGAGCCACATTGAATTTAGACCCATCTGTGAAGATGCGGATTGCGCTTTCTTCCAATGGGTCTTGTGCGTTTTTTTAAATTACCTTGTAATGCCTGTGGATGGCATAACGCGGTGGAGGTTGTGATAAATTGGGTTTATCTAATAATTTGAATAATATAAGAATGGATACATTAATTACAAAATCTACCATTGATTGGGAGCTATTCAAATGAAAACCTTACGATGGAGACAGTAATAATTTGAACAAATTTATCACACATTATGGAAGATTGATTGAAACTTACGCATATTATAATGATGTGGATGTCAATAGTTATATATTGGAGTGTATCCAGGAGAAATTGGTGAGAAAAGCAAAGGCCATGATCGGGAATAGCATAGAATTAAATACATGTCCTGAAATTAAAGGGGCATGTTTCTCGGATAGGAGGAATTTAGACTGCATATTGCGCGAATTGATAAGAACGAGGCCGTATAAAAATGAAATTCTGATAGATTTTGAAGTTATGCTTCAATTACTAAAAAGTAAAGTAATTCAAAATATTCAATAATGATTTCAATTTAAACGAAAACGATAAGAAATATCATATAAACCATTGCGACAAAATGGCGCTGAACACCTACATAGCAGGGCGTCCTTAAAATAGTATGTATCTCAAAGAAACAAATTCTTTAGAAGATGCAATGGCTTATGTGGATGAGTTTGAGAATTTAGTGAACCAAAGCAATCTTTCAAAAATAATTATAGTAACAATTTCAAATCGTCGAATATTAATTTAAATAATAATTTTAGTTATCATAGAAATAACAATTATAATCAATACCAATATAATAATTTGTATCATAACAATTATCAACTTTTCCATGGCAACCTATAAATATTTAACCACGGCCTCAGTAACCACGAAACTATCCCACTACTTCTCTGGTATTTGAACCAAGCCGTTATGTATTTAGAACTCACCAGTTGCCTGCAATAAACTACCAAAACCGGAACTGATGTCAACAGCATCGATAAATTTCGCACACTATCTGAAAAATAATAGTCACTTTACTTCACAAAATAAGAATAGATTACAGAATAACAATCAATATTTTCATAATAACGGCCAAATCCGAATTTTGTGTCTGAAGAATTATATAATAATAATTCTGGAAATGGAATCGAGGAAGAAGAAATAAGGAAAGATTTTGAAAATGTTGCCTGTTCTGAAGAGAATGATTCAGAACAGAATCAAATTTTTCTGTTAGCCCCTCAAATAAAGAATTGGAGGTAGTAGAAATCAATAATAGTGTCAAATAATCCATTGCCGTATATTGAAATTAAAAATCCTAAATTAAAAAACACCATTTATGAGCAAAAAGATTAATTTTCAAGCAAGAATACCGGCGTTCACAGAATTAAATTATAATGGTAATATTAATTTTATATTGTAGAATTTTCATGAATTTTATGATAGAATCATAGGTTTAAAATATATAATTAAAATCAAATTAATCTTTGCAGTATACAATTGATTGATAATAATGTTTCCATTCATATAAAATTGAGATTACCCACGGACAATAAATTCGAATTTTCTGTAGGACCAACTGAAAAATTATTAGAAACCTGCAGCTTATTTCTTATCAGGTATTAAACCAAATTGCGATTTTAATGCATTTGAAATAGGTTCAGTACCTATTTATCATATCTATTTACTATTGAAAATATTCTAGAAAATAATGAAAGTGAGAATAATGAAAATACTAACAATAAAATTTATATATCTGATATTCAAATTATATCACAAAATAAAATTTTTGTATTGAATGACACCGATTTAAACATAACCATAGTTCAAACTACATTGCAAAAACCAAGCATGGAAATAGAAGGAAATAAAAGAAAAATAGCCTTGAAAACGAAAAGAAAAGTTTTCGAAATGTTGGGTAGTAAATAAGAGTTCAATACGGCCATAGTTACGACGGAGAGATTTTATACATACAAAAGAAAAAGGGCTACTGAAACAGAGTGGTAACCACGGATGTGCATGTTTCTGGCTCATTTGCCGTCATCAGCACGGTGTAACCAAATAAGGATGTAAAATTTGCAAGCAAAGATGTTAATCGAAACATGAGAAAACACAAAACAACGGATTTCAATAGGGAAACCAAACGCTCATTTGTGCTTTCAATTGGAAGATCACAAGTTTTCAGGACAACAACAATTTACTATAGGTCTGAAGGTTCAGGCAGGGGGGCTATATGCGCCTACGTGTCGATCTTGGTTTTTGTCCTGAAAACTCGGGATCTTCAAATTATAGGCACAAATGAGCGTTTGGTTTCCCTGTTGAAATCCGTTGTTTTGTGTTTTCCCATGTTTCGATTAACATATTTGCTTCCAAATGTCACATCCTCATTTGGTTATACCGTGCTGAAGACGGCAAATGAGCCAGAAACATGCATGTCCGCGGTTACCCCTTTGTTTCAGTAGCCCTCTTTATTTTTGCGTGAATTATCCTGAATCTCTTTGTTGTTGTTGTTTACATATAACGCGATATTACTACATCTTCTTTGTTATATATATGTATATATATATATATATATATATATATATATATATATATATATATATATTATTAGTTATTATTATTGTATGTTCTATGTTTTAATGTATAATTTTAAATTTTACCTCCTTCCTTTTTTTTTGAATCTCCTTGTATATTTATTTATTATGTTTTATATTTTTCTTATCCGGCTAGCTATAATTATGGTTGAGATTCTTGTTCTCTCAATGCAAATTGTCATAATATAAATTAAACTTTATAAACCTCACCTCAAAATTATCAGTATTCCTCTGCAACTCAATATTAATTACCGTTTAGAATTAGTGAATTACTTATCGTACTGACCCTGTATTTGAAGTAAATATTTCTACAGCTCCATTCGACAACGATCATTATCGTTGGTAGCTTCACTCTCTCTTACTACTGATTGGAATATCAACAATATCAACATGTGTTTCTAAATCCTAAATGTTGGTTATGTTATCTATTTTTCTATATGGATTAATATTGTGTTCTTTGGAATATTAAATAAGGTAAGCTTCCCTTTTTAATACTAAATTCAACAATCCTATCTAACTATACAAAACCCTTAAAACTATTGAATATACAACTAACAAATGAATGCAAATTCAGCCGACTTATGAGTGTTCATTTGTAGGTTAATTCTGATTCATAATATAAATAAAGTTCACCAAGTCTTTGTTTAGGACAAATAACATCAGATCTGCATACAGATGTTATATACACTTCAGTGGAAAATGAAATGTTTCTTTCTTTAGTAGGAATAAGTAATATGGCAGTTGATATAATTTCCAGTCAATGAATATGATAAATATCTTACCACTTTCTGGTTTAAAATTACATAGGATGTCACTCACAGGTTAGTTTTCTTCACTATATTAATATTCTGCTTTTATTTTTGACTTTTCATTTCTTAATTTACAACTTTTTTAAAAAAAATCCAATTTCATGACTTCTCCTGCTGTCTTTTCATCTCATCCTCCTCCAACAACGCAGTTTTTAAATTTTTTTGTCAACAAACATTTGTGTTTTATTTCTGTCATTGTAAAGATAATGTCACATGTTTATTCGCGGCTACTATCTATCACTTCACCAATTAAAATTAAGGATTCATTTGTTTAGATACAATGATTATTTACACTATATGCAAACAGTGTATTAAAGTTTAAACTATTTGTATAGGTTTATAAAGATAATTCTGATATATCAAATTTGCTATTGCTTCTAAATCTTTGCCTTTTCCATTTTTGAATATTGTTAGACTTACTCTATACTATATAGTGTGTCCCAAAATCAATAATTATTATAATATTCTCTAACAAAAACATAATAATAAACTTATTACCTATATGCTTTTTTAGTTATGTAACCTTCAATTGAACTTACCAACTTTAGATGGTTTCAGTTGCCCCCAATTTCATTTTCAAAATATTATTATCTGTCTGATTGTTTTTTTTATATTTTGAAAATGTAATTCTCACTTGAAATTATTTTCATTCCTTTTTAACTCCATTTATATCTAATATGAACTCCAATAGGTTAAATTAATTAATTTTTTATAAAAATTTTAATTTTATTAATTTCTTATATCTTATTATCAAATACTAATTATTTGTATGACATGATTTTTGAAATGCCGCTACTTGTTAAATTTATACAAGTTTTGCACATGTATTGTCCCTCTCAATTGATTACTATATGGGTTCCTTGAAAACATGGCTATTCTCATATGCCTTCTCTACTATATAAGGTCCATTAAATGGTAGTTTCAGCTTAGCACATTGGTTTAATTTTTTATCGGCTACTTGCAAAGATCTTTCTATTACCCAATCTCCTTCTTTATATGTTGTTGGTCTTTTAATTTTTTTATTTCTTCGTTTTATGTATCGATCAGCAACTCTTTTAAGTTGCACATTGACTTTTTCTATTATCCCATCTCTTTGTAATATCTCCAACTCTTTCTTCAATCTAACTTTTAATTTGTAAGGTACTGAATATGATTTTCATTTAAAATTTTCTATATGCTTCACTTCCATCCTATGCTCATATTTCTTAGCCACTCTTGGTTCCCTCGATATTAATCTCTCATACCTCTTTAACAATTCTTTCACAAATTCATAATGTTCTTCATTACAATCTATCACATTATCACTCTTTTCTGCAACGTCTACTTCTTCTTTATTTTCATACTTTAATTTTTCATCTTTATATTTCAACTTATCATTTTTAACATGACTTATCTTCTTCATCTTCTCCTCTACTTCCTCGATCATATTCAATCGTACCCATTTTCCATTTAACCGAATTTTCTTTTCTTCATAATTTACTATTGCTTCATATTTTTCCAGTACATCGTTTCGTATTATTATACTTGTTTCTAGGTTTGGAACAGCTAGTAGTTGACAATTAAGTATTGTTTCTTCCACTTGTAAGTTAATATCATACAAATTGTTTATCTCACATAGTTTTCGATTATTTATACCTGTTAACATTACCTTAGGAATTTTTATTTCTCTTTCTTTTAAATTATTATTTTCGTTTATTAATTTTAAATCAATTAAAGATGCTTCGCTTCCTGTATCAATTAAAATTTAAAATGTTTTATCATTAATTTTTCCCTCAATATACAATAAACCATATAAATTTTCTTTTTCTAATTTCTCATTTAAATTTATGAATTCTTTGGGGTGACATAATGCAAAACTTGATATAGAAAGCAACATTTTAAAAATCCTGTCTGTCATTTGTATGTTCGTCTTGTTTGTGCCTGTCCCTGTCTATATGATGTACTTGTTCGACAATAATTTCCTGTCTATTATCGTTCCTTATTTCTCTATCGACACTACCTCCTCTTGTATAACTGTCTTGATTGTTCCTCCTTGAATGTCTATCTTCTCTTTCTAGACTTCTAGTTATGTTTCGTTCTCTTCCATATCTTATGTGGTTTATCTGTCTTCTAATATTATTGTAGTTATTATTTTGTCTGTTATTCACATTGTTAGTTTGATTAAATTGTTCGTCTCTGTTTCTGTTGTTGTGATTGTTATTATTATTTCCTCTTTTTTGGTTATATTCATATATGTCATTATCATAATAATTATTGTTGTAATTATAATTGCTCCAATTAGTTCTGTTATTTTCATTTCTCTGATTATAGTAATTGTTATTTCTTCTTGTAGGTTCATTTTGATTTATGTTCCTATTTCTCCTATAATTATTATTTAAATTTCTATCACTCCAATCATTTTGTCTTACTCCATTCTGTTGAGCTTCATTCAGGTTTCTTTCTCCTCTTCTTCTCTCAATTCTTTGGAAATATTGACATAAACTGTCTATTGTTTTAATATTTTGAATGGCAATGGTCTCTCTTATTTGTTCCTTGAAGTGTCTGGACAAATACAACACAATCTCTTCTTCCTGAAGTCTCGGATTCAAATGGATTACCATAGCATACATTTGCAAAACATAGGTATTCAATGAATTACCTCTATTTTCTTCATATCTACCGAAATATAATCTTTCTCTTATTTTGGATTGTACATTATTTCCCCAAAAATAGTCAATAAATTTTCTTTCAAATTGATCTAAGTCCTGTATATCCACTTCTTTGGTTGTAAACCATACCAATGCATGGTGTTCTAAATGTTCTCGTATAATTTCTCTTAATTCCTCTACTTCATATTCATTTCTCATTTCATTCCTCAGCATTTTGATAAAGGTTACAGGCTGTATTTTCTTAAAATCTCCATCAAATTTTATGTTGTTATTACTTCCACAATCAATTATTCTTGTTTCCCCCGTTATTCTTGTCAATTCTCTTCTTATTCTTCTTTCTTTCTCTTCTTGGTCGTCTTCCAATTTTTTTAGATTATCCTCCATTCCTTTTAGTTTTCGTTTATATTCATTTCTCTCGTTTCTGTTGCTACCTTCTTCTAATTGTATTTCTTGAATTATTCTATTTTCCATTTGTTTAATTTTTTCTTTATTTTTGTCAATTCTTTCACCAAAATCTTGAAACTTCAGTTCAGTGTTCATTTCAAATCTGTCAAATTTTCCTTTTATTTCATCTTCTATACCTCCCATTACCTCCCCCATTTGTCCTAATTTCTCATCAATCTTGTTCTCCATTTGTCTTCTATATCCATCTCTATCTTGTACCAATTCTTTTTTCAACTGTTCAAATTTTTCTTCTAGATTTACTCTTACGTTTCTTTCTAATTCTGCCATTCCATTTTGTATTTCTTCTATATTTTTGTGCAAATCTGCGTTACCAGCTTCTAATTTTCTATTTAATTCTGCATTTCCTTCGTTTACACTAATCATTAGGCTTCTTATCAAATTATGTAAGCTTTCCATCTCCTTTTCTTTTTCTTGTCCTGGTTGTTGTTGTGCTGGTGTCTCCATTCCAATGTCATCTGTGGTTGATGTAGATTGTTCTTCGTTTCCCTTCTCTGTATTGTCTTTTTTATTCCTTGTATTTGGCATTATTGTATGTTTTGTACTTGTCAAATTGTCTTTATTCTTTTGTGTAAATTTTATTTTATGTTTTCTACGTTTATGTTGTAATGAAAAGAATTATTTTAATAATTTATAGTTTATCTGATTTGGTATGTCCAATTGAATTTTCAGAGCTAAATTTGTTGAGAGCCAAATTATTTTTAGAACCTTACGTTGGGAGCCATTTTATTAATATTAATGTATGTTCTATGTTTCAATGTATAATTTTAAATTTTACTCCTTCCTTTTTTTTACGAATCTCCTTGTATATTTATTTATTATGTTTTATATTTCTCTTAACCGGCTAGCTATAATTATGGTTGAGATTCTTGTTCTCAGGTAGCGGTTCCCTCAATGTAACATTTATCATTAAAATAAAGAATTTTGTGTGAATTATTTTAATATATCAAATGCAAATTGTCATAATATGAATTAAACTTTATAAACCTCACCTCAAAATTATCAGTATTCCTCTGCAACTCAATATTAATTACCATTTAGATGTTATTTGTAAATATTCAATAAATACTATTTTTATTATTCTCAAATTTATTTGTGGTAAGTGAATTACTTATCGTACTGACCCTGTATTTCGAGTAAACATTTCTACAGCTCCATTCGACAACGATCGTCATCGTTGGTAGCTTCTCTCTCTCACTACTGATTGGAATATCAACAATATCTACATGTGTTTCTAAATCCTAAATGTTGGTTATGTTATCTATTTTTCTATATGGATTAATATTGTGTTCTTTGGAATATTAAATAAGGTAAGCTTCCCTTTTTAATACTAAATTCAACAATCCTATCTAACTATACAAAACCCTTAAAACTATTGAATATACAACTAACAAATAAATGCAAATTCAGCCGACTTATGAGTGTTCATTTGTAGGTTAATTCTGATTCATAATATGAATAAAGTTCACCAAGTCTTTGTATGGGACAAATTACATCAGATCTGCATACAAATGTTATATACACTTCAGTGGAAAATGAAATGTTTCTTTCTTCAGTAGGAATAAGTAATATGACAGTTTATATAATTTCCAGTCAATAAATATGATAAATATCTTACCACTTTCTGGTTTAAAATTACATAGGATGTCACTCACAGGTTAGTCTTCTTCACTATATTAATATTCTGCTTTTATTTTTGACTTTTCATTTTTTAATTTACAACTTTTTTAAAAAAAATCCAATTTCATTACTTCTCCTGCTGTCTTTTCATCTCATCCTCTTCCAACAACCCCTTTTTCAATTTTTTTGTCAACAATCATTTGTGTTTTATTTCTGTCATTGTAAAGATAATGTCACATGTTTATTCGCGGCTACTATATATCACTTCACCAATTAAAATTAAGCATTTATTTGTTTAGATACAATGATTATTTACACTATATGCAAACAGTGTATTAAAGTTTAAACTATTTGTATAGGTTTATAAAGATAATTCTGATATATCAAATTTGCTATTGCTTCTAAATCTTTGCCTTTTCTATTTTTAAATATTGTTAGACTTACTCTATACTATATAGTGTGTCCCAAAATCAATAATTATTATAATATTCTCTAACGAAAACATAATAATAAACTTATTACCTATATCCTTTTTTAGTTATGTAACTTTCAATTGGACTTACCAACTTTAGATGGTTTCAATATATATATATATATATATATATATATATATATATATATACATATATATATATATAAATATATATATACATATATATATATATATATATATATATATATATATATATATATATATATATATTGTAGTAGAATTGCCGTACGTTGTAGCGACAATTATTGTATATGCAGCTTAAGCAGCGTATTTTTATTATATTGTACACACGGCTTAAACGGCATATGATATGTATTCCAATCTGACAGTTGTTGTCAAGTATTCCCGGCTATAATGAAAGTTTTCTAATTATATTAAAAGATGAATTTATTTATAATGAATGAATGTATGAATGACTGAACTCTTATCTCAGGGTGGGTTAAATGCGCTATTAAAATATTAGTAAATTTTTATAAGTTTAAAGTACTATCCAAATTAAATATTAACTCTTCTTCGTGATTATTTGCACAATATTCTCGTGTGACTGTTTGTTCTATATTATAAAGGCTTTTTAATTGCCTTATGGCATTTACGATATTTAAATGAATTATCTGTCACCAATAATAATCCAAATGTCACTGCCAAAAAATTGAGTAAAATATTTTTAATTTCCATCAAAATATGTTATAAACGAATACCACAGTAAGTTAAGATTCAAAATTTATATTCAATTAATAAATCACTAAATTCAAACTTTAGTTTTCCCCAATTATATATTTAATAACAAAATCGTATATTCCTACAGACATTAAAATTAGAAACCACCTACACACTAAAAACAATTAATCTCTATTTTCAAAGTTTATGAATTTTTCAAAAAAGTTCAAAATTTCGAATTGTCACTTGACTCAGATAAATGTAAACTCAACGCAATACGGAACATGAGACATAATCATACTAAGAAACGAAACTCAATGAATCTAACTTAACGCAATGCGTAACTTTAGCCACGTAATTTTTTTGATCAGAAAGAGAAAGGTAAAATAATAAGCTAAGATATCAACAAAGCTATAATATAATATATAAACAATTTAGTTTTGAATGAAGGAAAACATATGACCGTAATAAAGTAACATTTAATTATTATCCATTAAATAACATAAATTTAAAGAGATATTATTTTATATATTGAGGTCAATGAAAACGGAAATCGTGGTATGATTACATGAGTGCCAACTAATAATTAAGGAATATATAATAAACGAGTAAAATAAAAATTGAAACTGTTGAGATATAATGTTTGCAATTTAATAAGGTGAATGTCCCATATTTCGGCATCTTAGGTCTTAAGATTTTTTAAATATATTACTAAATATGAAACCAGTTTAAAAGCTTTTTTGTGGTCAATATTTTGCCAGTGATATGATGCGTGAATCATGTAGCTTTAGTAAGATTTTTTTTATCAATTTATTTGTGGACCTGTTGTTTGAAACCTATTGCGTAATAAAATTTAGCTCTGCTTCTAAGTTCGTGAGCTCGTGGCCCCTGTTTCGAGATAGTCGCCAAAATGTTGGTTCTTGATTTCGTAGACAGTTTAAAGGATAGAGATTGTTTACTAATGAATAATTTAAATAAATAATAGTTTACTTTATTATTTTTTGCGCTTGAAATAAAACTAACGAAATAATGTACTGGCACGAACTATGGGTCCTTTATCTTAATATCCAAAAAGTTGTAAGTAAGGCAATATTATGTGTTAATACACGAACTCGATTTAAATTTCGTGCCTAACCATTTTGAAATTGGCGCCAAATAGACACCGCCTAACGCGCTCTCATTGGCTGTGTATCCGTTACTTGGAATGTATCCTGAAATTGACGTGTTTCGAGATTTTCTACAAAATTGCATAATAATGGTGCTAATGAATTTATTCTATTTGACTGTTTCACACTGATAAAAGGATGTGATGGAGAAAAGGGTGGTAGTAGTGTAACAACAGTAGCTCTGACACATGGTAGACTTTAGACTATTGTCAAGGAAAGTGGTATTAGTAACATTAGTGTCAGAAGTGACAGTAACAGTCATAGTTGAAGGGATTTAGAAATCGTCATAGTAAAGTTTATGTAAATTATCATCAGTTTGACGTTGTATTTTTGTAAAAGTCTTGAGTAATATCCTTTGTTAACCCACGTGGGTTTATTTGGAGTGATATTCGTAACAATATCTGTTAAAGTAATTACGATGATAGTTAGTGATGAATCACAAGTTTGTTATTTGTTTGAAAATTTCCAGAAACATACTTTACTAATATTTTAAACATAGTTGAAATAAAAACTTACCACTGGTAACCTGAAGACAAATAGCTTGTAGGCATAGGATCGACAGTACAAGTCTTCTCCCTGAGGTGTACCGGTTATCTGGGGCCATACTGTGTCCTGAAATAAAAGATACTGTTAGAAACGTATATATGGAAAAATTATTTGATATTAATTCAATGATATACCCTCGTTTTCTGTCGATACAGCTTCGTAAGTAAAGATATTAGCTAACGTCTGAAGAAAGCATCTGACTTCAGACACAACTGATGATATGCTCGAAATTACTGGACTATTTTTACTGGACATAAAGTTCGATGCCCGCGGTAGTCCATTCAAACATAAACTTTCGGACGAAGTATTGGAAAACGTGAATAGAATACAGTTGCGGTTTTCATAAAAGGGTGAGCCTGATATCGTGGGACTATTACCAATTAACTAACGGTTACGTGCTTCCTAACAATCGAAACAACGAATATGGGAAATAGCATGGCTACCGAAGGAATGATACTTTTGTGCTACTAACATCTCACTTAACATCTCAATTAGTAAATTCTGAATACGTAAAAATACTTCCATTTTCAAGAATAAAACTATGTTGTACTATGTTGTCAGTTCATGAGCTTGGATGCTTAATTCAATCTATAATTAAAATACTTTTCACTGATCAATCTTCAGTTTACCAACATTCAGATTTCAATTGCAGCTGATAATTCTAATTTATTGTTAATGAATTAACCGTGAAGCGTAATTAATTCCGAGTGCCAATATATGGCGGTTGAAGTGGCATCTGTATAGATTTGTAGCGCTGTGGCATCCCTCGATATACACAATATGTATATAGAGCATCAACAATGCTTCGAGATCACGCACAGAGTGGCTTCCTATCATTTGGCAACACTGGGACCTTGATAGATTATTAGTAGGTAGATTTGAATTTGTGTAAGAATTAGTGCATCCTGTATATTGAGTATAGATCGCGTACGAAGTGACTTCCAGTAATTTTAAATATGAATTAGTTTTTATTTTGAGAGATAATAATGAAACACATATTCTAGTAATTGGGACGTTGACGGTTGTTACAAATCCCTGTGCAGCTACATTTTACACATAAAAGACAGTTTTTAGAAACCTAAAATAACATTTTTAAAACCGTATTACTCGTCTTAAATTAAATAAAATTAATTCAAATTTCGTTATTTATAACCCATTATCACGTGACTACGAACACCAATCAGAGCGCGATGACATCACTGCACGAACAAGTGGACTTATTTCTGATAACGCAGTTGAAAGTATGAACTATTTTTCTTGATAATTTGTTAGAAGAACGATAATATTTTACGATTTTTGCCACAACGGAGACTGGATCCATCAAAAGAAATAGTTGTAACTTACCGAAGATTGATTCAATAATGGTGCGAGTTTCTTTGCTAAAAACATAGTTTTTGTGCAGTGGAGAAGAACGTGAAAATCAACGAAATAAAACTTGAAATCAGCTCTGTAAACAAACAAACTACTAATAAACTAATGAATAATTGACTTTTTATTTTTACCAAAACCAAAAATATCTAACATGCCTTCCAATTTATATTTGTAGTTTATCAGAGATTATAACTCACATTGAAGTAAATGAAAAAGGCTCCATCTCAAATGTAGTCTGTAGGCAAATAGCAGTAAGTAAAACGCAAACTCCGTACTACAGCATATATTATTCCAAGTTGAAGGCGCAACTAGTTTCGGCACACTGAGCTATCTATAACCAGGCCTTAAATGTATATATAATTCACATGAAAAGTATTATGAAAGGAAAGCTGTCACATGCCCGGTGGCATCCAGCAGAATCCAAGATGTGTCAGTAGGTGATATGGGAAATATACTGTAGGCAAATTTTATTAAAAATAGTTAGGAAAATTACGTCAAACAAAATTAAAATTGGACGACATTAAGAGAAGTCATTAAAATTAAATTAATCGATAATTGAAAGAAAAGGAAAGAAAATATAGACTTCGTCGTACGACAGAATCCGTCTGAGGCAAGAAGTCCAGTATTTGATTAGTCGTAATAGGAAAGAGGGTAAAGAGAAGACCGAATGCGTACTAACGAAAAACAACTTTTGCTTTATGTTAGTCCGCATGATAATAATTATATACTCAGAATTCATATTTTAACACTCATAATTCACACAATTTGTATATTCGTGGTCGTAGGAAAAATAGAGTACATAACTCGTAAGAAACTGTATTTCCCGCACTCATACGGAATATATCACTTTCCATACTTCTTATACAATGCTATTCAAATTCGAGTCTATGCATTGGAATCATGGTAACGGTAACAGATATAGGGATGTTTATATTGGGGCAAAGTTGTGTATTTCATTTATTTTATTCAAGACAATCTAGCTTCTTTAGTTCTGGATTTATAAAGGAAAAATTGAAAATTTTGAAATTCTTCTTTTGCCTACATCTTTTTATGTGCGAGGATTTTCCAAAAACTTGCCATAGCAACTTCTGTAGACTATCCAAACATGCGAATAAAAATTTTATAGAAAGTATGGTACACATTGGGCCACCCACAACATTTTATTTTCAAATACGGACCTGTATTTTGAACTGCAATTTTCTGAATGCCAAGAGGTTTCATATTGGTGTAGTATTTTCATCTGAACTACAGAGTGTTTTGAAAATATTGAACTATTACGAGAATAATGTTAACCTCTTTTAATATTTCAAAACAGCTGTAATTGAAAAATATCAGTCAGTAAGAAGTGAATCAATGCTAAGTTGATCATACAACAAGAACTTGTTTAATTATTGAAGATTTGAAATTTCACCGGTATAGTTAAATATTTCCAGAACACTCTGGACTCTTGGCATTAGAAATAATGCAATTAAAAATATAGATTCATATTTGAAAATAAAAACTTAAGGGTGGCCCAATTTCAACGATACTTTGTATACAATCTTTTTTCACACAGAGCATGCCGCAAAAATGTTTAGTTCCAATACACAAACTTTTTAATCTGTAACCTACAGAATAATCCACGTTATACATCCAAAGAAATTATTTTTGACTTTCTAGCGCATTAGAATGAAAGTTAGTCATTAACAAGTTTTTTTATGATTTTATTTTATTCGTCAAAGACATTAAAATTCACTCTAAAAAATCGTAGCGGCTACGTTCATGAATTGGAGAGAATTAAATCGAAAGAGGGAGGTAGTACAATAAAAAAATACGGCATTTTTCCACCGGCATTACAAACCGAGTTATAGAATATCAAAGTTGAAATAATAAAACAATTCAACACCCTGTATCTCATTAACGACAAGATTTATCACACAAGCTTATCAGAACTTTTCGTCTTGGAATGTAGTTACGAAGCGCCCACTAAATTATTTTAGATTACTTGAGAAAAACCCGTATATAAAGAGAACATATATTCATTTGGAATATGTACTGTTTATTTTTTGTACGAACATTTGTATAAGTTTCATTAAATATTTTTTATGTTTATTCTATCTAAAACGCACAATGGACAGAGCTTTAATGATGATACTGATCTGAAAACTTGTAGACAGTCACGATGGATTCCTCACTACTTCATTATCTCTTTAGATTCCTTATTCTTTTGATATGATCTTCATTAGCGTTACACCTAAGTCTAGCAATTCATGTGAATTCAAGACTTTTTTTAAAATTTCGTGTTCACACTTTTATTGGAAATTCTGTTTCAAACTTTTTCTTCAAAATTCAGAGCCTTACTTTTCACGGGGTTCGAATTATTCAAGAGTATGAAGAAAAAACCTTCATTAAATTCACATGGCTCAATGGAGCATATAAAGGAAAGTTGATTTCAATCGCCCTATTTTGAGCTCTAGTTCACTCTGTAGGATTAGATCAAATAAGAATACAGTTAATATTGATACACCCTGTATATGCCAGAGAGAGTTTCAATGTATCCGTAATTTTTGTGAAATTCAATATTCTAGGTCAACTACTGACAATCTACCTAGTAATCTAATTGCATTTAGGTTTTCGTAATTTTCACAAAAAAACTTGACTTCTGCTATAGTGAAGGAGAAAAATATACCTATTCGAAAATTAACCTGAAAATTGAGTTGTAATTTTACTTCATCTCGTGGTTTATGTTTGAAAATTCAATTAATTTTCCCCTTATTTACGGAAATTCAGAATTCTTTAGTTTGTTTTACCGTTAGCATTATTCATTTTTATCGCCAGTAGTGTTTTATTTTGCCTCAAAATCAGATCGGAGTGAATTGTAGAACGAAAATATAATTTTTCTATTAATAACGGTAGATATTCTGCAATAACTAGCATCCTCCGCACTGTCAATAATGGTATCAAAAAATAAAAACAGATGTGATTAATCACATTCAATGTTAAAAGCTTTCTATAACCAAAAGTGAGATCGGCAACACTGCCAGGATGCCACTATGCAAGAAAAATACATATACAGACGCCAAACTATACCTACCGTTCTTCTATATGTATACTGACGGAGGCCACTTTGTGCGCCAGGTGTATAATGAATATATAAGTGTGCTACTATAACGCCGCGTACGGAGAACCTGTGAACCTTGGTGTATAGGTTTATACAAAAAACGACTAAAGTGACGTCCTGCTGATTTAATCAGCAATAGATTCCCAAGCATTTACCGAACCGTTTGCGATATTTTGGAGCTCGATGCACTGTGACGTCCGTATATCGGATGTCATAGTGCCGCGGACGCCACAGCTACCGCGATTTTAACATGGGCGGATGCCACTTCACGCCGTGAATATATATATATATATATATATATATATATATATATATATATATATATAATAAAACTGGTGAATATTGGGGAAAGCAGCAAGAATAAACTGAAAACGTGTACTCTTAACGGAAAATTTTCAAGCTTTCGAGGATGATTGTACACATTTTCCGTTTCTTCTTGCTGCTTTCCCCAATATTCACCAGTTTTATTCCTAACAGTCAGCAAAGACTATTTTCCTTTATATATATATATATATATATATATATATATATATATATATATATATATATATGCACCACGTTAGGATGTCATATTTATAATTTATATAAACATATAGGTTATTAGTATTTATGCTATTATTAATGTATAGAAAGATTTATTATAATGATATTGTTTTATTTTTGTTATTGTTGTGAGCATGAGGTACTATGTACACCCTTTGGATTCCGGCAGAAATTTTAACTCTTATCTCATATATTTTATCTATGGTTTTTTTTATATATATATAATAATGACCTTCAATATTTTACCTGGAGTCTTTATTTGATGCGCTTATGGTTAAAATTCTCAGTAAGATAGTCTACCTTGCATCTGACTGTGAGAACAGATGTTATGCATATCAGTTGAAAAAGAAGTAAGTAAAAACATTCATTTAGAGAACAGCTTTATTAATATAATAGATAGTATTGGTCAGAAAATATGTGTATGACATTGAACAGAATAATGAATTTATGGAACGCTTATATACGAATATACAATTGAGAAAAGAAATGAAAAAACGTTCATTTGAAAATAGGTAAGTACTATAGTTTAATTTACTTTTGATCAGATCTGTATTTCAAGCTATAAATTAGTTTAGATGTTTTCAATACCTTTCATAATTTATCATAGACACAAATCTATGGTAATTAATGTCAATGTTAAAGTTGGTACCAACAATATAAAAAAACACTAACCTTTTAAAACCCCACTAATTTAATTCTTGAAATGCTGTCTTCACAAAAAAACCTGCCTTGCAGATTTTCCGTCCAGTTGACGCTGTTTTTTTTCTGGGAGCCACTTCTTGATGTATGCTTGATATTTTTTTATCTTCTAATAATTTGAATTCTAGCAGTCTTAATAATTCTTCTAGGAACCTTTTATTAGGTTTAGTTCCAATTTAACTCAATATTTGATTTGAATATTGTATCAAGTTTCTGTTCTTTTATAATAACTAATTATATATCTTATTTCATTGTTTATATGTAATTTCTTACTATTCACTGGATAGTTAGAACTTCATTTGCTACTTCCATTTCTGTTTTAGGACTTTTTAAAACATAATTTTGCTAATTTCATCTAAATTTTGTTATAATTATAGTCACATGTCCTCTCTCGTTGATCACCAAACTGCTACTAACGCTTCCTCAATCAACAAACTTCCTTTTGTTTTTTCTGGTTGCTATATAAATTCATGTGTATGCTAATTTCCTATTTACTATCGAATTCTTATGTTTTTAATTAATTTAGTGTCTATTTCTACATTCTTTTAATGATATTTCCTATCCATCGTGAGCTTTATTATTTATAATTGTTATTTGAGTCTTTTTTAATCCTATAAATGGTCTCAATTGTTTATATATTCAATATAAACATCTTATCTAAAACTACTTATATTTATAAAACTATAACACGAATTCAATTTAAGTTATGTCGATAATATCATTAATTATATGACAACAAAAATTCATATATTTCCTGACGCAATAAAGTTGAATTATATGATTCTGCTTCTTTTTTAAACTCTCGTGTAATTTATCTACATTGAGATTTCTGACGTCCACGTCAAAATGCAATATAACCAAACAAATTTCGTAAATGTTGAATCATTATAAAATATTCTGTTCATTTTAAAACAGCTGTTACTAATTGTTCAAATAATCTTACTGAATATGAATTACATGATTCTTTTAGTTGAGAAGTTTATAATTATACGCTGATATTTACTATATACAATACTACATAAATGATTTCTAAATATGATGAATATAAGGTAAGTCCTTTTACTTGATTATTAACATTTCCTGTTAACAAATGTATAAATATCGTATTCTACCATGAACTGATTACTTTATCGCTAAATTCCCTTGCTTTCATATTGTATATTAAACAGTTAATACCTTGTATTTTATTATGTACATGCGAGAGTAAGATTTTTAATCATGCCTTTATCTGAGCATCGTAAATTATCTCTTATATATTTTGTTCATACTTATCTATCCGTTATAATATATATATATATATATATATATATATTAAACAAAATTTTAATTTAATTATTTATTTATATAGATATTTATTTACATTTGTTTGAATTTTGTGTGGCTAGCTCAGTTGTTTATCATTTGATATATATTATTATTTTATATTATATTATATTGGTTCGGGAGCATGAGACTTCCTCTACTCTTTGAGTCCTGGCTTTGTTTAGAGATATTTCGCTCATTCATAATAAAAAGAAACACAAAACACAATATTTTCAATCATTCAATTTTATAATGAAAATTTTTTATTTAAATATATTTTTTAATCAAAACGGTTACGCCTATGGAATTTACCAACACAGAATTATCAAGAATATACACTATCTTATGCGCATGCCCAACTAATAACGAACATTATCGAAACGGAACGAACGTTTCTTAACGACGCTCTGCTCCTGCGTGAATATTAGATGTATAGCATCGTTGTCGTTACAACAATGATTATGGATTCTCATAAAAGAATTTACGTTGGAAATTATATAGATACATTGAATAAATTGTTCAGAAGAAATAGGTTACAAAATTTATATATACAAATGGAAAATTATGTGAATGAAATAAGATGCATATTTCTTATATGATTTGAAAATACGTAAGTACAAGCATTATTATATCATAGAATAGGCCTTTTTATATAATATTTAGAATTTATCTAGTGAATAAAATACATAAAGTCTTTTTCTTTTTTATAGATCGATCATAAAGACGCAAGAATTCTTATATATATATACATGAAAATAGTCACTGAATTTATACTCAAGAGTTATTATTCTTATTATTGGCCAATAATATCTAAAGAAGCACTGACCTGATGCCTGGATACTCGATATATCCCGTCTGTATACGGGGCTACGCCTTCCGAAGTTCTATCTGCTTGATTTGTTGAGAAATTTGGGAATTCTCACGGGAAAAACTGGTTACAAATACATGTAAGTGCTCTGGGTTTTATATTTGTTAAGAATTTGAAGCATTTATCATGAAAATTTGTAATTTTTTTAAAATTTCGGGAAAAGTTTCTTATCACCTCCTCACCATTTCGACGCCAAGAACCAACTTTCAACGCTTCTATTTGATCGTCAATTTTTTAATCAACAACCAATATATTGTTTCTAAGCACACTAATTATCAATAAGTTTTTTGTTAAATTATAGTTAATCGAAATTTGTCATGTCACTTTCCACCAATCACATTGTTTCTGGAGCTGTCGAACTATTTTCACAATTGCTACACTTTAGGAGTTTTTTTGAAAAAATATATAAATGTAAATCCCACCCGAAAAGTATCTGTTTTCTTTTACTGTTCAACTAATTTCAATAGGACAAATCTTTCACTGATAGTGAAATTCCTTTTATATGTCGAAATGGCAATGTCTAATTTTGTTTTGACATATACATATGATAATTTGTAAATAACATTTATTTTTATAAACATAAATTCTTTTATAAGATCTTTTGCTCTGATTATTTATACCATTTAAGTTCTCTAGTAGCAAATATTTCTTTGAATCCATCATCATTTAATATTCATTAATTTCATAAAATTTTATATACATTATGACATATAAATTATCTTTATGTCTTGATATTTTTCTATTATAAATTTATCTATTTCTTAATACTAAATATGAAATTGATTTATATTATTACTGTTTCAACTAACTACTTATCAAATTAGATAACTAAACTTGTTTAATTTCAGGTGAAACAGCTGATTTATTCATGACAACTAAACATCCATATTTGGGCAGATTCCATGTTCTCCATTATACTTGTTAAGCATTTTATAACTTAAGACAATTATTAAGGTAATTTCTTTATTTTATTGTTGTTCTTTTAATTATAATAAACAAATGATTTAATATATTCTGATTTTATATGCATTTTCACTTATGATTGTGTTTCTTCTTGATGTGTTTTTAACTACATAGTTTCAATTCATTTCAAATAATAAGCAAAATATTTTCAAACAGCTGATACTCTTTCGTATATATATATATATATATATATTTATATATATATATATATATATATATATATATATATATATATATATATATATATATATATATATATATTATAATTGAATGATGATAATTATAATTTATGATAATTTTATGGATAGCTCAGATTATATTATTTGTTTATTTTATTATAGTTTTATATTTTATCGGAGAACATGAGAAACTTCTCTCGTTGAGTTCTGGATATGATAATCAAAGATTGAAGAAATACATATACATAATCTTACCTTTTAATTACAACCTCTGAAAGAAATAATATCTATTAAATAAAACGATTGAAATATGATAATAGTGATATTGATACTTTAACCATAGATGTAAGAATAAAAGAAAACCAACACATTAATGTAAATATGTTTAATAAATGAATTTCAATTTTTAATCTGATTAGAACAAAATAAAATATTTTGTAACTGTTAATTTATTTTGCACATTTATTCTTAAGGAATTGTGCCACCCTATATCATACATACATTCTTGGAAACAAAATGATATAATTTCTGCGTCGGCGCTATATCTCCAAACGCATGCGCTGCTACAGTATACATGTAAGAAAGAAGTTTCCTTCCATACACAACGTTTATATTCAACACACTGTTAGCGTGTCTGTGATGAAAATTGTTGGTTATAATTATTAAATGTTTTTATGATCAATTACATATAAGTAATACTTTATAAACTATATGTGTACGTGTATTTAAAAAACAAGAAAGTGATAGATGAAAGTTATGCATGCAAAAGCTGAAAATAAGTAATGAAATAGAATTGAGCACGCATGATGTACGTGATATTTTACGAGGATAAATTTACAACAGGTGAGTTTCAATATTATCTTAAAATTATAATTCTCTATAGATGAATTTTATAATGCATTATATGTTACTGTTCTTTGGCCTTTTTATATGATATATATCAATTGAATGTTCTATTGAATTTTGAGTGTACACTTTAAAATGTTTATTGGAATTCCAAATAGATTTAATCAAAATACACAGACCTTATCTTTCTTGCTATTACTGCCGGCTGCACTTACATCTTCCAAACTTGCCGATATCTCCTTAGAGATATGCTCCTACGGCACTCTTTAGTACTTACACAGGATCTGATACACTTATGATTAGTTTGTCATAAAATGTTTATATAATTTTAACTTTTAACTGTTTTTTAAAGAAAATTTTTGTAGAGAGCAATCTTACAGAGACGCATCCCTCATCACCATTCTAAATCCACTCATTTGTTTTTTTTTAAAATCAACAACTATCCCGGCTTCACTAGTCCATAGCACTCTTATTTGTTTTTTTTATCACAGAAATTGTTATTCTCCAGTCTTTTAGTGACTATTTTGAAAAAACATAAATTTATTGTCCTGGAGGGTATTGACACTGATTCATTTAAATCTCTATCGTATTAAGGAATTTTAATTAAGTCCTTCTTTCCTCTTACAATAGTCCATTTTCTTATATTTACCTTGTTTAGCTAATTTACAAAATGTTTATTTTTACAAATATTACAACCTATATTATTAATTAACCTATATGTAATTGATTCTAATTTAATTTTGCGTCTTGTTTGATACTTATTATACATATACTCCTTATTATTTTTGTTTTTGTAATTAAATTTTATATCTATAATCTATAAACAATGATTTAGGTTGGTATTGAAAAATTCCCTAGCATGACTTTACTTCCTATAAATATTCATTTCCTCAATATGTTTGGGGCTGTGTTCCAACTATCTTTCCCATCTAGTTTCAACCCTTTTCAATGAATGAATGAATACATGGTATTCTAAATTTATGCTACTACAAAAATAATATGTAAATAATGTTAAATTATCGTTAGACTAATTATTCTTTTCTCTTACTTTAGGTTTCAAGCTATTGTGTGACATTTCATCCTGCCGAAATTGTTATGGCTGTGTTCAGTGCAATTCCGAATTCCATGACTTTGACAACCAATCAGAATTACTGGTACAGGTAATATTTACTCTTTAATTAGCTAATATAGTGTTGTAATTTCTATTCTTCATCCTTTTCAAAATTTCACATCAATATATTATCCAATCTATACATATTTCAATCTTTTTATATTTTAATCTTTGACTTTTTATTGAGTTTATTCTAATGGTTGTGTCTACTGACACTTCTTACGTTACAATAAGACTTGTTTATTATGTTTGTTTATTTCATTATATTTACAAAACTAGAGGATTAGTTCAATATATATATATATATATATATATATATATATATATATATATATATATATATATATAACTGACTATACTAACAATCAATTTAACTAGCGCGTTTAACAAGAACAAAAACTAACAAACCCCTAAGCAATTAGGCGTATACAGGCCCTATTATATCGAAAAGCAGCTCCCTCTCATGGCCGATAACATCGGCTGCAAATTTATTTTGACGTGGTAACCTACTTCGGCAACAACCCAAATTGAAACTCGGGCAAGGCTCGGAAATACTGATGTGATTTTCTCAGTTCTTAGCTTATAGTATTAACAACTACGAAAAACAATAAAACTTCGTGTTTTGTTGGCAAACACGAGAAACTGATTAAAAACAGATAATTCGATAAAGCTAAGAAGTTGGATGTATCAGAAAATTGATACTGCAAAGAAAATAAATGATACATTGTTGTACTTGAAGTTTCATTGCTGATTTATCTATTATCTTGATCAGACCTAATTTTACTCTTTTCAAAGCTACTATTTTCAAATGTTTAAGTTTTATAGTTATATTATTTTGAGAAGGGGCGTATTCAACAATGTAAAATGTTCATCCCAAATTTTAGAATTTGAAATTTAAATTTGGAAAAACGCAATTTTTGATTAAAGGGAAACCAAAGTTCAGCTTTTTCCAAACCCATAGCTTGATCTCTCTAGATTGAAGTTTGAATGGGGTTGAGAGAACATGCCATAGTTATTTTTGAAGGTTTCATTGAGTTCTCTAGGACCCCATAATTTCGCATAATTATTTTCATCGACAACTACATAACAACTTGCCAAATTCTTGAAAATTGACTAAAAGAAAGTCGCATAATATCGCATAGGTTCCTAATATCGCATAGTAAGATATTTCTTGAAGTAAGTAGCCCCATCTACCTGCAAGAATTGCAGATTTCTACAGCAAGTTTTTGTTCGCTATTTCATTTGTTTACATAATTGAAGGTGCATAAAAACATTACCGCTACAGATTAAGGGACAAATATCATTAGAAGCTAAGTTTAATTAATATTCTGATATACATCAGTCGATTAAGTATATTGTAAGAATTCATTTGATATATAATTTATTAGGTTTATTATTTTATCTTTGCTTGGAGGTAATAACCTCACATATTGATATATGCTCTAATATCGGACACAATCTGTTGACCAATACCGCATATCCGATATTACGAACCAATACTTAATATCGAGCTTAATATTACAAACTTTTTTAATTTTCATTATAGATGTCTGAGAAAGCAAATGAAACGAAAACCCGTAATAGCTGGGATGCAAACGTTATGAAGCAAGCAGTAGAAGCTTTCTAAAACAAGGGAATGAGCTACCTAAAGGCCTTCAAATCATTTAATGTTCCAAGAAGACGAAAACCAGCACTAACATTTGAACTGGAAAAATTTTTAGCTACGTATTGCCTAGATATGGAGAACCGTTTTTATGGGCTTATAGCGTCCGATGTAAGACGCTCAGCTTTTCAATTAGCTCTCCGAAATGGTTTACGACACCCTCTTTCCATAGGCAAAGCAACGGCCGGTAAGACATGGCAAAAAGGTTTCCTTTCCATGCATCCTCAGCTAAGTTTTCGAAAACCACAAGGCATTTCTTCTGCCAGCATCAAGGGCTTCATTCAGGAAAATTGCAACCTTTTTTTGACTTCCTAGAGCCAACCTTGGACAAAATCAATATCTATCCATCAAGGTTGTTTAACGTAGATTAGACTGGCGTGACCATCGTCCAACATAAACATTCAAAGATTCTTAGTTTGCGAGGTAAGAGACAAGTTGGGGAGTTGACGGCTTCTGAAAGATGAGCTCTTGTTACAGTATCGCAACAAGAGTGTATGTGTCGCCTAAGTTGGTCTACCTGCGAAAAAATATGAAACCGGATCTTCGCCTGGAACAATTGCTAAATGTCACCCTTCTGGTTGGATCCAACACGATTTGTTCACAGCTTGGCTACGACATTTCATAAAACATGTGAAACCAACGAAGGATGCTCCAGCGGTAGTGATTTTAGATGGGCATTATTAACATACCCGCAATATTGACCTGATCGACTTAGCTCGCGAAAACTATGTTCAAATTATATGCCTCCCCCCACACTCTACGCACAAATTGCAGCCTCTAGATGTGGCTTTCATGTCCCCATTCAAAACTTATTATGCCATAGAAATTGAATCGTGGCTTAAAAATAATCCTGGAAGGGTAGTAACTCACTACCAAATAGGAGAATTATTAGGGAGGGCATACTTGCGTGCTGTAAGTGTTGAAGTAGCCGTAAACGGTTTCCGTAATTTTTCCACTAAATAGAAACCTGATTAGAGACGATGACTTTTGTATTCATGCTCAACGCGAAAGAGCACCTCCACCACTGCAAATAACTAAATAACTCCAGAAAAGGTTCATTTAATACCATCTGATCAAAGTGAAGAGGATTTGCCATTAACTTTATTGTGACAAAATGTTCTTACTTTCGAAACAACAAGGTCCTTGGCAATGAAACCTAAATTCACTCTCCACTGCCCAATGTCTTATAAATCCTCCAGATTTCACATCTTTGCCCAGCTGTTCGTATGCGACTACCAGCAACGCAGCTACAGACCTTCTAAAAATAACTTGATGAAACCCGCAGATATTCGTCCAATACCAACTTGTTATTCTGCACCTCTCAGTAAATAAAGAAGATGGGATTCCACTGTATTAATAACGGGATCACCATACAAATTGGAACTTGAAGAGTCTCTATCTGAAGAGGATTGATTAAAAGTTGTTCCTTAATCCGTTTTTGCCTACCTTAACCAATCAAAGAAAACAGGAACCAAACAAACATCGAGATTGCTTCAAGTTCATTTAGCGAAGAAAATGAAAATGTGGAGGTGGAGCTGATAGACACCGATGATGACGTGGATAGAGATGAAGAAGACGCGGAGTGTCTTTACTGCACGAATCTCTATTCACAGGACAGAGGAGAGTTATAGATAAGACGCAACATGTGTTTTCGTTGGTGCCATGAGGAGTGTGCACTAACAAAAAGGACGCTTATATTTGTGATCTTTGCCTAGACGGGCAACTCGTTATGTGACTTATTATCGCAAAAATATTATGCTAGTATATGTTTTTTATTTGATCAAAAGTATTTAAAAAAAGCTTTAACTTTACTATCATTGGTTCCAAATATCGGACATATGCAATATTTAGATCACCTCCTATCCGACATTGGGAAACCATTTTTGAAATTGTGAGTTTTGCATTCCAAAATATATTTTTTTATTTAATAAATGAACTAAGTGTGACGCTTGAAATTTGATAATATCAAAAATGGTAGGTTTTGCAATGGTATACGAAAACATACTCGTGATAGGTAGCGGAAAACTATTTTTCAAAGATCAAAACAAAAAAGTATTCGATAATACGCGCCTATCCTATACTGGTTTTGTAACAATAATAGCAGGTAATTGAAGTTTCAAATTAAGTAATGAGCTATGCATGTAAAATTTTGGGGATAGGCAAATTCCCTCCCAAGAAAAAGGGGTCAAAAATAACGGTTAAATTCGGTCCCTAATTTTGTTTTTAACTGAAACTGTATATGTAAATTCGGTCCCAAGTAAAATATTTTAAGATTGGACCAGTGCAATAAAACTGTAATATTGAATAATTCTAGTTTTATTAAATTAAATAAAAATATTTACATTGTTGACAAAGTTTACATAAACGGAATTGATATGTCTATATATTGTTCATACCTATAAAAATATAACATATTACATACAATTATATATTTATTAATATTAAGAAACCAAATTCTCGAAAAGTACGAAATAGGCTTCAAGACACAGGTACATAATATTGTATACCTAATAAACGCCACAGTGAAATGAGACACATTTAATAAAATGCAAACGATTTATTTCGTTTTTCGTATATGATTCAATCATTTTTGTAATAAATTTTTGACGGTTTTTAACTTTACTATCGGTAATTTTAGTATTCAAATGTACATTTTGTAATTTTACATAAGTTTCGATTTAAAACTCTTTAAGTTTATTAATAAAAACAAAAATGTTTGGATGAGACTTGTGAAACGAATCGTTATTCTCCGTTTTTAAAAGGCATGGAGTAATAAAAGCTCATTAGGTATGCAAAACCGATACAGGGTGTATAATAAAATATCTCCGAAGTTTATCTAATTTTGTACTAAAATTTCTCATTTGTTACGAATTTCAGGTAGACACCCCACCCCGTAACTCTGTATTCGGTTGGGTCGCCTATTGTATTGGAAGGGTCGCTCTATTGTATTTAAATGAACAAATAAACAATTTAATCGTCAGAGGCGTGCAATCAGGACAAAACAAACTTGGTATATGAATATGAAGGCACTATGAAATTATAATTACGAAAACTATTCAAAAGAAATCACAATATCGATTCAATGAAAACACATTTTTTTGTGTTCCTATGAATAAACAATAAACATAAAATATTATATAAAAAATAGCAAGTTTTTTTGCAGTGGGTATCAACTTTACTACTAATATACCGTTTACAATAGGAGAGGAAAAAAGAAAAATGCAGGAATAAAGTACGAACTAATGTAATATTTATTAAAAAAAAGTCTAACAAATAATAGTAATAACTAACACAAAAACTAGTCTATATATCAGAATCAGACGATTCTGTTGAGCTTCTATTATTAACATTGATTATAATTGGTTCAATCATGTGTTCACTTATATGATCCATTTCCCACATATTTAGTTCTTCTTGTATCACGTGTTCAACACATTTCTTCCAGTTTTCTTTGGTTACGTTACCTAACGCGTCTTCGAATAAAACTTTTACGTCACTCATTTTGAATGTCGTATTCTTTCTTGAAACTTCCCTTTTCACTTGGGCCCATATTAATTCTATGGGATTGAGTTGACAGTGATAAGGAGGAAGCCTCAGCACCGTTATACCACGCGCTGATGCCATTTTATCTACAAGGTATCTACTATATTTGTGTTTATGTGAATTTGCCAGTTGCAAGAGCTCATTTTTCAGCGGGTTATCTGGGCATTCAATATTTTTCGAGGTTTGTCAATCGTGGATATCTTGTTTACGCCATGCAGTTGAAGGTAATTTCTCCACTAACCTGGAGTGATAACTTGGGTTATCCATAACAATGACTGAGCCCGTTGGAATTAGATCTAACATTTGTGAGAAATATTCTTCGAAAACGTCTGCATTCATATCTTCATGATAATCTCCGGTTTGCTTCGGCTCAAAGCACAACAATCCACCTTTAACAAAATCTTCGGCACTTCCGATATGAGTAATGATGATTCGACGCCCTTTTCCTGCTGGTGGATTGAGACCTGTTGACCACCCTTCAAGAGCTGCCTGCCTCCGACTTTTGACATTCGTGTCTTGCCAAAACATTGAAACAGTATGACCTTCATTTAACCAAGTCTCATCCAAATAATAAATTCGTTTTTGATCTAGTCTTGCTTTCCGAATATTGCGCAAATAACTCCTCCTCCAAATGACAATGTCGTCTCTATCAATCAACATTGCGTTCCGATAATTTTTTTTATATTCAAATCCAAGTTTCTTCAAAATTTTCCATAATGTACTTCGAGACATTTTCGGAAAATCTGAATCTTCTTGAACCGAAGCCATAATTTTGAAGAGGGTTGGGATCTCTTTCCTAAATAAAAAAGCATGCACCTTACGCCTTATTCCATTCTTCAAGTCGTCATCCATTTCAAGTTTGGGTCGGCCTGGGGACTTTGCTGGGGATGTGATGTTTCCATTTTTTTTCTCCTTCATTAAATTATAAATTGTTGTTTTTGAAACACCCATCATTGTTGCAATAATCTCCACAGTTTCATCAACACTTTCTGTCAAATTCATGATTTTTCTTCTAATTTCTTCGTTCTTCAACGAGGAATAGCAAGATTTTTTTCGTTCAGCGACAATGGGCCAACTTTAGGTCGCTTAGATTGTGATAAATCCTCCATATCTGGTCGAATTTGGTTGGAACACTATATAGTTGGAAGGTGTAGTTAGGTGTTTGTCTCGTGTGATGAGAAGAGAACTTGTATAGATGAACAAAAATAAACATCAGTTAACAATAACGGTAAAAAATAATAACAAATAACAGTAATAATGGGGAAATCAATCAACACAGCAGTTTCTCCAGAACAGATGTACTGTAAATTGAAAATGGGTGAAATAATCGGCAAATGGGGTTGGTTTGGATATATATATATATATATATATATATATATATATATATATATATATATATATATATATATGTATTTGTATAAAATTGTTATTAACATTTATTTCATTATTTATTGTATGTAGGATTATAACTACCTGGAGCTAAGTGGAGGGACTCGTCTACGCCCTTTCATACATAATAATGAATTTTCTGGAAAATTGATGTCAGTGATATAATCCACAGTTTATTGTACTATTGATAATTTGAAATTTAATTTTAAATAATATTACAAAACGGTTATTTTCGGAAATGAGATAATTTTAGTAGCCTTAACGTTTTTTAAATGACTAAATGTGGTATGCCTATGGTTCCGGCCAAAATGAGTGATTTATTACTCCATGCCTTTTAAAAACGGAGTATAAATTGTCTATGGAATGTATTCGTAGTCCGTGTAAGATCTGCTGAGTTTGTAGCCCAAAATGAAGGAGGGAATAGTGACTTCTCAGATATGTAATTATCTATCAAATAATCGGAATACATTTGAATCTTTTCATCGTCTGGTGCTATTGAGAGCAGATTGAATATAAAACAATCGCTGATTTCTACAGGAATTAAGAAAGTTTTAGCCATCGCTGGAACATTCATCTTTGTAGGCAGATATTAAACCAATTTGCTGAATTTTTCTATACCATGCCTGCAAAAGATGAAATCGACATCCGATTATTTGAGCTAACGGCCAAACTTGTTCTACAGCCTTATGGATACCTTTTTCAAAATCGATTACAATTTCAGAAATATCTAATCTAACACTATTTTTGATGCAGATCTCGGTTACAATATTAAATAATTTTTGGTACGTTTCACTCCGTTTGTTGGGTAATAGAGAAAAAATCAGAGGAATATAGTGGCCGTTATAATACCCGTGTTTCGTAAAAAACTGGATGTTTCAATGTTGATCTTCGCCAGAGTGTCAAAAGTTTGTTGAATACTTGTTGGCAATTGTGGAAGCAGTTTTCGATGAGCATTGTACAAATTCTTCCTTATTCACGCAACGTCTGACGTATTGATCGTTGAAGGCAGATTTTCTGGAAGCTCCCGGCGGATGATTTTTGCAGGCTTCTCCGATAAATCATCAATAGCCTTTCTTTTACAAGAAGTGCTTACAATTTGGCGGTTCAACTGTTCTACATTTGCATTATGGCAATGATCCTTTACATGCTTTGTAACAGTTACATTGTCCACTTCACCCATACTAAGCAAATAAGATCTACACTTTTTATTTATACACGTCCACCGCTTTTCGCCACTTTCTAAAATTTTTTGAAAACTATACTTATAGTTATTTATAACTACTATACGCTTTCCTCTTTCACTCAAAATAATATTAAGATCCATGGTGCCAGACTACAAAGAATACTTGAATCGACTAATATGTAAACTGGGGAAACATACGCAACTAAATGGTACATATTTCAATCCATTTCATATATTTATATTATTCATTTACCTACTAATTGCTACTATTTTCGGAAAAGCCCATACTTACCATAATGACTTCATTCTACGAAAGAGATTAAGCTCCTCAGTATCGTAAAACTCTAGTTGAGAGGGAATTAACCTACCGATAAAAGGGTATAAAGTTTTTAATTTATTCTGCTACCTGCTGGGACCGAATTTACCAAATTTTTCTTACAAACTGTTAAAAACGGTTTAGGACATTTGAGTGCGGCCGATAACCATTGATTGAACTAGGAGTTTTGAAAAGCCTCTAAAATTTGCAACATTAAATGAAAATAGTATTTTTGGTTCATATTGCACTGCCCTTGCTAATGAATTTTGTGTGAATCAAAGAAGTTACTCATCAGTCATCACTTAAAACAGAAATTTATTTCATAAAATTTCTAGTTATTTATTCCTGATGTGTCTCCACATTTCAGAACATCATGTCATATTTCTGTCTTAATGTCCCTGCGCCCTAATGGACCCCCACGCCCTTCTGTCCTTGCGTTCAAAGAGCCGCGCCCAAATATCCGCACTCGCTATTAAAAATGTTCGCCTTAAACATAAACTTGAAACTTGAAGTATTTGGCATTTTTATTTAGAATACAATAGTTCATTTTCAAGATTAAGTTGTCGATACAAATAAATAATAACGCGAAATAATAGGGTCACGAAGAACTCGATGGTACACGACTCCTCCACCCTATCCGAATTTTGAATTTTCACCACTCAGCTACAGGATTAAGCCTATGAGGATAAAAAAATTAAAACTGGGTTTTCCTTAAATCAAAAATTGAGGTTTACGAAGGTTTTATCAAATTTTGATTTGTATTTTTCAATATTAAGTGGGAAATTAATCAACCGTTGTATTAGAAAATAGGAATGAGCCATTTTATTGTGTGGGATACTATGAAAGGTTCAACCGGGGAATTTGAATTCAATTTTCGGATAAAAGCATCTACATACGTTTTATTTGCATCAAATACTTATAGCGAAAATATCATACACATGCCTAGGCAATTGCCCATATGTAGTTGTTATTAACGCCAAAGGTTAGATACAATGCAAGCGAACTAATATATATATATATATATATATATATATATATATATATATATATATATATATTATCAGAAACCCAATTACCATAGTATATGGTGTAGGGTATACTTTTACAATTATTTCAATTACATCGCATTATACTTAAGACATATATTCATTTTTTCATTGGTGCTTTGGTCCAGATAGAATTTTATTCGTGTACAAATTTAGCCCATTGTTGTTTATCTCTTGCCATTGTTTTTGCCTCTGTCCATGTTTTTCCTTTTTCTTGCATTATGCCTACCATAACACCATCCCATGTTTGTTTTGGTCTTCCCTTTTTCGTTCTTTTTTGTATTTTTGATTGCCATACTTTTTTAACTGGTCTTGTATCGTTCATTCTTTGTAAATGTCCCCACCAGCTTAATTGTCTCTTTTCAATAAATTTAAGTGTTGATTCTATTTCAAGGTCTTCTCTTATTTCCGTACTTCTTAGTTTGTCTTTCTTTGTGACTCCTTTAACTCGCCTAAGATACTTCATCTCAACTGCTTGTATTCGACTCTTTTGTCTCTTTGTTAATACCCAAGATTCACATCCGAATGTTAATATTGGCCGGTAAATTGTTTTAAATACATTTAACTTCGTTTTCTTGGAAATTTCCTTTTTATTTATGAATGTCGAGTTCATCGTGTGATAAAGTTTCATCGTTTTTTGTACTCTATTGTTAATTTCGACTTCCTGCGTCCCATTTTCTTCTATTTCTACTCCCAAGTATTTATATCTTCTAACTTGCTCAATTTGTATTCCCTCTAACTGTATATTTAGATGTTTTTGTTTCGGTCCTATAACCATAACTTTGGTTTTACTTTGATTCACTGTCATTCCAAATTCATCCGATACCGTGCTCCATATTTCCATATTCTTTTGTAAATCCTTCTCTTTCCCTGCCATAATTATTAAATCATCTGCAAAAGCTGCTTCTGATATATCCACGCTTCCTAAATGTTTGTATCCAATGTGTAGTTTTGCCATTTTGGTTGACGATTTTTTAATTATTTCATCAATAAAAATTGTAAATAATAATGGACTTAGTCCCCCTCCTTGCCTTAATCCTTCTTGTGTTGAAAATGGTTCTGATGTTTTATTCCTGTATATTACACAATTTCTATTATTTTTGTAAATGTATTTGATTATATCTATTATTTTGTAATTTACTCCCCTTCTTTCTAGTACTTTCCATAACTTCTCCCTTGGTACTTTGTCAAAAGCTTTTTCCATGTCTATAAATCCCATATATACCTCTTTTTCTTGTTGTGAGAACTTCTCAATTATCTGTTTCACTGTGAATATGTGGTCTTGGATGCTTCGCCCTCTTCTAAATCCACTTTGCGATTCTTCGAGAGTATTTTCTATCCCTGGTCTTATCTTACTGTCTATAATCTTCTCGTAGACTTTCATAGCAGTACCAAGTAGATTTATTCCTCTATAATTATTGCAGTCTTGCCTATCCCCCTTTTTATATATTGGAACTATTAAGGCTGTCTTCCAATCTTCTGGAATCTGTTCTTCACTCCACGCCCTGTTGTATATTGTCAATAATATTTTTGTTCCTGTTTCCCCTAAATTTTTGAACATTTCTGTTGTTAATTTATCAATTCCTGGAGATTTTCCATTTTTCAATTCATGTATTATTTCCTGTAATTCTTTTAGAGTTACAATGTCTTTATTTTCTATTATTGCATCCTTTTTTTTGTTAATGTCCTGAATTCTGTTGTCTGCTCCTAGTAATTCCTCAAAATACTCTTTCCATCTATCAATTACTTCGTTTTCATTTCTTAGTATATCTCCTTTTTTATTTTTTATCCATGTTTTTTCTTGTGGTTTTTCCTTTCTTAATAACTTCAATGTTTTGTAAAACAGTTTTTTATTTGATTTACTATTGCTTTCCATTTTTTCGCCAAATTCTTTCCACTGATTTCTTTTAGCTACTGTTACCATCTCTTTCACCTTTTTCCTCTTCTCTTTGTAGACTTCATAGTTTTTCGTTGTTCTGTTATTTATATATATTTTCCACGCTTCTTTTTTTAATTTTACTTTTATTTTAATTTCATCCGTCCACCAAGCTGTTTGTTTTTTCTTATTAGTTTTCTTGCTACAATCACATATTTCTTTAGCGGTTTCCAAAACGGTTTTTTTGAAATAATCCCACATTTCTTCTAAATTTCCATTTTTCATTATATCACAATTATTTAAGAACTTTCCTGATAATGCCGTTTTGTATTTCTCTGCCATATCTTTGTTTTGAAGTTTGTATGATCTGACCGATTCATATTCTATTCTTTTTTCTACTTTTTGCCTATTATGATTTGTAATTTCTACTTGTTCTCTTATTTTTGTTACAAGTAAATAGTGGTCACTTCCCATTTCTGGTCCTCTTCTAACTTTGGTATCCAATACTTCCTTTCTATTTCTCTTTTCCACTAATATGTAAACTATTATGGACCTTTCATTTCTGCTTTCTATCACACGTGTATATTTATGTATGTCTTTATGTTGGAAAAATGTATTAGTTACAATAAAATTGTGTAATATGCAAAAATCCAACAGCCGTTCTCCATTATTATTCCTAAATGCTTCACCATTTTTTCCTATCACTGTACTGTAAATGTCATCTTTTGTTCCCACTCTGCTATTCAAATCTCCAAGTATAATTATTTTCCCTTTTGCATTTTCTGTAGCCATAGTTAGATCTTCCCAAAACCTATCTTTATTTCCTACTGTATCGTCTTCATTTGGTCCATATACAATTATTATAGTTTTTGTGTCCATATTTTTATTTTTCATTTCTATCACCAGTAATCTTTCCGACCATCCCGTCCATCCAGTAATTTGTTCTTCTAAGTTTTTATGTATTATGCATGCAACTCCTGCTGCCGCTCTTTTCTCATTTTCAATGCCACTATATATGAGTATATGACCATTATCCATATTCACTATCCCTTGTCCTTTTTTCTTTGTCTCTGTTATAGCTAGTATTCTCAAGTTTGTATTTTCAAACTCTTCTTCTAATTCTTTTTCTCTTCCTAAAATACTTCTAACATTCCATGTTCCAATTCTCCACATTTCCGGTGCTAATTTTACTTTATTTTGATCAAATTCCGTTACCGTGTCTTTTTCTCTGTTACCATGAATATCAGGTTCTTTATTTAGTTTTTTGGATGTATTTTTTCCAGTATTTTCATTCTATTTGTTTCTTTATCCCATCTCCATTCTTGCCCATTTACTGTTACCTTATTGTATCCCATTTTTACTTCTTTTCCCTTATGATTTTCTAATTTTGCAAACATCCTTATCTCTTTTTGTTTTTCTCTTTCCTTCTTGGTCATATCATTATTTATAAAAACTCTTTCTTCTTTCCTCTCCTTTAATTTAGCTTTATTTGCCATAATTTTTTCTTTATCAGCTTCTTTTTGACATTCCACTATACACATTTTCTCCCCTATCTTGTTAACTGCTTTAGGCTCGATATTTATTTTTAGTTGTTGACTCAAAAAGTTTCTGACATTTTCCACCAATTTCGACGGCTCATTAGTATCAAGTTTCAATCCATTTATCATCACATTATTTTTTCTTCTTTCTTTATCTATAATTTCCATTGTTTTTTTCATCTCTTCCATTTCTGTTTTCATTTCTGCATTTTCTTTTTTAATTGTTTGGTTTTCTTTTCTCAATACTTCGTTTTCAACTTTCAACTTTAATATTTCCTCGTTAAACAGAGCCTGTTGATCTTTAGTTTCTTTGATCTCGTTTTTAATTAGTTGTTGTTCCCATTTCATAACCTTTTGATCTGCAGACATTTCCTTCATTAACGCTAAGATTTCATCTAACTTTTCATCTTTTTTACTTTTAGGTGGGGTTCTGTTAGTCCTCTTGCTAACTTCAAATAATCCGTCCATTTTTCTTTTCTTTGAATCTTCTGTAGAATAATCATCACTATCCATTTTGTTTATAATTTGTATTCAACTACTATTTGATTATATTATTTTCGTGGTAGCGTAAGACCAAGGTACCCAGATCAACTCTTCGGAGATACTTAATCTATCCAACCACTTATTATATATATCTAGTTTCTTTCTTTATTTTGTCCTTTATTTTTTAAATTTGACAACGTCGCGAATTATATCGTTTTGAACTCGCCTTAAATCAATTGCTTTTTATTTCAGTAACTTAATTCTAACCTATTTATTTAATTGTTTTTACAAAATCTAACGTTTTTCTTTGTTTTTTTTTGTAGCACTACGTACTTTACCTTGTGTTTACACAATTCAAATTCTAGTTAATTAATTTTCGCTGCACTTTCCGATATATCGAAATAAATGCAGGCGAATTTTATAAACACTTTATTATTTCCACACACCGTTGCCCGCAAGCGAACTTATATGAACTTAAATCATGTCGAGGTTAAAGTCGCAAACGTTTGTTTACTTAAATAGAGTAACAAACACATTTTAGCAAGAGATGAAATCAACTGTCTCAGCCTTTACTTCGTGGAATCTACTCATATTACTATTTTAAATGAAACCTACTGTTTCTAGATAATTCCACAATATATTGAAAAAAACGTTTAAAATTCTAAGAAATTTGACAACTGTTTCGATATTAAATATTATCGTCAGAATGACATAAGTTACATTCCATTTCATGCCAACCTGATGTTTATTCATTTGTTTTGGCTAGACCAAGAAGTGACCTACCTTGTGATTGACATATATGCTAATAGAAAAAAGAAGAAGATATTATATTACAATTATTGAAGATTATATATGATTAGTCCTATGGGCATATCCTGGATATCTTCTTTCCAATTAAGATCAGTATAACTGTGCAATGATATAGAAAACCAGGAAAACTATATCTGCTGATCTTTATCATTATTACTTAAGAAGACAGTTTTGAAACCCTGTTTTTTAGCTCCTTTTCAGGGAATACTCATCCGAAATATTCTAGGAGTAACAAACTTTCTAAGGGACAGAGTTGTTGTAGATAGGGAGAATAAATGGATAATGCTTTTAGTAAGTGGCCTTGGTATTACTAACAGACGTACACAACAGGATGAAAAATGACCAGAACATCGGCACTCATATTTATATGTATTTTTCAATATGTTGTACAAGGGACTTATAATATGTGATTAAAGAATATTTAAAAAAAATGGAGACAGTTTAAAAGTAGAGAACTCCCTAGATTTATCTGTCCATTGACGACTTGATATTGTGTCTTCTAATTTCTAATTCTTCTTTATTGGGGATATTTTTGTTTTTACAATTAACAATTTTGTACTTACATTTCTTTCTGTTTTAAATGAAATTGTTGTTTTTGTATCAAAAGATATTATCTTTGACATAATATTAGAAATATTACCTGCATATGTCATGATTTTTGTAATTTTTTATTTCGTTAATTTGTTCAGGAAATATTAGTTGTAATGCCACTTTTTCATCTTTTTTATTAAATAATTTATTTATCATATGTAATGGATAACCGTTGGATGTTGATATTTGTTTAATCGTATTAATTTGAAATTACACTTGTTCATAGGAATTGAAGAAGCTCTATGTATCATTGAAATATATGCTGCTAATTTATGTGGCATGAGATGATTGGAATTATATGGAATAGTTACATCAGTGTGTTTTGGTTTTTTCTCTTTGAAATCTTTAATCAAGAAAATTTATAAAGGTATTTTCTTCAGCTTCTAATGTAAATTCAATTTTTGGGTGTAAATTATTAATATGGTTGAAAAATATATCTAATTATCTACCAAGCTAATATGTCATCTACATATCTACACCAAAATAAGACAATTTTTCAAAATATCACTTTCTTTTTCTTGCTAAACTGTCCATAAAAATGTTTGCCCAAATGGGTGATATAGGGCCTCCCATTGGTAAACCTCTATTTTGAATATATATCTCATTGTCAAAAGTGAAATAATTCTGATTAATACATACATCAAATAAACTAGTATATCTGATATTACTCCCGGATAGATATTTTTACCTTCTAGTAATTTTCTTACAAGTATTAGATATTCTTTAGCTGGAAATTTAGTAAACATATGGGTAACGTCAAATGAAATGTGCTTAGAGTTATATTGTGAGTTGAATGTATTTAATTTTTTGATCAGTTCTATTCAATTTTTAATTGAGTATGTTGATATATATCCGTATTTAATAAGTATATTGTCAAGTTTTTTTGCTAATATATTATTAAGAGTATTAACATAAGAAACTACAGGTTCAATTGGGTTCGACATTTAAGATACTTTAACGGTTCCATATAATTATAGAGATTGAGGATTTTTATTTAAGATGTATCTCTTTTCATAATCACTTAAAAGATAATTTGAATTATTAAGAATTTTTCTTACATTATTAGAAATCTACTACTACTACTAAATGGATATACTTTAAGTATTTGTACAACGCTAGATTCTATAAAGTTATATATTTTTGAATTATAATCTTCCGTCTTTAATAAGAAACAAGAACAAAAACTTAGACACACACAACATAGAATTCAATACTCTAAACGTCATAAAACTGTAAGTACATACATACCAACACAGTTTCCACCACGATTTGAAAGTCTTTCAGGCACTAATTTTACAGATAATAAATTAGAATTTTAAAATAAAGAATTAAAGTACAGCATACCACCAAAATTTACGAATAATATTAAACAAATAATAGCTACAAAATCAGAAATAGCTTTGAAATGTAATTCAAATAATGTTCTTTATGAGAAATTAAAAATTGTCAATTTAATCAAAAATATTGAATCGTCAAAGGTTGAGTCAAACAAAAAATGACATTACAGTTTTTTTTATTCAATCAAAAAGAAAGTAGAGAATAATAACCTATGAGTCACAAAATCTGACAAGGGAAACGCCACTGTCATATTAAAAACGGAAGATTATAATTGAAAAATATATAACATAGAATCTAGCTATGTACAAATTCTTGAAGTAGATCAAAGAAAAAAAAATTTAATAATGTAAAAGAAATTGTTAATAATTCAAATTATTTTTTAAGTCATTATGAGAAGAGATACATCATAAATAAAAATCCTCTATCTCTATATATCTATATAGAACCGTTAAATTACATAGAATATCGAAACCAACCAGACCTGTAGTTTCATATGTTAATACTCCTAATAATATATTATCAAAAGAACTTTATAATATATTTAATAATTAGGGATATATATATTAATACTCAATTAAAAATTCAATAGAACTAATCAAAAAATTGAAAGCATTTAACTGATAAGATAACTCTAAACTCATTTCAGTTGACGTTACCGATATGTTAGGAAATTAATAGATTATAAAAATATTAATCCTGGAACAATATCAGATATATTCAATTTATTTGATGTATGTATTAATCAGAATTATTTCACTTTTTACAATAGGATATATATCCAAAATGAAGATTTACCAATGGGAAGCCCCATATCAAAAATCTTTGAAATTGATATTTCAAAAAATATCTTATTTTGTTATAGATATGTAGATGACATATTTGCTTGTTTTATAGGTGGTGGAGGACGGTTAGATATATTTTTCGACCATATTAATAATTTACACTCAAAAATTAAATTTACATTAGAAGTCAATAATGTACTTGATTATTCAGTTTAAAGAAAACCAACACACACTGGTGTGACTATTCCATGTAGTTCCAATCATACCATGTCACAAAAATTAGGTACATATAGTTCAATGATACATAGAGTATTTTCAGTTCCTATGAACAAATGTAATTTTGATATAGAAATTAATACAATTAAGGAAATAGCAACATCCAACGGTTATCCATTACATGTGATGAATAAATAAATTAATAGAAAACAGGAAAAGTGGCATTACAACTAATATTTCCTCAACAAACTAAAGAAACAATACTATAAAACCATCACATATGGAGGTAATATTTCTGATAATATTTCAAACATATATAATTAGCATTAAATTCAACAATTTCTTTTAAATTAGTGAGTAATATGAGTACAAAATTGTTAAATGTATAAACAAAAATATCCTCATTAAATAAATCTGGTATATATAAACCTAGAAATTTTGAAATCTGATACAGTGAACACTTACAGGCATATGAATTAAAACAACCAAATAAATCAAACTACGCAATGTTGATATTTTAGCAGTAATAAAGAATAGTCTCCAAATCAAAGCGTTTATTTTAACAAAACAATACAATAGTTATACAATCGTTTCAACATGTGCTTAAAGTTGCTACCATATTCAATTGACTTATTCGACAACTGAAAACCAACAAAAACTATATTCAGAACTACCAACTGTAGAATTGTTCAACTCCCTACAACCCCCCCCCCCCCCCAATTCTACAAGTTACAAAACGAAATCAAAATTAACAAACATTTAATCCCTCTCTAAACAAATTTAATTTACCCGCTATAGCCTTGGTAAGAATATATGCTATTTGCTCGTTTCTTGATATATATTTAATTTCTACCCTTTTTATCTCCTTTAATATCTTAGCAAAAAATAGACTCTCTGTCCAATATCTAGCTAGAGCTACATACTCTGCCTCACAACTCGATATGGCTACAACTGATTGTTTCTTTGATTGCCAAAATACATTATTATCATTAATTTTAAAATAAATCCTGTGGTACTTTTCCTGTTATTAATATCACCTTCAAAATCTGCATCAAAATACGGACAAATATCTATCTTATTATAATTACTTTTATGGTAAATAAGTCCAAAATCTTCGGAATACTTTAAATATCTTAAATCATTTTTAAGAATTCCCCAATGTTCTTTATCAAAACAATTCTGAAATCTACTTGAATAACAAATACTGAAACATAAGTCCGGCCTAGTGCCCATCATTATGTACATTAAATTACCTAACAATTCCTTATAAGGAGCATTAAAATTACTTTCTGGTTTTATATTAAGTTGTAACTTTAGCTGTAAGGAAACTTTTAATGCTTTGCATTCAGTCATATAAAAATTTTTCAAAACCTTTTGAATAAGTAGTTTTCGAAACATTCTAATCTCTATTTTACACATTTCTATTTCTAAACCCAAATTTCTTTTTATAAGTTGAATCATTGATTTCTAATTTTGACATCAAATAATTTTTACGTTTACTTCAACTTCGACACAATAAATAAGTCATCAACCCAAACAAGTAAAAAAGTAGAGTTTGTAAAATATGAGCATGTATCTACCTGAGATCTTACATAATTAAAATCTATTGCTTGTAAATTTAGACAATTATTCCATACAAAGCTTTTTCTAATTTACATACCTGGCCCTCACTATAGCCTTGCAGTCCTACAGCTGGTTTCATAAAGACTACATTTTCCAACTCACTCTTAAGAAAAGCTGACCTGACATCTAGCTGAGGAATACTTAAATAATGTTATACTGCAAGTGATAGTAGGATTCGCAGAGTAATCATTCTTGCTACTGGAGCATAGCACTCCTCTCCATCCATTGGTTGTAGAAAGCCTCTTGCAACTAACCTAGCCTCCATGTATTATTTTGTTTTAATACTTTCAATTCTTTTTTGATAGCATCTTGCCAATCACTGTCTCAAGACTCTTCAAATGTTTTTGGAATCTCTCCTGAAATATGACCAACTGCAAGTGCATATATCAAATTTGCATCATATTCCACCATATCATAGTCCTGTAAGTATGTTGGAATTTTTCTTGTTCTAGTACTTTTCCTAATAATATCATCTCTGCATTCTATCTCAAATATCTTCTTCATCTGTTTTATACTATTTTTTTCGTCTATACTTTCAATTTCAATAACTCTTTCCTCTGATTTTAATTCTTCCTTCCTTTTATCAAAAATAACTAAGAGTGCAACCTTTTCTTTAAAGCGATCTCGCAAACGATAACCATTACTG